>CM033985.1:17560885-18760885 GCA_019706035.1 Raphanus raphanistrum subsp. raphanistrum
CCTCCTGCTCCAGTCTCCGCAGCTCTTTTCGTACCTTCCGCTCTGCCCTTCTCTTCCCACAACTTGCCACTTCAGCCCGAAAGTTTATCTCCGCCTCCAACTTAATCCTTCTTAACGACAGGCCTCCCTTCTGCATGTCGAGAAGGATCTTGTTATCTTCTTCATCAGTCAAGACAACACACATACATGCTCCTGCTTTGCGAGCAGGGTACACGCTCTTGATGTAAGTATCAACATTATCAAGTATATTACATGTTATGTTCTGTGCGGTTTTAACTAGATGATATTTAACATTATCTCTTTGTAAACATGTTTAGCTTTGTTAATGGATTTGCTATTGAATGACAAGAACTGTGCAGTCTTGCGAAAGCAAAACTACAACTCTGAGATAGAAACTGGTGCACTCAAATTCCCAACAAAAACATCTATAAATAGATGTTATGGATTTTGTATGTCTTTCATGCATTTAATGATTGATCCATAAGAGCAATACAATCGGTTAAGAACTCTTTTGGATTTCTTAAAAAAGCATATTCTTTTTAATAAAATTTAGTTAGTCAATTAGGTTTGATTGTTTTTTATAAAGTTCAACCAATAAAAAAAACCGTTGGAAGCGAAATTACTTAGAAATGACTTTAATCATTCTACTAGTTACTAGAGTAATTCATATTATTTTGTAACTACTAGAATAAAACATAAAACAATCAAATTTACTAACATCATATATAGTATATTTTGTATAATTTATATATCTGAATGAGGTTTCAAAAGATTATCATTGTTGTGTTCATTTATATAAGGGCTAATTGGCGTAATAGCCATATTTTGGTGATAAATTAGGGAAATAGACATGATTTTGACATAATTCACTTTCTGTCTTTTTGACTCCCTTTCACCCGGTTATATCCTTCTAAGCAATAGGTTACCGGTTTCAACACATAAAGCAAACAACGTGATGAATTTCTGTCCCATAATAACAATGATATAATTTAGGAAGTGCGTCACAAAACTTTATTCAAAATCATAGGAAGAAAACCATGCAGAAAGAGGAGTAGATAACAATTGTAAGTGTAAAAAACAGCGTTAAACAAACGGAGAAACTAAGATTATAGTTCCATATTATGTATATTAGATAGAATAGTATAAATACAACTGTAGTTCCAATTGAAAGAGCAACTATATAATATAGCGACAGTTGAATAGCATAATGAATTGAGGCATGTTAATGCAGTAGCCTTCGTTAATTACATGAAAATATAAACTCTAATCTAATGTTAACCCTAATAATCCATAAACTAAACCCGAATTTTCAAATTCGAGTAAGATGTATTACCATTCTACATGAGACATAGAATAGAAAATCCACAAATATAGTTGAAATCCATATATCATCTTAACATATTTGTCAAATGTTGATATGTATATCGCTTTATGGAAGGTGGTAATACTTGCCCTAATGTTAACCCCAATCGTACATAAATTAAATCCTATCAACTAATCACTAAACCCAACACGGAAATATAAACCCTAATCCAAGATTAACCCCAATCTCATAAACTAAACCATAACCACTAATATCTAAACCCTATAGGGAACTATAAACCCTAATCCATTGTCAACTCCAATCTTTTATAAACTAAATATCCAAATTTTAAAATACCAGTAACATGCATTTCAATTCTACACGAGCATATAGAATAGAAAATGTGACAAACGATATAGCACAAAATGTGAAACGATATAGCACAATAAATCATAACTTATGCTTAGGCACTGTATAATCATATTTCTATTCTATTTGCTGCCAATAGAATAGAATAGAATACAACAAATAGCAAATATCATATATTCCATTTTACATGAATGGTCTTTCCATTTTACGTACACACGGTCTATTAGTTATATACATATTGCATCAGTACATATAAAAGAGAATATATTAACAGATGGTTCAAATCTAGTTTCGAACAATCTAATTCGCAACCTAAATCTTCCATTTGTAACCTGAGAAACAAAAGCAAAAGATAAAAGTGTTAGGATCCATATAACAAAGTAAATGTAAAATAAATTATATAGTATAACAATCATTTGGAATGGAAACCATGTAAGATATAACAATATGCATAGCTCACGATCTTAAACCACACATGGAATATACGAAACCCTATCAACTAATCACGAAGTCTTGCACGGAAATATGACACTTAATCCAATGTCTACCCCAATCTTGCAATGACGAACTCAATATTCCAGAAATAACCCTTCTCTAATCATCACTAAACCCTACACGGAAATATAAACCCTAATACAAGTATAAAAATACGTAAATATTAAATACAAGTATGAATTCAGAAGCTAAAGGAGGTGATTTTAAACGTTCGAATTTATTTCATTCCAAGTCAAATGGAATATACTTAAATATAAATAAAATTTAAGAAAGACTACAAACAACCAGAAAATCACAACCGAGTATAAATCAGATCCGACATTAAACCGTCGACGATGTTGTAGATTTAACATTTATAATATCCTAGTTCCGAGTATAGCCAAAATAGAAAAGAAAATAACAGCAGTGAAAACAATCGGGCGGAAAACATGAGAACTTACCGTAGTTGAACAGATCCAACAAGAATCGAGTGTGGGAAGTGGAATAAACACGACGTTTTGATAGGCGTCGCTGCAACTTTATCGCCAGTGAGGGGCGTCTGATTTCCGAAGCGAAGAGAAACAAAAGGAAGATGTAAAAGGAGGTAAGCCACAATCTAATTTTTACAGATAATAATAAAGATTTTAATTATTTTTGGTTGCAGGTTTCACCGGTTGACAGAAGGGACAAAACAGTATTAATATGGAAAAGTAACGCCGTATATAGATCTGTTAGGGAAATTGGCTAGTCTGTGAATTATACGTTTTTGTGTGGCTATACAGCCTAATTTCCCTTATATAACTTTGAATCTATCAACACTTTAGTTTATTTTGTTATTTGATTCTCAAAAAAATATATATAGTAAATTATATATAATCTTACTAAAATAAATTTACAAATCTATGAATCAAATTAAATGCAGTAATAAAATGAATCAAAATTTAATTTATAGAGCAAACATATTGTGGTTGGAACACAAAAGTAGATGTTATCTAATATATCCAAATAATAATCAAACAGACGAGATAATATATATCCAAAATCATATATCAAATTTAAAATAACAATTTTTAAAAAATAGTTTTAAACTAAAATGTTAATAAACAGTTATAATGTATATACTTTGTAGTTAACCGGAAATGAGATGGAATAATCTGAATGGATATTAATAGTTAAGACATAATTGGGCCGTAGCTCAAATGGGCTTAATGGGCCTCATAAGGTAGCAGTTTGTGGAAATCAAATGTCGGCACATTAGAGTATTTTAATTTTGTCGGCTTGTTGTAGATTCAGCCTAAAGAACAGAACAAGTCTTGCTGCAGAACACGTGTCGGTTGCGTCCTAAACGCGCTCTTACAAACTTTTTTTTTTTGTTCAATCAAACTTTTTTTTTTAAACGTAAAATTATATAACAGGAGAAGAAGATTGGATAAACGTCGGAGCTTGAGGAAGGGCCTATAGCCAGCCGCTAAAAGAAAATAAATTAAATTAGGGCTAAACTTTACCGGGAAGATTACTTTGATGGCGAGGACGGGAACTGGGAAGAACGGTGCGGGGCAATTCTTCCTCGCGACACTGCTTCTATGGCTAGTCTCCGTCGTGTTTGAGATTGCATTCAACCTAAGGACCGAGCTTCTCTGGGTGATCGGCGGAGGATGCTTCTTTCAATCGGCGAATTGGTTTGTTCGTACTTTCCTCTCTCGTGACCCTCTCTTCGTTAATACCTCTGTCTCGCTTCTACACTCAATCATCACCTCCGCTTCAGGTCTCTCTTCCTTTCTGCTTACCCTTTGTCTTTGTGTGTATACTCTGATTAACGATGATTTTTGCATATTCGTGTTTTGTAGTGGTTTTCATTCTGCTGAACCAATGCTTAGACAAAGGTGTAGAGGAGATGTTCGATCATTCTGAGCTCGTTGGTGGGACTTGGAACTGGCACACCCTGCTCTGTGTTTCTCTTGCGGTTACTTTGCTTATGACCAGTGGGATATGCTTCGGTACCGTTTATACAGCGGTTTAATACCTTCTATCCTGGTCCACCATCTCGTCCTCCTCGTTTGCTTCACTTTGGCTCTGTACCGGAACGTTACCATCAACTACCTCATCCTTACTCTCATCTGCGAGGTACGCTTTTAAAAGAAGCTTTATATTTGTTAGCCTTTATAGTTTCATATATGTGACATTCGTTGCAAACAGATGCATTCGATCTTTCTGCACGTGAGGAAGCTAAGGAGGATGGCGGGGATCCGTGACAGCAGCACGGCGTTGGTGAAACTGGAGTGGGTGCTGAACTGGACGGCCTTTGTGTTTGCGAGATGCATTCCTCACATTCTCATCACTGTCAAGCTGATCAAAGACGCGCACAAGTTTGGGAGAGGTGTTGAGTGGCCGCTCGCTCTGTTTGGTATGGTGGGAATGAACATCCTCAATGTGGGTCTTGGGATGGATCTGTTTCATGCTTTTAGAAGAGAGAGAAGCAACAGAAATCAAGAGAAGAGCAACCATGTAGAATGATTTTGCCAGTTTTTGGAAGCCATCCTTAGACCCAAGGTTTATTGTAAGGTTTATAATACACATTACCACACTCTATCTGTTTTTTTTTTTCTGAGGCTTTGCTACTATGTTTCTATTTAGCTTTCAGATTCTTTCTTTTTTTGAAGGAAAACTACATGTAAATGTTATTTGTTGATGATTTTTTTTTTTGTATGAGCCATAAGAAAATCAGAATCTGAAAACTCTGGTAAAACCTGTGGCTAAAGAGCAGATTGACCTCTACCAACTTCAAGAGCAGATTGCTCGAAGACGATATGGTCCTTTTTTTTATCTCTTCCTACTTTATCTCAACAACTCTAGGCTCAATTTCTTCTCGCTTCTCCTACAGCATTTAGTTTCACTCTGATGCTCATCCTTTTCTATGTCTACCTTCTCCTTTTTAAGCTCAGTTCATATTCAGTCATTTATAGCATGTCCCTCAGGCAGAGCCACAAGAAGTCCATCTCAAAGAAATCATCCATGAGATCAATTTTATATAGAAGAATTAATCCCCTGAAGGCTTCTATCATTTGCCTTTTACAATCTTGAATTGTTTTTCACTCACAAGTCACAAGTCACTGCCTGATGATCCCCATGAGATGAGCCATAAAAATCCCCTCCATCCCCTCTCTTCCTTACATTTCCGAAGAAGACCGATTAGATGGTAGTGATGATTCATCTATACAGCTTCATGCACTCTGCTTCGAGTTTCACAACCTACTTTATGCTATCTATATGCTGCTTACTACATATATTGTCTTGGGTGTTGATATGTAAATAACAAAGGGCCTAAGTGTCATATTCATACAAAATGCAATGAAAAGTACACATATACATGTATGAATATGAATATACCGTCGGATAAGACATTGGATAAGTGTTGTTGTTGAAGTAGCTCCAAGTATTAAGTATACGTCATGCTCTTTAGTTCAAGACTTTGAAATTTGAATCCCACATGTTGTTGTCACTCATGATCATGACTAACATTTAAATATATGTTTAGACCATGCATTATTCATGCAACATCGGATTATAAGTCATAACATGCCAAATTATCCTCAAGATCTCAACTCTTGTATGTTTTAAATTTAACCCCACTATACAATTAAGTATATGCGTTAACTACATGTGTCCACCAATGGGGCTACGTCCTGCTCAACGATCCTTGCCTTGTCCATCATATGAATTTTTGCATTAGAATTGTTTGGTAATTAATTGCAAGGACTTATTGATCAATGCAAATGATATATAATTTTACGCTATATATTTTTCTGAAAAGTGTCATTTAATTGTTCAAAATCTTTATGTTAGGTAAACAAGGAATAGGTGCGTGGTCCTTCTCCTAGTTTTGAATACGAACAACTATAAAAATGGTCCCGTTTAACCCTACAGCCACCGCTCTCGGCAAAAGAGACCGAACTTACAAAATTTATGCAAAAAACACTCATAAATTTGAAAGAAAAAAAAAATCCCCATGTGCTATGTAGGTCTAAAAACGATGGCTAATTATCCTGATTTATCATAATCAATGGTGATTATGATAAATCAGGATAATTAGCCATCGTTTTTAGACCTACATAGCACATGGGGATTTTTTTTTTCTTTCAAATTTATGAGTGTTTTTTGCATAAATTTTGTAAGTTCGGGTCTCTTTTGCCGAGAGCGGTGGCTGTAGGGTTAAACGGGACCATTTTTATAGTTGTTCGTATTCAAAACTAGGAGAAGGACCACGCACCTATTCCTTGTTTACCTAACATAAAGATTTTGAACAATTAAATGACACTTTTCAGAAAAATATATAGCGTAAAATTATATATCATTTGCATTGATCAATAAGTCCTTGCAATTAATTACCAAACAATTCTAATGCAAAAATTCATATGATGGACAAGGCAAGGATCGTTGAGCAGGACGTAGCCCCATTGGTGGACACATGTAGTTAACGCATATACTTAATTGTATAGTGGGGTTAAATTTAAAACATACAAGAGTTGAGATCTTGAGGATAATTTGGCATGTTATGACTTATAATCCGATGTTGCATGAATAATGCATGGTCTAAACATATATTTAAATGTTAGTCATGATCATGAGTGACAACAACATGTGGGATTCAAATTTCAAAGTCTTGAACTAAAGAGCATGACGTATACTTAATACTTGGAGCTACTTCAACAACAACACTTATCCAATGTCTTATCCGACGGTATATTCATATTCATACATGTATATGTGTACTTTTCATTGCATTTTGTATGAATATGACACTTAGGCCCTTTGTTATTTACATATCAACACCCAAGACAATATATGTAGTAAGCAGCATATAGATAGCATAAAGTAGGTTGTGAAACTCGAAGCAGAGTGCATGAAGCTGTATAGATGAATCATCACTACCATCTAATCGGTCTTCTTCGGAAATGTAAGGAAGAGAGGGGATGGAGGGGATTTTTATGGCTCATCTCATGGGGATCATCAGGCAGTGACTTGTGACTTGTGAGTGAAAAACAATTCAAGATTGTAAAAGGCAAATGATAGAAGCCTTCAGGGGATTAATTCTTCTATATAAAATTGATCTCATGGATGATTTCTTTGAGATGGACTTCTTGTGGCTCTGCCTGAGGGACATGCTATAAATGACTGAATATGAACTGAGCTTAAAAAGGAGAAGGTAGACATAGAAAAGGATGAGCATCAGAGTGAAACTAAATGCTGTAGGAGAAGCGAGAAGAAATTGAGCCTAGAGTTGTTGAGATAAAGTAGGAAGAGATAAAAAAAGGACCATATCGTCTTCGAGCAATCTGCTCTTGAAGTTGGTAGAGGTCAATCTGCTCTTTAGCCACAGGTTTTACCAGAGTTTTCAGATTCTGATTTTCTTATGGCTCATACAAAAAAAAAATCATCAAACAAATAACATTTACATGTAGTTTTCCTTCAAAAAAAGAAAGAATCTGAAAGCTAAATAGAAACATAGTAGCAAAGCCTCAGAAAAAAAAAAACAGATAGAGTGTGGTAATGTGTATTATAAACCTTACAATAAACCTTGGGTCTAAGGATGGCTTCCAAAAACTGGCAAAATCATTCTACATGGTTGCTCTTCTCTTGATTTCTGTTGCTTCTCTCTCTTCTAAAAGCATGAAACAGATCCATCCCAAGACCCACATTGAGGATGTTCATTCCCACCATACCAAACAGAGCGAGCGGCCACTCAACACCTCTCCCAAACTTGTGCGCGTCTTTGATCAGCTTGACAGTGATGAGAATGTGAGGAATGCATCTCGCAAACACAAAGGCCGTCCAGTTCAGCACCCACTCCAGTTTCACCAACGCCGTGCTGCTGTCACGGATCCCCGCCATCCTCCTTAGCTTCCTCACGTGCAGAAAGATCGAATGCATCTGTTTGCAACGAATGTCACATATATGAAACTATAAAGGCTAACAAATATAAAGCTTCTTTTAAAAGCGTACCTCGCAGATGAGAGTAAGGATGAGGTAGTTGATGGTAACGTTCCGGTACAGAGCCAAAGTGAAGCAAACGAGGAGGACGAGATGGTGGACCAGGATAGAAGGTATTAAACCGCTGTATAAACGGTACCGAAGCATATCCCACTGGTCATAAGCAAAGTAACCGCAAGAGAAACACAGAGCAGGGTGTGCCCAGTTCCAAGTCCCACCAACGAGCTCAGAATGATCGAACATCTCCTCTACACCTTTGTCTAAGCATTGGTTCAGCAGAATGAAAACCACTACAAAACACGAATATGCAAAAATCATCGTTAATCAGAGTATACACACAAAGACAAAGGGTAAGCAGAAAGGAAGAGAGACCTGAAGCGGAGGTGATGATTGAGTGTAGAAGCGAGACAGAGGTATTAACGAAGAGAGGGTCACGAGAGAGGAAAGTACGAACAAACCAATTCGCCGATTGAAAGAAGCATCCTCCGCCGATCACCCAGAGAAGCTCGGTCCTTAGGTTGAATGCAATCTCAAACACGACGGAGACTAGCCATAGAAGCAGTGTCGCGAGGAAGAATTGCCCCGCACCGTTCTTCCCAGTTCCCGTCCTCGCCATCAAAGTAATCTTCCCGGTAAAGTTTAGCCCTAATTTAATTTATTTTCTTTTAGCGGCTGGCTATAGGCCCTTCCTCAAGCTCCGACGTTTATCCAATCTTCTTCTCCTGTTATATAATTTTACGTTTAAAAAAAAAAAGTTTGATTGAACAAAAAAAAAAAAGTTTGTAAGAGCGCGTTTAGGACGCAACCGACACGTGTTCTGCAGCAAGACTTGTTCTGTTCTTTAGGCTGAATCTACAACAAGCCGACAAAATTAAAATACTCTAATGTGCCGACATTTGATTTCCACAAACTGCTACCTTATGAGGCCCATTAAGCCCATTTGAGCTACGGCCCAATTATGTCTTAACTATTAATATCCATTCAGATTATTCCATCTCATTTCCCGGTTAACTACAAAGTATATACATTATAACTGTTTATTAACATTTTAGTTTAAAACTATTTTTTAAAAATTGTTATTTTAAATTTGATATATGATTTTGGATATATATTATCTCGTCTGTTTGATTATTATTTGGATATATTAGATAACATCTACTTTTGTGTTCCAACCACAATATGTTTGCTCTATAAATTAAATTTTGATTCATTTTATTACTGCATTTAATTTGATTCATAGATTTGTAAATTTATTTTAGTAAGATTATATATAATTTACTATATATATTTTTTGAGAATCAAATAACAAAAATAAACTAAAGTGTTGATAGATTCAAAGTTATATAAAGGGAAATTAGGCTGTATAGCCACACAAAAACGTATAATTCACAGACTAGCCAATTTCCCTAACAGATCTATATACGGCGTTACTTTTCCATATTAATACTGTTTTGTCCCTTCTGTCAACCGGTGAAACCTGCAACCAAAAAATAATTAAAATCTTTATTATTATCTGTAAAAATTAGATTGTGGCTTACCTCCTTTTACATCTTCCTTTTGTTTCTCTTCGCTTCGGAAATCAGACGCCCCTCACTGGCGATAAAGTTGCAGCGACGCCTATCAAAACGTCGTGTTTATTCCACTTCCCACACTCGATTCTTGTTGGATCTGTTCAACTACGGTAAGTTCTCATGTTTTCCGCCCGATTGTTTTCACTGCTGTTATTTTCTTTTCTATTTTGGCTATACTCGGAACTAGGATATTATAAATGTTAAATCTACAACATCGTCGACGGTTAATGTCGGATCTGATTTATACTCGGTTGTGATTTTCTGGTTGTTTGTAGTCTTTCTTAAATTTTATTTATATTTAAGTATATTCCATTTGACTTGGAATGAAATAAATTCGAACGTTTAAAATCACCTCCTTTAGCTTCTGAATTCATACTTGTATTTAATATTTACGTATTTTTATACTTGTATTAGGGTTTATATTTCCGTGTAGGGTTTAGTGATGATTAGAGAAGGGTTATTTTCTGGAATATTGAGTTCGTCATTGCAAGATTGGGGTAGACATTGGATTAAGTGTCATATTTCCGTGCAAGACTTCGTGATTAGTTGATAGGGTTTCGTATATTCCATGTGTGGTTTAAGATCGTGAGCTATGCATATTGTTATATCTTACATGGTTTCCATTCCAAATGATTGTTATACTATATAATTTATTTTACATTTACTTTGTTATATGGATCCTAACACTTTTATCTTTTGCTTTTGTTTCTCAGGTTACAAATGGAAGATTTAGGTTGCGAATTAGATTGTTCGAAACTAGATTTGAACCATCTGTTAAATATATTCTCTTTTATATGTACTGATGCAATATGTATATAACTAATAGACCGTGTGTACGTAAAATGGAAAGACCATTCATGTAAAATGGAATATATGATATTTGCTATTTGTTGTATTCTATTCTATTCTATTGGCAGCAAATAGAATAGAAATATGATTATACAGTGCCTAAGCATAAGTTATGATTTATTGTGCTATATCGTTTCACATTTTGTGCTATATCGTTTGTCACATTTTCTATTCTATATGCTCGTGTAGAATTGAAATGCATGTTACTGGTATTTTAAATTTGGATATTTAGTTTATAAAAGATTGGAGTTGACAATGGATTAGGGTTTATAGTTCCCTATAGGGTTTAGATATTAGTGGTTATGGTTTAGTTTATGAAGATTGGGGTTAATCTTGGATTAGGGTTTATATTTCCGTGTTGGGTTTAGTGATTAGTTGATAGGATTTAATTTATGTACGATTGGGGTTAACATTAGGGCAAGTATTACCACCTTCCATAAAGCGATATACATATCAACATTTGACAAATATGTTAGATGATATATGGATTTCAACTATATTTGTGGATTTTCTATTCTATGTCTCATGTAGAATGGTAATACATCTTACTCGAATTTGAAAATTCGGGTTTAGTTTATGGATTATTAGGGTTAACATTAGATTAGAGTTTATATTTTCATGTAATTAACGAAGGCTACTGCATTAACATGCCTCAATTCATTATGCTATTCAACTGTCGCTATATTATATAGTTGCTCTTTCAATTGGAACTACAGTTGTATTTATACTATTCTATCTAATATACATAATATGGAACTATAATCTTAGTTTCTCCGTTTGTTTAACGCTGTTTTTTACACTTACAATTGTTATCTACTCCTCTTTCTGCATGGTTTTCTTCCTATGATTTTGAATAAAGTTTTGTGACGCACTTCCTAAATTATATCATTGTTATTATGGGACAGAAATTCATCACGTTGTTTGCTTATGTGTTGAAACCGGTAACCTATTGCTTAGAAGGATATAACCGGGTGAAAGGGAGTCAAAAAGACAGAAAGTGAATTATGTCAAAATCATGTCTATTTCCCTAATTTATCACCAAAATATGGCTATTACGCCAATTAGCCCTTATATAAATGAACACAACAATGATAATCTTTTGAAACCTCATTCAGATATATAAATTATACAAAATATACTATATATGATGTTAGTAAATTTTGATTGTTTTATGTTTTATTCTAGTAGTTACAAAATAATATGAATTACTCTAGTAACTAGTAGAATGATTAAAGTCATTTCTAAGTAATTTCGCTTCCAACGGTTTTTTTTATTGGTTGAACTTTATAAAAAACAATCAAACCTAATTGACTAACTAAATTTATTAAAAAGAATATGCTTTTTTAAAGAAATCCAAAAGAGTTCTTAACCGATTGTATTGCTCTTATGGATCAATCATTAAATGCATGAAAGACATACAAAATCCATAACATCTATTTATAGATGTTTTTGTTGGGAATTTGAGTGCACCAGTTTCTATCTCAGAGTTGTAGTTTTGCTTTCGCAAGACTGCACAGTTCTTGTCATTCAATAGCAAATCCATTAACAAAGCTAAACATGTTTACAAAGAGATAATGTTAAATATCATCTAGTTAAAACCGCACAGAACATAACATGTAATATACTTGATAATGTTGATACTTACATCAAGAGCGGTGTACCCTGCTCGCAAAGCAGGAGCATGTATGTGTGTTGTCTTGACTGATGAAGAAGATAACAAGATCCTTCTCGACATGCAGAAGGGAGGCCTGTCGTTAAGAAGGATTAAGTTGGAGGCGGAGATAAACTTCGGGCTGAAGTGGCAAGTTGTGGGAAGAGAAGGGCAGAGCGGAAGGTACGGAAAAGAGCTGCGGAGACTGGAGCAGGAGGAGAAATATCTGTCTATTGCGCAAAAGAATTATTTGGCACAGGTACGTAAGATGTGTTCTAGTTTTTTCAAGTTGGAAGTTCCATAACATTGTTTTGTCTTTCTACTGTGATTGCAGGAGGCGGAATATGGAGATGAAGATGATGAAGATGAAGATGGCCTATAAATTTTCAAGGTGATGAGTATGAAGACTTGTGGCTAATTGGTAATACTGTGTTGCAGTCACCTCTATTTTCAACTCCAATCATCTTTCTTTAATAGTTTTCAACTCGTCCCAAAAGACTATTGTTGACAGTAGCAGTAAATCCTTTGGTTCAGATTTCTCATTTGCTATATTCCTTGTTTTTACAAATGTGTTTGAAAGACAAACAATGTGGTTGTGATCTCGAGAAACTTCTGCTTTTGAATCTTTTTTTTTATAACTTGTGATCTTTCTCTTTATCAGACATTTCTAAATTCTCCTAGAGTGGATCTTGAGTGACATTAAAATTCTAGATGAGGACAAAAGAAAGAAACCATTTCATGATCTTATTTGTAGATTCACTTTGCAAGACATTCCATTACTTTACCTCTCCTTCCTGTAAGTTTGAATAACTCTCTTGATTTATTCACATGATTTAATGTATTTTAATGGTTTAAAATACATATGTTAACTTACTTATTTTGTAAATTTCTAAAGAAAATAATAAATTTTAATAAAATTAAAGGTTCACATTTAGTTATCAAAGTAGCAAAAAGGTAAGTTAGAGACTATGTTATCTAAAAACAAAACACTTGATAATTATAAGGTGAAAAGATGCATTTTACATAATCATATATAATTGTTATTAATGGCAATCAGAACTAATATATTATTCATTTGGCTTAATTACATTAAAATAGTTGTAATTTTATTTACAAAGAATACATTAAAATAGGAGATCTCCTAAACGTCAATCTCTTCAAAACATACAATGGTGGCGGAGCGAGATTGCCGACAAAAAATCCATCACCGACAAGAATACCATCACCGTAGAAGAATAATATTCTAACAGCTTTTCTTGTGTTGAACACCAATACCCTACCATGAACTCAGCCAGGCATGCATGTCAACGCGAGCCACCGGAGATTTCAGTCCACCATGGTGGACGTTATCCACTCTCCACATTCCTACACAGATTACCAGAAAGTCCCGTGTAAGATGGGTGAGGGTTTATAGAATACAAGTACTACTAAGAAATAAACCTGTAGTTAAAACTGTACATTGTTTTAGTTTAAAACTATTATTTTTTAATTGTTATTTAAATTTGATATATGATTTTGGATATATATTATTTCGTCTGTTTGATTATTATTTGGATATATTAGATAACAATTACTTTTGTGATCCAACCATAATTTGATTTATTATAAGGAATTGCTGTAATTAACCGTCATATGAATTTATGCGAGTGTGACACGTATAATAGCCACGTATAAACATGAATTCTTAAATATTACTACAGAGTTTTTTTCAGATTTTTGGATTCTAACTTCATAATTTCCATTCAAGTTTTATATAAGTTTGGTTAAATATTATTACATTTTTGTATAGATTTTATAATTTTGTCTACAATCTATCTTTTATCTATTTCGTGATAATAATACTATTTTAGTTGATTTCAGATAAAAATAAACATAAAAGTAAGTACGTGACAAAATTATTTATGTTTCAAAATTTTATTTCAACTAATTTAGAATTTAGAATCAAGTCTTTTAAGCTTTTCAGTTTGAGTTTGGATCAAATTCAGATAATATCCAAAATCCTAAACACCATTCTAACCGATTCTTCACATATCTTTAAATAGCCCGGCTGGATTTTAAATAGCATATGGCTAGGTGAGGCAATGAGTGTCTCTGTCTCTCGCATGAGCCATGCGCCATGGCAACACCAAGCGCTCATTTGTATGAAACTGAAAAAATTGTATCGAAACATAATCGTGGATAGACATTAGACAGTGATAATTTTCTATTTAATTTAAGTTACGGAAAGATATTGATAAATGTAATAAGTTAAGACATAAAGAGTTTTCCAGCAAAACTTAAGATTAAAAAGAGAAGTCAGAATATGAGAACTAACAGTAAAAGCAAAGAAGAGCTAAACCCACCGTAAATAGAGAGAACCATAGAGAAATGATCTGATGATTTTTCTTTAAAAAAAACTTGAATTAAGCGTTGGTGATAGATTCTACTAGACGTTACATAAACCTAGGTTGGTTTGGTAACTTTCACAAACCAAGTTGGTTTGAGAAGAATCTTTGAAGAATCTTAGGAGTTACGAGTAAGCGATAACAGAGTCTTGAAGCAATAAACACATCGCTAGACCTCGCTTAGCGCTCGCTATTTAAAATCCAGAGAGCAGATTCATAGATTCAGATACTTTGGCTCAGGGGTCTAGAGGCAAACCTCGTCATACTGTACAAGACTACAACGAAAAAATCAAGTGTGTTCCTTTGTTAGTTGTTACAGACACACAACACAAGAAAGCAAGATATCATATGATTATAGACACAAAACACAATCAAACTGAAACATTTTGAAAACCAATGTTTCAAAAGTATAATATTATTTCTCAAACCGGTTTCCACACCGACAAAACCTCCTGGAACATCTCCAGCATCAGCTCACGATCAGCTTGTCTGAAGAAACCGCTGATCTCCTCCCTGACATCATAAATCTTTCCGAAATCAAACAAATACATCAAACACCCTTTCTTCAGTTTCTCCAGCTGATACAGCCAAGCCTCCTGCAGCCTCTCCAGCACGTTCCCGGAGTTTATATCTTCCATCAGGCTCTCCTCGCATGCCGCCTTCAGATCCGTGATATCGTACTTGTTCGCGGCCCCAAGAAGCGCGAGCCTGTGTTTCCAGAAGTCTTCCTGCGTTATGCTTCCGTAGAGGTAGCTCAGGAGCGCCATGCAGGATTCTCTGGACATGTCGTCGATGTGGATGGTGGATGACTCTTTCTCCTTGAGGTCGTGATGGAACATGCTTCTGAAGACGTTTGAGCTGGCGGAGAGGATGGCTTTGTGAGCGGAGAGCGTCCCTCCGGATGTGTGGATGGTTACATCGGAGAGGATGTTTTCTTCTAGCATACGGGATAAGCATTTGAGAGTGGTTTGCGTTGAGATTGATTGCATTGTTGTATCTGTTGGCCAAACAGGTGAAGCTTCACCACCCTGTGGATAATGATCAAACCATTGGGGAAATAAATAAACGCTAGAGAGTTGTCGAAATTTGCATCTTAATTAAAAGAGAAATTGCTTAAAATACCCTAAATTGGTTACCACTCTTCGAAAATACTTTAAGTAAAAAAAAAATCTGAAAACTTACATTCAAAGGGTAGATTTTGAGATCAAGAAACTCAACGTCAATGGTGAAACGACCGTGGAAACTTGAATCCACATGCCACACACAATCATCAGTTGTACGCAGCAGCTTCTCATACACTACAATAGGTTAGTCATTAATTTACTTCAACCACCTTTTTTTTTTAACACTTTTACTTCAACCACCAAAACACAATTTTTACATAGAAAAAAACTAACAAACAATCAGAGAGACTAGTGGATATACCAGGAGAGATGTATAATTTACGGTTAGGGCCAACGTTGGAGACACGAAGAACAAATTTAGCAATAGGAGGTTGTTCCTTGGATACTCGAGAGAGTTCTGGGAAAAGCCTAAGAGATAGGAAACGGTTCCTCTCTATAGACAGATGCCTTCAATCATCATCCAAAAACACACATGAATCAATCAAGAGAGAGCCACAAACAGAATTTATTAAAAAACAAAAAAAAATCAAAACGTTGATTTTACCAGTTCCAGATTCCAACTTTGAAAGGATCAGACTTTTTGAAAGAGCAAGGTCCAAAATTTTCAATCCGCCATTGAGCTAATCTCGAGATTGTCTCCACCTTCGTGTCCCCCATCCACTCCTCTGAAGATTCTTTTTTGACTTCCTTTTCTCTGGAAAAAAGCTTTACTTCACGCCATATGACACAACCCAAGCAAGCAAGCAACTAACACCAGGCATTCATCGTGCGCCACGTGTACGGAGATGTCGGGTTCTTCTTTTTTAATCATTTAACCGGTTTGTTTCGGTTTAGTAAAGACCACTCTTGGTCGGATGTCGGGTTTTCCTTTTTTTAATCATTTAACCGGTTTGTTTCGGTTTAGTTAAGACATGATAAAACAAAGGAACAAACAAAGTCACTCGTGGTCTGAAATGGAAAGAGTGAGAAAGTTCAGAAATGGCGACTGAGAATAAACCGAAGATCGTGTGGAACGAAGGGAGACATAGATTCGAGACGGAGGATCACGAAGCCTTTATAGAATACAAGATGATGAACAACGGGACTGTCATGGACTTAGTTCGAACTTACGTGCCGTCTTCTAAAGCAGGATTAGGCTTGGCTTCGCATCTCTGCGTCGCTGCCTTCCAACACGCTTCCTCTCGCTCTTTCTCCATCGTCCCCACTTGCTCCTACGTTTCCGTAAGTTGACTCTTCCTCTTTTGGTGTGATTCATGTACTGTTTTTATCTTATCAAAAAGATCGTCTTGTCTTCTTGGCAGGAAACGTTTCTTCCTCGAAACCCGTCTTGGAAGCATCTGGTTTTCTCAGAGGAGTCCAAGATCCTCAAATCTAGCATCTGATCTACTTCGTACGAAAAGCTTTTGGTGAATAAAAACATGACATTATTAAGCCCTTTTCTTTCATAGTTGCATGTTTATGTAAACAACAAAATGTCACATAGCGCTTGTAACAGCAGCAACAAACAGACACACTAGTAGTGTTGTTGTCATAATTAATCAAATAAAACATGCAAACATTATATATTCTACATCGATATATTATGTTCTTTGTACACTGAGATAGGCGTTGATGTGTCACTCTAGCCGGTGACAAAGTAATCCATCTTCTCCGGAGGTAAGTTCAAGACCGATTGTTCAACCTAAAATCACAAGAAATAGAATGTGCATTAGCTATTTAGATGTGAGAAACGAGTGGAAATGGTATATAAATTCAAATCTTTTATGAGAGGGGGGGGGGGGGGTTTACTTACCTCTTCGAAAGGAACGAAGACGAAGGGAGTCATACCCCTCTTGTGCGAGACGGCAGGTATATCGGGATTGTGAGTTTCATCGTCTCTCCAATTCTCAACTACCCCAAGAATGTCCTCTTCTGTGCTGCTTCCTTCCTCATCGTTCACACCACTCGTCACTAGTGACAGCAAATCCATCCTGTTATTCGCTCCTATCGCCGTTCCTCTTAACCTACACCCCCACACCATGATGATCAAAAATGACTAAATGCTACTCATAGAGATACATATATGTTCATCACACTCACTGGAAAATAAAGTCTTAGATGGATGTACCAGTCACGTTAATAGCCCTTCTTCCCTAGAGATTAAATCCTAACTAAACGAGTCTAGATTCCCTATCAGTACCGATGCAAAAACTATCACTAAAACCTTAGAAGTGAAACATTCTCTGTCCTGATATTTTTGAGGGATTGTAATACCTTAAACGGATCCTCAACACAGTAGGGCGTGTCCCTGGATACAGAACAGCTGCTTCGATCTGCCAAAAAAAAACAATAACAGGTTTTCAGGATATAGAAGAATTAACGTTGTTGATATACCAATCCAATAGGCAGTCTAAGAGGCAGGCAGCTGACCTTGTCATCTGACATAGACAATGTATAAGTGCCTCTGTAAAGACCGTCTGCTTTAGAAGACTTAAAGTTCATGTATTTGGCTACATCCTTCAATTTCTGTGAAGAGTTCTAGAGTAACAATTTAAAAAAAAAAACGATGGAGATCATCAAAGTAGATCATGCAAGCAGCTCGACGTTTATACATCTACTTAGGTTCAAAATGTACAAACCTTGTAAAGGAATCTGCCAGAAGGGTAGAATCTTATGTAGCGGAAGTAACATACCTACAAAAAATAAACAATTCCAAAAGAAGATGCTACTCATTAGAGGGGTCTGTGTATGGACAAGATACAAATAAAAAAACAAAGGCTTTTTACAATGTGAACTGGGTTTGTAATCTTCCACTCAGCAATTCCAGCTCGAATGTAAGTGTTCCTACTCACATAAATACCTGAGAATTAAGAAAAATACTATGAGCTAAAAGCCACTTTGATGAAGAAAGATAGATAACAAGAGTTGTTTTTATTACCATCAGTACGAACTCTGGATCTAAGAAGCCACATTTTCCTCCACGATCCATCGTATTTAGACTGCAGGATCTTATAGTTTTCGATAACCCCAGCAGTCTGCCAAGCTTTCAAACACGCGTTACGCCAGAAGACAGGGTTTCGAACTGTGTACCTCCACTTTCTGCAGACACAAGCTGCTCTTCCTAAGTCATACGGCAACATCCGAGCAAATACCTACAAATATATATCCATGTGTCAACTTCATCAGTTAAAAAAAAGAAAGATAGGGGAAGATGCAATCCAACCTCGAAAAGAAGCTCATCGGGCAAGGAACGATGAATCAAAGCAGGATCAAATTGTGGTTTACTGCTTGTGCTTCCGAATGGTGCAACGGGCCTTACATGGACTCCATAGAGATCTGAAATAAAGTAACCATGAGAAAAGTCACACTAGTTCTAATGAGATGGAATCACAGATGATGATTACCAAGCCAAGGTCTCTTTGTAATAAAGTACTGAACAGTCCTGAGCCGTAACGCAGATTCAAGCTCAGATGGTATGTTGAGAGCATCTGTGAAAATCAAAACAAAAAGAAACAATAAACAACACACATTTCAGGAGACTATTAGATCAAATTACTAAAGCATTTCTTTTTTTTTTCATTCCGCAAAAGCTGTGTTTATGCAAAATCAACACGATGAGCTGAGCGATATAAAAAAATCTATATTAAAAAAAAAGATAATCAATTCAGAGCCAGCTCCAATATATCAAATCGCAAAACAGAGACCACCCGTTCTCGATAAATCATATATTTGATCCGGTGGGGGCCAACACGATAAAAGAAATTTGAAAACTTAAAATCTTGAAATTGAAATACCTGAAGTCATGTGAAATTGATAGAGAATTGAGATGTTCCGAATGAAAAAGTCGAGGTAGCGGTTTCGTAGCCGCGTGCGCCTCTGTTACCGGAAAATTAAAAACAAGACGATAAGATTAAGACCAGAGACTTTTTTTTTTTTTTTTTTTTTTTTTACGTGTTGTCTCGAAGCTCACATTATTCACATGGAAACCGACATTTGAAGTTCGGTTTTTCTATATGTTTTTGAACCAAAGTGGTTTGGTTTAGCTGTTTGGCTATTTGGTTGATAAGTACATTTATTACAGTGTGGTTCCTAAAAGATGTGTTGTGCTGCTACTGGTTCCTCATTTTTTTTTTTCATTAAAGAAAAAAAAAAGCAGTATGCAGCTGAAAAATACAGAAATTATGTGATCCAAATCGATCAAGACCGGTACAATCTGAAACTAAATCCACATTATATATATACGCATTTCATCATTATGTTTGTGGCTTAGTCTATCTTCATTTATGTAGGTGGGATTGAGATGTTGTCTAGTTTTAACTGAAGATTATAGAGAATACATGAATTAGACTGTACAATTTGTGTTCAGTTTGTTTAAGCTTATCAAGGTGGGTCTAACTATTGAATCTATTGATTAGTTAGAAACTATGTTAAATGAAATATTCATTTTTACTGTTTTGATACATATGCCAAAATTCTATCAACCACACCATTTTCCCATGATTGATGCCTTGTTTGGTTACAATAAAATTGATGATGAAAATGATTCCCTACTTAAATGTAGTCAAGATATCATAGACTTTTGTGAATATATATATATATATATATGAATCACAATTCAAAAACATACGATGTTTAGGTCTGTTTCCATTAAGCAAGTCCGACACAATCCATGTTGGAGTAAAATGTGTCTTCAATCTAAAACACCCGAATCAACATGAAGCAGAAAAGGCCATCCGTTGTTTCGAACAAGTGCTACACCTTAGTCCTAACTCTATCAACCATATTTTCTTCCCATGATAAATTCATTGTTTGCTGAGACTGAGTTTCATGATGCTATGAAGTCCGATGTTTTGGAAACAATAACACACTTTCGATTATTGATGCAATGAAAAACAAAAGAATGAACAATAATAACACCTTGATGTCCTCTTCCTGCTTTGATTTTCTCATCTTTTTTTATGCAGGCCTTAGAAGAAAAACTAGAGGAAATTTTACCCTTGGTATTGATGCATTCTAAACATGATCAACCTTGGGTTAAGGTGGGCAGTGATAGATGTAATTGGAAATTTTTCTTTGGTTCTGGGCCCTCTTTTGCATCAGATCATAACTCAACACTTTTCCAGATACTTGCTAATGCAATTGATGATTTTGATTCACAAGTACAGGTTAGTGTCATTTGTTCACCTAACCATTTGTATATATATATATATATATATATATATATATATATATATATATATATATGTATGTGTTTGTGTTCATACTAGTTTAAACCTTTATTATCTCAGGCTCATTCTCTCGTCGTAGTAGCCGCTCTGAGTGATTTGTGCTCACATGAAATTATGGCATCGCACTTAGAGGAACTAGTGCAGAAGTTAGTTGGCTTAGTAGAGAAGGTAAATTGGTTATGTGGACAGAAACAAAACTATATGACCACGTTTATTGTTGGTTTCAGTAATTTAACTTTCATTTTTTTGTGTATCTTTGGTAGGCACAAACAGGACTGATTCTGGGAAGTGCTTTACGAGCCCTTTCTCCAGTTCTTGGTAAACTGCAAGACCACTTCCCGAACTACTACGATGTAGTGGAAGTGTTAAAGAGCCTGAAAGAAAGTGAAAACTTCACTGAGGAGTTGTGCATAGTATGGTCAGCATGAACTCTGTGGGAACGTTAATTGGAAGAAACAGATTCCAGGAAGATGCATATAAGGTATGTTGTTCCCTTTTACCTCGGTTATTGTGTTTTTTCTTCTATTCGTTATATGGGTACTAACTCTATTGGCATGCTAACACGATTTACGCAGATCATTGAGATGTTCGATGTAATGCGTGAAAGATTGAGTGAAGAAGATCCATTGATCCATGCAATGGATGAGGTACCTTTGTGACTACAATATATATATGAATAATCATTCTGTTTTGAATACATGAATCACGTGGTACAATATCTGCTTCAGTTTGTTCAAGCTGATCAAGGTGGTCTAAACATTGAGTCTACTGATGAAACAGAAACAACGTTGAATGGAAGGTTGGCTTTTACTCTTTTGACTCTTTGTTTTTGATTTGTTTGTGTCTATCTAAACATTATCACCTTTTGTTTAGGCTTATTCATGGACATAACACTCAACTTGTCAAAGACAAAGCAATGGAGAAGAAGATGAAAGCTTGTGAGATGTTTTACATCTACGCAGAAATCTTCCAGGCAGACTTCTTCCCTGGATAAAGGAGATAGCCTTAGCAGTGGCTCCACTGTTTGAAGGTGGACAGCTTCTAAGAAGAAGAGCTATATCGGCAACGTTGCAGCTACTGCGCTCAGCTGAAGTTACGATAGAGAGTGGAATAGCAACGAATGAAGACATGAAGGATGTCTCTAGGGAGTTGCATGCTTCTTTGGTTGGCGTATTGGACAGAGTAAGTTAATATTTTTTTGTCTTTTCTACTTTTTTTTCTTTGTTTAATTTCCTTGGTTAGCTGATAAATATGAATGATTTTGTAGGAAGGAGAAGCATAGTATACAGAGATTCTGAAGGAAGCCACGGAAAGAGTAAGTTTCTCATTAGCAAATATTTGATTAAAATGTCAATGTTCCTGGTTTTTACTGTTGGTTTACTATGGTTACAGGCACTAGAGTTTGCTGAGTCTTAGAAGAAATCAAGTGGTTGATTGGAGCGCTGGAGTTGCTCTTTTCGTTTATATGTTTTACCTTTTCTGGTTTAGTATCTCGGTCCTAAGATTTGCATCAAACTGCTCATAATATTAAGAGAGAACATAGTTCAAAATTGACAAATACAAAAAACAAAAGAAGCAGCCGTTATTGTTCTGCAGGTTGCATATTTAAATTCCAATGAATAGATAAAGAGACCTTCTCTTTCTCTCTCTATCTACCCAAAGCCCTGTCTTCTTCTGTGTATTTTCCTCAAAACTACCAAACTAAGCTAGCAGCTAAGAGACGTAACACACTTCTCTTCTCAGAGCTCGTCCTTAACTTCCTCAGTTATCTTTTCATCCATCTTAGTCTCTGCAGCTGTGTCCTTGTTCTTGTCAATGAAGCTTATGATATCTTCCTTTGTCCTGTCTCCTACATAAAGCACAGTGTTTCCACTCGTGGTTCTTAAGTAAATGGTCGGGAAGCCCTTCACATCAAAGGTGTCACGTGGGAAGTCGTTTGCGGTTGCGTCCTGGACGAGAGTAAAAAGATTAAGAAACCCCGCAGAAGATAAAAAAAGACCATAACACTATCAGAATGTGAAATAACGAGAAAGAACTTACAAACTTAGCTATGACTACACTTGGATCGCTTTGGTACGAAACAGCTACCTCGTCCAAGATTGGAACAAGGTTTTGGCAGTGTCCACACCATGGAGCATAGAATTCAAGCAAGACTGCAAGTAAAAAAAATGATCCATTAGTATGGGCCACTATTTGTGATTAAACCTTGTAATATAACATTGTAACGCACCGTTCTTTCCAGAGTTGATGACCATCTCGTCAAGGCTCTCAGCAACAACAACCTTCACTGGCTCGTTGTTTTCTGTTGGTATAGGTTGAGACTTTTTGTGCTGTGGAACTTTTCCATCCTTGAAGTCATTGATCCAAGATTCAATCTGGTCGACCTCCACATTTGTTTTCAGGTACTTCTTGTCATCCACTGTATGGAGGATCATGAGAGGAAGTTGGCTCTCTTCGACTCCATAGTGCTGTTATTGGTCCAGAAAAAGAAAAAAAAAACAGAAAGCTTCTTAGAATTTTGTAACCAACACATGATGAAACGGTAGGAAGACTAAACCTGGAAGGCCTCTTGGCTGTTCGCAGAATCACCGAGAAGGAAGCTAAGACCATGTCCCTTGTTGGATGCAGCAACTTCACGGTACTTTGATTTAAGAGACTCAGCTCCTTCTCCGTTGAAGTTGATGAAGAACAACGCCTGAAACTCAAAATATTACCCATCATCAGAGCCATTACTGGTCATGGACATAGCCAGATGAAACATTTATATAATAGATTACTAGACCCCAAATTGATAATTTAATAATTGTTTTAGGCTCTGATCAAAACCAATACAAGGCTGAAACTGTAGACACTACTATCCAACTTCAGCTAATATGGCATCCTATATCACAACAAATTTTACACATCAACTCATTTCAGTAAAGTCCCAAAGTAAACAAATACTTATCAACTGAAACTAAAAGGCATAACATGAATCCATCTTTGTAGTGTGTATCATGAACTGGGTGAGACCAATGAGCTACCTTAGTATTAGGGAGTTCAAAGAATTTGAGAACATAAGGGTGGTTGTTTGGATCATTATCAAAGACGGTGATAAGAGGAATACTTGATTCTTTGAAAAATGTCTCCAAAGCTTCTCCAACAAAGTCCTGGATTGCATTCCACAAACAATGTTACCATAAGAACAAGACCACTTAAATTCATAATACACAGTGAAAAGCCTTTTTTTTTTAATTCTCTTGTACCCTGGAATCAACAAACAGTTCATCGAATGGTTTGAATAGCCTGACTACAGGTCCTGTCACAAACTCTCCACGAGGAAGAAGCTTGGCATCTAAGGTGTGTGCGAAATCATAATCAGAGCGTAGTTTCTCAGCAGTGGCCATGAAAGAGTTAAACTCAGAGCCAGATAGTTTGGGGAAAACACCAACCTATAAACACAAGAAAAAAAAGTGACGGTTATATAATGAAATGAAACATGAAACAGAGAATATGATGTTTCTTGACACTCACGGCAACCACATTCTTGTCACCAACAACGTTAGCAGCATCATCAGCTGACTTGATTTCAAAAGAAGCAGGACCGCTCTGTTTCTTCAAGTAAGCAACGATACCGTCGGATTCACGAGGTCCGTTGTAGTCTTGAACAGCTTCCCCTCCGTTTCTGACGATCTTGATTGTTGGGAAGCCTTGAACCGAGTACTTGGTTGCAAATTCTTTGTTTTTTTCATCACTTGCATCGATCTTGGCGAGTACGAGAGGAGGGACATGACTGCTCAACTCTGACGCAGCCTTCTCGTACTGTAAAACAATCAAACAAACAAACAAACAAAAACTAATCACTCACGGCTATAGGAATTACACAAATAACTAAATAATGATATATGTTTACCTCAGGAGCTAGCTGCTTGCAGTGTCCACACCTGAAGAAGAAGAAGAGATTACAAATTACAAAAGATCAAGTATTTTCACGTATCAAATACGCAAGCACGTATTTTTGGATTCAGATCATAGATCAACAGTGTTTAGTGAGAAGAAGAAACCATTCGCATGCAAATGCAAATGGGACATAAGAATAATCCAATGATCAAAATTCAGATCCATCAGAATTCACGATTCAATGACAATAAATTAAACGTGGAATCATTATGAATGAACGCAAATACCAAGGAGCATAGAACTCGACGACAATGATGTCGTGTTTGCTGATGGTTTCGGTGAAGTTAGTGTGATCCAATGTCAACACAGACTCCTTGCTTCTTACGGATGAAACGAACAACGACAACACAAGGATCGAACACAACGCGTATCTTCTCATTGCCATTACCGATTTCTCTCTCTCTCTCTCTCACAAAGCTTCAGGTCGGAAATTATGTTAGCTCTATGGGAGATATCTATCACTCGTTTTCACGTAAACCTAATGCTAAATGACTAAAAATGGTCACATATACACGTGTGTATCACTCATTGGATATTAAGTACTCATACTTAGGCAACAACTTCTGTAGTAGTGTTGCATTGTCTTGACAATCTTGACGTTGTGCGGTTATAAAAATACTATTCTGTTATTTTTCCCCACTTTATCAGCAGTAAAAGGTCAAAAACCATTACAGGAGTGAAAATTAGATCTGACACGTTATGCTACTCTGTTAATTTCATTCCAATATTGTCTAACATATTCATAGGTGTTGTTCGCCGTGATTAATACTATGTTAGTTCTTACTAATCAAAGAGTATGAGACCTTTAAGAGAACAAAGGCTAAAGATTAAGACTCTACAAGCAAGTAATCAACCAATCAATGAATATTATAAATTGAGATTTAACAATATACAAACAATTTTTTCTAAGCCGAATCTAATTTTTTTTTCATTACCAAAATTTTTTTTCTGATGCAAAAAAATCAAAAACCATCAAAGCCTTTTTTTTCAAGAAGAAGAAGAAGACTGAGGCAGTTGAAACCTAACATGTTCATGAGCTTTCACAACCTGTGATGTGAAATTACCTAAAGCCTCAAAGATGGGCACTAAACCAGACTGTAAGCTACTCGAAGCTGCATTGTTCACTAGTTTAACCGCCTCCTTATGCCTCGCTCTCTCTTCCTCCAGCTTCTCCCTCATCGAATCCAAATCCACCTTCAAATCATCCAAAGCCGACACCCCACCCCCACCGCTCTCAGACACCACCACGCTCCTCTCCGAACCGTCTTGCTCGTTTCTCATCCTAACTCTCGCCCTCTCCATCCGAAGATCATTCAACCGTTTCTCGAAATCGTGAGACACGTACTCCGCTTTCACTCTCTGCCTCTGCTCCTCGTCTTGCCTCTCCCACAGCTCGTGCAGACTCGCTGCAAAGCCTTCCATCGCGTTGGTGACGCTATCTCCCGAGATTCTCTCCATCGCTTCTTGCCAGTCTTTGCAGATGACGAAAACGTGCGGTGCTCCGACGCGGCTGGGAGAGAAAGGTGCCACACCGTCCTCCGTTGACTCGGGCTCGTGGTGAAGACACCTTGAGAGCCAACCGTTTAGAGACTCCACGTAGAGTTTCTGAGTGTTGACCCAGTCGTTGAAGCTGATGCACCACTCTCTTAGCTCCATCTCGAGATCGAGAATCGCTTTGAGGCCTGAGTCTCTTTGTAAGCCGTGGCCGGTGTTTGCTCTGAGAGATCGGACCTTGCTCTCCATGATGGCTTGGAACTGCTTCTGGTGGCACTTCAGCATCGATCTCCACATTCTTATCAACCTGAATCGTTATTAAGGAATATAAGTTAATGTCTTGAATAAAATGAAATGGTTTTTTAATTTATTACCCGTGAATCAACTGAGTGAGTTGGGGCTGTAACTCTTCGTCTCTCAGTTTATGTATCCTAGTTGAAATGGAATCAACGGATCTTATACAGACATCGAGTCTAGTTAGCAGTTTCCTTATGGCAGCTCGGGTAGTATCAATCTTGCTAGACTCTGCACCGAGACTATCTAGTTTCTTCAGTGTTCTGCACTTTTCTTCATAGATAACTCGAAGCTTCTCTTCATCCTGCCCATCAATCAAACAATCGTGTCACAATATTGGCCTAAAAAATCAAGAAAGAGAGTTGATGATGATGAGGATACCTTGACTTCTTTGTACAGTTTCTTTTCCCAGGCGTAGAGTTTCTCCAGGGTTGATGAGAGGTTTGCAGTGAAGCCTTCTGGAGCATCCTCAACGTTGTTGTATGATTTTGCTATTTTCAGTATCCTTGATGTTAACCTTATTGATGGTTGTGGCTGAGAGCGTGATGATGATGATGACACTGTGGATGGTGCTATCCGGTACATGATCCGAGACAAGATAACTACAGTGAGAGAAACAAAACCAACTCAAACATATAATCCACAAGCTACATCATCTAAGATTATAGAGTCCATAACAGAGCTTAATTGGAAGCAACAAATCTCGAAGATTTACCTTTAAGGCCAGAGGTTTTGTGCTGATAAGGCAACTTGCTGACCTCAAGCAACACAGCCACTTCCTTGCCATGAGAAGAAGCAACCTCAAACTCACTCTTGATCTCCTTGACAACTTCTCTTAGATCTCTAGTGGCGTGAACCGACAATGCAGACAAACTACTTATCTTGGAAGACTCAACATCAAAAGAAGTTGCTATATTCTCCTCCAACTCAAAGCTCACTCCTTTCTTCCTCACATACTCTACTTCCTCTACTTCTCCAACGCTCTTCCTAGCCACAGCCGCCTCATCGTTCCTTTCTTCTTCTACTTCATTAACATGGTGAAACTCAGATCCTTCTTCGCTGCTCGTAAACGAAGACACCGTCTTCGAACTGAAAGAGCTCTCTACCATAGGCACATCCCTCGATGTTCCTTCACCTGAGTCTCCTCTCTTCTTGATCTTCCTCTCGTCTTGTTGAGACCACTCGTTCTCCTCCGGTATATCTTCTTTCATCTTCTCAACAACAACGCCGCCTTTCCTCTTGGAATGTCTCAACGTTTCTTGCTCTGTCTCGTCTTCCAACTCAGGAATCCCTTCCCTCTCCCTCACTTCCCTCGAGTCAAGACTGCTTGAACTCGACTTAGACTTAACTCCACTACTAGCAGTAGCCGGATAAAACCCGGAGCTTTCACCAGCTCCGGCTCTATTGTAATCGTAAGTGTCGAACACATTCAGAAAGTCCCAAGTGGATACCGTAGGAGGAGACGGAGGAGGAGGCCTCGCCGGAGACGGCGGCGCTCTACGTTGTTGTTGTTCAGGATAACCATAATATCCATAACCATTCTCCTGTGGCCACTGCCCGTTCTCTACTCGATGATTCTCCGGCTGAAACACTACCGGACGAGACGGTGGCGCTGACTTCTTCATAAAGTACATTCCTTGATACGGGTTCGGGTTTGGATTCGGGTTCTCTCCCATAAAGCCCCATCCTTCGGCCGGATACTGGTACCCGGAGGAGTAACCCGGTTGATATCCCGGCGGATAACCCGGTTGATATCCAGGCGGGTAACCGGGAGAGTAAGTTTCCGGTAAAGGTTGTTCCTTTACGGCTTTAGGGGTGGATTCGATGTGGATATGATGACCTAACGAATCATCAGATCCAGATTCCGATCCGGAATCGAACTCAGATCCAGAGGATAAATGCAAATGCGAGCCTTCTCCATCCTCATCCTCCTCATCTTCATCTTCGACGATGGAATGCGAAACAGAGGTCGTGGAGGAGGAGGAGATCTTGTGTTTCTTCTTCTTCCCTCCGTCGGAAGGGAGAGTGAGAACCGGGGAGCCCGGAGAAGAGTTGCTGTTGGAGCCAGCGAGAACTAACTCCTCGTCGACGAAACGTTTTATAGACTCCCCGACGTCGCAGAGAGACTGGAAGTAAGCGAGGTGAGCGGCGGCTAGAGCAGAGCGGTGATACGACGCCGCTTTGATCAGTTCTTTCCTCTCTCTACAGAGAATCACAAGCGGTTGGTCGTCGACTTTGGATCCTCCGCAACCCATTCCGTCCTCTTCGACTCCTCAAGTCTCATGCTTTTGCCTGTGGGGGCAACGGAAAGACCATCTCTTTGTGCTTTTTGCTTTTCAAAATCGGAGAAACAGAGTGAGAGAAACAGAGGATTGTGAAAGGAATCAAAAGATTAGTAATTTTTTGTCGTTTATGGGAGGAAGAAAACAAAAGGGGTTGATAAATTAAACGTACAAGAGAGCTCTCGTGCATGCGAGAGAGTGACAGAAGAATCCATGGGTTTGCTGATTTCTTTAAACGAGACCCCGTAGCAGACACAAAACAGAGGAGAGAGAAGGAGACAGAGAAAGTAAAAGGGTTTTTTTTCCTAGTTAAATTTAATACTATTATTATAAAAAAAAAGGATTCGTCTTGTTGCAATTAAGTTTGTTGTCTACGAAATTTAACGGATAGGGATGTGTGTAAGGAAACTAGGGATCTGGGGTGAAAATTAAATGCTATTGAGATGGGGAGGAAGAAGAAAGTGTGAGAGACGAGGAGGAAAGAAAAATCAAATTTCTGAAATTTCTGCAGAATTTTTCCGGGAAAGACTGAGACATGAGTGAAACGACGTCGGCGACGAAAGGAGGTTGGGATAAGACCGTGTTCTTTTTATTCTTTATGATTTTTCCTCCCTACTTTTCGCTTTTTACTCTTTTACCCTATAACTTTCACTTTTATCTTTTTACTCTTTAACGAGTTTCAAGAAAAAGGAAAAGTTAAAAAAGTGTGAACTATATACTCCTCAAATTGTAAAATAAGTGTACAGTACAAAGTTTCTCTAGTTTGGTAGGTAGAAATATTATAAACTGACAGGTATTGTGGGTAAACCAGAAACAGATTAACTGTTTGTTAACTAAAACTTTTTGATACTACTTTTTACGTATGTTCGTGATAAATTGATGGGTTTAATTTAGTTTTATTGAGGATAACAGTATTTAGAAAAGAAGAAAAAATCAGTACAGTATTAATGGGCAACTTAAACTGTGCCAAAACATTTTTCGTTAACTTGTTAAACAAATTGTTAGTCCAATAATATGATGGTTTCTATTAGATTACACAGACACACATTTGCATTTAGACAGAGTATAGGATATCGATGGACATTGGAAATGTAAAACATTAAAGTTACCAGTACTAATTTTGAAGATTTTTTTCTTTAAAATCAATGAGAAAGGGGCTCAATGCTCGAAAAATAAGTGAAATACTAATAAACAAATGCATGAAGGAAACATGAACATGTTACGAGTAGAGATAGGGGCTTTAGGCTAGCTAATAAGAAAAAAAAAGCTGAAACATGCCATTGGGAAAGTGTGCTAGTCACGTGATGCCAAATCGGGTTTTCACGTGCTTGTCATATCCGGTTCGCATGCACCTTCTCGTCCCAAACTTGGAATTTCAAAATTGATTTCTTCTAAATTCAAACTTTTATTGTATATTTTTTAGTTGATGAAGTGCCTGTGATGTCTACCTATTTCTGGCCACCATCAAACTCATATTGTAGATCTATATTATAATTAACACATGTCATATAGTCATTTCATCTTACCAAAACTAGTATCTGATTTGATATCATATATATAGTTTAATTTCTGGAGTCTGTAGGCATTTTGGTGACTAAACTTATTTTCCGTTGAGTTTGGTATCAGCTCAAAGATGTGTAGTCATGTTATTTAGTTATTTATTACTAACTGCTAGCCTGCTAAAGTCTTAAAAGACTACAAACACCGAAGCTAGAGGACTGACCACTGATAAATATGGTAACAAAGTTGGCATGCAATAATCGACATAATCAAGATCTAAGTTTATAGGGAAAGGACGAAAAGCAACAATAGCTTATCAAAAAAGGGAAAGAAGAAAAAAAGAAGCAATAGTAGAGTTAGGTTAATAATTATTGCGGTGTTTAATCACATTATCTTTATATGTATGCATGTAACCCATGCTCCTCTCATCATGATCAAGTATGTATACAATTAACTATCAGAATACGTTTTAGAAAGTACTTGGTGAGTGTAAGAAGATATGTAAAAGAACTCCAAGATCTCTTGTCTGGATGATAAAACAACATGATTTTTTTTATCTAAGAAAAACCTGACTTTTACTTGTTTTTCATTGGTGTAATAGAATGCCAACTTTCAAGAAAAAAACATTGCGACAATTTAAAAATTAGCATGTTTCAAAACCAACATATAGAATGAATGTAGTCGATCGTTTGAGTGTACATTGCTAAATTTTTTTATTAAACTCCTTGTAAAACTTTTTAAAAAAATTATTATGCATTCGAAGTAACGCAGAGTTGATTGAGAGAGGCTAGTTTGGTTTTCGTCCCTGAATTGAATCATTTTGTTTAATTTGAGCTTGTAATCTAAATTCGAATTCCCATTAAAGATGAAATATAATACTCCCTTCGTTTCAATATAGTTGATGTTTTAGAAGGATAATTTTGTTTCAAATTAGATGAAGTTTTGAAATTTTAAAGTTAACTTTAACTTTATTGAAAACTATTCAACCAATTAGATTTTACTGTTTTTTTATTATTGGTTAATTGATTCTAAAATAATTTTTTTAAATATTTTTTTTAGAAAAATCTAGTTTTCTTAATATTTGTGCACTAAGACAAAACATCAAGTATTATGAAACAGAGGGAGTATATATTAAAAAAGTAACGCAGAGTTATAGTTTTATTTTCTCTCAAACTACGACGTACAAACATACTAATTGATACTCCCTCCGTTTCAATTTATTTGTCGTTTTAGACTTTGGCACACAGATTAATAAAACATTTAATTTTGTATATTTACTAGATAAAAACATCATTACCAATACAACTAACCAGATTTCAACCAATAGAAAAATAGAATAGATTAAAAAGTCAATAAATTTTGCATTGAAATCATAAAACGACACTTATTTTGAAACGAAAATTTTGCTCCAAAACGACATATAATTTGAAACGGAGGGAGTAACTCACAAATTTGTATACAAGTACGAATGAATGTAGTTGATCATTTGAGTGTACTTTGTTAATGTGCGTACGTAAAACAAACTCTTAAAATCAAATAGCACAATTAATTACTAATTAAACCGGTAGAGAATCATGCAATAGTTAGTGATAAAGTTAGTGAGGTAATTAATGAAGTAATGATATCACTTTCAAGTCGCAATTAATTCTTAACGGTTGTTACATTAAGTCCAAACAAATGGTGAGCTAACTGCACAGAGATAAGATGGACGACAACGGTGGTACTTGGTTATTTCTTACTCTACATTTTATCCTTTTTACGTTAACTCCGCAACTCTAACACCAATTCTTTTTGGTTAACTATATTTGATGACATAATCACTTTTGGTTCTTTGTATTTTTTCCGCTATATGCATCGTCACTTGACATATTTAACAAAGCGCGTAATCATGTGAAGATAAACATTTAAAAATGTTTGGCATAAAAAATGAAGAATAAATTTTTGTATTTGAGTGTAAATCTTCTAAAAAAGGGTTTTTGATGAACATGATACCACTTAAGAACCTAAATTCTTAGAGCATCCTCAACCTAGAAATCCAAAATGAATTTCTGATTTTTTTTATTTTTACCATTTTTTCCGAAATAGTGTGAGAAATACACCGAACGCGTGTGAATAGTGTGAGAAACACACCGATTCGTTTCTGTACTCAGACCTTTTCTCACTTGTTTCTCAAAATTTACGGGCCCTACGTTCTATTTTTTGTTCCAAGAAACTCAACGAGATACCGCGTTGTGGATGGCCTTATAACTAAACGCTTGAGGGCTCACCATGAGTTTAAACTTGATGCGTCATCATTTGATGGCGTCGAACTCAGCCCCACCCACCCGTCCTTTTAGCTCCATATCTTTTGACTTTTTTATGCATTTCACAAATCAAAATTATGATGACAATTAAATATCACCAAAAATATCATTACGAAATACGTTTGCTTTCATGTCAAAACTATAAGCTCCCTTAGCGAGGGAACACCATCCGTACTAGGTTTCTTGGGCGTCATCTTTTCCATAGACGATTTATATAGTTTCATGGAATCCATGCAGTGATCTTTTTCAGGTATAAAAGTCATGCTGCAATCGTGTGCTTAATTTTATGGTTGGTACGGGTTGAATACCCAAAGTTTCATTGTATCTTGAGAAATTTCTCTGTCTAATTAAATTTTCCTGTGAGTTTCATCCATTTACTTAAATTAGATTTTGTGTTTTTCTTCCGACATATCAACTTGGTATTAAAGGAAAAGAAATTTCTACGAGAACATGAATTCTTAATCATGAAGATATTTGTTGGTCAGCATTGTATTTGTCAACCTTGTAGAAAAAAACATATCATAAGAATATTAACTAGAACCAAGCACATCCGTATCGCAGGCGGCGTTGAAAACTTCTTTGAAAAGGCCCTAACGTTGATATATTAATCAACAAGTACAACGGTTAACCTAATCCGTCGAAATTAATATTCCAAGAGCACCCAAAAGAGAGGAATCTTGAAGGCTCAACAATCAAAACCAAACCCCAATTTTTTAAGTGGAAATGTATATTCAAAACCCCGTGAAGACTGCCGCGTTACATGACCACGTGAGCTGGAGAAATGTGACATATACTACTGACTAAGTCTTAAAATAGATAATTACTAGGATAGTAGTTTTTTATTTTCAATGCATAGAGTTTCTTTTACGCGCATAGATGTGTGACATAAGCTTTGGTGTGCAATGGATACTAGTTTAATCTCTCATTCTTGGACTATTACTATATATGTGAATACTATAATGGTGTTCAACATTAATTAAACGTAAAAGGAGGATACTTTGTGAGTTTGTTTATGTACAACTATTAGGGTGAATACGAGTAACGACCTTTGTCAAGTTGGAGAGCAAACGAAGTAGCAGTTAAAGTATTAAACTAAATATATAAAAAAAAACAGAATAAAGATGATGATGTGAAAATTTGTGAGTTTTCTTTTGTAGAATAATCTGTATTAAAAAAATAATAGTGGTTCTGGTGAAAATAAAAAGGTTGAGGAGTGTTTGTAAGTGTATTTTGGATAATGGAACTTTTAACATATCTCTGTCCCTCTTTCTTTTCACAAACAACATTATGCTTCCATCTCCACTGTCATGATTCCAATGCTTTGGTTTTGCTTTTAAGAAAATAGATAGGATTGCAAACTTTGTATATGTACTACACAATTCAATTTCGACACACCTTCGTATATTTACTAATCAACAAAATGTTTGACAAATACTTCGCATTATGATCCTCTAAGAGACCTCCATCAAATCAGTTACACAAATAGCGAATAAAGATTTATCTGAAAAAAAAAACTAATAGTTAGACTCGTAGCAACATCATCGGTTCGAACTAAGAACATACAAAAACAGTAGTGACAGAAGAAGAAAACAAATTTGTTAGATTAGGTACAGAATTAGATTCAAAGACGCTGGGTACAATACAAACCATTTTTCTGGACTGAATCTGTCTTTTGGGAAGATCAAAACATCATGTTCTTCAAGAACATCGCTCCGTTTGATGCATCATCATCTAACTAGTCTGAGATTTTGCATTAATCTACTTTGCAGCATTATCTTGAATGCTGGAGTCTCTGTTCAACAACAACGGAGACTTGGGGAACTTTTTTCACCTGCTCAGTTTGGCATTTTCGTTGCAGAGTCTAGTAACTTCTTCTGCCAAATTCTGGAGCTCAACTGCTGCAGCAGACGCCAATTCTTTAGCATAAGAGGCTTCCTCTGTCAGTTTCTTATTAAGTTTTCCAAGCTCATCTTTTTCCTCAATCAGTCTCATATTCTCCTTCTTCAGATTCTCTATTTCCAAAGCCTAAGTGGTGTAATTAATATAAACCCGATAACAAGATTATTACCACAATGGACTTGAAGAAAGGGAGCATACTATGAATGAGAAAGATAGATACCTGAGAGTTGAGGGTTGTTCCGTCTTTGATCTCTTCTTGAGCAAACACTCTATTTAAGCTCATAACGCTGGTCGGTGTTCCTGCTCCAGAATAGATTTCTGACAACTCATCACCATTTCTGTTGTGAGTATTCCTTCCTGATGATTCGTCTCCTGCGTTTTGTTGCTGTCTCTCGGCTAATGAATCGAGTTGTTGCCTTAGCAGGATGATCGTCTCCTGCATCTCACCCTTCTCCGATTTCTGTGCATATTATTAGGTAATGTATTATAAACTTTAAGCTGGTGAAAATCTCAAACGGGGGCTAGGACTTGAGAAAATAAATGAAGTTTTTAACTTACAGTTATCTCGAGCTGCTCCTGAAGTATCCTATTGTCTGCAGACTTTATCTTGAAAAAATCGTTTCAAACCGAAAAAATATTGTCACCAAATCTGATTTTAACAATATTGAGAAGTAATGAGAGAGAGCATAGAGAAATGAGTACCTCATGTTCGAAGATTTTCTCATTTAGTTGCGTAGTGAGCTTTGACAGAACCTATATATCAAACAGACACAAGAAAACATTATCTTACAAAGTGTATTGAATTGGATTCATAATGTAAGCAGATAATCCTGAATGAAATTGCAACTGCTTGTTTTCTGCACCAACCTGGGACATTCCAAGAGAGTCTGTGGTATGACTCATTCCGAAAGTTTCAATCATCTGTTGCTCCAGTGCACGTATTTGATCCTTCTTTTCGCTGATTTCATCTTCCAGTTTTTGCATTTGATCCTGCAGTCAACAATGCAAACACGAAAGAAGCATACTGTGTTATATGCTCAAATAATATCAGCACTGTTAAGGAAGGAAGGATCACACGGAAGGAAAGCTCACTCTGATATGGAAATCTTCAGGGTTGCGAGCAACTTGTTCAGAAAGCCGTTTCAATGAACTGGTACGCAATGCCACTTCCCCAACTAGTATTTTTGTTTGTTCGTGAAGAAGATCCATTTGATCCGTAATAGTAGTTCCGATCTATCAGTACATCATTTTGCTGGTTATGTCAGTAATAAGCTACAGAATGACCACTTCCAAAAACCTAGGAAATGCCATGTATAAATTGTAACAAATATTATCTCACCAGAGAAGGGTCTCCTGATCCAACAGTTGCACTGAATAAGTCTCCTGCCACTGTTCTTTCTGGAATAGACTTGTTTGTTGCTGCTGCTTTATCTCTCCTGGTTGATTTTGTTTGTGCACACTTAGAGGAAGAAGAAGCAGATCCATTTGTAGAGTTCTGGTTACCATCAGTCATCGATGTCCCAGCCACACCATCAGATTTCTGCAGCATTGTTTTTAACAGGTTATCAATCATATTTACGGAAGCAGTCTAAAATGGTTAACGTGTAAAATATTTCTTATAATTTTGAATAGGATCGTTCTTAATAGAGTAGAACTTACTTTTAGTTTTAGCCAGCCAAGCATTCCTCCACGAGTCTTATTCTTTTTCCGGTCCTTTGTCATCTCATCCAGACTACTAGTTCCAGCTCTTGGCTCCTTGAAATGTTCAGAAGCTGTGCTTCTAGCATTATCATCAGCCATGTTCTCTTTTCTTCTATCGGGTAAGTAGGCTAGCTGCGGAGAAACATGGTGTAAAGTCAAACATCACAAGGAGATGACATAAAGGCTAGAAAGACAAATATTAGTGTTCCACCAAGATGGAATGGTATCCTCAACCAACTTTGAATTAACATACATACCTCATCTTCTCCAAAAGTATGCCTCCATATATGGTCAGGTTTTATAGAAGCTTTTCCTTGCAGTGAACTTTTTGTTGAAACCAAGATTAGTTTTGTCAACCGCTGAATTCTTCCCATCAGAGCTGCTTTGGCTTCATCCTCCTCCTCCTCCAACCTCAACTGGGGTTTAACCTGGACAGATTTCAGCTTATAAAATGAGAAAGAGCACGATGAAAGAAAGGCACGTTATTTCTGGGAGAATGCAACTTTTACGTGTACAGATATAACCAACAAATTTAAAAAGATTAAGTTGATTAACCATTAATCACTTCAAAAAATTTCAATTGGTTAGTAAAAGCCTAATAGGCATAGTTAAAAGAGATTTTTATTCAGTGTTTTATAAAATCTATGCTACAAAGACAAGAAAAGTATCTGCATACACCAACCTGAAGTTTTCGATCAGCCAAATCTTCTTGGTTAGACGTAGACATAGAAACCCCGTGCTTCAATTGCGTAAGTTCCTCTTGTAGACATGATATTTCTTTCTGATACTTCTTTATTAGAGACTTATCATCCATAATCTATACATAATTTTTTCGTAAAAAATCAAGATTAGAGCTTTTGCGAATTTAAGGAACTCCAGAGACATGAATACCACAAATGCACCTTATTTCGTGAAGCTTTGATTTCTACATGCTTGCACCTTTGTGCGAATTTCAGTGTGTTGTGCGTCTCTTCACTTGTGCTGGATGCAGGTGTGATGGTGCAAATAAGCTGCAAAAACGCAGAGGGGTAAGAAAGCCAAATATTGACACAACAGTCTCTTACTTGATCCTGATTTCTACATAAAGAGCTATGTCAACAAATGAAAATTCATCAACCAAAGAAACACATCTGGCCTTTAGAAACTTCTCAAATAAACTATTATTTAGACTTAATTAAGGAACTTACTGATACTAGTCCGTGACCACTAAGTGTTGACTGCAAGAGACGGGTAAGTTTAGAATCCCTGTACGGTATATGAGCTGCCTTGGCGTCTGTCAATTTAGATATGACCTGATGATGGTGATTAGAAGTTTAGCCACGCTTATAAGAGAGGAAAAAAATGTAATACTGAAAGAGAACTTCCTTACAGTTCCCAGGGTGAGTAAACTTTTATTGATGGAAGATCCCTCTTTCCTCCGTTGTCCAGTCATTTCAGTTTTAGAACTTTCGGATCCAGCAAGATCAATGAGGTGCTGCATTGAACCCATAATCAAATATTAGAGAACCAGAATGTCAGAAAAGGACAGCACCTGAAAATACTCTCAGCAACAAGTGTGACATGTCTTCATATACAATAGCAGAATAAGTATGAGCTCTATGGTAATTACCAACTGAGAGAGAGTAACATCTTCTCCGTCATCTCCCTTTCCATGTGGACTGCTTTCAATAGTCTGAAATACACAGAAAACACTTAAGGGAAGGAGGAAAATAAAGCGCCCAATTGTAAGGCACATCACTATTCACTAAGGGTCGAAGGCGTATATTAGTTGCGACAGAGACAAGAACGATACACTTTAGGCAAAAGGACTTACCAAGGTGAACATTGTGTGGCTCCGACTGCTAAAAAGATTGACATTATTTGAACCAACATGCCTGTGTTCTGCAACAATAACGGCAAAGGCAAAGTTTAATAACATGACCAAACAAAACAGATTTAAGAGAGGTATGACCTTCTGAAGAGAAGAAAAGTTTGGTAACCGATCGATACTGAATCATAATAATGCAACTATATTAAACTATCTATATGGTCCAACAAATCCCTTGCGAGAAGATAATAACCATAAACCACATAATTTTCTTGTTCCTGAAAAACATTTTTTTCTTCTAAAAGGCACATAATAATGAAACTATATTATGCAAATTATATTATGCAAAAAGTGAGCTGACGCGTAAAGTTAACAAGTAGATTACGATCTTATACCTTCACCAGATGCTATGAGGGATAGAGCATGAGCTGGGGATAAGACAACCTCATCTTTAATGCCTTCAACATATGTGCCCTGTCAACAGAAACACACACTAATACTAATGAAACTGACGAGGTAACTGAAGCTTGGTTAAACGAAATGAGACTGCAAAGCCCAACATCATAATTTGGTTAAATATAATCCACCGCTGACCTGAGAATCCTCTCGTATTCGTAGATTTTGCCCTGTTGGGTCTAGTAAGTCATTTATGACCTGTAAGAGAGAAAAAAAGAACCCTTAAATTATGAACCAAGGTGAGAAATCAGTTGGAAATGAAATTTTGGTTCCGCGCTAGAACAAACTGCAATTTTTCTCTTCGCAGTTTCATGAGTGTACATGTACAACTGAAACAGAAATTCCATCCTAAAATTATTTTCTTGATCATACTCACTGTCATAGGTTTAATAAGAAAGAACTTAAGGACTAAAACCTAAAGCGTTCCTCTAAGGTTCCAGGTAACTTCTAAGGTGCATAAGACACATGTCCATTAAGAATTTGGAAAACAAACTAGGATTAAAGTAGGTGATGCAAACAAATACTGGAGTCAGAACCAACCTCATTGTATATCTCAAGATATGAAACACGTAGAAGAAATTCCCGTTCTGGTGTCTGGATAGCTGAAACATAGTTAGCTAAAGAAGCGAGAGCCAAATCCTATAAAGAAGACACAACTAAAGAGTAACCTATCACCTCCTGAATAATGCTGAATACATCCTTTACAGCCAACGGAATTATCCCAGGTGATCTTTGCTCCCCCTAAATGCAAAATGTATCGTTAGTCAAGGTCTAATAAGCACAGGTGCCATGTAGATGTGCATTAGTGAAAACACCTTCGGATATCTTTTGAACACGTGATACACCTATGTAACAACATTGTTGTTACTTTAACCCCTAACGAAAACGATGGAAAAGACATCCTATATCTAAATGAGCACACAATCTATAAAGATGATGAGTACTACATGAAAAGAAAGCTCAAGACAGATAAGAAAGGAGACAGGGTTATTGATCACAAATAACTTGCCCAATTGATCATGTTCAAGTTGCAGCAGATTTCCGGAAGAAACATAATGCTATATCTAAACCTCTCTAGTAACTTACATGCATTGTATGAGTCTTGCCACTGCTAGTAACTCCATAAGCAAACACAGTACCTGAAAATAAGCAAGGAAGAATCTTTCAAGCCAAAGAGTTCGAAAAGCACACTCCCAACATCACAATGTTCAACTTATAAGAGAAAGAGGTCTCTTTTGGAGCCGTTGAGAAAAGATGAGAAACATGAAACATACCATTTATACCAGACATAGCCCCACTAACAACTTGCTGAGCAGCAGTATCATAAACACGACGAGTTGTAGTTGGTGGACCAAACACTCTATCTGTCAACCAAAAAAAGAAACACACACTTTGACCAAATCGAGAACAAAGAAGCAAATACAAGAATCTTCCGGAAGATTGAAAACATTTGACTAAAACACTAACCAAAGGCATAGCAAAGATCAGGGTTGTACTCGTTTCGAATAGTGTAGTCTCCATCAGCATACCACGCAATCTCATCTCCATTGTCCACCTCTCGAGCACTATTCCAGATCAAAATGTCAATTAAACCGAAGAAAAAAACATAAACCGGATCCCAATCTCATCTTCACATTAACCTAAACCTAACCTACCGGGTTCCTAAAAATATTTACAGTCCAGTCTCCACATTAACCTAACCAAATCAAAGTGCCAGTAGCCGAATAAAAAAAACATAAACCGGATCCCAATCTCTAACTCCACATTAATAACCACCTAACCTGAGAGGACGGAAACGAATCGTAACCGTAATATTCTCCTTCAGTTTCGTGGAAGCAGCCGCCGTACCGGAGGAGGTAGAGGGACTCGGACTAGAACGTAGATGCGAAGTTGAAGAAGCAGCCGGAGACGAAGGAGTTACGGGGCGTTTCGTCGGGACAGTCGCCGGAGAGGAAGGAGTTACGGGGCGTTTCGTCGGAACAGTAGCCGGAGATCTGAGAGGACGAGAGGGCGAGATCGTGGATGATCTCTGTGACCTAGGAGCAGACATTGTTTAGGTCTAAGAGAGTGAGAGAGAGGGAAGAAGCTCGTTGGCGAAATCAATGGAGGTCACGTCATATACTGACTGTATCAGTTTGTTTTTTTTATTTGTTCCCACTCCCTCCAAAAAGAATATTATAATGACGCAAATACCCTCAGATATTAAAGTGCTGCTACCTAAACAAATTATCTAGTAAATGATTTTTATTTTATTTATTATACTCTGCAACTGAAAAATGGTAAAGAATTATTATTATCACATGGACAAAATATTCAAATATATGATGATTAAAAGATAAATAACGAAAATGTCCTCACCTAACCGTTACTTTCGAGGGTGTGATTAGGATAAGATCAAGTTAACCGTGGGAGTTCTGTTAAATTTTAGAATTTGGCGGCACCAATAATAATTAATTAAGCGGAGGCGAAGATGCATTGCGGATCCTGAAATTTAGGGTGTTACAAATATTTTAAAGTATTTTTAAATACTTTTTCTGTTTAAAAATGCGTTTAAAGTCTTGCACATATTAATAAATGTTTTTATAAATGCACTATTTTGCAATTCTTTTCTATTTCCTATAATTTTAAGACACTTAGAATTTAATGACCACAACTAATCATTTCGAAATTTACAATTAACTAATCATTATTTTTTTGATAAAACATGCATTTTAGAAACACAAAGGCAATATAATTTAAAAAACAAAATATATATGTACAATATAAACTTTATAAACTAATACACGAGAAACTAATAAACGCGGTAACTTAATAAATTTCTTCGATCTTGAATTAGGTTATAACATAAATCGATAAAATGATAAGATAATAATCTTTTAGAAAATTTTATGTAAATATATAGTCCCACTAATTCATATATTAATAGAGTTTATCTAACTACAGAAAGTATTATTTATTTTATATTTACACTGAAGTTCAACTCTATTTTTAACACTTGTATATAATACTTAGTAAAATTATATCTACAACTATAATTAAATTAGATGAACCATAAAATGATATAAAATTTGAATTTATAGGATTTAATTGAATCTTTGGTCAAATTCAATAAATATGTATACGACAATATCAACTATTTATCTTGTTTTATAAGAAAAATATATTTTAAAATAGAAAAACCAATTTTTTTTATAAATTGATAAAATTTCATAATTTCAATTTTTTATAATTTGTAGGATTTTTACTATATATTATCTCTTACCGTGCTATATCAACAAGCCATGCAAAAAATGATGGAGAAGCATCGGGATTGCAATAATGGAGATGTATTTGTGTGTTGTAGTCGTGGTACTGGACGACATCGACAACGAGATTCACAGTTGTTGCTTTGTTGCCTAGTTAAAGATAGAGGACATATTGCAACGGTTAAGTGACTTAATAATCATGTTTGTTTTTGTGTTTGTTAGTGACAACAACAAACTTACTCGTTAGTTGTCCAAACTCGTCATCCACCTACTACAAAACGTAAACAAGATTTAGTCGTTGTTGGCGACTATGAAACAAACAACAAAACAAATCTCTAGATTTGAAGGTTGATTAACTAAACTGATGAAGATTCCATGTGTTTTCTATTTTCCTTCTTGATTGTGCTTGCCCAAATCGAGCAACATTCCATCTTACAAAATTCATGTTGGTAAAATCTTATGCAAGGAAAAAAAGAACTCAGTTAGATAGACGTATGTGACAAAAATTGATATGCGTATAGAGATTTTTGAAAAGGAGATATAACTTTTTACATTTGTTCACTGAAGATCGTTTTGTTGTTTTGTAAAATTTATAGCCAAATCTGTTGTGGTCCATTTGGGTAAACATCACACGATCTAGCTGTTGCTCCTGAAGCACCATGGAGCCCAGTAGCATAAAGTTTATGAAAATTCAGTTTATAATTTTAAAATTAGATAATATATATTTTTCATATACTTTTATTTTCTTCAAACTACTCAACTTAAAATTTCTTATCTTTTTTCAGGCAAACAAAATTTATTATCTTTTATTTCTGAATTTGTGGCTATTCCATTCAGAACCATACCAAAAGAATTCATAATAAAAAATCTCAAACCGCACAAATTCCAAGAAACGGAAACAAAATTATTATTTTGCATATATTTATAATTGAGCAAATATAGGCTTGATTTTTTTCATATCAGTCAATACATTATTTATTACATAGGAGTAAAATAATTTCCCTATTTTGCATATGAATGATATCAACAATAACTTAGCATTAATTTCGATATCAATGTATTATCACCGAAATTCTGTATAAAATTATCAAAACATGTTGCAGCAACTTCACCAATCAAAGATGATATGAACCTCTGAAAGTATGGCTTCCTTTCTCTTGGTCCAATGGCTCTTATCCATTCTTCTCATAAGCTTCTGTCAGGTTTCTATAGCCGCAAAAGACGATAGATAAGCAAGTAATCATTCCTTTCATCAATGACTAAAAGTACTCCGTAATTATCAGTTATACAATGCAGGTGTACATTGCTTACACGGGGACTCTTCCTTAAAAGCTTGCTTATGTTTCCTAATATCCTTGGAGAAATATTGGAGTCAAGGTTTGCATTAATATTCTTACCATAGTAGTTAGTATGTTGTTTCTTCTACATAGTTTTGTGGTATAATTAAACAATTAACAAAATTTGCTCAAAATGCGGTATACTTATCTCAATAGTCTTTCGTTTTGTCCTGAAGTTCTGTAGGAGATTGTTTGGTCAGATGCTATGAAAGAAGTTTCAATGGTTTTGCAGCAACGTTCACCGAACCTGAAAGAGATAAGCTTACTAGCGAGTTTTCTCTTTTAAAATAATAAAATCAAATTAACGATTAAGGATCTTGAAGTAGTTAAAGCTAATTTTTCTTGATGGGTATTGTGTTGGTTTTCATCTGGTTCTCATGAGACGCTATGCAAGCAAAATTAAAACTAGCATTTATGCATTACTTTTCTCCAAAATAAAACAAATATTAAACAACAAATGATGCATGTATTTTTGGAGATTGGTATTATTTATTTCAGCTTCTGCGAGGACCATGGTGAACTCGAGGTCTTCGTTTTGACCCTTTCCTTGCGAATTTAGACTCTCTGCTCACTCTAATACCATGAGCCGGACCAACAACGCCACCAGCATGTTGGCTCAAACCCGAGTCAGAAGTAGGATGCTCTTTCCTCACACCAACTCTCACACGATGGCTCCTCGGTCTCAGAGATTTCCTAAGACGCTCTTCTTTTCTCATTTCTCGTCTCGACCTCTGGTATCTAAACGACTCATCATCATCATTGTCGTCGTCACTGTAATCATCACCATCCTCTAAATATCTGCGGTTTCTACGTCTTCTTCTGCGTTTGGTGTGTAGCAGATCATAGCAGAAGAACGTGCAGCAATGGCTAATGATGTAGAACCAACAAGAGACTAAGGCCCAGAGGAATCCGAATAAACCGTGGATGATACAATGCCAGAAACCAATTTTGTATAACATGTAGATGAAAAATAGAAATAAGTAGGCTACTATTAGGATCAAGGCGGCTTTGGCAAGACTTAGCCACGCAGAAATTCTCAACGTAGCATAGCACATCCCACGGTGATGGACAGAGCGAACTGTATTCCAAGTAAGATAAGCAAAATCAATAAACTTTGAAGAAGATATATGTATATGTACGGTCTCTAGAGCAATAGAAGTCGATGGTTTTTGGAAAGATACCTGCAAGATTTTCCAGATAGAAAGTCAAGCGGAGAACCAAAGAAGTTTCCGAGAGAATTAACGAAACCTGTGAAGAACGAGTCCATCACACACGACCGGTACCTTCTGTTTCTAGATTATTCTCAAGCGGACACAGGACATTAGAGAAAAGCCACTTGTAACTGCTTTAGATCTGGTTGTTAACTAACTGTGTGAATCTTTTTAGTTTCCCCGTCTTTTTTTCACGATTTTTTTTTTTAATTTTGTAAAAATAAAATGAAGATAGAAACCATTGGGATACAGTGCATGCGTTAACTCTAGTAGGAATTAAAATAAAATATCCAAAGAGATGGAAATTCAAACTTCATCCACAAGTCATAACATAACATCAGAGACTGAATGGTTCTATGATTAAACCGGATTACAGCGAAAAACATCTTGGATGGAAGCAGATGATGATGGCGTGGCGACTCGGATCAGTCCATCCTTCCCTTTAGGATCCTCTCTTTAATCTCCGTTGGTGTTCTGCAACAATATCACCAGACAAAGTATGTTTAGGAGCTAATTTTGTATAGCCCAATGTGGCAAAGAGAAGAAGTCCATTGAGAGGAAACTGGAAACTTACACAACGTAGACATGCCCTCCCCAACCACTCAGACAATCACGGTCAACTGACGATAGAAGTGCCTGTGAAATAGTCTCGAACAATTCCTCAGCTTCCTGAAAATCCCAATTTGTTAAACCTAAGTCTTGAATCTCTTGATACATACATAACTAGTAACAACTGAAGATGGCTAACAAGATAAAAACTTCTCAACACCTCTTGCCAAAAGGGACAATCTTAAGATATCCCAGAGAAAACTAATGGCTATTGAGAATCCTACGAGTGTTATGCTCTCTAATATTCACACGATTCGACTTCTATATATATATATATATATATATATATATAGCAACACTGAACCTCAAACATACCAAACTTCAACATAGAACTGTGGTAATTCCAGAGAATTAGCATTGAAGGGATTCGATAATAAAACAACAGATGATAAAGTTGATAGCAAACGAACCATATCTGGCTTGTACATAGCTTCGCAGGCACCATAAAGTGATTCTGAAGCAGTTCCAGATACAACAAAATCTTTAGCCAACTCCCTGCATATTTTTAACAGTAGAACCACAAGTAATTAATAACATCTCTGACATCAACATTCTGATATGCAAGAGTAACAGACAACTCATTTTCTAAACAGCAAACGCAAGTCAAAACAAAACCGAGTAACAAGAAGTACACTTAATAACTAGACTAAGCAAGCTAAGTGACAATGAATAAGGGAGACTCCGTCAGAGATGCAAACAAGGGAGAGGATACGAACTTACTTAGCTCCAATGGAGTCCATGGTGCAGATGAAAGGCTTGTCATCTTCTCCCAAACCGGCAATAACTGGTTGGCATAAGTAAGGACCAAATCTGAAACAAAACACCCAACCAGATTATCTTTCTAAGTCAAGATCCAGTAATCTCACTCCTAGCCAGAATCAAAATTCGACTCAGTAAGAATAAACAAGACCTTTTCTCGTAGAGAATGGCGGAGACGAGACTGGCGAAAGTCTCAGGCTTCATGTCTCTCTCTTCCCGAAGCTGATACAGCTTATGACGAAACACCAAGCGCTGGTACAGTGTTTGGACATCGGTGGCGAGACCAGAGAGGCCGATGAAGACACGGTCGTGGATCTTGGAGATTCTCTGGAAATCGGTAGCGATCGTCTGGAGCTGCACACCGAGCCTACGATCACTGGCGATGGCGAAGCAGTTCTTCCCAACCATAGCCACGACGGCACTTCCATTGTACTCGAAGATCTGCAATCATCGCCATCGATTAGTCTATCACCCCATATCATATAATGAATCAAAACAAAAGAGACTGTTACTGATCAACTTACCGACATCGGGAAGATTATTAGGGTTCTTTGAGTGGAGATTGGAGTTTTCCTAACGGAGAAGAAATCTGAGACGGAGGAGAGAGAGACAAAAGTAAATAAACTCGACGGTGGCTTGGAAGAAACTCCAGCCTTTTTTCTCCACTTCTATATAAGTTGTTGGGCCTATTAATGGGCCTATCACCTATGAGCTAGTAGACTGGTCTTTTCATTTTTTAGGACACCCACTAATCCACTAATTTGATTAGTTTTATGGGAACTTGTAAAGTTTGGAGGATCACAGAAAATGTTCTACTGAGAGATATCATTAGTTATGCAGTCTTACATTCAGTTAGCAAATCCATTAAAATGAATCTCTATAAATCGATTAAGCCTGCTGCGAGTAGAATCTCGATACCTGACATAGATTTGCGAAGAGGATACAAGCAATCAGAAGGTATGAATGAAAAGTTAAACAGATACAAATCAAGGTATGAATGCCCTAAGAGAAAATGGTCAAGCGAAACAATGCTCTCTATGGAGGCGCGCTTCGTAGCGTCAAAGCTATAGCTTCATTACTTTTTCTTTTCCGCAGATTTAACCAGTTGGATGGTGGACTGGGAGGACTGCAAGAGAGCTTTCTGTGCGGGTAACTCAGCAATGAAAAGCAATGTTTGAGCCCAACCAGCATATTCCCCATATTTACTCACAAACGCTTCCGCCACTCTACTGCAGAGCTTATTCGTCAGTTTGGCACCAGCAAGGTCTGGCACAAGGTACCTTGTTGCTATCTGGTCCATCACCCCCAAAACAAAAGAGCTAACCTTAGCCACCGCCCAGCTAATAAGCTAAACAAAGTAATTAAGATACATAAAACTCCAGAGAAGGTGGAAAACTCTTTTACCTGCCAGACATGCGTGTCAACGGGAATGGCACTATGCTGATCAAGCGAAAACAGAGCTATGCAAGCTGCTACCTTTGGACCAACACCAGGCAACGTACACAGAGCAGCAATCGCATCTTGAAGATCCAGCTTGCGTAGAGACATAAGCCATTCATCTCCACCACCTGGTTTTGATTGCAAAGCACTTACTGTACCCGTTATGTACTTCGCTCTGCTCACCACAACAACAAGAAGTAAACCAAAAAAATCAAAGTTCCCTACTTTAAAACAGAACCAATCAGATATGACTGAAAGGCAGTAACTTTGACCCACCTGTATCCAAAACCAGCCTTCCTAAGCTCATCCTCAGAAACCCTAGACAACCTTTCCAACGACGGGAACTGATGAAACTCAAACCCCTCAACCTCACCCAGATACAACCCCAAAGACGAGACGAAATCAACCATCTTCGTGATCCTCGCGATGTTGTTGTTCGACGAGCACAGGAAACTGCATCAAACACTCCAACGGATCCTGCCTCAGCACGCGCGCGCCGCGGAGACGCTTCGCCACCTCACCGAAACGAGGATCCTTCACCTCGAAATCAGACCACATCTCGGCTAGCGAGATCTCGGCGTTGAGAAAATCGAGCAGCGCGAGCTCTGCGGAGGAGCTAGGGCTCGCGTCGTTGCTGCGGTGGAGGCAGTAGGAAACATTGTCGTCTCCTGGACGCTGGCGGAGAGAGACGAGGTGAGGACCGATCGATCCGCTGTACTGAACCGGTCCGGTTTGCTTCCACCGGAATGTTTGACCCGTCGGGAAGGTTAACGGTAACGTGAGCTCCGTCTGGGTGAGTTTCAGCGGGAGCCATTTTGGTGTTCCTGTTCTTCTCTGTAGCTTCTGTTTGAGAATCGGAGTGAGGGGAGGAGAGAGTGGTGGTTTCGCGGCGGCGGAGATCGAGGGCGGGGATGGGGCTCGAGGTCTCTTCATCGCCGTTACTTTGTTTAACGGAACCATACCACGACGGTTAACCGATTTTTAATGTATCAGAGTAGAAGTACCCGGTTCAACTGATTTAGCCAGTAAACCGAATTAGATAATCGATCCGGTTTTTGTTAAGCGAAAAATTAAACCGAACCGAAGCTAGAATTTTCAAGCGAAAACTTAAACCCTCTGTCTCGGCAAGAAGGTTAGGTCGTCCTCGAGAATGAATAAATCCAAAGTAGCGAAGACGACGGCGAGAGAAGATATGCTGTGCTGCTCGGAAGCTGGGAAGTAGAGCGAGCGACTCGGAGCGTAGAAGAGACGGACGAAGAACGCGATTCTACAACTTAGTTAAAAGCTCTTTGCTTTAATTCAATTCAATTCGAATCAGAGAGACCCCACGTCTCTCTCTCTCTCTCTCTCCACTCACAAAAAATGCCAGCTTCTGAAGGTAAAATTACAAAAAGGAAGCGACTTTCCATCTTCTTCCCCCTCAAAATCCATTTTTGAATTGGGATTTGAATTACCCATTTTGATCTTGTCCATGGGTATGATGAATTGATTTTACCCTTTTGAGCTCAATCGCAGATAGAAGAGGGAAATGGAAACGGCGGAAGAGAGGTGGGAGGAGACCGAAGCAAGAGGAGGAAGACATGGAGGAAGAAGACGATGACAACAACAACAACAACAACGAGGAGATGGAGGATGCTGATAATGCTGCCGATGAGCTTCACCAAAACGGCGGCGCAACACCCGATCCGGGTCCCGGTATCAACGAGGTAGTTGAAGATTCCGGTACTCGCATCTCTGGTTTCCCCTCCGTTGTTAGGCGCGTGGTGATCCGACCACACGCTTCTGTAACGGCTGTTGTGGCGGCCGAGAGAGCTGGTTTGATTGGGGAGAGTAAAGGGCACGGCTCGCTTCCTGCTCTGGAGAATATTTCGTATGGACAGTTGCAGGCGTTGTCTACTGTGCCGGTTGATTCTGTGTCCATTGATCCCGAGGGGAGTGACGGAGCGTCTTCCTCCGCTTATGTTATCTCTCCACCTCCTATTATGGAAGGAGAAGGAGTTGTTAAACGGTTTGGGGATAAAGTTCATGTCTTGCCTATGCATTCAGGTTCGTTTCTTTTCGTCCTTCAGTTCATGAGTTTGCATATAATTGAAGACATGTATAAGTGTTAAACTATGTTGTCATACTTGTGATCTTTCTCTAAGATGTCTCGACAGGGCTTTATGTCGGTATATTCCTAAGTGCATTAGTTATTACCTGGATTGTGTTACTCTAGCTTTGAATATTCCCTAGGTGTCTTATGTTGCACCTTGAATGGATTATGCAAAGTGTTGTCCTTCCTGTAAGTCTTTGTAGCTCAGATGTATCCTCTTAATATTTTTTTCTGATTAATTATTTGAGCAGATTGGTTTGCACCAAACACAGTGGATCGGCTTGAAAGGCAAGTGGTGCCACAGTTCTTCTCTGGAAAATCGTCAAATCATACACCAGAAAGTTATATGAAATTCAGGAACGCCATCGTCTCAAAATACATAGATAACCCTGAAAAGACACTGACGATATCTGATTGCCAAGGCTTAGTAGATGGTGTTGACATTGAAGATTTTGCGCGAGTGTTCCGTTTTCTTGATCACTGGGGAATTATCAATTACTGCGCCACTTCCCAGTGTCATCCTGGACTTTCTAGGGATGTATCAGATGTTAGGGAGGATACAAATGGTGAGATCCATGTGCCATCTGCTGTTTTAACATCTATTGAGAGTCTGATCAAATTTGACAAGCCCATCTGTAGACACAAGGCAGATGTAGTCTATTCATCCGTGTCATGTCCGGAGGTTGACCTCCCTGACTTGGACATCAGAATTCGTGAACACCTATGTGATAACCATTGCAACCATTGCTCTCGACCGCTTCCTAACTGTCTACTTCCAATCGCAAAAGAAGGTTCTTATCCTACTTCCTCTACTCACATTGCTTTTTTTGTGGGTTTCATTATCTGATTTTTAGCAGATGTAATAGACTCACAAACCTTATCTTGCTAACTGTTTTACAGGAGGATATACTTTTATGCTGTGATTGTTTTCACCAGGCAAGATTTGTTGCTGGACATTCTTGTATCGATTTTGTGAGGGTGGATACAAGCAAAGATTACAGAGATCAAGATGGAGACAATTGGAGTGATCAGGAAACTCTATTGCTTCTTGAAGCTGTGGAACTCTACAATGAAAACTGGGTTCAGATTGCGGACCATGTTGGTTCCAAATCAAAAGCTCAATGCATTCTTCATTTTCTCCGTTTACCTGTGGAGGATGGTCTTTTGGATAATGTTGAGCTTCCAGGTGTAACTGATCCAGCCATTCCTACAAGTGGAAATGACCACAAAGGAACAGTTTCAAATGGGGCTTTACCAGGTGATTTTGCCTACTTCATCTCAAACAATTTTTTTTGCTTTAAATTAACCGTGGTTATGTATTTTGACATGCTTTGGCAGGATCTTCTGAGCAAGAATCTGACACTGAGATCAATCTTCCTTTTGTGAAGTCTCCGAATCCGGTTATGGCATTGGTTTGTGAATTTTTTCCACTGCAAAATTCATATACGCTTCTCTTATCCATGTGATCACACCAGTTAGATCGATTGACATGAAACTTAAACTGTATGCATATTTTAGAGTGTGAAAGGGTTGGTCCTCTATTAACTCTTGAGTGTGGGGAGATGATGATGATCCTGATACCGAAACATTTTTAGGTAGCATTTTTGGCATCAGCTGTTGGACCTAGAGTTGCTTCTTCCTGTGCCCATGAGTCCCTCGTGGTTTTATCTGCGGATGACTAGGTTAGTGTGTTTCATGATCACTATCCATTTTCTAACTCTGTGTAGTAGCTTTCACTCGACTTCTTTTTTATACATCTTATGGATTTTTCTGAAACTTTTCAATCTTTCAAGGTTGAAATCTGATGGCTTGCAAGGAAAAGATCCCAGCTTAATTGATGGTAAGGCAGTTGCTTGATTGTTCACTTTACATTGGCTCCTTTGTTTTTTTAACCTAATTGTCAAATACATATCTCCTTTGATGTTAAAAGAAACACCATGCCAAAACGGAGCGGAAGCACCGACTCCTTTGCCACAGGACAAGGTTATGGCTGCATTTAGAGCCGGTCTATCAGCTGCTGCAACAAAAGCAAAGTTGTTCGCTGATCATGAGGAACGCGAAATCCAAAGGCTTTCTGCAAACATCGTAAATCACCAGGTAAATAAATAGCAGAACCTAGTTGTTGTTGATGGTTTGGTTGATTTTGTTTTGTTGATATTGTCTATTACTGATGTGCAGCTGAAGAGGATGGAGCTGAAGCTAAAGCAGTTTGCAGAGATCGAAACGCTGTTGATGAAAGAGTGCGAACAAGTAGAGAAAACCCGTCAGAGATTTGCTGCAGAAAGAGCACGTATGCTGTCAGCAAGATTTGGATCAACACCTGCAGGGGGAATCTCTCCGACTAGTAACACTAATAATCTCCAAGGGATGTCTCTACCCGCAGCAGGTGGTGATAACAACAACATCAATACTCTCCTCCAGCACCAACAGCAAGTTTCAGCTTCCTCTTCTCAACCAAGCATCATCCCAGGATTCAGCAACAACCCGCAACTTCATGCGCAGATGCAGTTCATGGCACGCCAACAACAACAACAACAGCAGCAAGCATTCTCCTTCGGGCCGAGATTGCCTCTCAATGCTATTCAGACCAACGCAGGATCAACGCCTTCACCAAACGTCATGTTCGGCGGTAACAACCAATTTAATAATAACCCTGCAGGTGCAGCATCCATCAACCAAGCTTCATTTACTCACCCGATGGTTAGATCTTCCAGTGGTTCTGGATCCGGATCCGGCTTAGGCTTAAACTAAAACCCCCATCTCTTTAGCTTTTATTGTTTTCAAGTTATTGTCTTTTAAGACGGTAGTGTTGTTATATGTTAGTGTCGTCATGTAGTATCAAGAAAAAAAAAAACTCTCTGGAATCATCATCATCATTGTGAGCAGTTCTCTCTATATATAAAAAAAATCATTTGTAACTGATGTGCCATTTGACTATTAGTTTTAGGGCAACGAAATGTAACGTAAGCTACAAGAAAGGTCTTATTCCAAAAAAAATCCATATCGAACGAAAGGAAAGAAAGAGAAACATATGTACACATACATAGTCTAACCGAGGTGCGCACGAGCCATCATTAACATGACTTTTCTCTCAGACGAGCCTAGATCCGACTCGTTACGTTTCAGAGAAGGCGAAGAAGAAGACGACGACGAGCTCCAGCTCGTGGCTACCGATCCCCTGCTCGAACCCTTCCGACGGCGAAAACGTCGTCCCCGTTTCGTAGAACTCGCCAGACTCCGATGAAGTCGAGTCCTGATCACCGGTCTTCCTCACGTCGCGGCTCTTACTACTCTTCTTCTTCATCCCGATCAGCGACTTGAGAAGACGCCACCGCGGCAAAGCGGAACCGGAGACTCGAGCTGATGAGCTTCGCCAGTACGGAGACGGAGGTCCCGACGAAGCAGGCCGTGGTTTGGCCTTGACATACGGAGGAGGAGGAGCGAAGGGAGAGACCGCGCGTGGTCTGGGAGACGACGGAGGTGACGACGACGACGACGGCGGGAGTTGTTTTAATTGGAGAGGAGAGAGTTTTTTGGGAGGTTGAAGGAGAGTGGGAACATCATAGCCATCGTCGGGTGTCGGATCTCGGGTCTTGGGAATACCGGGTCGGATCTCCCAGTTAAACGGCACTGCTCCTGGTCTTTTGAAAGAGCTTTCACCATCATCATCATCAACCATTGAGAAAAACAAAAAAAAAACGTTTGTCTGATTAGTTCTTGAAGGTTATTACAAACAACTTAGTTACTTATAGTTTAAAGACCGATTATTTTTAGAACGTAAACCAGTTTACAAACAGTTTTTGTGTGAAACTAATCTCTATTTATATTGTGGCATATATTTTTTTCTATATAGATTGGATGTGTATCCAAACCTTCTTTTTTTATGTGGATGTTGAGTATCTGCGTTATTAAATACAATCTTTTAAATATTTTCAGAGGATCCCACTAATATTAAAAAGGATATCTCTTTACTAAAAAAAGTATATAATATTTCTATACTGACTGAAAAGCATCAATTTCAATTAAATAATAGCACATTTGTTTTTCAATTTTATGATTATTTATGACGTCAAAAAAGTTTTTTTTTTTAAATTCAAATACCATCTGTTCTAACAACACAAAACGGTAACAGAAGAATCAGGTTCTGTCTGCACTGCAATTGACTACCCAAACTTTTTTTCAGTTGTAACCTCCCAAGTTTTTTTTTTGTCAACATTAAATAATAATAACTCGACAAGTGTCATTAATGACAATTCATACCGTAGATGTCCGTTTCAAAGCAAAACCAAAATTCAAATCTGGATGCAGAGCTTTAGAGGGTATTTGCTATTAGTAGTCTTGAGCCATTTCTGAGAGTGCAGTAATTGTATTGCTTGCCACGTCCAGAAGCTGCAGGTACTCATCCGCACCATCTACAAGTCGCTGCATACAATCAAAAAGGGTACAATGACGATGAGGACAGTGAAAGACACGAGTCCAAAAGATGTGAACTTGACTTAAAATTTGTTTATGTAATTGAGCAGATATGATGGTAGCTATTCTCACATGAGTCTTTAACTAAATAATATAAATGAGGCAGGAAGACAAGTCTCACCTTATCTGTTTCAGCTAGACATTTGCAGATCTTAGCCTTTTGATTGTCCGTTATGTCATCACCAGCCTCAACGACTATATCAAATAACTGAAAAGGAGACTTGTATTAGAACTTAGTAGTGGTTTGGTTATTACCGCAACTGCGAGACTCTTAAAACGTGCAAAACCTGATTGATGATTTGAGATGCAGGATATCCTTCTGCAACTATGTTGTCCACTTCCTTGTTTGCAATATCGAAATCACCACTTCTGCATGCAGTAAAAAATCTCTTCACTACCTCCAGAGGGACTACCTGAAAGGGTTCAAAAGACATCCAAACTTGAGTTTTGTTTTCAATGAAACCACTATGCACTTTGCGCAGACGTGAATTATCTTCATCCTTACCCCAGACACATTGAGTAAATCCGTCGAAGTTATTGTTGATCCAAACAACCGAGCACCACTCTGCAATATTCAAAAAGAAAGACTAGATCAAAAATTTCACAGTTAATCTCGTCCAAAGGCGATTATGTTTCACAGACAGTTTCAGGCTGACCTGCAGATACGTGATGGCCCTACGGAGATCACCTTGTGATATGATACTCAAAGTTGAAAGAGCCTACAAGGAAATTATAAGCAGTTGACGAAATAAAAGAAAAGGGCAAACATGAAAAAGCATATATGTGCACACCTCTCCACCAAGGTTGAGACCTTCTTCATTACAAATATGCAAGATACGGTTACTCATGACTTCTTCAGAAAGTGGTTTAAACCTGAACTTGGCACATCTTGAAGCAAGGGGCTCTATGATCCTTGGGAATAAGAAATGAAACACAAACAGTTAACCAAAGAACGGAATTAACCAACAGTTAGGTACCATATAATAAAAGAAGTTACCTGCTGATATAATTACATATGAAGAAGAATCTGGTGACTTTGGAGTAAGTTTCCATTGTGCGCCTCAAGGCGTTCTGCACAATTGAGTAAACATAGTTCACAAGGTAAATGGATTATTCAAAGTACAAAAAATGTTAGTGGTAAAAGATGTTCAGTGTACCTGAGCATCTTCAGTCATCGAATCAGCCTCGTCTAGGATAATGATCTTAAACGATGGGCAAGGATAACCACTGAAAACATGATATAATGGTCTTTTAGATGAAATGCACACTAACTACACAGAGAGGAATAAACGAGAGAAACTGGCAAAAAAAAGAGAAGGAAACTCGAAAATAGCCAAAAAAAAAAAAAACAAAGGAATTTGCATATACCCTTGACGGTTACTGGACCCAACAGCAACAGCAGCAAAATCCTTGATCTTCGTCCGAACAACATTAATCCCTCTGTCATCACTTGCATTCAGCTCCAACACCCTAGACTTGTACAACTCAGGTCTGTAATAAGAAACTCTTTAGTTACTAGTTCGCATAAAACTCAAGCAACAAAGAAGCTTAAACTTAGCTTCCAATTTTCTTGCAATCACGTCAAAATGGAAGGAAAAAAAACACTCTCATGGTATACATTTGTAATACTAACTAATTTGAGACACCCCCGGAACAAAGAACACGACAATAGCTTCCATTTGCTTGATAAAGGGATTAAAATCTCCAAATATGCAAACCAACACACTTAAATAGCAGGCCCTACTATTATAATGAATTCAAGTATTACTGTCTAGCTATCTAATCGGAAAATTTTGTATATCATCATAATGCAACCAACCACACAGTCAGAAAGTGAATTATCATAATGCATCTTTCTTTAAGTTACTCGAATCACAAACCAGGATGGTTGATATAAGAGATTACAAAAGCCTCTCGTACAAGTTAGCACACACACAAATGAATCAATCAGCAACTACTTTGCATACTTCAAATCAGAGATTGAGTGAATACCCAAATAGCTGGTGGGCGATGGCAAGTGCGGTAGTGGTTTTACCGGTTCCTGGTGGTCCATAAAAGAGCATGTGCGGACACTGCAACGAGAAAAAAAGAAGAAGCAAATCATCGAAACAAAACCCCAGAATTGAGGTCCGAATCCGACATTTAGGGTTTCCACACTTGTAATTAAAATCAAATCAAATGTAATAATTCGAGATATAGGCCACGAGTTTTCTGTCAGATTACGTTAGCAGTCTCGAGAGTGTTGGTGAGGACTCGAACCACCTCCTCCTGATGCGCCACGTCCTTCACTTGCTTCGGCCGGCTTCAAAACCCAAATCGAATAAAAAAAAACTAGTTGAGTTAAAATCCGACAGGAGTTCTGTCGGACTGGAAGAAAAAACTCAGTAAGGAAAAAATCGTACTATTTCTCAACCCATGGCTGTGAGCTCTGAATAACCGGCGCCATTACTCTTTTCCCCTTTACAATAATAATAAAAAAAATCTTTACCATCACAGTGAGGAGAGGAGACACCTTTATAACTCCTTCCCGCTCCCGCCATAAACCCTCCAGCTACATAAGAGGGTTTGGCAAAATGATCTACAAGTCTCCTTAGAAAAGTCACACATATATCACAGTGTTTGTTACTCAATAAGGTCTTATGCATATATCACACAGTATTATTCAATACGAAATGCTTATACACCGGCTCTCCCTTACAAGTCTATAACTATAGTTCCAAGCTGGAATACATATTACAGTGGAGCAGTAGATTTATGAACAAGGATACTCAAATAGTAGCGTAATCATATACATATTAACATGAGATCTTTTGGCCTTTTAGTGTCGGGTTCTTATTGAGCCAGTGACAGTCTTCGAATGCGCAACTCGAATCATTCTTCCTGCGCAACACCACGTCACTTGGGCTGATGAACCGAGGAGCCCACGCAGGAGTCCCATCTTCATACGAGTTATGCGTCAGTCTTCTCAAATTAGAGCCATCCAGTTTCACCGTGAAGATATCACCATATGGTTGGTAATGATGAGGGTTCGAGATCGGTTCAGCTGATATCCCAGCGTAATCAGACGTAAAGACAATACTTTTGCTGTCCGGACTAAAGATCGGATGGTTCGTTCTCCCACCACTGCCACTCTGTATCAGCTTCCTTAACCCTGTTCCGTCCGGGTGGATCAAGAACAGCTCGTAGCTGCCCGAGCCAGGGCTTTCTCTATCCGATGCAAACGCGATCCATTCTCCATCAGGTGACCAGCTGCACATAGTGTCTGTCCACGCACCTTCCGTTAGCTTCCAAAGACCACCGGTCTCGCCTCTCTCAGCATCCATCAAGTAGAGGTTTTTGTGACCGGACCTCCCCGAACGAAACACGATCAGCTTCCCGTCGGGAGACGGCCAAGGGAAAGCATTGTTCTTCCCGTTTGTCGTCAGCCTTCTCACGGAAGAAGACTTGTCCACCGCATCAACATCGATGGAGATGATATCAACCTCTGTTCTCTCTGTAGCAAACGTCGGACCTGAGCTAGTGTACACCCTCCCCGGTCTAACCGGATCCCAAGCCGTGGAAAACGCCATCCCACCGTACACTTCACGCTGCCCCGAACCATCGGGCTTCACCACATACACGCCAGGCATCCTCACGTACGCGATCCTATCCCCCGCGGGAGAGAACGACGGAAACGAACCGTCGATTCTGAACAGAGAGAGATCACTCGTTGTAGTCTGTATGTTCTCGAGAAAAAGCAAAGGGCTTCTGTATCCATTAGCCTGTCCTCTGCAGCTATGGTAACCGACTCGTGACCCGTCAGGGGAGAGGAACGGGTTCAAATGGTGACTCTCCGGCGCCACCAAACGAGTCAACTCTCTAAACTCCCTCCTCTTGAGATCAAACAGCTCCACGTGGCGGTAATCACTTACCAGGTCTCCTCGTCGCAACAGCTATGAAGTCATGGTTGTTAGGCGACGTGGCAGGTGTAAAAGCGTGAACTCCGGGCAGGCGTGACTCGCTGAACGTTCACCTGACTCTACTACTCAACGGTCCACTCTCAGGCAAGATACCGCTCGGAAAACGCTGATCCAGCCGTCAGTCGCTTCGTCTATGAAAATACAGAGTCGTTTCATCGACCCAACACGGCCAACCGCCGTGCTCCACGACCTTGACACGGACGATGGCCGTCGCGAGTGGAGAACACGTAGATGTCCGTGCTGAGCTCCTCGACTTCCCCTGTCCATCCTCTCTCTCCGTAAGAAGCCACGGCGGTCCAGTTTCCGGAAGGGAGATACAGCGGGGCTGAAATCGGCGATTCCACTGGGCGTAAGACGCCGAGTGGAACCGGTTCTCAGCTCGGTGGAGTAAACAGCAGTCCAGCTAGTCCTCGGCTCACGTGAGTCCTCGTGCGTGGACACGTAGACGAGAAACTCCCCGCTCAAACTAGGCTTATCTTTAAACGAATTTACAGGTATTGCCACTCCGATGGTTATGATCAGCGTTGGATAGCAACGGGAATCTGGACTCGTCGAGACGGTGCTTCTAACATCAGATCGTCGGTTACCTCTAAAATCCGAATCGCCGCTGTAAACTAGATCGTAGTAGATGCTGGAAGTACCGTTTCTCTCGGTGGCGTAGATGAGATGGAGAGGATGAGGAGGAGACGAGTCGTCTCCCGGTTGTATTAGGGCTGCGCCGTCGTCGGGGAGGAGAGGAGATGAGAGCAGGAGAAGGAGACGGGAAGTAGCCGTTGAAGTTCACCGATTCGCCGTCGGTTATCCGAAGCTCTCCGGAGGGAGAAGGCGGATGGGTGGTGGAGAGGGAGAATATGTCGAATTCGTAGCGGGATCGTCCTAGTGTGGTGAACACGATGGTGTCTCCTCCACCGTTGTTGGCGTTTGAGTTCTGATGTTCTTCCGCCGATGATGCGTAAAGCGGAAGCAGAAGTGAGGCCAAGAGTATAATAAGCGGAGTAATATTCATGGCCGGTTCGTTGTTGCCACAAGATGGAGATGATATCTGGAGTTATAAAGTGGAGAAACGATTTGCAAGAGAGTGGTGTAAGTGATGACGTCATTTTGGTCTTGTGGGGCCCTTTTGAGATAATATAGACACGTGGCACTCACTCGTGGAATCTGTAAACTGTAACGTTTATCCAAAAAAATCATATTATACTGTTTGTCTGTCTAGAAGATTTTGCTTCTCTTGTATTGGATGAGTGGAGAAAATAGTCTTTGGTTCCAATCCAGAACCAGTATGGTGAACGCTACTTTTCAACTGTCGATTTAATTTACAAGACGATAAAAAAAGAAGATAACTATACGAGAGAATAAGTAATACATTTCATGTTAAGTATCACATCACTCATGACGAAAATCGTTGAAAATAACATATGTTGCAGAAATGATATACATAATCTAATAACAGATTTAAAAAGGATTCATGATTTACCTAATTGCAGAGTTGTGAGTTAAAAAGAAACTAATGATGGAAATGATGAACTTCCAAGCTGAACATCATCTGAGTGAAGGAATCTATATTATTAAAGTTGTAGTACAAAATAGAGATATATGGATACAAGGATTGAAATATTAAAAAGAATTAAATTGTTTGAAAACATGGATTGTAGTCTTTTTAAAAAAAAATTTTGTTTGGAAACAAAGATACTAGTATTAAGCAAAAAAAGTAATGGGCTTAAGTAATTAAGTCTATTATAAAAAATGTTGTCAATATATATAAGAAAAATATAATACAAAGCCCGATTTGAAATACCAATTCAAATTATAGTTTTTATATTTCATATTAAGTTTTTAAAATATAATATATGTAATTATCTATATAATGGTACGTATAAAATATTATTAATTATATGATTACTTATATGATGGTACATATAAAATACGATTATTATATGATGAAAATATACGATATATAATAATGACTAAGGATGGGTTTTCGGGTACCCATACGGGTTTGGTTATGATCGGTTTTCGAGGTCAAAGATTTCAGTTCTATTAGGATGTTTCTAAATTTTTGTTTGAGTTTGATTCGGATCTTTGCAGGTTCGGTTCGAGTTCCATTTAAATTATTTTTAAAGTTTTAAATCACTATATATTTTAAATTTCTCAAAATCTTTAAATAAAATAATATCAATACTATTAATTTTGGAACATGACCAGTTGATAAAGGTCAAGTCCAATTTAAAAAAAATACATGATTGCTATATATAACTGCTTATATGAATATAATTATAACTGCTTACTTTAGTTACATGCGGCAGACAATAATAGAAGAATAATATAACTGCTAATATCCATATCATTATAACTACTCCTTTAACCAAAAAATACGCCAACAAGGAATATACAAACAAAATCCCTATTTTGATTATAAATGCTTACTAAATTTCTTTTTAATTTTCATGCTACGCAAATAGAAACTAAGATTTGCGAAAATATATATTATATCAACTTTAACTCTTACTTGAAAAGCCTATGATATATATCACAATTCGAACTTAAGTATATTTATGTATTTATATCGATTTTTAAGGACTATGAAGATAGCAACTCTTTTAAATATCACAGCATATAAATAACAAATCAATTCTATAACCACTAATGTCCTATTTTTAAGCACTAAGAATATAACAACTCCTATTTTCCAGGAAATCCAATTTATCCTACTAATTTTAATTTGGATTGTAGGTATCCGTCGGGCCGAAAAATATTTAAAAAATAAAAATAAAAAAGAAAGTAAACACTTTAGTAAAAATATGGTAATTTAAAGAAAAACAATTTTAAATTTTAAAAAATATATAACTTTTAATATAAATATATTTTTATATTTTTATAATAATTAATTAAATAATTATTTTTAAAAAGATTATAACCCGCGGATAACCGCAAAATTGAATGAGGTAGGTGCCGGCACAAATATTTGTTTGCGGGTTGTGTGGTCATTTTCTTTGACCAAATAAAAATTGAAACCCGCAGGTTGGCGGGTTCGACCGGCAATATATCGGATTAATTTTTAAATTGCTATTGTTTAATAATATATATTTCGATTAAGATTTATACACAAATATGAGTACAAATAAAAATACAAATATAGTCACAAAAGAAAATACAAATATGAAAATTAAATTAAAACGAAAATTATACCCGCTCTTTAAAGGGCGGGTCAGAATCTAGTAATGTCTTTCCAAATCAACATGACAATCATATATGTCTCCTTTCACCACCGATTTGACGTTGTCAGTCTTGTAAACCTTAAACCCCTTTGCCTTCACAATTTTCCTATCTATCTTTTTCTCTACCTCAACGGTTAAAGGATCAAGATGCTTAGAGCTTACCAGGCGACGCTCATAGAACCATCGAGTCAACAGTTCTCTTATACTATCTAGCAAAGGAATAACCGGATATTCTCTAGGTACTCTCAAAACTGAATTTATTGACTCTGCAGGGTTTGTGGTCCTAATGTCGTACCTGGATCCAGGGAACAGAGAACGAGCCCATTTGCGCACATCAGCCTCCTGTAGATATCTTCCAAGCTCAGGACTCATATCAAAAATTTGGGTCATATGTTCCTCAAATTCAGTGAACCTATATGCCCGTGAAGCCTTTTCAACCAAGGCAGTGAACCCTTTTGTCTTGAAAAATGCAACCACATTGGTCAACAAGTGATGAATGCATATTCCATGTGCTGATCGCGGGTAGACAGTCCCAATCGCTTTAGCAATAGATGAATTTCTATCTGAGACAAAAGCCAAGTCTTGACAGTCTTTTATAACCACTTTCAACTGCCTGAAGAACCAACCCCATGAATCATCATTCTCTGAATCAACAACTCCAAATGCAATCGGATACAAGTTAGAGTTACCATCTACAGCAGTAGCAACAAGTAGAACTCCTCTGTATTTATTTTTCAGAAAAGTTCCATCAACAACAATCACCCTTCGCATTGCATTGTAGTATCCTCTAACTGATTGCCCAAATGCCATAAATAGATACATGAATCTCCCCTTGTCATTAATTTCATAGTGAGTATGCGTACCAGGATTAGCTTCTTTAAGCATATGCAAATACGATGGTATTTTAGCATAACTGCGATCTGGTATACCTCTAGCAGCTGCAATAGCAAACTCCCGAGCTTCCCAAGCGTGCCCATAAGTAATCTCACAACTATGGTCCAATCTCATAAAGTCAATGATGTCATTTGGTTTTGGGCCATCGTTGGCATCACCGTATCGATGTTGTATTAGTCTCCCAATTGTTCTTGCTGATGCTGTTTTTCCGAAATTGCTTTTCTTTGAAGGTGCACATGAATGTCGTTCCTCACACCGGTTGATCATGAAATATGCAGACCCGTCCAGACCTTCTGCACGCACACTCCAATTGCATAATGCATCCTTACATCGGCAATACCACCATTTTCTCGTGGATTTGATAACAATGTAATCGAAATTATTCTTCATCGCCAAAATTTCCATTGTTGCCTTCAGAACCTCTTTACTCTTGAAAAGTTGATTCTTCTTCACAAAATCTCCTCTCCACTCTCGACCAGACTTTTCAGTATCTCCATTATTTTGAGAATCTCCAATTTTTTGACTCCTTAAACCAGCATCACGACAACCATCAGCGGCGACATGATCCTTCTTTCTACCACAAGACTCCTTTGACGGCTTCACAAACGCGGCTCCATTTATCTCCAGAACTTCTTCATCCTCAACATTACTTGAATCACACGGCTCCTTATTCAAATCAATATTGATCCGTTCGTTTTTATTTACGCCAGAACAAGAGAACGTGACGCACAAGGTAGTAGATGAATCCCTCTTCGCATAAGCCACAAAATTAGATGATTGGCGATCATTGGTGATAAAAATTGGAGGATTTCCTCTTTGATTCACTATCGAGTAACTGAACTCGGCATTAACAGCAATATGGTCCAACCCATAATCCTCACACACGATCCTCTTGACCACCACCAATGGAGTAGTAGTTTCTAATGTTACCATTCGACCACCCCTTGCTTTCTCTACCACGAAACTCCACTCTTCACTGAAATCAGACACCCATTCCCCGGATTTAACATAGATTAGAACCATGATGTATGATGTATTGATGGAGAGAAGGGATGATTTTGTGGATGAAGAAGAGAGAAAGCAAACTATGAGAAAGAAAGATCGTGGGAGGAGAAGAAGAACGTGATTTTAGGAGAAAATATTTTTTGAAAGATTTAGGGTAGATTTAGTTTAGATTTAGGAAACTTCTGTAACTGAAAATGGAAGTTTCCATATTTTCACGATTTGCCTAGAATACGTATACTACCTACCCAGAACACCGTATAATAGGTGAGAACTGTATTCTACCTTCAGGCGTCATATAAGGTAAAAGGTATAACAGATTATGACACGTAATGTAACCGAGCTCTGTGATTGAGTTGTGGTTATATCTCGTTTTCTAGCTGAAGGTACACCAAAGCCATCTTTCTTGATTATAGCGTAGCTGATTCTATCTTTGCCACGGTATAGAAGAAATGTTATACTACCATATATAGCCTAGATATATCAGTGTTTTAAATTTAGATTTCGAACTATAAACTAAGTAGACTGCTAGAATGAGTATTCTAACTGTAGCCAGAAGATAAAATAAAATATGATTCGATTTTTTTTTAAAAAAATTCAAACTTATATATTGTCATACTTATGTTTTCTATAGTTTTCATATTTTTTTATATTTTTAAAACTCTATTTACTATTTTTCTCATAAAACAAGGGTAAAATATGTCCAAAATTGCCAAAAATATGAAAAGTCTTATTGTGACAAATAAAAGTTCAAAGTGTCCCATTTTTCCAATTCTCCCATTTAAATAACATATGTCAGAATACCTAAGCTTAACATAACAATTGGGTTGATTTAAAATTATGAATACAAAATCAATAATTATTTTAAGTATTTTTGGTGATTTGAATATACTTTAACTATTTTAGATATTTATTTTTGACTATCTATAAATATTTTTTAGGTATTTTAAACCAATTTAAAAGTATCATTTTGATGTTTTATATACGTTAAATTTAAAAATAATTAATATATATATATAAGTATATAAATATATTTAGATAAATTCAGGTACCCGAATCCTTCGGTTCGGATTAGATTCGGTTCTTTAAATAACAAAATTTTGAATAATTTTGAATATTTTAATCAATTTATGTTCGGGTTTGGTACTATATTTTCGGATCGGTATCGGTTATGTTCCTTGCCAAATCCTAATAATTACATAAAAAACAAATATCATCATATTTTTCAAAATATGCATCCGCGCTCCTAAATCAAAGTCTATAATCATTTATTTTAACAACAAGCTAAATAAATATGTTGATTGGAGAGAGAATAAAACAAAACCAGAGAAATACATAGTTTACCAGAGACACTCTTTGTGTCAAATTTATTATAAAATGTTTTATTAAGATAAATATATTCAATAATTATATAAAAAAGAATATTTCATAAAAATGAAAAATAATACATGCGCTTTCGAAGCGCGGATCAAAATCTAGTTCACCGTTATAATCTGACATGACAACCGATCAAATATAGTAGTATTTTGACTTCAAGTCCAACTTGTTTTACTATTTGGGTTTGAGACGGTACTATGTTCTTGTTTTTGGCTTAACATTCACTTATCATTAACCAACAAACTCTTTTAACGACCATTATGTATCTTCCTCACCATATAGACTTACCCAAGTAAGCATTATAGAATACAACGGAGGAGCACTATTCTCCAAAAAGATAACTTCATTTGCTTTTTTCGGAATACTACCTTTGTGAACTCTTTAACACGAGAGCATCTAGTTAATAACTTGAATACATGCATGGGGAGATGGCCATGGAGTCTTCTCATATGAGGGTTCTACCAGTTCCTTTGAGTCAGATTCAAAAATGATATACTTAAAGTTGAATATTATCATGATAAATATGGTCCATCGTAATGTCTCTGCTTCTAGAAAATGAACGTAATTTTGGTAGTTTTCTTACTCTAAAGCTTAGACTAAGCTCCATACAGTGCCACATTCATCGTATATTCGTATCCATCCAATGCCACATTCATCGGCTTAGACTAAGCTCCTACGACGTTGCATTGACCCAACTTGGTGATGTAGGGCACCATTTTACCCTTCTGTAGATATTGGACAAGCTATATTCATCCTTTCCTTCCCTAGTAGTCGCCAGGCGACTGCTTTATATATGGGTTAGTTAAACACTCGATGGAAGTTTTCAAGCAAGGACCAGCCAATCTCCCATTTGGTGATACGCATATGAGCATTGAAAGAGTAGGTGGTTTACAGATTCATCCCTAATTTGGCATCTACTGCATGCACCATTGTCGATTAAAAATATATATCTAATTCAGATTTGCTGCAGCCAGTAAAATCCACTTAAAAATTGTCATTTGTTGGTTCTAAAATGACTTGAATATTTACCAGTAATATAAAGATGCTTCTTTAAAGAAAAAAGAATATCAAGTTTGAATTCATATAAATACTTGTCTAAAAGATCGTAAATATTCATTTCACATAATTAATATACAAATCCTAAATGGATAATTGTGTTAATTGTGTGTTTTATCTTTTTAAGTTTTTTTAAAGTTGCTTTGTGTTTGGTTTAACATCATAGAAAATGTTGTACTTTCGGATTCGTGTCTGATTTCTGATCCAATTGGTATAAGACGTCAAGACTTTGCTGGTTAACTTGTATCGGTGCATTGCTATCATTAAGGATTAGCTGATACCCATATAAGACCGGGTATCTAATTGAATTGTAACCAAGATATATGAATTTGAATATTATTGTTGTTTCATTAAAAATACACTTACAAAATTACAAACCATTCCAAGACAATATGTAAACGAGAATGACAATCAATTTGAATATACTCTGGTTCCATTTTCTTTAAAACAGCCAACAGTCTAACACCGTCCCAAATGAACATATGCACCAATACAAATGTACCACATTATCACAAATGAACATATTCTCATTCTGTATAGGTTGAATACAAAGATCATATATAGCTCGGTTTAACTAGGATCAGCATATCCGCTTGCTGTTTTGAGGTAACTAGGATCCTACCTCAGACTTTTAGTTTAATCAAATTCTCATGAAATGTTTTTAGCTCGTTTTGAAAATGGATTGCCACTCTGTCACAAATTTACCACCGAGAGATATCAAGAAATTTGGGCACAATACTAATATATTATTCCTTTATTCAATTCCAATATCACTATAACAAAGTTATCAACACAGAGAGTAAGTTATAAAATTAACAAACTATTGTGAAGGACACATCAATGACCGCTTATTCATTTTCACGGTCGTATTTTGCAACTTGAAATCTTCAAAATCGCAGCTAGGCCCGAACCTCTTGGGCCAGGCCACATCCCCAGTAGCTTTGATCTTCGGAAACCACAGAGGTGGTCCATCTTCAACCGAAGTTGTGCGTGAGCCTCATGAAATCAGTTCCATCCAAATTCACAGTAAAAATCTCGCTACTCGCGACGTTAAACTTGGGGTTACCAATAGGCTCTGCTGAGATACCAGCGTAAGTAGTAGTGAACACGATTTTTTTACTGTCTGGACTAAACATCGGATGCATGGATACAGCCACCAGATAAGTTTTGCGCCACCTTCCTTAAACCGGTCCCGTCCGGATGAACCACATACAAATCCATCAACAACGTACCGACATATTCCCGGTTCGATGCAAACACGATCCAGTTATTAGTCTGGAGACCAAGTGGCTATCGTGTCGTTCCAGTTACCGTCGGTGCAGTCTGAACAAACCACCGGCTTCACCTTTCTCCGCGTCCATTATGTAAAGGTTTTTCGTACCGGACCGGTCAGACCGGAACACGATACGTTTACCGTCGGGTGATGGCCACGGGAAGGCGTTGTTTTGACCGCCAGTCGTTAGTTTTTTAACGGCGCCTGACGGGTTCCGTTTATAGACGTCGACGTCAATGGCGAGGATATTGATTTTATGTGTCGCCACTGAGCCGGGAGTTGAGAAATTAAGACTTGGATCCTGAGCTTGTGTACACGATCCCGTGTCGAACCGGATCCCAAACCGTACCGAACCCGACCTGCGGGAGAATCTGACGCAGATCGGAACCGTCTTGGTTCACGACGAAAACGCCGGTGTACGTGACGAACGCGAACCGTTCGTTGTCCGGTGATACAGACGGGAACGCGCCTTCGAATCTGAAGAGAGACAAGTCCTCCGAAGTAGTTTTGAGCTTCTGGAGGAGGATTGTGAGGGTTGGTTCGTCCGGTTCTGTCGCCTCTGCAGCTATGGTACCCGACACGGGACGAGTCCGGGGAGAGGAACGGGTTGAAGTGATGGCTCTTGGGAGACACGAGACGAGTCATCTCGACGAGCTCGTTCTTCTTCAAGTCGAAGAGCTCCACGTGGCGGAGTTCGGATCCCGGCCTCCTCGTGGCCACGGCGATGAAGTCGTTGTTGTTAGGTGACGTGGCGGGCGTGAACGCGTGAAGACCAGAAGGCGTGACTCGTTCAACCGGTTACGGTTTTGGTGGAGATCGGTCCGGTTTTAGGTAGAACCGCTCGGTACACGCTGATCCAGCCGTCAGTCGCTTTTGCGGTGGAAGTAAAGAGTGGACTCGTCGGTCCACCTCGGCCACCCTCCCTGCTCGACGACCATGACTCGTTGACTCCCGTCGCTAGTCAGGAAGACGTAGATGTCCGTGCTGAGCTCCTTGGACTACGATGCTCCAACCTTTCTCCCCGTAGGAAGCCACGGCGGTCCATTTCCCCGAGGGAGACACAGCCGGATGAGAAATCGGCGATTCCGGAAGGCGTGAGACGCTGAGTCTTCTTGGTTCGTAACTCGGTGGAGTAGACGGCGGCCCAACTCGCCTGTGCCTTAACGGGCTTCTCCTGAGTCGACACGTAGACGAGATGCTCGTCGGTTAAGAAGGGAGTGTCCTTCATCGGTGTTCACGTTCATGCCGGTCTGTTGATCAGACAGTAACTCGACTTGGACGTTGGCTTCTTTTTTATCGCTGTGAACGACGTCGTAGTGTAAGGTAGGCGCGCCGTCTCTCTCGGTGACGTAGAGTAGATGGAGAAGGGATTTGTCTTCTGGTTTGATCCCGGATGAATTGGGAAGAAGGGAGATTAAGGCGGGAGAAGGAGACGCGAGATGGCCGTTGAAGTTGATTGATTTTCCGTCGGTGAGACGGTGCTCGTCGGAAGGAGATGGAGGACGTTTGCTTGTGGGGAGGGTGAAGATGTCGAATTCGAAAGTGGAGCTACCCATCGTCGTGAACAAGATGGTTGAGCCATCAGAAGGTTTTGAGTTCTCAGCCAAAGCTGATAAGCAAAAGAGAGAAGAGATGAGGAAGAAGGACAAGACGAGAGCCGAGTTGTTGATTTTCATCGTTTTGCTGTTGGTCTGAATGTTTGGGATTTGGACAATTGGAGGGAACATTATATAATACTTGGATGTGCTGACGTGGATAATATTTTGATTATCCTTTTTATCTCTGCTGACTATATAGTCTAGAGAGGAAGATTGCTTGCCTTTTTTACATTGATTTATTTGATACTATTTCCTTTTTATTTGATAAAAAGTTTCAAGTCCCAAGTTTCCATTATTGGGATGAAATTTATAAGGAGTGTTTGTTTTAGAAATGGAAAAATATCAATCTTGATTTGAAGGTGATGTATAAGAAAATACACTGGGAACATTACAAATAAAATCTAGGAATATTAGCAGTACTAACAATCAAATTTAGTAATCGAATCTTCAGATTTCAGTCCAAATAAAAATGTGTATATCTTTTAGATTTTATGATATACTTACATATTTACTTGTAGATTAATAGAGATCCTACTTAATCAGCAAGCATGTGTTACTTGAATTAACAAAAATATCAAACTATTATATACTAAAAAACATAAACAATATACAATTATTCTAAAACTAAATTAGGCGAGAGAGTGAAAACACTGATATACAATTATTCTAAAACTAAATTAGACGAGAGAGTGAAAACACTGTATTCTAATGGTTAAAATGTAAAAAATTCTGCACTTAGACCTAGAGTTCGAATTCCAAACTATACAATTTTCTAAAAAGCAAAGTTTATCGGAGGTTCCAGTAATTAGTTATCTAGTCTAGCCAGATTAATTGCTATATGATTTTACAGATCTGCCTTGTTGTCGTGTAATAGATGTTTGCTACTGAAAATATGATTTATTTCTGTATGGCTATGCAGGAAACAAAAATGCCTACAAGAGCCCACTCTCCAATTATAGGTGTCTAGTTGTTTCCCTAGACTCTTATGGTTTGGATACAACCTGGATGGTATCATGTTGTAGTGGTACAATTATTGATACTTGTTTTTGACAAAATGATTTTATACTTTTTCGGTAAGTTTTGGAAACAAATACTTAGTTGAAATAATCGAATTTTTGATAAGTTTTTGACGAGGATTTGACTTATACACTGCAAAATCTGAAGGATTGTTATGGGTGTTTCAGGGGATGTGGTGGCATGGAACGAGAGACACATTTTGAATTAGACATTGAGCAACTGGATGAAGCTAATTCAAAATTAGGAAGATTGGCCGTTATTGGACAGTGGAGCTCGACGAACTAAAAACCCTCTCGAATGATTTTTATTCTTTTTGTACATTTGATCCCAATGTCTCTAATCATCAGTGCATACAATCTTGCAAAAGCTGCCAGATCACGTGAAGTCAGTTCGGATTTTGTAAATATTTTGCACCAAGTTGGAGTCTAGCGATTACAAATTAATAACGGGAAAGATTGTTTGACACCAAAAAATAGTGTAACCACAGTATCAAATAATTCTTGGTTTGAATGAGAAATGAAACATTAAAATAAATTAATCTGAAAAGCTTGTAAAGCTTCAGAATTTGGCTAACCGTAAAAATTAGCAAATAACTTTAAAGATTATGGGTTTAGGTATGGATTTAATTTGTTAATTAGACATTTTTTCATTAACTTATTAGTTTACACCAAACATATATGTTAATCTTTTGTGCATTATTTTATTCACAGAGAACAATCAAGCCCATTATGAAGTAATAATAGTTTTGAAATTAGTCAAAATTATATCTTAATATTAATTATGTATTGAAAATATTGGTACTAATGGTTACGGCTAGGCACATATCAAATATCCGGGTTTTTGAAGATATTTGTGATTTGCTTCGTATGTTACGGATATCTAATTTTTTTATTTTCTTTGCTTTAGAAAAAATACGGATATCCGGAAAAACTAGATATCTGAAAAATAAACAAATATTTGCGGATACTTGCGAATTCTTAAAGATATCTCATATGTTTTGATGAATACAAATAATATTAAAAAAATTGATACAAATTTATTTTGTAAAATATTTTTTGCATGTTATATAAAATAAAATAAAATAAATAGTGAATCCACATATTTTACAAATTTAAAAAAACTTAGTGAACAATTATAATAACACAAAACTTAAGAAAAAAAATTATATATGTCATAAATGTTTTCTCTTCTTTTTATGTAATATTATTTTTATATAAGTAACAATGTGAATACAATTTATCAAATCATATGTTAGAATAATATTATATAATCTTATACAATTTAAACTTTGAATATAATCAAGTTACACGTGTATTTAAAATATTGTCGGATCGGAAAAAATATCTGCTTCCAAAAATTTTAATATTTTGATTTGTTAATTTTTACGGATATTGATTTTTAATATTTATTTTGCTTTAAGGATATCCAAAAAAATTCGGATCAAAATGAGACCAATAAAGAATCACAGTTAAGAATAAAAGGCCCAACCCTAGATGGCATTTGACTCACTTTTACCATGGTTCACACATTTATTATAAAGCTCCATAAAAGACCATTACACCACTTATGTTTGACTTGATAGAAACTGCCATAACGTAATGGTTTGTCATAATTGTGTGACTTACGACTCTCATTTCTTTTGTATATAATGGTGCTTGCCACTATAGAAAAGAGTATACGAACAACAAGCACATAAAATAAAAACAATTCTCTCACTCATAATTTTTATGTTAACATTTATTTATTTTGAGTCTGAGAATACAGTATAAAAGTTAGGTTGGATAGGTTTTGTTGTTCAGTAACGAAAGACGGAAACATGTGCAATTTTATTATAGGAATATGAGAGTTATGAAACCACAACACTACAGATTACTTTAAAAATTTAAGAAAATAGATTAATCATCTCGACTCTCTAATTATTTTTATTCATTTATTTCTGTATTGTAATTTTAATTTCTGTTTTTATTATTTTTACAAATATCAGTTGTTTCTCTTATAATAAAATAAGATTCCTATACTTACTAATTTTAAAATGTTATTTATTTTTTTTGCATTAACAGACTGATATTTCTTAATTTTTTTTTTAATTTTAAGAATAGGTTATTGAAACCTGAATTATAGAATTAGATAGCTAATAAAATGTCTGATTCAAGACTGAAAAATTACTACCAATTCATCATGCAGTGGACTTTTTCATTTGTACTCTCAAAAAATTTTTAGTTGAGTTTTATTTAAAAAGTCAAGTGATCTGTTAAAGTCGTCCATTATTTATAGTCATTTCTAATTTATGTAAAAGATTGTTGGAACTCATTTTTGTCGAAATGGTTTAAAACCATTTTCGGTAAATTTTCGGACCGAAGACTATGTCGAAATAACCAAATGTTTGGCACTATGAAATACGATAACTCATGTCAAATATTAGTTGGTTTGAGTGAAAAAAAAAATTTAAAATGGATTACTTAAAATCTTGTAAAACTTCAAAAAATGGCTAAGTGTAAAAATTAGCAAATAACCAATTTAAAGATTATGGAATTTGGGTTTGGACTTTAATTTGTTAATTGGACATTTGTTCTTTGAATTTTTATTTTACATCAAAGCATATATGTTACTTTTTTGTACATGATTTTATTTACACAGAAAAAGTCCATTATGAAGTAATATTAATTTTGAAGTTAGTCGCAAATAATATTTTCATATTAAGTTATGTATTCAAAATCTTGGAAAGTAATGGTGTTCGACTCACATTTTCCATGGTTCATACATTTATTATAATGCTCTATAAAAGACAGTTACACTAGTAGTTTGACTTGATAGAAACGGCCATAACGTAATAGTTTTGTTTGTATATAAAGGTGCTTGACTATTATAGAAAAGAGGAGATAATTTATACGAACAACAAACACTAAAGACTTAATTCTCCCACTCAAAATTGTTATGTTAATATACTTTTATTTGTTGTATCAGAGATTATAATATAAAAATTAGATTCAATCGTCCAGAACATCATGGTCCAATGATAAAGACGGGTTCTTTCCTGCACCCAGGTTGTGAGTTCGAATCTTGCTGGAAAAAATTAAGTCATGATTTCTGGACATCAACACGGATATGGCCCTATGCTTTAGGGCCCATTTGCATACCCGGAGAGAGGGTCTATCCGTGGACTGCACCTCCCCTTGGAGATTAGTCTGGACCCTTCCATAGATCCGGGATATCCCCAGGTTAATCAAAAAAAAAAAATAGATTCAATCAGTTCTGTTATTTAATAATGGAAAACAAAAACATTCAGTTATATCATGAGAATTTGAACGATACATTAAAGATTTAAAGAAAAAGATTAGTCATCTCGATTCTACAATTTTTCTTTATTCGTTTATTTCTGTATTGTAATTTTAATTAACGTTCTTATTATTTTTACAAATATTAGCTGTCTCTATTGTAGTAAAATAAAGTTTTTACAACAAATGCTTATAAATTTTAGATAATCCTCTTGATTAGAATCATTAGATACATCGATAAAGAGAACAGTTTTTTTTTTTTGGGCCACATAAAGAGAACAGTTAAGAAACAAAATGATCTACCGAAATACCGCTACCACATGATACCAATTACTACTATTTACGTTGTTTTATGAGATCATCTCATTCCATATGGTGTATGGATATTTTCTTGGGAAAATTGCCAAAAGAGAACAAAAAAACAAAGGTGTTGTCCCCTTGGTATAATATCATCACATAGTTGTCCTTATGGTATAAATCTTTTCATAATCCCAAAACTAACCTTTCATTAGTAAATTAATAACAAATTAAAACGAAATTAATTAATCTCTTAATTAATTATAATGAAAAAGGTTTAAAAAAGGTTTTCACAACACAAAAAAATGTTAAAAAATAAGATGAATAAATACCACCCTTATAAACAATTTCATTTTTCTCTCTTTGTCCTCCGCCTCTCTGTCTCTGTCGAGAGGAAACCAAACCCTAAAACATTCTGTCTCCGTCTCCGGTGACATCTCCGCCTCCATGGCTCTCTCTATCTCCGGCGTAACCCCTTCATATGTCCCCTTCTCTGAGCCTCTCCGTCTCTCCATCTCTCCGTCTCTCCACCTCTCCGTCTCTCCGCCTCTCTTTCTCCGTCTCTCTGCCTCTCTCCGGTAACATCTCCGCCTCTCTGGCTCTCTCTATCTCCGGTGTAACCCCTTCATCCGTCCCCTTGTCAGTTGTATTTTCATGGAATTAATGGGCCGTAAACCCCTCTTCTCTGGTCGAGATCATGTTCATCAGCTTCGCTTGCTCATGGAGGTAAAGTAGACAACACAACAAAGACCCTTAGTAAATAAGACACGATGACATAATTTTTCTTTTTCTTCTTGCAGCTAGCTCATAGGAACTCCATCAGAAGCAGAGGTTGAGTTCTCGAACGAAAATGCAAAGCGGTACATAAGACAACTTACACCGTATCCTCGCCAGTCCATCACTGATAAGTTCCCCTTAGTGCATCCTTTAGCTATAGATCTTATACGGGAAGATGCTGACGTTTGATCCTAGACGAAGAATCACAGGTCAGTCCCCAAACTATAACGTTTGATTCTTGAATAAGTTAAGTCCTCATATCTTCATAAATCTTGATTTCAGTTCTAAATGCGCTGGAACATCCATACTTGAACTCGCTGCACAACATTAATGATGAGCCAGAGTGCACAACACCTTTCAACTTCGATTTTGAGCAGCATGCACTCTCAGGGGAGCAGATGAAGGAGCTTATATACCGTGAGGCGCTTGCTTTCAATCCAGAGTATCAGCAAATAGTTTGAAGAACAGCAATTGGGAGATGACAGTGGGATCGGGCTTGGTTTGGTTGGACTAAAACATTGTTTGTCTGTCTATTGTATATACCTGTGATAGATGCTGGAAAGGGATGTGATCAGTGGGTTTCGAACTTTTAATTTTTTTAGTATTTTAGGTTTTCTTTTCCCTCTATATTTTGTACTTGCTCATCTTTTTTGCTTTGTAAGACATAATGATAATTGCAATTTTGATTTCCAGTGTATTGTTGTTGCCTAAGAAAGATAAAAAAGAACTATTGATATTGCAGAGAAAATGAGGATGATGAAACAAAAAAGACTTCATGTTCTGTCTTTTGCTCTATACACAAAGAAAGTGGGTTCGCTTATGTACGAATGAGATACATAGCCAGTGAGCAAAATATAGCTACAAAGTACACACAAAAAGTTGGTTCCCTGTTTCCATTTACTTCCTGCGGAAAAACCTCATTAATAGTCACAATATTTGATCTTTGTTTTCACTTTAAGATCATAGAGAACAAGAGTTTGTGAAAAAAAATCAAAAGAAAAGGTATGAAAAAATCATATATTGATGAAGAAGACAAGGGAGAATCGTTTTTTTTTTTAATTTCTGACAAGCAAAATCGAAAATAACACGTTTTAGGAAGTTAGAATATTCTTAGGAGATTTTTAAAATATTTTCTTAACTGAAATTTTCATTAATTTTCGCAAAAATCAGATAATCTTATCCGTAGAAGGTGCCTTCTAAAAGTTTAGAAGATTGACAAAATTCCAGAACACGCTTTCTACTTTTAGTAGAAGGAAGAGTAAACTTTAGAAAACACGTTCCGCAAAATTTAGAATACTTAATAAAAGTAGAAGATGCTTCCCGACGAAAAGTAGAAGCTTTAGGATTAGTAGAATGCGCATTCCACATTTTTAGAAAATTAGTAAATAGTAGAATGTACGTTCTAAAAATAGTAGATGAACGTATTTATTTTAGAAATCGCTTTCTACTATACCATTTTCCGTAGAAGGCACTTTCTACCTTTAGTAGAACGTATTTTCAAATTTTTATTTATGAACTTTTTGAAAAAAAAAAAATACCAGCATGTGTATATAGGTGTTTTATTAATTGTTTATATTTTTAATATTTTTTTGATTCACAAAACTATTTATTTTATTAGTTTTCAGAAATACAAAGGGTAAAAAGGAGAAAAATTGGACAAAAAAGGATTTATACCAAGAGGACAACACCATTGTTTTTTTGTTCTCTTTTGGCAAATTCTTTCCACTATTCACTACTTGTTGTTTGGAAGGATATTTTCTTTCCACTCACTACTTGTTGTTTGGAACTTCGTTGCTACTACTTGTCCTAGTGGTCTTATACTCTTATAGATATCTCTATGTTCCTTCACATTTCCTTTTAGCCTATCCTGTGAAATATAAAATGACTCGTGATTTCATAGATGACAATTACTATTCGACATCACTTGTGTTCACAATAATGCCGTCTTTTTTTTTATCAACAATAATGCCATCTTTCTACTTTATTTTATGCGTGATGCTATCTTTAGGGTTTATGATGAATAGTTAACAGATAATAATTGATCGAGGTACAATGATAATTATGAACAAACACATTCACACCCATGGGAATGAAACTGATATCAGTGAAATGAAAAGGTGAACCATCTCTACGCAATCAAAACTATATTAAAAGGAGAATAATCTCAAAGGTTAGAGTGTCCACGTAGGATTAATAAATCAACCAATTAAAACATAAGTGTTTGACACATCAGATGACACATCCTCTTTGCTTCCATCGACAACCTCTCTCCCAAAAAAATATTGTTCTCGCTTCGTCTTCCTTCCTGAACCCATCTTCTTTAGTATTTTCATCCAACTCCAAATATTCTCGGTTCCAGTCAATCGATTCCTCTTTCTCACCTTATCTTCTCAACAAAACGTCTGCTGAACTTTTTTCCTGCCCTAGAGTCACCTTCTTAAACTTCAAGATTCTGAAAATCTAAATCAAGCTTCTTAAGGTACATTATTAATCAACTTTTGCGTTCACGAACGCAAGCATTTACATAGTTCTCTCAATCATGTTTCTTTGTATTGTAAATTGTGTTCTTTTTTTAATTGGATGAGGAAAATAGGAGAATGTGATTATAAGCGTTTCAGATAAGGAGAAAAAACTGAAAGATTGAGGCAAAGATCTATTCAGTGTTCTCTCTGGTGATGTCATGGTAAGAAACTCGGATTCAAAAATACTAAGATTAAAGACCTTTTTTGAACACTAAAGGCCGTGATCTTGTGGAGTATGTTCCAGCAGAGACAGACACAAGACTTGCAAAAAAGATCTTCAATGAGGAACACACGCCTCGATTCATCTCTTGCAGAACACACCGCTTTATCCATTCCATTTCCTCCTGCGAAAGTCTTTGTTTTTTTGGTATCTTACACTTTAACTTACAAAATTGCTTCCTTTTTTGTCTTTTAGTAAGCTCAGAAGAAGCACAAGTATGATGGTGTGAAACCGAAGAAACCCATAAAAGAAAGGAGGATGAAGATAGAAAGAAGACATGGAGAAGTCAAAGAAAGGACTTTTGAACAAATGTAGAAGTGCTTCCTTTGTTTCACAACCTAAAGGTTCAGTTAAATATCCACTGCTTATCATCACAGTTGATTCTTTGATGATTGCACTCAGAAGGACTTACACAAACCACTGGTTATTGCAGCGAAAGAGTTGGAAGCAGGAGATGAAGACTACGAAGTGATGCAGCTCCATATGTGAGACACCTACCAATGTAAGTGTTTTTGACTTAGCTCGCTTTCGTATCAACGTGGTGGCTGTATTTATCATAAAATTATATCATACTTAGTGGCAGCCAAAACCAACATGAAGGTGTTGTTAGTGGTGTTATATGCCGATGCAAGTTTACTACTCGAAGAAGAAACAAGGAAAGCAGATTGTAGAAGCAGAAGAAGTGTCACACCGAGGGTTGGAGGCGGGAACTTCTAATGCGTAACAAGAATTAAGAAGAGCGGTTAGAGTCGTTAGACTTTTATAGTTGAGCTTGACTAAAACAAACATAAACCAGAGACATAAGACGTCGACTCTGTCTCGGGTTCATTTCTATTGGTCAGCTTCATCGACTCTTTGCTTAGGGGAAGGCGGAGCTGCGTTTCCGGTTAATCCATGCTTGGGAAGCAAGGAAACACAACCGAAGTGAGAATTTTAGTTGGGCTAGGACTGCTTCTGATCTATGAGCAGGTATGAAATCGACTTCTTCAAACAATTATTTGCCTACTATTCAATTCCAGTTACTAATATGATTTTACGACAAGGTACTTTCATACATGGGTTCATCTCACCTAACTGTTGGGTAGCTGTTGATGATCAAGGATGAGCATATGCGTAGGGTACGCTTTTATGTTATTTGTTAATATCAAATTATTTTGTTTGGTTAGTTAAGTCATCATATTAAATGATTATTGAAATACACGCAGGTGGGAATGAACATGGTGTCGTGAAGACGAGATCCGTACGAGGAGACGTTGTGCTCAGATATATTTGTCTCTAATGTTTATCTGTGGATGATAAATTGATAATCCATCTGATGGTTTACCTTCTTAACAGGTTGCTGCAGGTGGTGCTACCCAGTAGTTTTCACACGCGAAGGTTATGTGTGGACTTGGGGTCATTCGTGGCCTCCCGTGACATGTATAGAGACAAATTAAAACTCACACAAAGCCATTTGTGCATTATTTGGCTACTACTTGAATGTTCTGTTTTGGTTTCCTCCCTATGTAGAAAACAAATATTTGTTCGAGTGTTCATGGTCTTGAAAACTTCTGTTTTATTGCTGTTGGAGCATTTCATAATTTGCCTCTTGAAGAAGATGGCAGACTATTGGCACAACCCCTCATCATGTCCGAGTCCAAGGCCTCGACGATCTCAATTAGGTTTGTTTCTTTCTCTTCTTTTTATTTGTTTATTTTCTACTTATCAAAACCTTCAGATGCTTGATCTACAACTTTTTCCCTCTCTATCTCTCTCTCTATCTCTCTTTAGACGTATTTTTAGGTTGATATTGATGTGCTTATTTTCTTTTCCTTTTAGCGCTCATGCTCTCTCAAATGTGTTCTTAATATTTTTTTTAACTCATTCTCAACAATCATTATGTGCTAGATCCTCATTTTCATCAAGAATAACTTTGTATGTGTGGTCTTCTAATTTTAAGCCCGGGTTAGGTGACAATGACAAGAGCAGCAAAATAGCTCCACAGAAAGTTGATCTTCTAGATAACAAAGACATCGTTCATGTTGTAAATCAAACTTTACTGATCTTGAGATGTCTAAAAGAGGACATCATTCATGTAAAGAAATATTAAACTTTAATGATCAATAACCTTATTACAAATATTTTTCTTGCGGAGGAACACATTTAGTTGCTTTGACAACAGATGGGAGAATTTATTAGTCCCTTGAAACCCAAGAAACTCTTTTTTAGATTTACTTCAAAAGAAAAGAGTCATTTCTAACGATAATGATTTTGATCAGTTTGGTAGAGGAGATTATGGAAGACTTGGTTATGGAAGGACAAATGTTTTACTATTTTAGTGTGTCTAAATCAGCTTTTGTGTTATGTATGTCTGATTAATGTGTTTTTTGTTCCTTCTAGATTTCATTACGTGCTCAAGAAAAGGTGATTCGCATTCATCATCTCTCAAAACTCAAAAGTGTAGGAAAAATGGGTAACTTTGGATTTAGTGAAATTGATGTAAAAAAAAAGACTTAGTCAAATTATATATGATCTAATTAAAAAACAAATTATAAAAAGTCAAATTAGGAGTGACGGTCGGATTTTATTTTTATGGAATTATAAGAATTATAAAATTTCAAATTATATATGATATAATTAGAAAACAAATTATATTTATTATATTAAATCTAGAATAATTTTCAATTGTTTTATAAAACTAAATAAATTTTAATATAAAATTATTTTATCGTAATTCACCCGCCCGTAGGGCGGGCCAACCTCTAGTATATATAAGAATAACACTCGACATATATTCATAAAAGAAAAATTGGTTCTTTTGGGGCTATACAATATCCCCCCATGGTCTTTTTTGTTGTACACTAAAATGAAAAGGTGCCGAGTTAATGTAAAAGAAAAAAATGTGAGAAAAGAAGATAAAAAACATGACAAGACTAAAGGAAACTCGCAGATGATTATGTGTAAAGATAATAAGCAAACGAGACACAAACAACAGGTACCAAAGTCTCTTCAAGTCTTTTCTCTACCTCTAATCAACAATTGCTGTGCGTACTCATTCCTGATTTCAAGGTCAACTGGAAGGAAACTGTTCTCAAACCTGAAATGAAGGACTCGCGGGGGTAACTAGATCCCAAACAGGCTTACGAGAGCTCCTCTTTGTTGAACTTGTTCCAAGCTTCCTGTTCAATGTAAAAGTTGTTTAGCACTTTAGCAATAGGATTAATCCAAACACACTAGTATAGCGAAATTTGCTTGAAGCTGAGTGTAAGCTTTGTGGATCTTTGCAAGAGACAGAATCCAAACCATATATTTTCAAATTACTAACACAGAGAGTGGGTCCAGCTACTAATTCTTTTGGAACATGGTGTCCATGAAACTCTACTTATCAATTTAGGTGGGAACTAAACCAGTAAGATTCTTCTGTCAACTTTCGTCTACGTTAGACTCTAGAAAGAGAGTTGCTCATGCAGATCTAGTGTGAAAATACCTTCAAAATGTCAAAAACCTTTTCGGCAATATACTTCTGTTCAAGGGTGGCTCCTTTCTGCTGAACTTTATCGGGATGAACATACAACGTTGCCTTTCTATACACTTTCTTGACTGCTGAAGAAGTGATCAAATCATGTTAGAGAGACAGCCTCCCAACCGCATCCAGGCCAGAGCACCTGTCATTGTCCAAACAGAACCAGAACTCAGTAAAATTAGGGAATACGAGGACCACATGGATGGCAGACCATTCTTACAACTTTAAAAAAATTATTTAAAACTCACGATTTGCAAGGAAGATAACAGCGCACGCATGTTTCCTTCTTTTCCAGTTGCCCAACGCTTTATCTCAGCATCAGCACTTTCAGAAATTCTCTGAAAAGCAAGATTAACAAGGAAACATCGTTGGTAATGGTATTTAAAACACACAAACAAAGAGAATCTATGCAGACTTAGAAAACAAAATTACGAACGGAAATGTAAAACATGTCAAAAACAGCATTATCATAGTGACGATTAACAAACCCAAAAGGTCTTTGCCCATAGAGAGCATTATCATAATGAAGACGGATAAATACAAAAAGGTCATTGTACATAGACAAGCATTATGACAAGGAAAGGAATACTAAGACATCACAACTTACAGTTCTCTGTTCTTGTTCAATCCGAGATTGATGATCACGGTTGTTCATATCAGCTACAGCCTGTGCCTACATTTTCAAAGCCACTGAATAGTGTAAAACCATCTAGAACAAAACTATGCAATCAAGTACAAGCTAAACATTGATGAGAATAGCAAATTCGAAAGTAGACTTTGAATATCACTAATTTTGACGTGCAAACATGGCCACTAAATCAAATAAAGAAAGACCTGACGTTGGCAAAACATTTCAAATGATAAACGCATTCTCCGAGGAACTTAACATTTAAACGAGAAAGGCTAATTTCAAGCACAAGGAAAGTTCATCATAGGTTTTAGTACCAGTATTTAGGTTAATTAGATATCATCATAGGCTGCAGACGGAAAAAAAAAAGAGAGAGTAAAGATTGCACCAGAAGATTCAGAAGTAAACAAAAGTTGACCAAAACATACCACACGGCTCTTTGTTCTCTGTTCACGATCCCATCTGGCCTTCCTTCTTTCTTCGGTCTCCCCTGGGATTTCCTCAAATTCTTTAAATATAGGATCCTCTGTAGACAGAGATCCATTTCTAAGAACGTTAGCACAGAGTTACCAAATGCCAGGAAAAGACATGTTGTCACAAGACCTACCTCCAAAAAGCGCAGAAAAGTCATCCACTAGATTTGCTGGAGAAGGAGGCTTCTTTGCACTAGAAACCCCATTAGTCGTCTTTTTTGTCACGTTGACTGCTGGCTTGGGAGTTACCTTTTCATCAGAAAGAAAATAATAAGGATAATGTATAGAACACATTTTCTTTAATCGGAAAAAACTTGTAAATGGAATACAGAAACATATCAAAAGTCGTTCGTTCTTACTTCAGTTGCTGTCCGTGATTTCGGTACACTGCTGGAACGAGGCCCAGAGCTGAAGAAGGAGTCAAGGTCATCTACACCAAACTGTTGTTTCGTCTCTTCAGCTTCTCTATATTTACTAGCAGCGTCAGAGGCTGAGGCACTACGGCGCATGGTACCCATGGCAAAGTGGTCAAGATCGTCTCCCGAAGACATGACTGAACTCTTAGCTGAGCAAACAAATCCCTCGGCTAATTAGATACCATCATGAAAACACAAAAGCGCTCCAATTCAACATAATAGTTTTTTAGGTTCATCAAAAGAGACTATTAACCTCTGTTGACTTTTTGAGTTGGTTTTGGCGGAGGCTTGAGTTTCGTAGAAGGCTGAGAGGCGGTATTAGATGGTTTTCTCCTCTGAGAAGTGACAGAAGCAGCGAATGCATCGAGTGGATCAACGAACACACCAGAAGAAGAAGAATGCGCGCCGGAGATAGTTGATTCCAGAACCACAAAAGGGTCATCAGCATCAGCAAAGTTTGAAGCAGTAGTCTTGCTGCTGAAACAATCAACCAAAAAGAAACGAAATTTCAAACCATATTAAACACAAAATAATTATTTTCATGTAAGAAGGTTATCTAACAGTCACAAGACATTAGCACATTCTCATAAACATTTTGCTTTTCATAAAAGTGATCACGAACCTGGGAGTGGTATGAGAAGGAGGACCAAAACCAGGTAACAATTCATCAAAACCATTCTTTCCAAAACCAGGTGAATTGTTGAGGTTGTTGGATTTGAGACCAAATCCAGCCATATCACCCAACAGATCATCAACCGGAGCATATTGCTTGGTGGACGAAGAGAATGACCCAAATATATCATCATCATTATTATTATTCGATGCACCAAACAAGTCATGATGAGCATTATTATTATTATTAAAACCCTGCGCTGAAGATGACGCAGAAGATGCCTTGTTCAACCCACCAAAAACATCGAAATCGTCGAATCCACCAGCAGAACTCGCCCCTTTCATACTAGTCGAGGTGAAGAAAATGTCGTCGGCGTTATAGGAAGAAGATCCGTTAGTACCGGATGCCTTATTTGAAGAGGAGTAGGATGTCGTGGTGGTGGTGGTGGATTTCCAGGTCTGGGGACTGGGAGTGTTGAGAGAAGAACGCTTGGAGGCAGCCATTGGAGCAGATTTGCCTTGGGGCTTGATCCCGTAACGCTCCGTTAGAACACCAAACTCGTCCATCGGAGCCTCCGCCGATTATTAATTTCCAGAGAAACAAAAAAACAAACACAATCCGGATCGATCCGGTGAGAAAATCAGGGATTGTGAAGATGGAGAGAGAGAGATTCTGTGGATGGAATATAGAAAGAAGCGAAAAACAATCGTCGTCTCCTCTTTTTCCTGCCTTAGAAATAAAAATCTGAGCACCGACGACGTTTGATTGATGATTACCCAAAATTGAATGAATGGGTGGGGGTTGGTGGGGTCTTGTGACAGATGGCTTTGCTTTTAAAATATTCCCACCTTCCCTTTTTTTTTGTCATATCCCATCCTTTTTTCGGAACACAAAAGGATCCAATTCAATTTAAACCAATCTGACATTATTGGTACACCCTGTCTACTCCTGTTTACCATTAGCTGGCTTATAATGGATTGTTTTTAATTTTATAACGCGCATACATTCTCTTTTTCATACCTCATGTGTTAGTGTTTTTAAATTCATAGGTATCAGTTAATCTTACGAGATTTAGAGGAACTTTTTTTTTTTGGTAAACACATTTGGAGGAACTTTGTGTTTATTAAGAGTACGTTCTTCAATAACAAATCCGAGTAAGTTCTTCTATAGCATTCAAAACATCAGATTGATCAGACTTTAGAAACGTATATGTTAATCTACTTCCTAGTTGATGATAAAATTTAGGCTAAAAGTAAACCAAACTTCACATGTACCAAACACAACAAATTAACACACTGCATCACCACTACTCCAACATTTACAGAACTTCGTTTGGCCTGAATTTGAAAAGCTCTTATTATTTTACCTATATTTATCACAATAATAATATTTTTTGAATTACAACTAAATATGTCTATTACTATTTTAATTATGTCACCTATTTAGGTTTTACAGGCTTAACTGTATAGAGATATGTGGGGCTCTGTCTGACCATCTGTCTTGGTTTCTATAAGAACGCACAACACAAAAAGTCACAACCACAAGGTCCACAACTATGGAATTGCGAGGATATCGACCAAGTCAAACATAAGATACGCGTAAAATTCTATATTTCATAGTTGTAATGTAAAGTATCCTTAGAGACTATGTAAACAAGATCATCAAAAGCGAGAACATCATGTAACTTAGAAATCCCGTCCTCTTGATTCAGTGCCTTTTAGATTTTGATTCAGCTCTGGAGAGCATGTATCCTGAGATCTTGCTCATCTCGTATAACAGCCCAGCGGAGAACACGAAACTGCAACAACAATAAATTGAACAACAGAGAAAACAAACAAAGCTTTTAGCCAGAGAGAGGGTTATGAGATAATGTTATCATCGAAGATTGATATATATTAAGCAAGACTAGAGTGTTACCAAGTTGTAATGCAAACTCGATGCACCGTGCTAGCAGCAACAAGAGCTATGATTTCCGCAACAATCACTGCCGTGAAAAAAAAAACGAGAAAACAATGACTTTAATAACTTTGCAGCCAACATAAAACAAACTTGAGGCAATGTCAATGAATTGACAAAAAGACATATATCTACAAAGACAACTGTTAACTATCCAGAAACTGGGTTCACTCCGAGACATTGACATCTTGCACTTGAAACACAGAAAGCTTTTGCACTAGAAATCTGATTTTAGGGGAAGAGTGATAAAAGTAAGCTATTCTTCACAGTGAAGCAAAGATAATAAATCACATTCACATTGTGTGTCTGTGTGTGTGTAAGTCAAAGAGAAACCTACCAGAACCCCAGCCACTTTTCATGCCAGAAGACTCCTGGAGATTTCCAATGAACTGCAAAGCAAAGTAGTAATCATATATGTTCGTTGAACCATCAAACAATGCAGACGAATTTGATAAACCAAAACCACTTCGATTCAGAATATTCAGGACCAAAGATGTCAATGCTAAACAAACTAAACTTACAGTGAGAGAGAAGAGAAAGAGGAGGGAGCTGGTGAAGCCTCCAAGGATCGTAAACAACTCAGAAGAAGCTAATTTCCCTCTATACACTTCTTGGAGAGAGAGCACCACTGTAAACATAAGAACAGATCCAACCATTGATCTTCCAACTCCCGCCATTGATTCTCCTCTCCTACACACGCCACCGGGAAATGAAACATCGCATCAGAAAACAAAACGATAAAACGGTAGATCAAACGCCAAAAAAAACCGCACTAGATACAAAATAAAACATCAAATCTAACGCAGAAACAATTGTTTACCTTGAAACACAGTAGCAGATCGGATCTTCGCCCCTCTAGTCACGTCCTCACTTCCACGGTAAATCGCAATGAAGAAGACAGCTAAAACGTCGTCGTATTATTCTAGAAATGCCCTCACGTGTAAACGCTGTCGTATTAGCTCAGTTTTATCGTGTTTTATTACCGAAATACCCTTACGTCCGAGTTTTGTCTAACATTCGAAAAGTCGTCGTACAGCGTTTACATGATGGAGCCACCGGAGTGTCCGGTATGTCTACAGTCTTACGACGGAGAATCCACCCTTCCGCGCGTGCTCTCCTGCGGCCACACGGCGTGCGAAGAATGCCTAACGAACATCCCCAAGAAGTTTCCGGACACAATCCGATGTCCGGCGTGCACCGTCCTCGTCAAGCTCCCACCTCAGGGCCCCTCAGCTCTCCCCAAAAACATCGATCTCCTCAGACTCTTTCCTTCGACAACTCTCACGCCGGAAGAATCCACCCGGAACTCTAAAAAACTACCCTCCTTCGAATTCGTCGCTCGATCGTGGCCCGACGACTTCTTCGCCGCTTGGAAAGATCGGGTTCTGCTTCTCGACGCCGTCTCCGTGGAGATAGAAGAAGGTAGCGACTTTGCTTCTTCTTCTTCTTCTTCTTCTTCGCGTTTGTGTGGGTGTCTGAAGAAGGGTGATGATGATTCAAAGGTTAGTCTTTTACGGGTTGGTTCGTTCCAGCGTGGTGATGATGGTTGTGGTTCTGTTTTCGAGTTTAGTTATGTCCTGAGGATGATTAGTTGTCTTTGGGGGATGGGAGAGGAGGAAAGAGACGAGCTTGATGTGATCATGGGTGTTGTTGAACAGAGAGGTGTCTCTAAAGTGTTCGGCTTGTGGGGTGATTTGGAGAACGGGGTTTTGTATTTGGTTGGTGAGAGGCTTGCTGATTTTTCGTGGGAGGTGTTTGAGGATATCGGTGAAGATGATGATGCGTCGTGTTTAGCAGTGATGGGTATGCAGTTATGCGAGGCGCTTCTCAGTTTGCATAAGGAAGGGGTGAGCGTAGGGTGTTTGAGCGTTTCTTGTGTGAAGTTTGACGAGTTTGGGAATGTTTTTGTTGATTTGGTCGAGTTGCTGGAAACTGGAAGGAGCGTGTATGGATTAATAATGGAAGAAACTAGCTCGTGCGGCAAACCAGTTGGTGCTTTTGAAATGGGATTGGTTTTGAAGAGATTAGTGAAAGATGGTGTTTTCATGAGCTTTGAGGTGTTGTTTGAATTGTTGAAAAAGCAGAACTTGTTGATGGCACAGTCCAGCTCAGAATGTCTGGTTTCACGTAGCTCCGATGTCTGGCCAGTTTGTTTTCTTCTCTTTGTGCTTATTGGTGGGAAACGGTTTTCTGAGGAGCTGGCTGAAAGTGTAAGTGGTGTGGATGAAAAAGAATGTGGAAAGCAAATTGAGGATCTCTTGGTGTTGTACACATGTCTTATGGAGAAACTAAATTCTACTCTGGAATCTAAACTTAGTGGGAAGTTTAGACCGATGGTTGAAATTCTCCGCCAGGTGTTGCTGTCTTGATCCTCAGGCACGTCCAGTTTTAACTGATCTGTGGAAATGCAAGCCGGGAGCTGGTCATGAATCATAGGGTTCAGTTCTATGTTTGCAGTTGGACAAGAAGAAACCTGGGAAAAGGAAAGAGTTTTGTCTAGTTCCTAGGTGAGTTATGCCGCCTGGTAGTAGTGGGATCCAAAGAAGTAGAAGAAGACTTACCAAAGGAAGGAGAGCTCTGACAAGGATTTCGTTGGGAAACTCTCAGAAGGTAAAATAAAAGCCAAGGACCTGCAAGGACACCAAGACAGTGTCACAGGTTTAGCAGTTGGAGGTACACCTTATATTTTGACTCTCAGATGAAAGATAGGAAAGTACACATTTTTCCTTCCAAGAGTATTGTTTCAATAACTTTATTTATATTGTATGTGCAGATGAGTTTTTGTTCAGCTCTTCGCTTGATAAAAATATACATGTATGGACTCTGAAGGTACACATCATCATCATCATTTATAGTTCTCTCTTTGACTTATAAACCAGGGTTTCGGCTTAGTTTTCTCAAATGTACTGTGTAGTAATTCTAGGTATATGGATCTTTCATATTAAATGCAGGATTTCTCCCATGTGCATACATTTAAAGGTCATCAGGAGAAAGTAATGGCTTTGGTATACATCAAGGGAGCAGAATCAGTGTGTGTCAGCGGCGATGGTGGAGGAGGTATATTTGTATGGAGCACTAGTTTCCCTCTGGAAGAACAGCCGCTAAGAAAGTGGTACGAGCCAAAAGACTGGCGATATTCTGGCATTCATGCCTTGGCATACTCAGAAGATGGGTATGTGTACAGTGGCAGTGGAGATAACACTATCAAAGCTTGGTCATTACAAGTACGTTTAGTTTTCCTGCACACCGTAAAGCTTGTCTTGATAAGATTTATTATTGAAGAAATAGAGATTGTTTTTTCCCAGGACGGAAGGCTTGTTTGCACAATGACTGGTCATAAATCTGTAGTATCAACGCTTGTTGTGCTAAATGGAGTACTATACAGTGGAAGTTGGGATGGGACTGTTCGGTTGTGGAGTCTAAGTGACCACAGTTTTTTGACGGTGTTGGGGGAAGAGACTCAAGGTATTGTAAGATCTATTCTGTCTCTTGCTGCGGATGATAGGTACCTTAGTGGCAGCTTATCAGAACGGAGACATACAGGTTTTCATCTGTTCTAAAAATAAAAAATAAACATTTTTGGTCGGCTTGCTTCGATTATGTTTATTCGGTTTCTAAACATTTTCTCTTTCTTATTCTTATATCAGATATGGAGGGATGAGACATCGATGAAGTCTATGCAAATACAGAGCAGTGCAATTCTGAGCGTTGCCCTGAACGGTAAATGGCTATTCACTGGAGGTTGGGACAAAACTGTCAATATTCAGGTAGGTAATCATAATGATACACATACCTTATCACCTGGTCTGAACTTGAGCCTGGGTTTTCCTTCTACCATCTGTTTCTAAACACTGTCTTGTAGGAATTATCTGGAGATGAGATATCGCTAGACTGTACTCACGTGGGATCGATCCCAGGTTCTTCAGTAGTCACATCTTTGTTATATTGGGAAGGCAAGCTCTTTGCAGGGTTTGCGGATAAAACCATCAAGGTGATAGCCACACACTTTCAAATTATCTCTTGAATACCTCTGTTCTGATTGTTGAAAATGATTTGTGACAGAAGTGTTTTGTCTGAATTTTCCAGGTATATTACAGTGGACGTTAACAAAAACTACAGTTCCTCATCTTGTTCATGAAGACTACAATCTGGTGGGAAGATGTGTATATCTAAACAAAATCACGTGTATATATGAATCCCTTGTCACATTTGTTGATATACAAAATATATATGTAAATCGAAGTTTTCTTATTTCTTTGAGAATTTGCTAATACTTTTGAGAATTGAGATCAAATGATCAAATACAAGAAGATAACCCTTGTGAAGACTGTAGTAAGAATTATAGTGATCATGAATCTGTACAGGGAATGGGTGACAAACAGAACTTGTACCCTTCTATGTTTTATGCATTTGTGTGTTGATGAAATGAATCGATCATCAAAGAGCCTTTTGATCAAGGCGTTCGTTCCAGTTTAAGCAACGGATTAAGCTTCTAAACCAATCACCGGTTTGATCCGACTTGTTCACAGTTGGAAGTGGATGCTGGCTCATGTATATCCTCACCGAGTCTCCTCTCGAAAGTTGTTGCCTTCTCTTTCCATCAAACGAAACCCATGCATTGCTTCGAGCATCATCTGGAATCTGTTTTTGTTTAAAAGAAGATTTTGTGAGCAATGTTTTCATATCGTGGTCTCAAAACACGAGGTAAGAGAGCTTCTTGAGTGGTTTTAAAGCTAAAGCTCATAACTACTTAACAGGGAAAGTGTATTGCTGCTATAAAGATCTAATGCCTGACCTTTAGTTCAAGCTTTGCAGAATCTGGAAGGATGACTGGTCTGAACGAGAGGGAATGTGGGCAGATTGGAGTGAACAACATGCAAGGAACGTTTGGATGAACCTGCAAATTTTCGGTTTTTATCACGGTCACTAGAATTTTATTATGAACGCCAATGAGGTGTACTTATCTCAGTGTAACATGAAGTTGAAAAGCTTACCATGGAACCTCCCGCTGCTGTAGAATAAGCAGTACTTCCTGTGGGAGTCGCTACTATAACTCCATCACCTTGTACCTACAATAACATTTATTCGTCAACACACAAGAGGCGTAAAGCTTTAACAGTGAAGGGGATTACTTTTTACACCATGCACTTATTTTCACTTGCCAAAAGATTTAGCCGACTTTGTATGTAAGAAGAGGAACTAAATGGGTACAAACCTTGGTGATAAGACGGTCGTGTTCATAACATTCAATCTTAGAAAGGTATGGGTTGGATCCTCGATCAACAACAATCTCGTTCAGCACATCAAACACTTTGCCAGGCATTGCTTTGCCTTTACGATAGATTTCGCAACGAAGACGCATTCGAAGAGTTATATAAACCCCATCTAGCGTGTTATTCCCATGGATGACCCGTTTGAGGTCTTGCCTGAAGTCCTCAAACTAAATATAACAAAATAAAACAATAAGAAAGCTGTCGACGGAAAATAGAGTATTACGACATAGTCAAGAAACAGAAACATGTCGAAAGGCTTACTGGATGTGAAGTGAGAAATCCAAGGGACCCCAGATTAAATGATACAACGGGAGGGACAGCTCCTTTGAACAAGTTTGATGCATGTAATATCACCCCATCCCCTCCTAAGCATGCCACAAAATCAACCCTTTCATGGAGATCGCTGAATATTCGAACAAAATCAAAACACAGTCGATCATAATCGAGCCATTGAATCGTTGGTCTAGCTTTTGTTCACTTAACTTATACTCGTACCTTGTGTCCTGAATGTAAAAGGTCTGGACAAAGCCAAACCCTGGAATCCTGGCAAATACATCATGCACCTCAGGTTCAACCAGAACAGTCATCTTCTCTTGGTGATACAAGAAAGATGCAGCCTGAAACCAAATTCGAAAGAAGAGCAACTTTTCACGGGTTTCCTAAATTACAGGCAACTTCAAGATACAACAGAGAATTATATAATCTTCTAGATTTGAAAAGCAACGGGGTTACCTCTTTAGCTTCCTCCATGAGTTCTAGCCCAAGCTTCTTCAGCAGTAAAACAGTTTTTGGGGTAGTTTTCCAAAGAAGCATTTGTTGTTGGGTACTTGGATGTGTGAAGGCTAGCGAGGATTCTGTAACTTTTTCCCTTGTACAAGAGATTCCATCAGTTCGGACTAAGAACATCTCTGCTTTCTTTCTCGACTGCACCCTTACTACACCAGTGGATGAAGCGCACATATTTCCCTCAACAGCTCCAACTTCATCATCACTGGAATCCGACGAGTAAGCATTATTGTTCCTTTTAGAATCTCGAACAGGTTGGGAAACTACAACCCGACTTAAGTTATCACTTGTAGGCACAACAGTAGGCTCTGCAGAGACGCCATTTCCCTGGTTACTCGATAAACTTACATTGATGTTATCAGAAGCATGCACATTTCCATTTGAAAGCTTTCCATTGCCAAAATCTGAACTCGGAGACCTTGCAGGTAGAAAGGTCTCACTGGAGCCTGTCTCCGCAAGTCCTCTTACAGAATCAGTAATCTGATATCCGTTTGTCACTTCAGTATATGAAACTTGCGGACTTGGCACTATTCCCAGTTTTTTGGACTGATTACTAAGATAACCAGCAGGAGCAATACCTTTGCTCCTCAGGAATTTAGACATTTCTTTTCTTGAAAAAATATTACCCGATGGAACTTGAGCTTTAAGAGGATCACTCACCATATTAAATTCAGATGCAGGATGTATCTTGCCTCATTGCTTCCAGATTCTTTGCTCTGGTTTGAAGCAGAGCTACTATCAATCTCATTGATTTCAGAGACTTTATCAGTCTGCTGACCAGGCACACCCTTACCAGATCCTACAGCATTCAATCCAACCTTAGTTTCAGAAACCTCCTGACGCTTGGACTCTTCTGAAACTGGAATTTCTTTCGTCACCGGACGTGTAATGTACTGCTTCCACCTGGAAACCATCGCAGACGTTCTCCAAACACCTTCTTTACTGTGAACATATATCGGCCTTTTGCTGGTGTCTGATACAACGGAAGCAAACAGCTCGACCTGCTGAGCTAAAGGAGCCATCCTGACTTCAACTGGAATTTTCACCAACGTAATTTTCCCAGTAGAGATCGCATCATCAAGTGCCGCCTGATAGAATGTATCCTTCACATTTTCAGCTCTCAGGTCAACAATAGTTTTAAATCCTTTTTCAAGTAACCACTTCAATCCTTCCTCGGTTACTTGTCCTCCCCTCCAAAAAGCAATCTCAGACTCGTAAGAGTCGACACCCTCTCTCACATTTGACGAGTAAATAGGGTCCCAATTCGCGAACAGCGTCTGGCAAGGATAACTATCACTCCGTCGGAAAACCAGCGTCGTAGCAGACATTCTTAAGGTTCTGCAACTTCCTCCAAACAATCCCACTTCTTTCGTCGTCAGGCGTCAGATAATTCTCGAGAGCAATGTGCAAGCTCTCGCAGCACCGTTTCATCTCACCCCTGAAAACGGCGAGCGGTGGAAGCGTGTCCTCCGCAACCCCAACGTCATCCAAACTAAACGAGTTCATAGAAGATGACCTCCCTGAGAGAATCTCTTTCCTTCCTTTGTTCAAAAGAGAGAGTATACAACCAAGCACCGATACTATCTTGTCCTCCAACAACGGCTTCTCCTCGGGTGAGAAGTCGTACGGTACTCGGCATTCACCAGTAACAGGGTTGCACAGCGTCTCCATCAAAGCTCCATGTAGTCGCTCAGCTGATCTGAAGATTCTACAGTATGCTTCAACCTCAGCAATGTCTCCTGGGACTGGACCGATCCAAGGTAAGTTTGATGTATCGCGAGATTTCACAGCCTTCAAAAAGATCCAAAGTGAATGAAGAAGTTAGACGAACAGTTCATAACAAAATACATATACTCCAGAGTTCGAAATTAAAGAAACAAACAATCAACGTTTATCAGCAAATGATTCATCTATTTGAAGATCTACGCTAAAAGCATAGAAGGATTCGATTATTCAAATTGATCGAAAACAAAGAAGGAAGTCGGAGAGAAGCCAAATAACCTGAGAATCCAAACCTAAATCCGGAGAAAAGGCTTCAGAGAGCTCCGCCTTGATCACAAATCTCAAGCGGCGTTTAAAGAAAACCTCGTTTCTCCGGAATCCGAACCGTCCATCGGAGCAGCCCCAATCGACGGAGAAGTGGAGGCGGGGAGAGATTCCGGTGGCCGGAGATAGCCGACTCATGAGGAAGTGAGGAGGTACGTGGCAAGGGCCGCAGAAGCATAGGAGCATGGGAGAGAGTGGTGTACACGCAATAAACCGAAGTGGCGCCGGATAGTGTTGATATTTGCAGATTAAGTTTTGGAGGTTTGCAGGATTTCGGTGGACCTCGTGGTTTCGTCCTCTTCATGGCTGTGAAGGGGTTTTTCAATAACAACTGTGCTTTTCCCACTTCGATCGTGACTGGATTGACACTTGAGATAGCGAGTGCTCTCCACGCGCTGTATCCCCCAAAATGTGCTCGTGTATGTGTTCCACCAAAATGCTCTTAACAAAATTATTGGCAGAATCACATTTGTATGATTTTAAAAATGTGCTTACTAACTAATTATCACATTATAAAGAGAAATTTAAACTAAATCAAATTATTTATGAATAGGGAATATTCCAAAAATAACAATCAATATAATATGAAAAGATCTGAAAAAAATCCATCCATGCGAGACGGTTACACAGGTACACAAAGAAGAGTAAAGAAACGCTACTCGGAGATTGAAGGACACTCGTAAAAAATGGTTTTAAAAGCGGACAAAAACTAGCAATTATATATCGACAATATAAATGAAGCAAGCAGAGGGCAAACCGGCAAACCAAACAAGCTCGACATGCAAGAAACACAGGGAACTAGTATATTGATATGTGATGATCATCGTATTCGTATCACACGTGGGGGCTAGAAGGCACTCCAGTGATCAGAGCTCCTAGGCGTCTCAGCTGTTGTTGACGTTGTTTTGAATGGTCCCGTAGAACCGAACGGGTCATGGTCATCGAACCCAAACCCGTGACTGTATTCAGAGTCTCTTGTGCTTCCAATCGAGTCGAATCTCGACAATGACGCTTTAGGTGTCTCGGATGTGTTGTCGTAGCTTTGTGCATTGAAGGAATCATATCTTTGATAATTGAAAGAATCGAACCTGGATGCGAATGGGTCAGGCTCGCTTGTGCTGCGCATCGAGTCTGAGCGGGATAGAGAGAAAGCGTCGTTGTTGTTGTTATTGCTGTTGAACGAATCGAAGCGGGAGAAGCTGTTGGAAGAGAAGCTGTTGGAAGAGAAGTCATCGTGTGCAGCAGGTGTGCTTGGGACAGAGTCGAACATGAAGGGACTTCTTCCTGGGAACAAGCTGTCCGAACGAGGAGTCTCTGATGCAAACGGCTTCCCACCAAATTCAGACGTGCTATAAGCAGGAGTGCTTGGGACCGAGTCATCGAAGAAGGATTTCTTTTCAGGAAACAAGCTTCCAGGATAAGCAGGAGTGCTCGGAACCGAGTCGTCGAAGAATGATTTTCCTGCGTAGGCAGGGGTGCTTGGAACAGACTCATCGAAGTATGATTGCTTGCCTGGGTAGGCAGGAGTGCTTGGAACAGACTCATCGAAGTATGATTGCTTGCCTGGGTAAGAGGCAGTGGTTGTTGCTGGGGTGCTCGGGACAGATTCATCAAACATGGAAGGTTTTGCAGTGAAACCGTCGTTTGCATTTGCCGGAGGGCTTGGGACAGAATCAGAGAATATAGATAGCTTGGGAGGGAGGAAGTCATTTGATAGGGTGGAACCAGTTTTTATAGGCTTGATGCTGAAGTCATCGAATCCAAACCCGAATCCAAAGCCACTATCATGCTTTTCATGATCCTTGTCCTGCAGTAAACACACAACACACAAAACAATTAGATTGTGAAGACGAAGCATCAAATATTAATGCCTTTCGGGGTCTACAAGATAGCATAGGCATGTGACAACAGTATACCTTTCCGTTGTCAGGGTTGAAGCTTGAAATTGAATCTGTCTCATCGCGAGAGTCATAGTTTACAGTTTTGCCGGGAGATGCAGTAGATTCACCATCATCGTGGCCATTTTCACTGAGACAAAATTGAGTAAAATGAAGACAAATTTTAGTCACCCAGATGTGTAAGAACATATTACACTCTATTTTCCTCATTTTATGAAAGCACATAATATCCACAATTAAGAAGGATCTAATCCATAACGCACACGGTCTAAAACAAAAAGCGTACCTCCTCGTATCTTTGGTTCGGGGTGAACCGTCAGCCTCAATACCCTTTCTAACATTAGAATCATCCAGAGATCCGTTTCTGTCTGTTTTACCGTCTGAATGTTCAGTTATGTCTTCACCACTGCTTGGCTTTTTCTCTGTTTTAGACTCAACATCTGAGGATGAAACGTCTTCACCTTCATTTGAAGAGACGGTAACTTCCTTCTTCCAAGTAGATGATTTTTCCTTTGGTGGGGCAATGACATTTTGGACATCAAGTGTAAGCTCCTTGACGAAGGTAAACCCTGGAATGGGAGAAAAATTAGGATGCAAAGCCCTGTTTTGGATGAAAGATAACCAAAAAAATTCTAAAGCCACGTTTCCTCGATAATCTCACCTTCCTCCTCTAGCTTATCCCAATCTTCATCCCAATCAGCAGCACCTTCTTGGATTCCAGGTTGCCAACCTGTAAAAACGTGAGGAAATCCCATGAACATATAGATATATAACAGAAGATACAACAGGTAGTGTAAATAGTAGTCTTTCTGGCAACAAAACATACAGGGCCAAATATACTGAGTTTAGTGCTGCACAAAAGCATCAACGTTTAATAAAATTCTTGAATGGTAAAATTACTAGATTTTAAATTAGCAGCCAGAATATGTGGTAACCTTTCCACCACTGATCAAGAAAATATAATACTAAAGATGATATTTAACTTGAAAGGAGAAGGGGTAAATCTATACCAAAAGGAAGCTCCACAAGAGAAGTGGGCTTGCCACGTACTCCATATTGTTTGCAGCGCTCATTCAAATTTTTAATCAATTCCTCAAGGCCCGATTGGATGTGTTCAGTGCGCTCCTACAAGACAACATTCAGCAAAATTAAACTACCAATCACACTAAACCAGTCAGATAGCACGTGCGGTTTACCTTAACAATATTTTCATCAAGCTTGCCTTCTTCAAATTTGACTATGGCCTGGTAGAATTCCATTTTCTTTTCCTGCGTTTTAAAAAGGAAGTTTATCATATTTTGAAGGCGACATCCAGCTTGTAGACAATTCAAAGTACACCATGCTCCTGAGATGAACTACCTGTATATCTCGGAATGTGGCCTCTTCAATAGTCAATTTGGAGCCTACATTGCCAGACTTCTTGTATTTCTCCTCATATTTTTTTGCTAGAGATTCAAGCTGGTTTACACGTTGTTTTGTTAGGTAATCAAACTATATCTCCGATACCATTATAGAAGTAAGGTGCAACAGAAACTCTATACCTCACGTTTATCACCCGAGACTCTCTCCGTAATCTCATTGTACCGGTTGTCACATCTGCTCTTGTATAAAACCTGTCACCCAAGGAACCAAATGGAGAAGGTTATAGAAACTGATGGTTGGTAGTAATAATGAGGTCCCTGAAAACAACTGTATTCCTAGAACTTGATATCATTTCAGAGAAAACAAATATATACAATCATAATGTCAAACAATTGTTGCCTCTGATCAGATAAGCAATTGCAAACAACATTTTAGGAAAGAAAACCAAGCTGAATAAGCAGATATACTTACAAGTTCCTGCATCTTAGCATGGAAGAACTCAATTTTCTGCTTGGAATCAGCTATTTCTTTTTCAAGCTCGTCCACCTGAAGACCAAAACACAAGGATTTTGAAAAAAAAAAAAACGGCAGTTACATAAAATTATATGCTACGTCAATAAAGACTACATGGATAACTGATCATCTACGCGGGAAAAGCACACAAATTGCAGTAAGTACGTTCAAACAGGTTTAGAAAGAAATTAAGTATTATGCATAGTTCTCAGAGGCTGTTTGACATCTACCAAGCCAAAAGGACTTGGAAAGTTCTACTATTGAATATGACTACCAGAATCTACCATTATTCATATTACTGCCATTGCCACATATGAATGGGGCGTTCAGATAAAAAAAAAAAAGAAAAACAAAAGTGTTTCGCGCTAACTAAAGGAATTCACCACATTAGCACATTAAAATCAGAGAGAAATCAGAGAGTGCCTTTTTATCAACAGCAGTAGCTTCTTCAAATTTCGAGTTGAGTGCATCTTGCTCCTCCTTGCTAAGTTGATCCACCAGATGTTTTTCCAGCTCAGGCATTTTTCGCTTTGGCTGAGTGGGCTGAACCAATCCATCACTAGGAGAGAGAGGAACCGGCCGTGGAGGCTTTCCTTTGGGAATAGCTGGTGGCCTCGAGCCCCCATGAACTTGACCTAAAATATTTGGTCCAAATGAATCTGCCTACTTCAGAATAATAATGGAAGTAATACAGAAAAAGGTTCGTGTGATGCAATACCATGTGGATGTCCCCAGGATGCATTGCCATGTGGTGCCACAGATTGACCAGGAGAGGTAAACATGCTCTCACTAGATATTATAGTGCTTGGGAACACTGGGGGAAGAGGTCGGCCTTCTCTGTAACGCTCCATTAGATAGACAGCAATACAGAACTCCCTCAAGGAGAGCATGCTATCATTATCTTGATCGGATAAATCCCATACCTGTTTCAGAGCCTCTGTAATACCATAGAACAATATTGTAAAACACACATAAAGCGGTCTATACTCCCCATACAAAGTATTATATTTTCTGCTTGCGACAATATTAATATCGCTCGACGTATAGCTTACATGTTGAACAAAACACGAAAGCTCAAGATGCACCTTAAATGGCAGTTGATCAATACTATACAAACAAATATACATAACTATAGAAGTGCCACTTAGTTATCATGCATGTTTACCATTGAAACAACCAGCTCAAACTGAAACTAAACTGGTGTTTAACGGATGAAGCAACAATAAAAAGTTAATGTAGCCTACCTCGCGGGAGCTTCCAACTTAAGAACAGATTCCGGGCCTGGTTGCCAGTGATCTTTCCGTCCCTATCTGTGTCAACTTGCACAAAAACCTTGGTATATTTCTGGACGTCCGCTGGAGTCATTTTTGGCCAAGGGGCTTGGGACTGGAGGTGGGGGCGGGGTTGGTGTTGGGGGTGATGTTGGGGGTGGGGGCGGGCTTGGTGTTGGTGTTGGGGGTGAGGTTGGTGCTGCGGTTGGGGCAGAGACTGACGCTGGGTCAATTGACTGGAAGCTGAAGCTGCACCGGAGGGAACAAATGGCTGCCCTAATTTTCCAGTAAGCTGATTCTGAACACCAACAGGACGCTGGCTCGATGAACCATGCTGTGGAACTGAACTTTGCCTAGTTACAGACTGTCCAACTTCCGGAGCCACAACAGTTCCAGTAGAAACAGATGAGATGCCCATTGTCGACGTAGTTCCCGTAGCATGTTGTTTTGGCTGCGTGGACGCATCTGAGAACACATCTCCGAAAAGTGAGTCAGAGGGAAAACCGTTTCCTGATGCAGCCAGTTCCTTGGGATCCTTGGCTACCAACTGACTGGATGGAGCATCTAGAGCACGAGCACCTGAAGGAGCAGATGGATCTTGCGGCTTGTGCACAGGCACTGTTGTAGAGCTTACTACTGCAGGTGTCATATGCTGTTTTGGTGTATTGTTGGCAATTGAGTTAGGTGGAGTCAAACCATATCCACTTTGACTTGGAGGAATCTGAGAATTCACTTGCCCAGAGGGCCCAACACTTCTGCCACTGAGCCAATCAGAAGGCATAGGTTGGTTTGCAGTACGAGGCGCACTAGCCCCTCCAGCTGGCATACCCTGACTTTGAAAATTTTGCGGTGGTTGAGATGGAGGTGGCCCAGAAAATTGGTTCTGCTGGCCAGGAACTACTTGCTGGTTACCAGTGCTTACGTTTCCACCCATTTGAGGTCCTCTCATACCAGCTGTAACTCCCTGAGTTTGTGTAACAGGTCCCCTGGGCTGTGGAGAAGGTGTTGCAGCAAGATTTATTTTGGGAGCAGGGATGTTGGCTGAAGCAGGACTATCGATCGCAGCCTTGACAATCTCAGGAGTCAATTGCCGTCTACTTTGTGCCACGGTAACCAACTTTAAAGCATTATAAAACTCCGCTCGACCAAGGTAACCAGCCTTTTTTGCATCTGCGTAGGACCATACCTATAAGGTTGGAGAAAAAAATAAAGAAGCTATAGCATTAACAAATCCAAAGATTAAACTGTACAATAGGCGCTCAGAAACTTATATCCGAAAAAAAAAATCTGCCAGATGTTGTCTATGGATCAGCAATGTATGATTTTATTTAAATATTCATAGCATGCAATGTTCTGTACATATGCAGGGCAGAGACAAGTAGATACATCTAAACTGCTTCTGTATCATTCAATATGCTATATGAACATATCCACTAAAACACAATGCATTATCTAATAGCAGCACTGCAGATTCATATATATATACAAGCAAACAGGATTCTCAAATACAATCAAATAAACTGGAACTATGAGCTCCAGAATGAAAAGAGAAGCCATAAAACCACACGGAAGATAACAACTTTGACAAAATAATTTCTACCAACGATCATACAGATCAAAGATCCAAACCAAAACCTATAGGAACTATCCACGATTTCGCAGCAATCAAGAACAAAAAGGTGGAGATAAGAACCTGAGCAAGGACGGGTTTAGGCAAATTGGAGCCTTGGAAGAAACCGACAGCCTCAGCTCCACTAATACGACCATCTCCATCCAAATCCGCTCTCCTGAAATACGCATCGAACAGATCCTGGCTCCCCGTCGGCCTCGGCGCTGCCATTTGAGGATGATCCGAAAAACCTAGCTAGAAGCTTTCGGCATCAAAAAGGAAAAAAAAAAAAGCACAGAAGGACACGATCTCCACTCGTGGAAAAAAAAACCTAATTCGTAAAGGTTAGCCGATCGCAATCGTAGATCAGTAGGAGGAGAGGGGGAGTACTACGTCGTCTCGATTGAAACCGAAGGAAAGATGGGATCGGTGACGGCGACGAGAGAAGTAACGGGAGGTCGATGATGATTCTCCGACAGAGACACAATCCGGGATTTGAGATGGATACCGGTGGGACATCATCTCTTATACCCACCCTCCTTATCGGTCAATCTTTGAAAGACATGAAACAAAAAAGAAAAAATATAAAATGGCGAATTGCTGGAATTTACAGTTAACCCTAAGGAAGGTAAACTATTTACGGGTTTTACCAAGTTTAACCGGAGGGAAAACCGAATCGAATTGAAATACGAACCAAAGATCATAAATTAGACTTAACCGTCCCCAATCCAACTTAAACCCTCCGATCCAATCTCGATTTTAACCATCTCGAACCCGAATCCAAATAACCACTCAATTTCGATTTAAACCAAGTGGAGTCTCTCCAATTTCCCCTTTATTCTTTATTTCTATTTCTCCCTCCCCCCCCTCTCTCTCAAACGGTTTCCCCTAAATTCGAAAACGTATCCCAACCCTAGAACATCCCACTTCGATTCCTTCGATTTCCCTTCGATTATTCACCGAAAACGTGTGAATCATGGTTGAAACTAGGCTGGGTAAGAGAAAGGATAGGCTTCCTCCAACGGATCCTCCTCCGCAAAAGAGCGGGACCTCGAAGAACTCGAAGAAGAACAAACCGAAGAACTTGAAGAAGAGAAAAACGACGGATGAGGAATCACCGGCGGTTGAATTTGTTGGAACCGTGGGAGTTGCGGAGGAGAATGAAGTAGAAGAACCGGCTAAGGATGTAGAAGATCGGGAGAAAGAGAAAGAAGAATCGGAGAAGGAGAAAGAAAGGGAAGAAGAAAATGGAGACGAAGATGAAGAGGAAGAAGGAAACAGCGATGCATCTCAAGAAGAGAAAGAAGAAAATGGAGACGAAGATGAAGAGGAAGAAGGAAACAGCGATGCATCTCAAGAAGATAAAGAAGAAAATGGAGATAAAGATGAAGATGAAGAAGGAAATAGCAATGAAGAAGTAGAGAACAAAGATGAAGAAGAAATACAAGAGGAGGAAGAGAACGGGACTCTCCCGACTCCCGAAGAGAACGGGACTCCCGAAGAGAACAGAGGTCAAAACGAAAATGAAAATCAAGAAGAAGGAGAGAAGGAACCCCCATTGGAAGCGGAATCAGGAAATGTTGATGGTGATGGTGACGGGGTTCTCGGGCAAGGAGAAGAGGTAATAACTGTAAAACTTGAATAGGGTTTAACTAAATATATTAGGAAAGGCTCGGATAACTTAGGAGAACTATGTTTTAGTACTTGAATAACTGATGTAGAACACAATGTTACTTGCAGGAATTAGAGGCAACCGAGGCAATCAAACCGTTGAGGATGTACTTCTATGAGTCGGAGTACAAGAAACAAATAAAGATAGCGACCAAATGTTTCGTCAATGACGTTATGGTTACATTTGCTAATCTCAAACCGAAGATGAGTGATACTGAGAGGAAGTGGTTTGAGAAGCATCCACAATTCTGTCACGTGTTCCACATGGAGAAGGACTCAAACCACATGGTCCAAGGAATGTGGATGTTGCTATTGCGGACAGTGGATGGCTCGAAGAGGAAGGAAGTGTGGTTCATTGTGAATGGTGTTCCCATCCGCTATGGCCTGAGAGAACACGCTTTGATCTCAGGTCTTAGCTGCCGCAACTATCCACTTGGGTATAAGGAGTTTGGTGATAGAAAGTTCGTGAAGCGCCATTTTAAGAAGGGAGAATCAATAAGGCTTGAGGATGTCAAAGCGAAGCTGTTGGCTATGGGAGAACACAGAGACCGGCTGAAGATGATGGTTTTGTTCTTTTTAGGAAGTGTTATCTGTGCGCAAACGAAAGTAGGAAAAGGCGCCAAAGATGTTTTGGAATTCTTCCAAAGAGCTGTGGACGATCTCGAGTTCTGCGAAAACTTTCCATGGGGGAGGTACTCGTTTGATTACATGGTTAAGGAGATATCGCACACCATGGATCATTTTGGAGGTCGGGTTAGAGAGAAGACTTTATGGCCACTTCCAGGTTTCTGTCTGCCACTGGAGGTAAGCAATTGAAGATAATTACCTTATCATTTATTAATATTATTGTGTTAAGTGTTTGTACATGATTGGTATGTAGTTGCTTGCTTTTGAGGCAATTCCCAAGTTTGGATTGAAGTTCAGACAAGAGGTTGAAGACGTCGATATAGACTGTCCTAGGATGTGCAGATCAGTCTTTAAATCAGCAGGGATGAAAGGGTTCTCACTTTCAAAATTGAATCGGGAACTGGACAAAATAACGGTATGTTTCTTCTGCTACAATCTTGAAAATGTTGTAATGTTTCTTGTGCTACAAACTTTGAAAATGTTGTAGCATTATACTAACATGTATTATTTTTTGGTTTTACTTTTTTGGTATCAGTCAGGGGATATCCACAGCATCCTTCCTACCAAGACAGAAGAAGAAGTAGCTCTTTTGGAAGAGCTGACTGAAGAGGAGGACGACGTTGATGTCGATGATATTTCTATTGACAGTTGGGTAAAGCGTCTTGCAGAAGGACATTCAGTCTTTTTTGAAGAGATGTATGATGTAGACGTTGCTGCGCGTGATCCAAATGCACAAGAGGCTGTCGACGAAGATCAGGATGACGAAGATCAGGATGACGAAGTAGGTGGAGAGGAAGGAGGCGCAAGCCAGAAGAAGATGATGGAGGAGTTGATCAAACAAGTGAAAATGATTGGCACTCAGCTAAAGAGAGTTAAGAAGACAATGGACAAGTTTGAGGAAAGGATGGTGGTTCCGTTTGAGGCGTTTATGAAGAAAGCTATGGATGAAGGGCAAGGAAGCGGGGAGTGAAGAACTCGGTTATGTATTTTGTAAACTCGGTTATGTATTTTGTGGGAAGTTGGACCCATTATTTTGTTGTTGTGTGGATGTTGGAAACCTCTTGACTTTTTAGGTATGTTGGATGGAACTTGTTCTTGTTATCATGGATGTTGCAATCTTGTTATCATGGATGTTGCAATCTTATATTTTGAATGTGCCTCTTAAGGAAAACTAGGAAAAGTAGGAGAACTTAATGAAAACTAGGACAACTAGGAGAACTTAATGAAAACTAGGAAAACTAGAAATACTAGGAAAACTATAAATACTAGGAAAACTAATTCTTCAACACCACACTTAAACTAAGCATACAATTCTTCAAACTTCCTAACAATGTCATCTTCTTCATTTTCGTCATTCCCGCCCTTCCCTGTCTTCTTCTTCTCCAAATGACTTTTCATTTCAGAAATGGTCTTCTGTAATTGCTCAATCACTTTATTCTTCTCTCGGATTTCATCACGGGTTTGAAGCAATGCTCTCCTTTGCCATTCTGTACCATCCTCTTCATCGAACCAAGAGAAGTACTTGCATTCATTTCCAAGCTGCAATAAGGGGAAGGTCAAAATTCAAACCCAATTCAAATCCAGATTCCATTATATCCAGATTCCATCATATATTCATACCTTAAAGCGCGGACAGCCATAAAAGTGTCGACCAGGATTTTTGTCAGTCCAAGCTTGCCTTATTTTCGCTGGCAAGCCACAGTGACACAACCTCAGACAAGAAAATCGGCGGCTCCTTTGCGATAAAGACGAACCCGAACCCGAACCCACTTCCATCTTCACTTTTTCCATCTCACTTGCTCGGCGAGGGGGGGGGAAGAGAATTCGATTCTCGAAATAGAGAGAGAGAGAGGGAGAGGAAATGGGGAAATGGGAGACCCGAAATAGAGAGAGAGGCTAGAGAAAAAGGGGAAAAAGTCAAACTGAAAGGGGCCCAACTGAAAGTGAGATATTAAAATGAGATAATTGCCCAAAAAAAATTTGTTCTTAGTTATACCCAAGATACTAGTATTCCCAACTTTGGTCATAGTTATATTTTTGTCGGTTTCTAATTTATTTAGTGTTACTAATCTATTTAAATTGGTTATCTAGTTTTACCTTCAATATTACTAGTTTAAATTGTTATTTATATAGTTCCATGCAATTATATTTAGCGAATAGATATAACTCGAAAGTTTCGTTTGTAAGATGTCTTTGGCCAACAAAGTGTTATTGGAATTGCAAGGTCTCGTAAGAGATACGTGAGAGTTTTTTTCCTAAATTTCAGAAATTGATAACCGAGTTTTGTTATAAATAGACAAGGAATCCAACAAAGATTTTTTTCCTAAATTACATTAAAAATATATTTTCTGCTTACTTAGTAATTATTCATTATATAATCTGTTAATTTTATTCTAAAATTCAGAAATTACATTAAAATTCATTAAAAATATATTATTCATTTATAAAAGAAACATTTAATTTGTTTGACAAAAAAAAATAAACGTTCTGAAATTGATAACCGAGTTTTGTTATAAATTGACTATACTCAAGTTTTACGCAGTTTTCCAAGTCATACAACACGACACAACACGAAATGAAACAAAGTTCCAGAGATTACAACATAAAATCAAGTACCCAAATGCATTACTCGAAATATGCATTACTCCAAATTCATCCAAATTTAAACCCTTTTCCTTCCTTGCCGCTTGATGCGATCTGGAGGTATGATCTTCACCTCCTTGATCTGATCTGGTACATTCCAAGAAGCCATGTCGGGCACAACATTAAGTGTTCTGGAATACGCCAAATGCCACATTTCCGTCCAGTAGTATTTTGAGCACAACTCATGGATATCAAGGCGCCTGCCATCAACATTCCTAGCGAAATAGATATAAGCTGCCAGTCCATGCAGACAAGGGAACTTTTCATAGTCCCACACCTTGCAAGTACAAGTTTTTCCAACCAAGGTCGCCCAAAACACCTTTCCTGCAGCGTCAGTGATCTCGTACTTAAGCTCGTAACTATCAAGTTCCCGCACAGGTAGCTTATGTGCAACAGCCCATAGATCGTGCAAGTAGTTCTCAACCCGAGGCACCAGTCTTGTATTCATTGATCTAGAAACAACATCCTTCCGTTGAGTGAACCAATCAGAGAATTTCCTAATGATACAATCCAGCATTGGTATTAAGGCCCACCTCGTTGCCTCTTTAAACACGTTCTTCATTGATCCCAGAGTGTTGCTTGTATCCAAGTTGTACCTATCACGTGGGAAAAAAACCCTTGCCCATTTGTCCTTTTCAATACCACATTCCTCCACATACTTGTACGCAGCAGGACATCTTATCTTAAATGAGTCGTAAGCAGAATTGAAGTCATCAACCGTGTAATATCTGCCCAACTCCATAAGTTTTTGCCCGACTATATTCTTGTTGACGTTACAAGCATGCAATTTCACCTTTTCCTTCAAATGCCATAAACAATGACCATGGTGAGCCTGTGGAAACACGTTTCCTATGGCGAAGATCAAGCTCTGATTTCTTGTACTAATGAAAACCAGTTCAGAAGAGTCTGGTATAACACTTTTAAGCATCTCGAAAAACCAAGTCCAACTAGCAAGATTCTCACCATCTACTACTGCAAACGCAAGTGGATACCTCTGACCATTAGGATCCTGAGCTTTCGCGAAAACTAAAACACCACCGTTCTTCAGACGTATCCCCTCCACAGCTATCACCTTCCTCATAACTGCAAACCCTTCAATGCAAGCTCCCAAAGCTATGAAAAGGTACTCAAATTTACTTATATCATCCAATTTCAAACAGGTTTTTGTCCCCGGATTCACTTGCTCTAACATGTACAAATAACTATACAACATCTTGTAGCTCTCTTTCGGACTACCAGGTATATCTCTGACGTGATTGCTCATTGTGTCCTGCCAAAAGGAACAAACAAAAGAAACTCACTACAATTTCCCCTACTATTATCCTGCTACAGTTTTACCAGTTATTCGAATTTTCCCTGTTTTCCTAATTCTACCAGTTGTACCCAGTTATTCAGTTTTACTACAATTTATCAAGAACAATTGAATAATCTAGGGTTTATCCCTATCCCTCAACTCCAATTCACCTACCGAAATTCATTATATACCAATTTACCCCGAAATTAAACAAAACTTGTCACAATTACAAATCTATTAAAACCCCCAAAACCTACTTCCGAAATAATGCTAGGACAGAGCATAACTTACCGGCTGCAACTTTATCCGCCCCGACGGCAACAGACGGCAGCGTTCGAGAAGCTGAGAGAGAGAGGAGTGGAGGAGGAGCTGCAAGAGGAGCTGCTAGGGAGCTGCTACGGGGGGAGGGAATCACTTTTTTCTTTTTTTTAGACCAAACCAACAAACATAAGAACCACTTTTAATTTCTCAACCCATTTTTTTTACAGACCAATCCAATTCAGATCCGACCAAACCCGAGTTATGTTGGATGCCGATTTTGGTTTGGGAAATGGGATCAAATTTTGGGTTCCAATTAAAATATGGGATGTCCTTTTGGTCTTTTCGCATATTCATTAATGGTTGATGGGTATAGGATATTTTATGGTGCATAGGAGATTGATTGAGGAGGAGATTAGGCATTGGAGGTGATGTCCCGATACCGGTACAGCGCGATGGAAGGAGAAGATTTTGGGAAAGTTACTACTATGATGGAAAATGTTTTTATCTAACAAAAAAATGAAATCGTATAACAGCCTCGAGATGCAAATAATTAATGATAACTAGATTTTGATCCGCCCGGGCGAGTATATATTTTGTTTTATTTTTAAAAAAAATAATTTAATTTAGTTTTTGTGTTTTTTCATAATCATTTTTAATATTAATTTAATTTAATATATTTTTGGTGAGTATATTCAATATGTCAAGTTACATAACTATACATTTATATCATATGTATTTCAGAAACTATTTTAAAAATTTATTCCTAAAATTTGCAACATATTATATTTACATAGTAGTTACCTAACATAATTAGTAAAGAATATTTGTATCCCAAAAAAACTTGATTCTGAATCGCTCCAACAACAAAAGTCTCATACTTTATTAGACATGATCTATATATTCGAACGGTTCTTAAAGTGTTGTATCCGAAAACTAATATCAAATTTAACCGGCATCTAAAAGCAAACAAAATGTTCTGAAAAATATTTTAAAATTTAATATCTAACATATTCCATTATATATATATATATATATATATATATATATATATTTGTAAATAGGTTAATATGGTCTTCATTAACTTTAAGTAAAATTACATTTAATAAATACTTTTAATCGAATCAATACTATTAAAGTTGGATCATGACAATTGATAAAATGTTAGGTCTAAATTAAAATATAACTGCATCTAAAATATAAGGTAAAATATAATTCTATATACAATATTGATAACCGTTCGTAACTTTCTTTATTTTCATAGGAAACAACGATATGGGTGAAACGCCTAAAGGTTATATTTATCAACTAAAGGTTGAAACTATTGAATACCACACCAAATCATTTTGGGCTGAATTCAGTTAAAAAATTATAATAATTTGGGTTGAATATTGACAAAAGGAGCAAACCTTACCATTATATAACATAGGTACATACTTATAAAATTACCATTATAACCGGTTAAGAATTAATAGAATAGATAATACAGATACAGGTACAGCTGATAATAATACGGACAAAGTTTTAAAAACCAGACCAGATCTTGGTTCGTTATTGAATGATGTCGAAATTTATTATTGTACCAGCAGTTTTGGTGAGTTTGGCCAGTTTTCTTAACCGGTTATAATGGTTTTAACTTAAACCGATAAAAATGAATAAGGTTTGACCGGTTAGATTGACCGGTCTGGTCTGGTTTTAAAAATACTCAGCAATTTCTGAGTACCGTAGAGTTAACCGATTGTAGTATTCTATCGAAATATCTAATCCACAATCACAACAACACTCTCTCAGAGAGCTTTATCCCCTCCCTTCCTCCATGGCGTCTTCCGCCGCTTCTCCCTCCTTATCTCTACTCTCACTCACTTCAAAACCTCCTCCGTCTCCCTCCGCCGCCACGCACCGTCTTCTCCCTTCATTCAGAACCAACGCCCGTTTCGCGTCTCTAACACTCAAACCCCGCCGCGGCCGTCGTTCGATCATCGCCAGAGTAGACGACGGCGACGCCGACGGCGGAGGACAGGACGAGTACGACATGGACGACGAGGAAGTGGAGGAAGTGGACAACAAGAAGGACTACGACGTCGAGTATGACCCCTTGGCCGCCGCGATGATGGCTGCCGCGAGCGGCGGCGGCGGCGACGGAGATATAGCGTTCGTGCAGAGCAAGAGCTTCATATCGACGCAGGGGTGGGACTCGGAGATGGTGGTGGATTACAGGATAAACGAAGAGGAGTTCCATAAGATCAGCTTGCTGGACTGCGATTTCTTCATCAGGAAGCCTCCTGATCCTGATAACGATGTTTATGACTTCAGAGAGGTATGCAAGACAGTTTTTAAGTTTTGAATTTGACACAGTCTCAATACGGCGGCGTTTTTGATGTGGTGGGTTGCAGATGTATGTTACTCCACCGGATACGGATATTTACTCGATTCCAAGAGTTCTTGCTCCAATGCCTCAAAAGGTTCTGCGCGTTGTTTTTTATAACATCCAACTTTTTATTACATATATCAGTTGTCTTGTCTTGTCTGGTGCTAGTAACGGCTTTGTCTTGATGATGTTTTACAAGTACAGTATATTCGATGTGCGATGAGTGACTATGGATGCTACGATGTCACTGAACCGCCTATTGATGCTCCCCGGGATCCACTTTACAAATCTGAGAGGGAAATATCCAAGGTATATATATATCGTACCCCGTCCCATTCATTTATATAAGGTCTTTGAGGCAGAGACTCTTGAGTATAAGGAAGCACTTATAATTCATGTAGTAACAAGGAAACACTTAATTTTGATTTGGCAATATTTTTTTTGGAAAACCACACCAAGAAATATGTTACCCAAAGCATCAAGGATTTGGTTTAGTAGTGTTACAGTTTCAAATGTATATTCATTTTTGCAGGTTTTCTTGACAAAGCATTATCGGAACAGAAGGTTAAACGACCCAGAGTTTGTGCTAGATCTTGAAGAGATCTATGTTATTGATTCCAAGACGAAGTCAATCACCAGGGCCAGAGTTCTGGTATGAACAATTGTTGCCTTCCACTTTAACTAGACACTATTAACAAGTTTCCCAGTCAGAGTCTGAGAAACCTTAACTGTAGACTGTACCCAATTGGGTATTATAACAATACAAAGCATGGATAATCCATATCTAGCTCTGAATCACATAGCCTGAGTTGTTAGTTCTTGAAATACCGTGTGTTGTACGTAGCTGCTTGTATTTCTCATATTCTAAGGTTTTGGACTGTTTCAGGTAACAGTTCCGGGAGGAAGAAAAAGGGATAGGAAGGATGACTTGCTTGTGATACGCGATAATGGAAACTCCTTTAAAATTATACACGCGGTACCTTTCCATTTCCACGCACGTTCCTTCATTTGTATTACTTTACCTAGCTTTACTCATCTTGTATCAATGTTTATATGTTTTGCTTCTTTTAGGGAGAAAGAGATGACCCAACAACGGTAATAGAAAGGGAAGAGTGGACAAAAACTCGAGAAGACATGGAGAAACATCTTAGAAAGCTAAGAGACTTCAGTGTCTCAAATTGGTTCTAGAAAATATCCCGAGAGAAACCAAGCGACAAAAAATCTTCCTGGAGTGGAAAACGAGAGTAGATGGTGTTAATCAATGATACGGTGGAGGGACCAAAGATGTGTTGTTCCATGGTATACAATGTTTTCTGGCCTCTGGTACCTTACTAGGTAGCAGCAGTGGTGAATGCATTCGGTGTATTGAATGATATGGCTTGTAGAATATGTGTGTGCAGAGATGCAATAGTTTTGATGAACTTACATATGCAATAGTTTTGATGAACTTACATATTCAATGACTAGAGAAGGTAGCTTCTCTGTTTTGTTGGTTAACAACAGTTTCATTATTTCCAACTAAGGTGTTTCAGCGGTGTTTAATTCAGGTGTTCTGGTGAGGAGAGATATTTTGATTGTTTCGAAACTTAGCCAGCGTGTCGTTTTAGGATACGAAGCTATTAAAAACGGCAGGTATTCTGTTATTCTCACCTCGATCACTTGATGTAGTTAATTATGATGGTACGTCAGTAAAACAACACGTGTTCGTTGTCTTATACGATCGTTTGGTTTACGTTCACGTGAGTGGGATGACACATGGCAGAGTTAGCCGACAGTGGCTTTCAATGTCGGGTGGGTGGTTCCATCGGCCCATTCTGTGACGAAACATTAACTTCTCCATTCATTCACCACCTCTAGATTACTTCAGACGACACGCAAAAATAAAATAAAAACGAAGAAAACACCCATTGTTCCGTGATCGATGATGATGTATGGGATTCGTTAAGTATAATACGTGTATACCATGAATGTGTTCGATATTTGTTAATTAAACCATTCTATTAATACACGTTAAGATCGAATTCAACTGAGATTTGAAAAATGATGAATGTAATAATTCATTGTATAATATACATGCTATCGAACAAAAAATGACACGTTATAAAGTGTTAAATAATTCATCTTTTGAAGAAAACAAAAACATGTCTAAGAATTAAATTGAATAAAAAAGGAATTGCAGTTAAAGAAGATTTGTCGTGAAGCTGCATTGGTCAAAGACTCAAAATGGGATTAAATTAACGGTAAGAGGACCATGAGGTACGTGATATGAAGCTTATTAGTATAACTTCACTTATTGAGGTCAAAAACCAAAAAAAGGAAACAACGTGACCCATTTATTTGCTAATTATTTATCTATAAAATCTTTGAAGCGTCAAAATCCACCAAAAAAATAAGAATCAAACAATAGACCAAGGATGAATCGTTGACGACAACGAAGAAATAAAGGAGCGAATCATATAAAACAAAAAAAGGAAAAAATACAAATTTTCTTTGTAAAATCATGTGTTTTACTTTATATTGTCCACACATTTACATGGCACAAGGTTCTATAAAAGTAACCGATAACGGTGGAACAAGAACATGCCGTATTTAATACGTAGATTTCTTCTCTGCTGGTCGGTTTGTTATATACACGTGGTAATAGTAATGAGTTTTCATCTGTTTTCTTGGTCGAGAATTATCAAGTGTTTTTGGGTAAAATTTATAAGAAGTGAATGCGTATTTTATCCCAAAACACACAATTTTTTGACTGAAAAAACCCAAATTTACATAAAATTTTAGAATTTAATATATTGTTGGATGGAAATATCTGAAATTAAACTCATTGACTAAACAAGAAAGGAGATAAGGAAAATACTTAAAAGCCAGCGAGAATGAAGACCAAAAATATAATTAAATGTCGAAAATGAAGACCAAAAAATATAATTAATGTATTTATTTATTATCCAAATGAAATTTCTAAAATGTCTGCTCCTCCTCCTCCATTCTTCTCCTCACTCTTCTCTTTTCTCAGAGGCTGCTAAAACCAAATTCAAAGCCACGACAGAGAAAAAAAGAGAGAGAATAGTTTCTCTTCGTGTGCATCCGATAATCATTCCGTGTCTCCAGGGATACAACGTACTCACCTGAAATTCACAAACCCATTTTTAATAAAACTGAGAAAAAGAAGCGTCCAAGAGAGATAGATATGACCAAAAACGACGTCGTTACAGGAGGAGGAGGTTGTACTGTTGTGGTTGGCGTGAAGTTCGATACGTCGTCGAGCAGTGAGCTGCTTGATTGGGCTTTGGTCAAGGTTGCTGAACCGGGTGATACCGTCATCGCTTTCCACATTCTCACCAATGGTACTCTCTTTTATTTTCTTCTTAATATTAAAATAAGTTTTCGTTAATATTTTATTTACTCTCTGAATTTTGGATTTTAATTTGTAGAGATCACCGATCAAGCAGGCAACAACTCCTCGCTTCTCTCCCTTGTTAAAACTCTCGACTCTGTTCGTGAACTCTACGAAGGTCTCTGCAAATTGAAACAGGTAATAATAATAAATAATATACAAAACACAAAAGCTTCCTTCATGAGTCATCAGTTTCTAAAGAGAGAGATTCCTTTTTTTTTTTAAATAGGTTGAGTTGAAGCTGAAGCTATGCCGAGGCTCTTCTTCTACTCGAAAGGTTCTTGTTAGAGAAGCGAAACTGTGTAATGCATCCAAAGTTGTGGTTGGAGTTTCCAAAAGATGTCATACAATTCATTCTTCTGTCTCTGTGGCTAAGTACTTAGCCAGGAAACTGTCGAAAGACTGTTGGGTCATGGCTGTTGACAACGGGAAAGTCATGTTTCAGAAAGATGGTTCTCCATCAACCATTCATCATTCCAAAGGTTTGGTCTTTTTTTCTTTTTTAATCTTTTGAGTAGTTTTGCATGTGTGTGTGTGTGTTAAGTGTTTGAAACTCTTCTTTTCTTGGACTCTGTGTTTATCATAGTGAAAGGTAATGCTCGTAGGAACACATTGTCTAGCTTCTTTCAGATGCCTACCACACTGCAAAAAAATACAAAAGTAGTTAACAATCCTGAGGAAGAAGCAGAGGAGGATCGTTCCAATGAAGGCAGTCTACGGCCACCACAGGCTTTGGTGTCTTCCTGCCTTGGGAATCGCTCTGTTTGTGGGAATGTATCTGGATCATCTAGTTATTATGGTGATGGTGATCAAGATGATAACGCTGATGATGATCTCGACAAGTCAATGGCCTCTGAGCCCCCCGCAAAAGCTCCAGAGGATTTGACCAGATTCGTCAATCTGCTGGTAAAGGAGTTGCCTGAGTTTAGACCAGGCTGGCCTTTGCTTTGCCGTGTACCTTCTTCTTCAGATGTGTTGTGTAATAATGTTCCGAGAAGTTGTTCCTACAGAAAAATACCAGTTGCTCAGTGGGTACTTAAGCTGCCTTCTAGGGCCAACTCTGCTGTTGGGAGTTCAGACGCTAAGCGGATCGGTTTTGATTTTTCTGAATCTGAAGATGATAATAATAAGTTGTCTAGCTTGAACGCTGATAGCCGAGCAGTTGTTCCTGATGGTAGTCCAGAGGAATTAGAGGGACTTCATGAGAGGTTCTCCACATCTTCTTGCCAGTCCTTTAAGTACAATGAACTTGTGTCAGTGACATCAAATTTTTGTCCTGGTTTGTTTCTCTTCTCTCAGATTAGCTACAAAAAAAATATATAAACCATTGCTTTTGTCTTCTAACTAAGGAAAGCAATATCATTTTTTCAGATAATTTCATCGGAAAAGGAGGAAGCAGCAAGGTGTTTAAAGGCTATCTGACCAATGGAAGAGAGGTTGCAGTGAAAATTCTCAAGCAAACCAAAGGCGTCTTGAAAGATTTTGTGGCAGAGATTGACATCATTACAACTTTAGACCATAAGAACGTTATTTCCCTCTTAGGTTACTGCTTTGAAAACAATAATTTATTACTTGTATACAATTATCTCTCAAGAGGAAGCCTTGAAGAGAATCTTCACGGTAAGACTCTCTCTGACCTCTTTTTAGCCAGTTTCAGATTTTCTTAAATGTTTGTGGTTCTAACATTGCATTGGTTTTGAAAATTAGGCAACAAGAAAGATTCAGTAGCGTTTGGTTGGAACGAGAGATATAAGGTGGCTGTGGGAATGGCTGAGGCGTTGGAATATCTGCATAACAGTGCTCCAGAATCCGTCATTCACAGAGATGTTAAGTCATCAAACATATTGTTGTCTGATGATTTTGAGCCACAAGTAAGTTTCTTTTAGTTTTTTTTTCTCCAGTTTTCATAAAAAAAGTGAGATGCTAAAACAAAGGAGATCTTTGTTCACAGCTTTCTGATTTTGGGCTTGCAAAGTGGGCGTCAGTATCTACAACGCAGACAATATGCTCCGATGTCTCAGGCACCTTTGGGTGAGGCAAAAAAAAAAAACAATAAACAAATTCTGTTTAATTAGAGATGACAATTTTGAAACTGTTATGTGTTTCTTGGTGCAGGTACTTAGCTCCAGAGTACTTTATGGATGGTAAGATGAACAACAAGATAGATGTCTATGCATATGGTGTTGTACTCCTCGAGCTTCTTTCTGGAAGAAAACCTATTAATAGCGAATCTCCAAAGGCTCGAGAGAGTCTTGTTATGTGGGTATGTGGATACTCCTATAGCTTCTTTCTGTAGCTTTCTCTGCTATTGCTAATTAACAGACATGCATCTACACTTGCAGGCGAAACCAATTCTGGATGATAGAGATTATTCTCAGTTACTGGACCCGAGTTTGCTAGATGACAGCGATGGTGACCAGATGGAGAGGATGGCGTTAGCTGCCACTCTTTGTATAAGACATAATCCTCAATCTAGGCCAGAGATGGGAATGGTGAGTCAATCTTTTATCCTCTTACCTCATCGACAGTCTCATCATCTTGATCTTGGCTCTACATTTTGTACAAGCGTATAATGGTGGTTGTGAAAATGCAGGTTTTAGATCTTCTTAAAGGTGACATGGAGATGCTAAAGTGGGCAAAGGAAGAAACTAGCAACGGTTTAGAGGATTCAAAGCTGCTCAAAGACGAGAAACTGCATAGGTCAAATCTACTACAGTCACATCTAAACCTAGCGTTCCTTGACATGGAAGACGACGCTCACTCCATGGTAAGCATGGAGCAAGGCATCTCCGTGGAGGATTATCTTAAAGGCAGGGAAAGCCGCTCATCAAGCTTCAACTGACCATTGTTCCATTGTCAACAACATCAAAGCACAACTGAAAAAACTTTCCAAGCTGAGACAAGTCAAGACTCTCTCTTGTACGTGACTCACAAGGTACCTGTGTCAATGTCAGAGTGTAAGTGTATATTATATTGAAAAAAAAAGTGTCTTTTCATTTGGATAGGGTGGTGGATGTGTTGTGGGTTCTATTACCCCTCCTCCCTGCCTTGGTTTAGAGTTATAAATGCAATTTTTTTAAGTGTTATGGTATGGGGTCTGTTTTACAACTTTTGCATTTGTTGGGGGCAAAATAGAAATGCAATATGTGCATTCCTTGATCCTAATGGATCAAAGTGAATTTTCTTTGTCATGTAGTTGCTCGTATCTGTCACTATCTAACATTATCTTGTTAAAATGCATTATTTCATTTATAGTGCCTATCACAATTAAAGATTATCTTATCCTATCCTATCTTACCCAAACCATGTGTGACTCTGAGTCAATCAAGTATAAAGATGACACCAACTATCTTCGGCCCAAAACAAACCTAATCAAAGGCCCAATAAGATAGAAAAGGAATTGTAACTGCCACGATTCGTGGAAAAGAAAAATCGTTCGTCATATTAGTCTAGTGCCGGCGTTATCGTGATTTGCTTGCGTTCGCGATTTTCAGCAGAAAGCAAAAGAAGAAAAGACGATGACGCTATTTTAAAAAGATCTGCAATTTTTTTCTCGCGCAAAATCAGCGATGGATTCATCTTCTCACTACAATCCGAGTTACGCCCAATGGAATTCTCCTTACTCTCCTCATCCTCATCCCCCTCCTCCTCCTCCACTCCTTCCTCCGCCGCCTCCTCGCCAATCTCATCCCGATAGCCCTAATTTCTACGTTCCATCGACTCATAACGGCGGGCAGCGTCACGATTACCATCATTACTCTCATCGCCAAGATCTCCCTCCTAATCCGGCGGTTGATTATCCGTCTTCCTACTATCCGCCACCGCCTCAGCAACAGCAACATCATCATCCGCCGCCGCCGCCGCCGCCGACTCAGCAACAGCATCAACCGTACATCCCTCAGCAAGTTAGCTACGAGTCTCAGAGGGTTTCGCAGCCGTCTTCGTCGACGAGTATCCTCCCATTCACGGAATCTCGAGATATCTCTCAGTCTCCTTGGATTGGTGGTTACAAGGATAAACGAGTTGATTCGTGGACAGATGCTGGTAGGAATCCGATTGGATCCGAGTCCAAGACGTGACTATCAGTATGACTACGGCCGCTCGTTGAGGGATCCGAGTCCAAGTCGTGGTTTAGATGGTAGTTCTACTAGGTCTAGAGATGAGTTTCGTAGTAGTAATACTGGATATGTGAGGAAAGAATCTAGGGTAGAAGGGAGTTATCAAGACCGTGGTCAGTTGAAAGCAGAGTCCGATAGGTGTTTTAGGGGTCTAGATGAAGGTAATAGGAGTCTAGCTTCGCGTGTTGGTTACGGTAGTGATCGGTATGGTGTTACGGTGAGTCGTGACTGTGGGTAGGTCATCTGCTGCAAGTCATGAAGGGACTAGAAACCAGAGGTTGGGTGAAGGGAGGATTCTCTATCCCCGGAAAAAGGATGAGTACTATCATTCCGAGGTTGAACAGTATTTTGACCGTGGAAGGGGAGAGGAAACACCCAGGAAACAAATGCAGAAGAAGAGTGCTCTGCTTAGGCTTGAACCTCCGAGAAACCATCAGAAGGGTAGAGAGAATGGTCGGAATCATAGTAACTATAATGGGAAAAGGTTTAACTCCTAACTCGTTATAGGGGTAAAGAACATTTGGGTCGTTCTGATCGTGGATTGGTGGAGAGGCAAAGAGAGAGAACTCCAGTCGATCTTGATGTTTCTTTTGAATCGAATCTTCTGGTAGCTAAGCCCGTTGCATCACCTGCCAGTGGAGGCATCCACCCAAGCCGGTCTGTGACACCTCGGTCTATTAAAGCTAGAAGAGCATTGGTGCCTGATATAAGTGAGAACCCTTCTGTAACTGAAGGAAATGGAAAGAGAACACTATTTTCAGATGAGGCGTCGGTTTCTGAAGGCTCCAGACCATCGAAAAGGCAAAATATTTCATTTGTAAATTGAAAAGAAACCTGATAATCACTCGAACTCACGTCTTCCAGCGATGCTGAGGGTTATGAACAATCGTCAGCTTTGTTGATGGTAGTCGTTCAGGATTGGAAAGTTAAAATCACTGATAGAAGGTCCTGAAGCTTTAACTCGTGATAGTGAAGCAAAAATTTGTAGTACTGTAGATGCTGCAGAAAAGATCTCTAGTTTTTGTGAGGCTTTGAAAGAGACCAATGATGACTCTAATGTCGAACATGATAGCAATATGGGGGCTTGCTCCACTTAAAGAAGATGTTATTGATCGCGACAAAAGTATGTTGAAGTCTCAAGATGTGCTGGACAGAACTGGTTGTAATGCTGGTGAAGCTCTTCCGCTGAAGGTCATGGAGAGGGAAGACATTGTGAAGGCGAGTACCAATAGGTCTCCTACTCAATTACTTCTACCATTGTCAACAGCCGCTGATATCTCCGAGTATTCTGAAGCAGTAATTCATTTTGTTCGTAAGTCCATGTGTAGTGTTGAGTCTCAGTCCTTGCGCAGATTTGGATATGGATTGTTCACCATCAAGGAATGCACCAATGAAGGAGGTAAATATAGGGTTTGAAGAAAGGACAGTTCATTGGTTCATCAGTTGGATCTTTAAGTTATGTGTATAAAGATTTGGAGAAGTCATCTCGAGACGCAGTCCATCTATTTTAATAGTGAAAACCATGGTGATCAGGCGACAGGCGAAGTTAGATATTGGTGGTATTGACGATGGCAGCGATGGGATTAATAAGAATGTGGATTCCTTGTCTCCTGAAAATGACTGCCGTAGGGGTCTAGTTTCCTCTGAAATTCCTAGTGTTTCTACAGAGCTTGCTAATCCAAATAATAGTATTTCAGGGGATCTTGCTAAAGCTCACAGTTCTACCATTGGTACATGTACCAATACTATAGTCGACTCACCTGATATGAGTGAAAGTAAAAATCTTACTCATTGTGAAAACACGGTCAATCCATCAGTTGAGAATGGTAGCCGAAAAGAATCCATGGAAACTACGCCTCTCAGTAGTAGTTGCAGAAACGGCTGATAATCTGAACAGCTGATGACGGTAAAGAAGCCTGGGTAAAAGGTACTTCTTCATCTCTTTGGAAGGTCGATTTAAAGGGATCATTAGCTTCGTTGCCTGATGAGAGTACTGATGGCTATTCACGTATTGATGAATCAGATTTAGCCTATGTCAGGTGAGTATGGAAAATGTAAGTGCCGAGAGACTTCCGCCTGATGAAGGCCTTGGTTTAGCATCTCATCATCCTGCAGAAAATCCTTCTGTTGATCAGTTAGGTGGTTCAAATATTAGAAGATTGAAAGCTTGTTTACCGGTCCCAAATGTTTCTCCAAACAAAGATACCACTGATGGTTCAAGCGAGGGGCTTGTTCAGCGAGACGTTAGCCAAAATGATTCTACTTTTTGTGGTAATTTACCTAGCTCGCCTGCATTGGTAATCAAAACAAACCCTGCAGTTGGAATTAATGGCATGTCTGCTAATGAAACTGTTACTAGTGTTGAATCTGGTTCGCACGGAAGTCAACCATGCTCAACTGTAGGCAAGTTCTTGCCTGAAGATCGTCGTGGATGTGGATCATCTGGTGCATTTGGTTCTGTCGGGATTCTCGCTGTGAAGAAAAATCTGGAAGAGGATCCTTCAAGGGTTAGTGCTTGCTTAGTATCTGATAATTCTGTTAGTCCATGTCATATTTCTCCCTTGATGGCAATGAATGAGCAGATACAAAACAAAGACTCTATTCAAACTAACTACAGTGAATCTCAAGGTGGCATCATGCATGAGGAAAATTATTTTGCTGAGAACATTGCTATAGATACTAAAGAAGGGAAAACAAACCCTTCTGGTGGAACTTCGAATTGCAGAGCTCCGGGAACTGATATTGTTGCTGTTACTGGGGATTCAATGTTTTCATGTAATTCTTTATCCAGCTCACCGGGGCAGAGCTTGGGGCAGATACCGAGTGAAATTCATGTTGCTGCTACAGTTGATGAAACTTACAAAGATAAACAGGAAGCCAAGCATTCTGGTGGTACCAGTGAGTACAGAACTCAAGGAGCTGATATTGTTGCTTTTAGTGGGGATTCAGTTCAGTTTGATTCTCCATCCCACTCTCCAAAGCTGTGCAGACAGATACAGAGTGAAACTCATGTTGCTTCGATGGTTGATGACTCTAACAACTATAAAGAGAAAGCAAAGCCATCCGATGGAACCACTAAGTACAGAACTCCGGAAGCTGATGTAACATCTGATGTTGGCGGTCAAAAGAACTGCTCACGGAACAGTATCAAAACTGAAATATTTGATGGTGAAGCATTGTCAGCTGATGGAAAAGTTTCTGGAACTGAAATTCTTGGTGATTCAGGATGTTCATCTGTCAAGATCGCACTCACATGCAGATGTTAAATTTGCATTGACCCGTGTTAACGGTCATGTAAAATCTGTGCCAGATCGGGATCCCCAAAATAAGACATCTTTGAGCTCTAGGTATGAATTAGAAAAGAGGAAAAAGAAATCCAGTTACTCTACTCAGAACAGTTATCCCCATTCCCTGCCTTTTGTGTCTGACACTAAGAAAAATGCTAACCCTCCCAATAAGCATCACACTTGGCATCGAAAGCCCAGTCCTGCTGCCTCTTCTTTTGTTGCCGCCAAGCCTTTGTCGTCTACTTTGTCTACACAACAGAAGTTTCCCATAATGACTGCCCAATCTAGTAATAGTTATGTACGTAAAGGGAATAGCCTTCTTCGAAAACCCCCGTCTCCTGGTGTTACCCTTGGACTTCCTTTATCTGCTATCCAATTAAACCGTATAGAAAACAAAAGCACAGGATCTGCCAGTAGGGTTGATGTGGGTAACGCTTCTTTTCTTGTTAAAGCAGGAGAACTACCCACTCTTGAGAAGCAGTCAAAGCCTCCCTCAGACAGCAGCACCTCCAAAGAATCAAATGCTATTGTTGCTCCTTCAGGAAAATGTGCGTTATCTTACAGCATGGATCACCTCACCACTCTACCTGAGTCTATCATGGATTCTTCTACATCTGGAGAAGCTACTGTTTCGCATTCTGGTGGAGATACATCCAAGACATCTGACACACCGATTCAGACAGATTATGCCTCAGATTGCCAGCAAAAGAAAATTCCTCCTAAATTGGATTCTTCAGATTTGAAGAGAACAACGGTATATGTCAAAAGGAAGGCAAATCAGTTGGTTGCAGCTTCAGATATTCATGGTACAAGTAGGAGCCAGATTCCTACCTCTGATGCCTACTTCAAGCGAAGTAAAAATCAGCTAGTAAGGACTTCCGAAAGCCGTGTCAATCACTCACCTGATGATCCATTAGTATCACGAGCATCTGATACCATGGTTTCGGAAAGACCATCTACCTCAGCATTCTCCGACTCTGGTATGTAAAGAAATAAATATCTGTTAGTATCTATCAGGACTGTTTTCAAATTGATTCTGATACGCATGTTTCTTTAGGAGATCTTCAACAGTGGATGGTTTATTCCTGGAAAAGTAATAATTGGTAGATTTGCCGTATTTCTTTTTCTTTTTCCAGGAATAAACAATCCATGGTCTAGGATTTCTTACAGAAACAGGCGTATCAGATTCCGTTTTTCATATATCGTGCATATGTTTTTGCGGTTTTGCACCCATAACTAGCTGCGAGAATTGAAGTAACTGGTCCTCTCTTTTCTTATTATTTGCAGCTGTCACGAGACCATATAAGCGGTCAAAATTTTCTCTGGTTTGGACGCAAAATGATCCACAGTCAGGGTTGCACTCAAGTCACATGCGCTATCGGAGGATCTTGCCACAACTTGTTCCTTGGAAAAGAGTGACATACTGGAGAAGATTAATGAATTCAGTCTCCGCTTTGCGAAATGGTTCTTTTTCCAACATCAGGTATCTAGAATCTAATGTACTCATGTTCCTTGAGCTGCAATGCTTTTTCTTTTGGTTTGCAAACTTGATGACAGGGCGTTCTAATCTTCAGCCAAAAGGTGTCAACGATGAGGAAGAGACATACTGTGTACACAAGATCAACTAACGGGTATTCACTTAGAAAATCCAAGGTCTTAAGTATCGGTGGGTCGCATTTAAAATGGTCCAAGTCCATTGAGAGAGACTCGAGAAAAGCTAATGAGGTTAGTTTCTTCACTGAAGTGTCGTTGGCCTGTCTGTGGAAGAATCATTTCTTTAGCACAATCGAAAGTGTTGTACACAATTTTCTTTTTCCTCTGTTTGTACAGGAAGCCACTTTGGCTGTGGCTGCATTTTCAAAAAAAGAAAATGAAAAGCATTCTGGACAAAGTAGTACTAGGAAGACAAGCAGAAACCATCTGGCACGTAAGTTGGTTCACGATAAATAGTATGCATGGCCAGTTATTTGGACGAATTATTCTACAATTTTGGAGGTCTTCTGACCAGTTCGTAACTTCGTATAAAGCTTCGCCTCCATTTATCTTGGGTTTACTTTCCTGCTGTTTCTTGAGTTTCTAATTCAGCAAACCTTAAGTTTTTTTTCTTATCGACTTCTGTTCTTCAGGGGAGCGCATTTTCAGGTTTGGTTCCCTTCGCTATAAAATGGACTCTTCAAGGCGAACTCTTCAGAGAATATCTGGTAGGATATCCTAAAGTTAAAAAACACTCTTAAACACTATAGTTTGATATTATAGATGAGCATTGAAGATATCAAAATAGAATTTAGAGAAACAAGAATATGGGCTCTGTGTCATTAGAAAACAGAAACCTCGAGTAGGGACAAGAGTCAGCGTTAGTGATCTGTTATCTGGAGCTTCTTATTCTGTCGTATATGGATGATCCAATCATACACACACATGCATTAGCTTTTAATCACTCCATCTAGGTGGTTGATGAGTCTCAACCAAGTTTTGATCTGAGGAACTCTCTAGGCTTGGAACTGTTAGTTTTTCATTAGTTGCACAAGAGTCTTGAACTCATGTATCTATCTGCTGAGCTAAGAAATGATTCTTTGTTAGATGAAGATTCACCGTGCTCTGGACCTACTGAAAATGGGAAAGGCGCAAAAAGACCGTTCATCCCAAAGAGATTGGTGATAGGCTATGAAGAGTATGTGATTCTTGATTCAAATATATATCCAATTTTACTCAATTAGTCTGGAGCCTCAATCTTAGTTTAATGTTGCAGATATGTTCGTGTGGGAAATGGTAACCAGCTTGTCAGAGATCCAAAGAAACGAACCCGCGCGTTAGCAAATGAAAAGGTCAGATGGAGCCTGCACAATGTCCGGTTGCGGCTGGCTAAGAAGAAGAAGAAGTACTGCCAGTTCTTCACAAGATTCGGGAAATGCAACAAAGATGACGGAAAATGTCCCTATGTTCACGACCCCTCGAAAGTTGCAGTTTGCACCAAATTTTTGAATGGATTGTGTGCGAATGAAAATTGCAAATTGACTCACAAGGTTGTTCTGCTAAGTCATTGCTGCAATTTTTTCTCCATAGAGACCTCTAACTGCTTGACTTGTTTCTTCCGCAGGTCATTCCCGAAAGAATGCCTGATTGTTCTTATTTTCTGCAAGGTAAGAATTTCCAACTGTACTAAGATCCCATTGCAGGTACGCACAATACTAATACCTATAACGCAGGCCTATGCAACAATGAGGCGTGTCCATATAGGCATGTGCATGTCAACCCGAGTGCTGCTATATGTGATGGGTTTTTGAAGGGATACTGTTCAGACGGAGACGAGGTACGGATTCAACTTAGAATACATTGCACGGTTTGCAATTGGCTCATCCATATTTTTCACGTCTTTAAGCACTACTAGTGCCTCTTTTTGCCACCTTGTTCCGATATAATTCTTTCGAGAGGTTTAAATACCATATTAAGTTGATGAATAATAAGGGAAAGAGAGATCCTTCCCTAGCTTTATGTCACATATTTTACTCATCCCTTTAATCCACTCTCAAACACTTGATGAAGTTAAGATTTGCGAATTGTTGTCTGTACATAATGGTAACAGTGTCGGAAGAAGCACTTCCTACACCTGCCCAGATTTCGAAGCCACTGGATCATGCTCTCAAGGATCGAAATGCAAGCTCCACCACCCAAAGAACCAGGGCAAAGGAAGAAAGAGGAAAAGACCAAGCGAACCATCGGAGAAAAATGCCCGTGGGCGTTACTTTGGCTCACTTCAGAAACTCTTTTCCGAGTCTGAGCCAATGGTAGTGGAAAGACGTCCTGCTGAGAGTGAGCATTTTGGAACAGAAGGCCTCGAGTTTATATCCCTTGGCGCTACCTGAGTATGAAGCCCGGTGATAACACTGATCAAGCCACCGAGCAATCTATCTCCAGTGAGAAGTGAAGAACGTGCTTCGATATACGATCTAATCAGACCAGTAGCTTTGATGCGGTAAGAAACAGGTATCAGTTTTTTGTTTGGTCGGAATACAAAGGTAAGCATTCTCTATTTTGGAAAGACATACTGCACGTCTTCTGATACTTTTTGTTTGTATTGTAGTTAGTTAGCTTTTGTTCTTTTCTAGATATACTCTACTTTATACAGAGAAGAATTGTATATATGTTTCTGTAACTGATCCAAAAATTGGAATACATTTGTTTTTGGTGTTCTCTTTTCTCTTTTGTTGTTTATCTCTAAAGTGGAAGTCGTATCCAATAAACAGGGGAGAGAGAACTAACATTACAGAAACTTGAAGACATTCGGTTAGTTTTGAGATATGAACTAGTACACTACCACACAATCATTGAAGTTAATTTTAATACAATAAAAGCAGCAAACCCTAGTCGAGAAAAGTAAAAAAAAAATGTCTCGCTATGGAACTGGAACTGAAACTAGGGAGCTGGTACTCTTGTCTTTATCAGAAACATGTGACCTTCAAACATTCATTGTCGAGCCAAGGTTTGAATGCATCATGGCGAGCAACTTTCTGAGATAACAAAAAGAAACATCCAATTAATTCCATAGAGTGCAAACGATGGGTCACTTGTATAGTAGTGATATGATCACATATGATACAGAGCATCTTTACTCTTTAAAACGATTGAAATAAAATAACAGGTTGCCATTTTACCGTTAAATAAAAGATAAAGCCACGCAACAGGTTCAGAGCTCTATAGCGACCCTCTCCATATAAAGCTTTTTCGAACATTTTTTTGAACTCTGTGAAAACCAAAACTCAATATGAATGTAAACAACACATTCCCTAACTTTCTATCATATAGAAGTTTGTTGTTGTCTGAAAGCAAGCAGAAGGATAGTACACTTTTCATTTAGCAATAGAAGATAGCTAAGCAAAACATAACTTTCCAAGAACATGTGATATGGTATATAGCTAACCTGGATACTGATCGAGATATGAAGGTTTCTTTTGATTCGTTGTATAAGTAAAATCCCTTCCATCTAAAAGCTCCTTAGATTTGGTCAACCATCTACACACTGATGCTTCATGTTCAAGCTCTTTGAACTCTTTTTCACTGTATGGTTGTTTAAGAACATTCATTATCTCCTTCCTAAACCAAGAACTGCATTGGTCACCTTCATCATCGCTCTCTTCCTCCAGATCCTTATAACAGACCCAACAAAAGATCATGTCAAAAGATAATTAAAAAAAAAAGGCAAAAGCGAAGGTGAATGAAGGTGATGTACTTACAACCACTTTATAACTCTTTGATGCCACAAACGGAGAGACTTCTTCATCAAGAAACGGACGATCATCAACCTCAATACTGTCGGAATCAGACAGAGACATTGCATCCACTTCCTCACGCTTGACTTGTATCTCCTTCTCAGGATTACTACCACTTGAGCTCTTCCACTTCTCCTACCAACGATGTAAGATAGGATTTGTAACCCTCATCAGGTACCATCTCCGCTTCACGAATCTCCTTATCTCGAGCTTCAACATTGTGTTGCGAGTTTCTCCTCGCATGACTTGTTGCATCAACGCTCTTATCACTCACAGGACTCTCTCTTCGCCTCAACACAAACTCCCTTGTCTTCTTGGTACTTGCTTGTTGGACACGATGAGGAGTCCTCGACACAACAGCATTCTTCTTGGTCGCACCATCTACTCTGCTCTTCTGCTCACCTTTAAACTCGCGCTTGTCGTATCCTCCGTTATCTACTTCGTACCTAATACACCTCAGTGGATTATCACTCAAGTATGAGTTTCCATCGTCCATAAGACTATCAAACAGCTTCAGATACTGCTGATCAATTTTGTTATCCCAATTATCATCACCAGCAGCAGAAAAGGTCATTTGCATGTTGGAGGGATTAGCTTCCCCAGACTCAACTGGAACATCAGTATCCATCGTAACCTCATTCAATTCACCACAGAGAACATCTTCATCGTCACTGTCTAAGTCGATCACGATAGGTTCCTTCTTCACAGGTCTCATAGCAGCAACAGCAGCAGAGCTCTTCATGTTTCTCATCTTAAAACTCACAACACAATTAGAGTCCTGTATAAAAAAAAAATGTGAGGGAAAACATTAAAACGTTACACTGAAGATAATAGTCGGTGACCACACAAACTGACTTATATATCAATAAACGGAGCAACACATGGATTGACTTACATAGTTACATTGCCATCTCTAGAAATTTTCTAAACAGTCGGTCAAATCAAAGAACGAGAGAAAGAACAGTAACTCTAATAAACTTCAATGGCTAGAAAAAGCAATTCACTGATCTCATCGAAGATCTCGCCATGGCTCCCACTGCACTCCAAGTGTCACAATCAGTGAGGTAGAGGGGTCAGTAAATAAAGCGCCAACTCGAGAAGAGAGCGTTTCCGCTTTTGTCGCTTCTCAATTATTACACACACAACCTTTAGGGGGGTGTATTGAATTTTGGATTTTAATAGTTTGATTGGATTTGAGAAAAACTGGAGTTTGAAGAGATTTGAACTAAAATCTCATTTATATGGGTGAGATTTAGAAAAATGAAAAAAAGATTTGGGTGAGATTTTATCTTAAATTTCAGAGTGCTTTAGATCATTTGATATTACTAATCTATATTGTTCAATTATTTAAGAACGTGATATACAAATGGTTGCTCGTATATTATTCCTTCTGCATCATCTATCACATGGACAAAATCATTATCATTTGTCTTCTCCCTTTCTTCAAATTGATAAGCCCGTAAGAATCACCCAGTCCCACTGCATTTTGTCCAGTTGCATTGTTTTGTTATCGTCTTTATCTCTTCAGAATCACATTCACATATAGATACACATTCAATACTTCATCATCTGCTCTGGTTTTTTTCGTGTCAGAGTTCCACCGAAAACTAGATCTGCAACAATAAAAACTGCAAAGCTTTGGTACTAGACTTCAAGATCTCCATCCTATTTTATACTGGCAATAGGTTTTTGTAGATCCAAGTTGTTGTTGTAGAGTTGTTAGTATTCTTGATTCCACCATCAATTTGTTGAATTTACCATTGGCATCACAAAAACCTTGATTGATTGCATCCACTAGTAACATCAATAACAACTTGTGCACATGTTCAAACCATGAATGGTATTGACCTTTACCTTTTATGTCTTTAGGATCTCCCATTTTTTAGAAGGCAACTAGTCATATGACACCATAGAGATTAAAAAAACTAAACTAACTAATCTATAGTCTTTATAACACCATATAAAAATAGTGAATTATCAATTTCTAAATTGACCGTGAAAGACTCAAACTCATAGACAAACATCATTCAGATTCATGACAAGTACACAAAATAATGAAACCAGTCTGAAACAGAAGTAAACTGAAAAGAATACTCGCTTTGATACATAAAAGAGTGATTGATGCATGTAACCTATCCTCAGTTTTGCAAGCCTCTCTCCACCCCCATGTTACTGATCTTATACACATAGATATATACATAATATACCTATCTAACCCTAATTAAAAAAACGTAAACAAAAAGAAGCCTATCATATTTATTTATTTTTCTAAAGAACAGCCCATAAAGCTTTTGAAAGTTAAAGCAACGTTGTTCTTCCAGAAGTCCTTCTTCTCTGTTCAATCAAAACACATATCCGATCTACTACTTTAGCTTGCATATTTGGAGCAAGTACTCTCACAGAATACTTCCTAAAGCTTTTGAGAGTTGAAGCACCGTGTTTTGAAGGAATCGACGAAGGTGGCAGAAGCTTCATCGTCACTGTCGTGCTTGCGAGAAAACAAAAGTGCGGAGACGTTGTCAAAGTTCAGGTCAACATAGAGGTATAGAGGGAAATTTTCTGGTGTAGATACTGGTTTGTGAGAGATTGTGGTGGAGTCGTAGCACTTGAAATATGGATCATCGATTTCTTTGGCCAAATTTTTATATTGCTTCTGGTTTTTGTCAAATATCAGGTATAGAGGTGTGATTTGTATTACGCTAGTTTTGACTAAAAATCGTAGATTTCGTTGCTTCAAATCCTTTTGTTAGATTTTTAATTTCAGAATAATTTGTCTTTCAATAACAGTAGATTTGATTTAGGTTTTGGAAATTGTTAATTGAATAACAGTGAATTGCAAGTGATTTGTGATGACTTTAGATAAATGTCATATTCAATAACACAAGATTTGAGAAAAAAAATAGAAATCATTAGTTGGATAACAGAGGATTTTGAAACAAAACCAAAACACTCTAAAATCAACAATTCAATACACCCCCCTTAATGTTTTCATTTTGGGCCAAATTTAATGATAAGGCCCAAATTATTAATTGGGCTCCGATTTTGGCCTTCGTAGTCTTTAACTATATAAAACAATTTTCTATCGTAAAATAACATCGTCGACCAAAAAAGCAGAAGACATTTTCATTTTATACAGTGGTGTGAAATTCGAGATGATATACTATAGTTTTGTTTATATTATACATATGAGAACTATAATATTTGTCGTTTTTTGGTTCTCCAGAAGAAAAATCAATTGGAATGAGTACGTACGTAACGTATGTGGCCGGTGGTGATAAATATCTATAGTTATATGTGGACAATCCTAATGCCGCGTAACTGAAGAACATTACCGAACATTCCATACGTCAAAATCATATTACTACAGCACTCTACTACATAATAATATTATCTATCAAAATATCTAGTTATATTTATTCGGATTAGGGAGCTTCGCAATTCTAAAATCATCAACGACTGTTAAATCAGACCCGTTATTCAAAGTTAAATAAATTGAACAAAATAGTATTAGGATTAGAACTAGACGAGTCATAGCTAAACATTTTTCATAGACAATTAGATATATGTCATAGTTGACGAATAAATTCTATTAAAAGATGAGAAGAAATGTCGTGTTTTAATGACTTTTCTTCTAGAAACGTCATTTCGAAAGAAGAAAAAACTGCAATTGTCATTTTCATAACCACATCTTCTCCGAAGTTTCCCGCTTGGATCCATTCCGTCCGCAAGTACACCTTCTCCTGTCCGTACATGCTCATTTTGATTGATATATATAGTTGTTTGTGTGTGTATATGAAGTCTATAGCCGATAAATCTTGAAACTTTTTTCAGATACAGAGTACCCAATTCCTAAACAAAAGTTCTAAAACTATCATAAACAGAACCACCGAGAGATATGGATTGTTCATTCATAAGCATAACCGATCTCCAAAGAATGTTCCAAATGCTCGACAAGAACCAAGACGGTCTCGTGACCCTCGACGAGCTTCATTGGATTCTAGAGAGACTCGGCTGGTCCGAACACACTCCCGAAGAACTCGAACTGTTCGTTGGGAAAAAGAGCCTCGACTTAGAGGAATTCCTTCGGTTTTACGACGACGCCGTTTCCAATAGGAAGGAAACAAAGAGCAATAGTGTTGTTGATAATGATGATGATGATGCTATTGTGAGTGCGTTTAATGTGTTCGATGTGAATGGAGATGGTTATATTTCGTCGGAGGAGCTTCGAACGGTGTTGGAACGGCTCGGATTTGAGGAGGAGACAAAGAGTTGGGATTGTGGGAGGATGATTCGAGCTCATGACAAGAATCTTGATGGTGTTATTGATATTGAAGAGTTTAAGAACATGATGTTACATGTCCAAGTGATGCTTGCATATGTGTGTATAGTCCAGGTGACATGTTTTGTGTGTTGTGTAAACTCCTTAAAGTAAGTATATATGCTTGTTAATGTAAAATATATACATCTCTGTTACTTTTTTTACCTAATCATATGTTCCCGCATGGTTGTGATTAAGTTGTAAGCAAGACTTGTGAATCTGCTATTAATTATCCGGGTTCGAGCCTTAAAACAGAAGCATAGCCATGTAGAAAGTTTGACTTTATCTTTGACTCATACAGTTTACATTGTAGTTCGGTAATAGTCTAATAGATGATCCGGTTATCTTATGCCATTAGTTGGAAAAGACTCATGCGATATAGTATCAGTTAATCTCTTCTGAACTAATTAGGTCAGCCAATAAAGTACATATAAGAAAATATGTAAAGTATACCTTTCACAGTTGTTAAAGAGGCAAGGACTTGGCATATAAACCGAACAAGTATTATGGACTTGGCGTATAACATAATTTGAACAGTTATTTCATATGGAAGTTTCTATGGCTATTGGGCTTTTCTTATTTTCTTACCCAGGAAAAGTAAACCGGACAATACTTCGGTATACCTGGTTCCTATGGTACATCCGGTTTAGTAAACGAATCTATCTCCATGAAATCTTAAATTCAAAGGACTGTAATCTGTATATGGTGCTACAGAAGTTGATAAGCATAAGTATTTATGGTTTGAAGATGACACATGTTGCCATATTAATTGAATATAGACCATGTGAGTAAACAAGTATTTATATATATGTAAGAGAAAGCTAAAGTTTTATCGAAAATTGGCAAAACCTTCATGATGCCAATATTAGCAAGTACATAGCATTTGATGTTATGCATATGTGATATGTACAGTTAATGAATACGTACATGTTGGGTGATGCAGAAATTCATTAAATATGCATGTCTTTTAAACTACCCGTATTTATCCACATTAAATCATCTCACCACCCACTGCCAATGTTCATAGCTCTCTGTGTTTCAAAACTTTTTTGGTGTACACACAACATTGTCACATGAATTACAAGAGTATGCTCTGTAACTTTGCTATTTTGATAGACACTAGACCTCCAATTTATAACATTTTCGGCATGTACTTAGTTTTTGTTAGATCTCTTTGATTCAATAAAAAACTTTATAGCGTGCAAGTCATCAAATTAATTTGCATTTTATCTTCACTTTTGAATCCCTGAGTATGACTAGTCGGTACTCGTCACGGGGATCCTTACAAGTGTACAAGTTGTCTTTGTATATGTAATTTTTTTTCTTCTAATATTTCAAATTTATTAAATTAATATTGTTCTGATCTAGTGGATTATAAATTTAGAGGAATATAGAGTTAAGTCTTGTTCTCCATATTCTAAGCTAGTTTGGGTTATATATAATGTGTCTTTTTTTTGCTAAAGCTATATATATATAATGTGTTATTCATCTTGTATTCCTAAAGTTCAATGTCCACAATTTACATTATAAGGATTTGAATATAGGTGGTGGTGATAAGCTAGCATTAGCTCAAACCTTGACGGTTGAATACCGGACTTATATCTATACTTTTTTTCTGGAAAAAAATGCAATACCGATATTTTAGTTATAAATGTCACAACAGTACAAGTTGCTCGACGGTAGCGACCAATCTTCCAAGATACAGTTGATTAATGATAAACGTAAGCAAAACTAACATATCATGTGGACGTTGACACTCGAAATCAATGCTAACGTCAGCTAAACGAGCATGCATGGCTGTAATATGCATATAAGGGTTTCAACTAGCTTAAGATGCTAGTTGAAACTAGCTTAAGATGCTTTTAGCAAAAAAAAAAAAAAAACTAGCTTAAGATGCTTCTCTTAGTACCAAATGTGAAAATACTACTACATTATTATGCTGGAAAGACTATCCACAAAATAATTTGCCAATATGATTTGAGGTATCAAGTATCCAATGCATGCATAAAGCATTATCGTCTTAATCTTATATAAACATAGATTCTATTATGAATATAAATTTAGAAAGAAGGATCATTATTTTGGGTAACTCTAGCCTTCGACCGTATTCCAAACTAAAAATTTGTCGCCACAATCTTGGAAAACTATAGAGTGCTCGTTGGTCCTAACTTTATTAGATGACTCTCTCTTCAATCGATACACACCTCTATTTTTCTATAAAACTATTATTTCTCAAAAAAAGAAAAGACGTTTCTTTTTATATATTAGCCAAATTTAGTACTTGTTTAAGTTAAGAAACTAAAGAAGATTTGTTTACTTCATTCCATCAAGCTGATTTTATGGGCCATATGTAATCAATTATAGTTGTAAAAAGAAAAAGACATAAACTCCAACACCTTCAAAACCTTTTCAAATATTTTATATATACCACATCTCGTGTCTTTAAACAAATCACGTACCAAAGCAAGACATTAAACAATATCAAAACAATGGATCTCTTACTTCCACACCCATCAAACTCAACTCCACTCACCGTCCTCGGCTTCTTAGACCGAGCCGCCTCCTGTCTACGGCGACTGTCCATCCATCCTCCACACCATCAAACACCGTCCACACTTGGTCCGAAACCCACAACCGCTTGTATCCGAATAGCCTCGGCTCTCACTTCCTCTTCCCTCGGCATTAACCAAGGCCAAGTCATCTCTGTCGTGGGCCCCAACGTCCCGTCCGTCTACTGAGCTTCAGTTCGCTGTCCCAATGTCCGGAGCCATCTTAAACAACATCAACCCTCGCTTAGACGCACATGCACTCTCTGTTCCTCCTGCGTCACAGTGAGTCCAAGCTCGTTTTCGTCGACCACAGCTCCATCTCAGCTAGTACTCGAAGCAGTCTCGTTCTTGGGACAACATGATAAGCCTCACCTCGTCCTCCTCAACGATGATGATGATTCTTCCGCTGCTTCATCAGCCGCATCGGATTTTCTTGACACGTACGAAGGGATCATGGAGAGAGGAGATTCAAGATTCAAGTGGATCCGTCCACAAAATGAATGGAAACCTATGATACTCAACTACACGTCCGGAACGACGTCGTCTCCCAAAGGAGTGGTGCTTAGCCATAGAGCAATTTTCATGCTCACTGTTAGCTCCATGCTTGACTGGTCCTTTCCAAACCGTCCGGTTTACCTCTGGACGTTACCGATGTTCCATGCTAATGGTTGGGGTTACACGTGGGGAACCGCTGCGGTTGGAGCAACCAACGTTTGCACAAGGAGAGTTGACGCGCCAACAATATATGACTTGATCGATAAGCATAACGTGACTCACATGTGTGCTGCACCGATGGTTCTCAACATGCTCACTAACTACCCTTCCCGTAGTAAACTCAAGAGCCCGGTTCAGGTACATACCTCCTGGTTTTATTTCCGGTTTTGTTTATGATAGATAGCTCACTTTGTTATTCACTTAGGTTTTTATATTTTATTCAAGCTGAAAATAAACTAATGTTCTAAAAATATGTCTAAATGGCGGTGTCTAGACATCGTCTAAACAGTAATAAATCGGTTATAAAAGAAACAAATATTTTAAAACAGTTTTTCAAAAAAAAAATGTCATATGTTTAGTGGCTAGCCTTCTACAAAACGTCAAACTAGCACTTGATGATTTCTTATTTATAGCTATCAATTCAATAGCATTTAAATTTTGAGGGTTGTGACACGTATTGGATCAACTATTCTCTGTTTCTGGTTCATCAAATTTAAATATACTGAAATCAGGTGATGACGGCTGGAGCTCCACCTCCCGCAGCCATCATCTCTCGAGCAGAGTCCCTCGGTTTCAACGTCGGTCATGGTTATGGTTTAACCGAGACAGGGAGGCCCTGTTATCTCATGTGCTTGGAAGCCTGAGTGGGATCGTCTTGATCCCTTGGAGCGAGCTAGACTGAAGTCAAGACAAGGAGTAAGAACCGTTGGATTTGCTGAAGTCGACGTTAGGGACAAGAGGACAGGCTAAAAGTGTAGAAGCACGACGGAGTTTCAGTAGGAGAGATTGTGTTAAAAGGAGGATCGGTTATGCTCGGGTTACTACAAAGACCCTGAAGGAACCGCGGCGTGTATGAGAGAGGACGGATGGTTCTATACAGGAGATGTTGGGGTTATACATGAAGACGGTTACTTGGAGGTTAAGGACAGGTCAAAGGATGTGATCATATGCGGAGGAGAGAACATAAGCAGCGCGGAGGTTGAGACTGTTCTGTACACTAACCCGGTGGTGAAGGAAGCTGCGGTGGTGGCTAAACCGGATAAGATGTGGGGAGAGACACCGTGTGCTTTCGTGAGCTTGAAGTATGGTAATAATGGTGGTGATGGATCGGTGACTGAGAGGGAGATAAGGGAGTTCTGTAAGACGAAGTTACCTAAGTATATGGTTCCGAGGAAAGTGATTTTTCAGGAGGAGCTTCCAAAGACATCTACTGGAAAAATTCAGAAGTTTCTTCTCAGACAAATGGCTAAGTCGTTGCCTTGATTATCTGGTTTGAGTTATTGAGAATATGAAGAAACTATGAGACGTAAAAAATAAAGAGTATCTATCGTTTGTGATGTATTAATGTATATCCTTGAGAGGGGATTAGTTTCTAAGTTTGATGTAACATATGCGTGCTTTTAATTGTAATGAGATTTGCTAAGAAAGAGTGACTTTACAAGTTAATAACCCTCTTAACCTCATTATTACAAAGTGTGGTTCCTTTAGCTTTCCTTGTCCTGCCCTAATACTTCCTATACAGATTCTACATTATGTTGATAGTCAATGGCCTTCGATAAATCTTAAAAGCAGTGTGTAAAAGGACATTATCTTTATTCAAATCCACCTCGACAGGCACATGTTTAAATTAAATTGTTTTACGTCTCAGCAGCTAAGTTCTAAAACTAAGCAAACCCAAGAGACAATGAGAACGATTTCAGACAAGAGTGTGATCTTCTAACCTATCACAGAATCACTCTATGAATCAGAGAGAAAAAAACGACTTTCTATGTCTAAGAATCTAAGAAACTTCTTACCTTCGAAGAATCGAACAGTCAATGGTTGTTTCCGGATCGAAGGTAAGATCCAAGTGATTCTAATTTCGGAATTTTACGGTTCCACTACTTTAATTGATCAACCTCGTAATCGTTAGCTTCCTCTGCTTCGTCAATCTCTCTCGTCTTCTGCTTATTTGAAATCTTTGGTCGGAAGAAAACAACGATCACGATTCCTATACACGGGCCGGTATAATTATAACCTTTAGGGCCTTTAAAGCTTTGTTATGGGCTTCTTTTAAATTACTACGGTCCACTGAACGAAATATAATGTAGTAGATTAGGGACATCATTAATTCATTATGTTAGTTAGCTGGGTTCATTCCATACATAACATCATAAAATATAAGAGTTGTAAGGATGATTGCTTTTAACGCTGATTTATTATAATATTACAATTATGAAAAAAGTTACATAGATGATTCGTTAACCGACAATAGTACATGACCAAATTTATTTGTACCATATTGAAGATTTCTCGTAAATCTTTCTTTCGTTGTTTCCATAACTATTTAATAAATCGTTCTCTCCAAAATTTGAAATCTAAATCTCCTATAATCTGCAAAAATTTGCATAATTGATATCTCATGTTTTTATAGGTTTTTAGATTCATATTTTAGATTATTATGATCATTTTAGGTTGCATTTAGGTCATTATGTTGCATTAGAGTGTGCATTTACATATCAGGGGTTGGAGTGCACAATTAGAAGTTTTGGGTCAATTCGCAAGGTTATTTCTGCAATTTACAAAGTATGAGGCCAGAAACGAAGTTATCAAAAGTTCAGGGACCAAAGTTGCAAATACTTCACAAGTCACCATTGGAGCTTTCGATCTTCTTCTCGCCGGATCTGTTGACGACGAGCAGCCTTACCGGAGCAGAGGACGGCAGAGGACCTTGAACAAGACTGGTTGACGACACGTGCTGAGCTTGGATACGGTGGAGAGCTTCAACACGGAGGAGTCCCGATGGTGAAACTTGATTCCAGAGCTTCCACGGTGGATTGCGTGGAGGAGAGCTCCGACGGAGAGCACGAGCTCAGCCACTACGATCGCGAATGAAGCCATAAGAGAGCTTGACGCCGATAGAGGAGAAGCTCGACCAGTGGAGCACGAGCTCGATTCCAGTTAAATCCACGGAGGAGATAGGCTGAGAAAACGACTGTCAGAGCGGCTTGGCAAAACTGGTTGGTGAAGTCGCCGTATCATGAGCGTGAGATGGAGCGGGAGGTTGCAGCGACGTGATGTCATCGCTCGGCATGAAACGATCCTTGCAGCGGCCAAGTGGAGCGGGAGCAGAGACCGCTGTGGAGAAGAAGATACGCGAAACCAAATGGTTGACCGGTTTAGTCCGGTTGACTTCGGTTAACTCCGGTTTAATCTTACTAAACCAGCTCGAAATTTACCTCTCTATTAGTTTTAGATATCAAAAACCCTAATGTATCTCATTTTCTCTCTAGACTTTGCCTCATTTTGTAAAAGCTTGAACCTTTTGATTATCTAAGGAATTGCTTCATCTTATATATTGTTTCTCTTAATCATTAACATGATTAGCCTTGAGTCTCACATAGATTTGAGGTTTCTCATGGAGATTAGGGAGTAGACACATTTTGGATTCATGAATTAGGGTGATTAAGGGTGATTAGTGAAGATCTAGAGTGTTTAATGTTAGATCTACTTATTTCTTTGCTTGTTGAGGGTTCTTAATGCTATTTTAGTCTTGATCATACTAAAATAGATCCTTAGACATTTCCTGCCCGAAAGGTGTATGATGAAATGTCTGAACCAACTCTTCAATGCTTTTAATGTACTTTGCCAAAGAGATTTGTTGTTAAAGGTGTTAAGATTGCTAGTAGACTTGTCCATAATGATTGCTTTAGTAATATACAACCGAAGAGATTTGATGCTTGAGTTACTAAAGCAAATGAGCATTCATCTTGAGAAAGAGCTTGTTTAGTGTTGTGTCTAGGCATAAGGAAAGTGTTGATTTGATAGTTTGCCACTCTAGCTTGGATCTTAGTCACCCAAAATCAAGTCCCTAATCCCATGAGTCCACCTTAGCATTTGATTGAGTTCTTGCACTAGTTTCTAGATTGGATTTGAGATCACCTTATTTATATTTCTAGGATCTTAGCTTGTTACAATCATCCATCTTCTTATTTGCTTAGATTAAGATAGTTTGTGTATTCTTGGTGTTATAGATCTCTAGTTCTCTGTGGTTTGACAATCTTTCTATACTATCATTTGACTTGGGAGCCTTGAAAACTTCCAATATCAATAATCTAAGATTCAAATTCTAAACCCAAATGTAGAAACTTTCAAAGTTTAAACTTTAACCTACGTTACGGTGCTTTCACATTATATAATGGATGATTTAATATGACAACTTAAGTTTAACAATCCCATATAAACTATATTCAATTTTATAAAAGTTCATGAATGAAGATATTTACATAAACTATGTCGAAGATCTATTCATACCGCATGTTCTGTTTTCTTTTGAACACTTTAATTCATTGCATGTTTTGCTAGCTATTCATTTCAAACCTTGAATCATTTTTTTTAAACAATCAAAGGGTGGTGAATCCCTGTTCCCAGATAACGACCATGATCCTAGTAAGCCAGGTCCGTTGTTCCAAGACTATTTATTTGGATAAAATTCCAAGACTATAGATGTAGATAGGCATGCTACATCGAATGTTCCACAGCTAAAATAATAATATAGCAAATGGAGATTTGAAACACAAGATATTTTCATATGATATGGAATATTTGATTTAGACTAGAGTGATGAAAGTAACCTTATCGACTAAAATGATTTGTTAAGTAAGTCTTTTATATTCCATCCGTTTTCACTAAGTACCATTTTTTTTTTCTTCCGAGTGCTTCGTTTATTCCACTTTTGCTTTTCTTCTCCTCTTACCGCGACACTGTTTCAACTTTCAAATGAATTGTTGATATAGATTATAACATGATGTGTTGTTAATAATTAACTAAATTGTTGCAAACCATAAAGATAATGGCTAATTAAGAAGCTAAGTTGGATCATTTTGATAACCTTTCATTCTTTTTTTTGCGCCTAATACTATTAAACGTAACAAGTAACAACGCACATGATTTCTATTTTCTTTCATCTGTATATCATCTTTTGATCAGAGTTATCAGATAGAGTCTCTGATTTGAAGTTTTTAAAACATTGCTACACTATTAAATTTGGGTTCGTGGTTCATGTGGTGAAGCTATGTATGGATAATTTAATAGTAATGGAATGTAACTGTTCTCATAAAATATACAAACGGCCAATAGGCAAAGGTAGATAAACAGAGAGTGCGGCCAATCCATATCGTGCCTAACTCGGAAAAGAAGAAGTGGCTTTAATCAGTATCTCAATTAGTTAAATCCTTAATTGCAGCATAATTGGTTCTATCTTAATATAATTAAAGAGGCCACGTGGGGAAAAATAACAAGATTAACAAAATAAGAATATTTATATATTAATATATTCATATTATTAGCTTGTAGGATAAGTCTCATCGACTGATAAATTGGGGAGTGTGTGTGCACACAATTAAGACGATAAGAGAGAAGAAGACATAGATAAGTAAAGATCGATGAGCTCAGTAGCAAAAGCGGTGGCGGTAGAGGATGGAGAGTGGCGGCGACGACGCTTGTGGCCGAAACAAGGGAGTGTGTTCCCAAAAGAGAGGAAGTTGGTGAAGACAATGATCCTGGAGGCTCTTCTTCCATCTCGACTTTCTTTCGACTCCAAGCACACAGTAGAGCCGCCGCGTATCAAGCGCGTGCAGTCTACTTTCCGGTAGCCTTCAAGTGATATTTTGGTGTACCTTAGAAAGTATTTGGATTGTAAACGATAACAAGTTCGAGTAGTATTTTCCCGTCATGTGTTTGTGTGTCTCTATTGTGACATAGTTTGTGTGTTATATGGCTTCTTTAAGACATATAGATTCGTGTGTTGTTAATTTTGCTAGTTTCTTTATGTATCCGTGTTAATTTAAAATCTATAGTTTGCTACATATAACATTTAAGATGCATGTCTTTAAATTGTTTTCATTCAAATTGAGAGTTAGAAATGATTTATAAGCTTCAAACTATATAAACTACAAAACCAATGAATGGTCACTTTTAACTGATGGTTCATAACATTTTTAAACCTTTTAGCAAAAAGTTTTTTTTAACTGCAACACGTTAAAAAAAAATCTTGAACAAAGTAAACGACGAAAACATTTGTTTAGTTAGTACTTAGTAGTATTCGGTTGGCTTATTAAGTGTTTAGTGTAAGCTTTCAATTAAGAAATAGATAAGTAGCTGGTAAGGTGATGTTGTTGTGGTAGTCTCTTCAGAAGATGATAAGAACGGACCGTACGAGATTATTTTTATAACCAATAGCACTATCTTTTTAATTATAAAGGAGTATCCTGATTTCTATCCAAATGGATTTAGACTAGCCACGTATTAACAATCTAGATTTTTGGTTTACGTATTGGTTTCATATTTCTGCCGATGCCAAAAATTTTATATTTCGGTGGTGAGGATTTAAACTCTATTGATTTTACCGTAATTAAATTTGACAATGAAGTTAATCACCACTATACCACAAGCACCGGTTAACCAACAACACGACTTTAAATGGTCCACGTCTATAAACAATATCATTTAAAATCGACAATTAATAAAGAAAAAAATATATATACGGGGACGAAAGGCAGGAAGAAATATAATTCTGGTGTATCAAAATGACAATATTTATGCATATGCCATATTGACTCTACTGCTTGGTTGAAAGACTATGGTCTGGACTCTGGATCCACAAACCATCGTCACACTTCTTAGTTACTCCCTCCGTTTCGAATTATTTGTTGTTATAGGGAAAAAATTTTGTTTCAAAATAAATGTCATTTTCGGTTTTCAATGCAAAATTTATTGACAATATTCTCTATTCTATTTTTTATTGGTTGATATATGGTTAGATGTATTGGTAGTAGTATTTTTATTTTGAAAATATATAAAATTAAATATTTTCTTAATCTGTGTATATAAAGTTAGAACAAATAGAAAGAATATTTAACACGCACATATATAGCTCAGTTACTGGTTGTAACTGATGTCGTAAATTCTGGTCTGTCTAAAGAAAATTATGCCGTCTGAAAAAATAGATTGTACATTTTTTTTTGCTAAACTAAAATAGATTGTACTTCCAAAGTTACAACACTCCCTGATTGTTTTTCATACCAATACTCACGGTGTCGTTTTTTTCTTGGGGAAATTTCATATATACACTTTTGGAAGTACCACTTTTCATGTATACACTCATAAAAAAAATATTTTCAAAAATACCTAAATCATCAATAGGCAAAAGACAAAAATAACCTTTTCATAACTCTAACCTAATTACTTGTATCTTTCTATTCCGTAGAAAACTTTGACGACGACGATCAGCGATCTGACGGCGACGAGATCGGAGTTCTCCGGCGACGAGATCGGAGTTCTCCGGCGACGAGATCGGAGTTCTCCGACAACGGCGATCGGAGATCGGACTAGGATTATTTCGAATCCTCAGGTGGATGATGACGACGGCGGATTCAAACCTAGGGAGACGATCAGGAAGCGTGAGGGCGATTATAGTAACAGGAGGCTTAATCGAGTTCTTTCGCCGGATAGAGTTGATCCGTTTGCTGTGGGGGAGAAGACTCCGAATCTGAGTGTTCGGACTTATAATGATCATATGAGGGAGACTGCTGTGCAGAGGGAGAGGGAGGAGACTATGATGCTGACTGCTAAGAAGAAGAAGGAAGCGGAGGAAGCTGCTAAGGAGCAGAAAAACATTTTTGTTGGGTGGTGTGTTCTTTGTATTTTAGAGTTTTATCATTTTTTGTTTGGTGCTCTGCAGCTGCGATCACATGTTGAGAATCTAGCGGCTCTGTTTAAGAGTAACCCTCAACGGCGTTTCAAGTCAAAGAATGCATTTATATTGATAAATTCTTTTAATTTAAAGTTGACTATATATAATCAGTGCAAAACTGGTAGATAGTTTACAGTAGGCTTATGGCACTCCAGCGGATGGGTATTGTCGAGAACTACGAGAGAATCAGAGAGTTTTCAGTCGCCATTGTTGTATGCATCCCTCTCTCCTTGTTTCCATGCTTTTCTCTCCATAGCTATACAATTCTATGTTGCTAGCTATAGTTATTTGAAAAACTTATGAATTGACAGGGAATTGGTGGTGTTGGAAGTGTTGCTGCTGAAATGCTGACCAGATGTGGTATAGGTCGTCATCTGTTGTATGACTATGACACCGTCGAACTTGCTAACATGAACCGACTCTTTTTCCGACCTAATCAGGTTCTCGCTTTTTCACTTTTTAATTTTGCAATTTTTATCTGTGATTCTGATCTCCGAGGAGTGGTGACTTGTAGGCTGGTATGACAAAGACTGATGCTGCTGTTCAGACTCTTGCTGAAATAAACACTGACGTAGTACTTGAGGTAAATTTTCTACTTGATGGTGCCTTATTCCATGGGGATTAAACATACATTTATGGTAGTTTATATCATAGTATTTGAATTATTTTACTTATCAAGTAGGAGGTCTTTGATGTATGATGTTTGTTTCTTTTGTCTCCAAAAGGGTCCACGACGCCAACACCGAAGCTATCTAGGTGGGATGAGACGCCAACTATCTAGGTGGGATGAGACGCCAGCTACTATGGGTGGAATGACTCCTAATGCTGCTTACACTCCTGGTGTTACTCCATTCGTGGGAGTTGATATGGCTACACCAACTCCGAGTCAGCTTAATCTGCGTGGTGCTATGACTTCAGAGCAGTACAATTTGGCGAGGTGGGAGAAGGATATTGAAGAGAGGAACAGACCTTTGAGTGATGAAGAGCTTGATGCCATGTTTCCTACAGAAGGATACAAGTTGTTAAACCCGCCTGCCAATTACGTTCCCATCATAACCCCTGCTAGGAAGGCTCTTGGAACCCCGAACAAGATTTGAGTTTGAAATCATTCTTTCTCAGGCAAAACGAACTAATTGTTATTAAAGTGTCGGTCTTCTCTTCACTGGATCCTTTGAAGTTCCAAAACAAAACACATTTGATGCAAAAGAATGTGAATTGAGCAGGAGTGAAGTGAAACGCAAAGAGTTTGTAGAATATTTTATAAGGGGTTTTAAGGATATATAAATAATTTATAAGGATTTATAAAATATTCATAAAGTTTATAAATTTTATACACCATTTATTAATAATTTATAAGGGTTTATAAAACATTCATAAATTTTATAAAAACGATTTATAAAATTTATACACCAATTTATGAGGGGTTTATAAGGGTTTATAAATCAGTTTATATCACTTTTAAAACTAAAATTAGTTTATCATAATAATAATTCAACTTAAAACCCCTAAAATTCTTATAAATTTGGATTTTCTGATATTGTGATAATACATCACAACAACTTATAAGCTTTTATAAAGTAGTATTTGAATAACATATAAATCTATATATATATATATATATATATATATATATATATATATAAAGGTGTATAAATATCTCCACTTAGACAATTTATAAGGGTTTATAAAGGTAAAATAAATCAGCTAGAAAAACTCTAAATCATTTTAAAAGTTTATAAACCATTATAAAGAGTTTAGAAATCAACTAAAAGAGTTTATAACCATTTAGAAAGGTTTATAAAATAATTAATAATGGTTTGTATAATAATTTATAAGGATTTATAAAAATAATTTATCAAATTTATACACTGTTATAAAGGATTATAAAAAAAATTATAAAAGTATGTAAAATTATTTGTATGAGTCTATAAACTATTTATAAATGCATAATAAACAAGTTATCAAATCTATAAGTTTGAAAGGAGATTTGTATCATTCGGAGAGTGCAAAGCGTATATCACTAATGATCCAAGGTTCTCTTCACGATTCTTGATGATGTTTCTCATTACAACATCAAAGCCACATCTGATCTCAAGGCTAAGGCAATGAACGGGGAACCTTCGATATTGTGTTCCAGGATCTATATATTTTCGCGAGATCAGGAGAAAAAACCAAAGAGGAGACACTGTATAAATATAGAATTTTTTTATATAAATATATAGAAAATTTGTATAAGGGTCTATAAATCTTTTATAAGAATATTTAAAATTATTTATAAGAATTTATGAATCTATTTAGAATGGTTTATAAATCTATTTATAAGGCTTATAAAACCACTTATGAACCATTTATAAAATTATAAGAGCTTATAAAACCTTGTATCAACCATCTATTTAGTTTATAAAATACATATAAATATTTATATAACTATTTATAAATGTTTGTAAAACTATTTACAAGAACATATAAGTTACATATAAGAATTTATACGCTATTAAGATGTCCATTTTCAAAAGTACCTAAATTTTAAGGAAACAATAGACAATTATATCCTCTAGTCTATTTCTACTCATAGTGAGAGGAGATCTCATCGACGAGTTTTAAATCGCATCCATGGGTGGACTACATCACCTTCGCCGGTGGACTACAGTGCTACGTCGGATCAAAAGTAGTTGGATCGTATTCGACCATCTATAAAGTTTGTAAAACACATATAAATATTTATAAAGGTTTATAACAATTTATAAGTTTTATAAGAGCTTAAAAAACCGAGTATCAACCATCTACAAAGTTTATAAAATACATATAAATATTTATATAACTATTTATAAGGATTTATAAAACTATTTAAAAGGGCTTATAAAACTATTTACAAAAACTTATTAAGTTATTTATAAGAGTTTATACATTTATTTATAACTGTTTATAAATTAATTTACAAGGTTTATAAATCTATTAATAAGAGTTTCTTTTTTTTTTAACTCTGAGTCTGCATAAGAACATAACAAAAAGAACCATTCAAAGCTTCACCCCAAATTACCTTATAAACCCTAAATCAGTTTATAAAATAAAAAATCAGTTTAAAAACTCTTATAAATAATCTTATATTATAAATCAATTTGTAAAATGTTCTAAGTGTATATAAACTGGTATTTCGTTTGTAAAAATTTAAAAGGTATTGTGTATCATTTACAAACTCTTATAAACTTACCAATTTTCCATTGGCTTTGAATAAGTTACATCCAACTTATAGAGAGAGAATAAGTGAGTGGCGAATGTTACCTGCAATTTCCCTTTTATGTCAAACCCCTGAGATTCATCCTGGAAATCAATGGATTTTGCTTTACAGGTGAGATAACACACACATTTATAAACTTTTAAAATCAACTTATAGACCTCTTATAAGTCATTTTATGTTTTAATAAACATTTATAAACTTTTATAAATAACATTTATAAACTCTTATAAATCAAAAGTAAATTTATAAACATTGATAAATCAACTTATAAATATTTATAAATAAATTTATAAGCTCTTATAAGGGTTTGTAAGAGTTTTTTTTTTGTTTTCTTGATGGGTTTATGACAAGTTGATAGGAGTTGGTAAATTATATTTGAAAGTTTAAAAATCATTTTATAAAGTCTTATAAATTATTTATAAAAGTGTATAAATTGTTTTAAGAATTTCTAAAGTTACAAATCTTTTATAAATTTTTAAACTGATGTATAAGAGTGTTATTCCAAAATACATATGCAATCAATCTCATATACTCAATATGTTTGAATTTATAAACCCTTATAAATTTATAAACCCTTCGGGAGCCTATTAATGAGGCAAATCAAATAAAACATTCAGATCTTATATCGACAAAAGGCTATGACTTAATCTTTTCCTATCATAAAGATTTTGTTTTTGAATCATTATAGTTCTGCTGGGAGTGAGGAAAACTGGGCATGCTCCACGAGACAAATGTAATAATATAGTATAATACAACACAAATGTCACAATGGAATAAATAAAAAAATGTCAAGGGGGTTAAAGAGACAATAATGGTTTCATCCATGTCAGCCTTGTTACCAACCAAGATCTTGTTAACATTATCAGAAGCATGTTGTTCGATATTACGAATCCAGTTGCTTATGTCTGCAAACAACAACGCCAAAAATCTAAGTTTATAAAATAAATGATTATTTGGTTACATGAAGGAGGGGGGAAACTTACTGTTGAAGGAAGACTCGTCTGTGACATCATAGACTAGCAAAATTCCCATTGCCCCACGGTAATAAGCTGTTAGAAAGCCAAAGGACAAGTAAATGAAACAGATCATAAACATAACAAAAGCCAAAAACAATCAAAGCAAAAAAAGGAAAGAGAGTGGGGACCAGTGGTGATAGTGCGGAAGCGTTCTTGACCAGCAGTGTCCCAAATCTAGAGCTTGATACGTTTCCCATCAAGCTCAATCGTTCCTATCTTAAAGTCAATCCTACAAATCACAAAAAAACGCAAAAAGATGAAAAGATCAAATACGTTGGAAACTAATTTTGTCAAAAACACAGAAACAACAAACCCAATGGTGGTGATGAAGCTAGTGGTGAAGGATCCATCAGAGAAACGTAGAAGCAGACAACTTTTACCCACACCTGCACACCAAATCAAATCAAAAACAAAAACAAGCGTGAGATCTCTCTAATCGATCACAACATCACAATTAAATATATCGATTCAATAGAAAAGTGAAATTTTATTGGGAGATGATGACATATACCACTATCTCCAATCAGAATAAGCTTAATGAGATAATCATAATCGGCTCTGGCCCTAGCAGGTGGAGCAGCCATCGATTCTAAATGAGACCAAAAAGCAAAATCAGAAATCAAATCATTTGTATCACTCTTTCATCTAAAAATACGAAAACAAAATCGTGCCGAGAAAGAAGAAGAAACTCGATGTAGTCGGAGAAGAGAGACAGCGACCGTTATGAAGAACTCGTCGGATCTGGCCAGAGAATTCGTCGGCGTCGTCGTCGTCGGATCTGAACTCGGATCTCTTCGGAGAACTCGTCATCATCGTCGGATCTGTTCGGAGAACTCATCGATGTCGTTGAATCTGGTCGGAAAACTCGTCAGTTGGATCTCGCCGCAGAACTCGTCACTGACTCTTTAGCTTAAAGTTGAATTTGAGATTTTAAGAAATCGTGGGAAGAAAAGATTATTTTTTCAGGTTTAATTCGTTAGGGGTACAATGGTACTTTACCTATTAAAATTTTAAGGGTAAAGTTGATTAATGCAAACATGAAAAGTGGTATCTTAAAAATGGTATTTTTAGTAATTTCCCTTTTTTCTTTGACTAATTTTTTTATTATTTTGATATTGATAACGAATTTACATAAGCCTCCTCCTTTTGCTGATTGGATACAAATATCCTAACTTGATCTCTACGTTGGTGGCTCCCAGCCCCCTCAAATGAACATATACTTTCTATTGAATCTAAAAATGAAGTTATATAAATTAATTGGAAATTATATCAGATATGATATGCCACGTATGATTTTATATCATTTTAATGCACATTTGTGAAAATATCTTTCTCACAAAATAAAAATTAAATGAATAAAAGCCTGGCGTTACTAAATCAACATATTAACTATTAGTTTAATTAAGAAGTACGAAATTAATTATTTTGAGAATAAAATCGTGCATGTATGTTGTGTCGTCTTAGTTATCATTGACTCTTGGCAAAGAATGTCAACTGCGCCATGAACTACCCTTTGCCAGATCATTTATTTATAATCGAAGTCATAAATAAATACAGTTTAATATTCAAGAGAATTCATATATACTATTACACATTACGCGTTATGTAACAGATCGCACCAGTTTATTCATGAAAGTATTTTTTGTAAGGCTCAAATTCAGAGTTATGTATCTTTTTTTACTATTCAAGAAATTTGATTGATTCTTAATTTTTTTATGTAATACAAATAGGAGATATAATGCAACTTCTACAGAAAGTTGTCTAGGTTGACAACATTATCTTGTTTCTTTCTCTTTTTGTTTTTATTATCTTATTTTTCTTGTTGAAATATATTAAAGTGGACAACAACTTTATAAGGAAAAAGAAAAAACAACACAAATATAGAAAAGCCAATGATTGTAGTCATCCTGGCTCGATTGACATAAGATCACTGTAAAGCGAAGTCAACTAAGCTATGGTTCCACACATGCTCTTTGACAAAAAAGTGGTTTCACACATGCACTTACTAATTCAATAAAGTTCGGTGCCTCTGTTTATAAGATTATAATTAAGAATCTATTTATATAGTGGTCATCGTGAAAAAGATTGGGATTTGAATATGTAATCAGAATCCAATTTTAGTAGGAAAAGAAAATATACAAATTTAACAAGAATCAAGTTTTCCTAAAAAGTAAGCCATGAATTACATTACGGATTAACTCTGTTTCTTATGTTTAAATCATAGATTAACGTTAACAGCGAACACATATATCATATATGGTATGAAGTATAGCTATAAAACACAAGTATATATGATCCGTGCAAGACTGACAGTTCATACATATTTTTTCATTTCAAGTCATATATTATGTATGCATTTGGTGTTGAACTTTATGTGTGGTTCATTATACTCCCGGTTCCATGTACTAAATATTAATGGAAAATGGAAAATCCTTAGTTCCCAAGTTGGTGCCTCTTCGTCATGTCTAATAAATACATATATTAGTTCGGTAATAAAAGAAAAACCGCGATGCATGGAAATTTCATATTTTTGTAATATTTTGTTTTCTTAGTTTTTCGTTCCTGTGTTACAAAAAAAAAGTTTTTCGTTCCTAAGCTTTTTTTTAATTAGGTTTTTTTCCTACGCTTAAACCATAATTAGGAGATGTAAATTTCCTCGTTACAACAAGTGGCTGCCGATACGTTGCTATGGACATGAGCAACTTAGAGCATAAGTTTAATTCTCACTTAAGGGGCATCTTTTCTCTTAGTTTTTTCTATATAAACTCAGCCTAGTTCATGGAACTAACAATTTCAACAGCAACAAACACAGACACAAAAGGGCTGAGACATAAAATCCTTTTTTTCAAAAAAAAAATAAAAATAAGCACAGACATATACAAACTTATATATACGTAAATAAAAATAAATAGGCTAAATATGAGTTCTAGAGGAGAAGGTTCCAGTTCTTCGGTTGATCGGAAGGTGAAGAAAGAAACAGCGAGTGTGATTCCCGTTGAGAGAAAGCTGGTTAAAAACTATGGTCGTGAAAACCATTATCTCTGCCTTCACCCCCTCCGGTTCTGGTAGTAGCCGTAGCTCTGACCCAACCGGCAACGGTAACGGAGGACGCGTGCACCCTACTGGTCGCTGATCGGTCCTTTTCGTGGGGTTAAAGATATTTGTGCCGGCGTTATGAACTTTTTGTTCTCTTCATGCTTTTTTATACATATAAGATGTTCTTGTTGTCTAATTTTTTTGGTAATTTTGTGCCTCTTTGTTTTTCTTAAGTTTAAATGTTTGTACTGTTCAGTTTCCGGTAGCGTGGCGATGATTCATCCCCTGTTGTAAAATAAATAAACATGTGGTTATTATGATGGGTTGTGATTAAGCTATGACTATGAAAACAATACTCTTTTTGTGTCTCATAATCATAAGTGTTTGCGGACTTAACCACAATGTCATGGAGCTATTTCAACTCTAGTTTTCTAAGAAGGGAAATTAATAGTACATTGTATTTTATGCTAACTGTTAATTTTGTCCCAGAAACACTATATATTATATATATATATTATCGTAGTAAAGTTCAAAAAGACTTTCAGATTTAAAAGTTCAATGGCTTCAAGGCATTCGAGAACGCAAAAAAAATTACATGGAGATCCATATCCTTGGCTAGTGACAACTCACAACACAATAAACTTTACATCCTTGTTACTACCCCCATAAAATAATTTATAGGACTAAATTTATTGATAAGATATGATCATAAACCTATAAATTTGTACATCCTAACCTAGAAAATGATTATCTCTAAAGAAGATAATTATTATTAAATATAAGCAATCAAACAAAATTATAAGTATTCGTTTTCTAGAAGATTAGCTCGATATAACACATTTTATGTTTAAAATCAATAGAAGATGAGATAGATCATAGAACTGAAGACATTTAATCTTTTTTTTTGTCGACACTGAAGACATTTAATTATATAAATGGAATAAAGTTTTGTGGATTATTGTCTGTTATGAGGGAAACCCCAACGGTTGAAACCCATTTTAACGTTCTGCAAAAATTTTATATAAATATTTTTAATATAATTAGATTAAATAATGAGATTTAATAAAATTATACCAATAAGTAAAACACAAGTGGTTGTATCGTGTTAAAACTGTTTCTTAAGCATTTTCTTAGATACAATTTTTTTCTCCCATCTCTTTTTATTTTATATATTATTTTAATAGCTTATAAATTTTTAAAGACTTCTTTCACACTTTGTTGGAAGTGGTATGACGATATAAGAAATAAGATACTCTTAGAATATCTAATACAAAAAAATAGTACTTGAAGTAAAGTTTATCTAAAATAAAAAGAAACCAATAAATAAATATAAATTAACTATTGGAGTTTTATGAGGTTCTTCAAAATTCTCAAATGAAATAGTTTCATGAAAAACGTTTATTTTTCTTTTTCTTTTCTTTCAAAATCATTCTTTTATTTGTGAGATACCCATTGGAGGTCCTACCAGTGGATCTGATAACACCTGATGGGTTCATTAAAATTTTAAAAACTGATAATACTATATAATAATCTGTTGAAAATAAATTAATTAAATCTCTGTTTTTCTTTCACCGTTTGCAGAAATCCAACCTTAGTTAAGAAGTTGGTGGCCCCTCCCAATTCTTTTCAATATAAAATAAAAACTCTTTAATAGTATAAGCAGATACAATAAATTCCGAAGGTGACAAATAAACAATATTTCTATTAGATTTAAATAAGTATGATAGATAATTTGGAATTAGCCTCATGTTCATGTATGTTGTCTCATCTTAATTGTAAATCACTTTACATTGTCTTGGCAAAGAAGTTCAACGGAACCGTGTCCCTTTGCCAGTTCATTCATTTATTCTCCAAGTCTAGTTATATACAGCTGAATATTCTGTTGATTAATGGTTTTATAATATAAATTTGTAAATTTATACAGGGATATTATCTTTAGTTCATCCGTTTTATTAATATTGTCATCATTTATATGGGAAAAAGAGCTAAATAGTTCATTTGATAAAACCAATTATCAAAAGAAAAAAGTTTATTGGATAATGACTTCATTACCTGTAACGTCCACGTCTAACTAGTACTCTACAGCTGTTTCATGGTAATCTTAATATCGCAGTTCACAGTCGCTATCAATCATGGTTGTATTTGTATGATTGTACCTAATAAAAACTATAATTGTGTTTGTTCTGTAATTTCGTCACGTTTCGTTCGTTTTTCCTCCCAAATGTCTGACAACAAAATCTTTAGATCATATAAAAGTAAAATTTAGGAAATGAAATGGGGGCCTTGGCTGTTCCTTGCGTGGTTCCTAGCGACCAAGTATTAGATGTTGTGGTCTGAACGCATTTTTTAATAACAGACAGAAACAGAAAGTACAGAACCACAAAGATGGGAAAAAGAAAAGAAACAAAATACAAAAAGAGAGGATATGACTTCAGTTATCCCGATACGATTTCATGGAAAAAAAAAGATATTGTCGAGATCCAAAGCAAATCTACATGTACAATTATGTCTCTACACAATTTTCAACAAGATCCCATCTCCTGATCCTCCTTGTATATAGTAGTACTGTATATGTTAAAACAAAACATTTTGGACACTAAAAGCCAAAAAGCAGAAACATTATGATTGTAAGACAATACTGTTAATATTATAAGGTTCTGAAATATCAAATATATTATGTTTGATTAATGTATGTTGAATTATTCTTTGATAAAAGAAATGGTGAGGTAAGCAAAATATTATTATTTGAAATGATCGATTATTAGTATAATAGCAAGGAATCAAGGATCGATTATTCTGATTATTATCATTACTATTATGTTATATACAATACTAGACATTAACAATTATTGTATGATGTATAGACATAATAATAAGAGTAAAAAATAAAGATAATATACAAAACCATTTAACTGTTTCTTAAATTTTGATGTATTTGAAAGATAATATAGAGATAATTTTTAAACAGAAATATATTAATACTGAAACATCATTTATTTATTCAATGAAGAGAATATTATCTAGACTTTATATATTGTTCTATAGACAAGAGTCGTGAATAGAAATTATCTGTTCGCTAAATAACATGTGTCGAACATCGTCTTCACAGTTGCTTGGTTCCCAAGTTGCTGTCCACATCTGCTAATGTTAATTTTGCATGGAAATTCCCTATTATAATTCAATTGTTAATCTTAATTTGTTTCTTTATAGATTGATATGTATCCACGCGTCCACGTATATTCCAGAAATATTCAAATTTTCACGACATTTAAGGTAAGTTTCGTTTGGTTTTGTTATTCAATTCGGAACTTGTATTAGAAGGTGTTAACTTAGATTTCCTCTTTACAGCAAATGGTTGGCTGACACGACATGAGCAACTTAGAACAGAAGTTAACAGTTCTCACTTAAAAGGCATCTCCTCTGCCTATATAAATCGTCCTACATTTTCATTGGCTTCTCAATTACAAAAGCAACATACACACACACAAGCACAAAACATACGTTTATACACGTAGAAATATAAAGAAATAGTAATCAAAATGAGTTCCAAAGGAGAAAGTTCTAGTTCTACGGCGGAGCGTAAGGTCAAGAAAGAAGCAGCAAGTGTAATTCCCGCAAAGAGGAAGCTGGTGATACTATGGCCGTCGAAGCCATTATCTCTGCCTTTTCTCCCTCCGGTAGTAGCCGGACCTCTGATCACTCTAATGGCAACGGCCACGGGAAGGGCAACGGAGGGCGCGTGTACCCAACTCGTCCTTGACCGGTCCTATCCTTGGGGTTTAGGATATTTGCGCCGCCATGATCTTTTGTGGGTTTGATACATGTTTAGATGTAATTAATATGTTGGTGTTCTCACCGTGTAAGCTCTTGGTAATTATGTTTCTCTTTTGTTTGTTTTTTCTGTTTTAAATTAAATGTTTCTATTGTTCAGTTTCCGGTAGAGGTGACAAACGGTGATGATTATGATGTCCTCTTTGCAAATAAACCGATTAATTTGTAGTATTAGCCTTAAAAGCACTCGTTTCCTTTAACTATCATTTAGTTACAATCACATTGATTATTGATGGTTTGTAATTCAACACGGCACTCGTGCTATCTGGATAATCAAGTCAAGATTTCGTAAAAGTTTAGAGAAGGTACATTTAATTAGGTTTTAACATATTTTGGAGAATGTTTATTATACACAGTGTATACATTCCACCTGAAATATAATAGAAAAACACACAATACAGAAGAACTTAAATGCAAAGATCCTAAACCAGAGTTTACTAGCCACAAATGAACCAGAACACTTGGTAAACCAAACCAGGTTTAAACCAAAACTTATCTCTAATACTAGGTATTTGGTCCTTACTATTGATAGTAAAAGAAATTTGATGGACGTTTTCAGATCTATAGAAAAGAAGTGGATGCAATTCGCATTCGGTCTTTACATAAGAAAGTAATTGTCTTGGCCTTATATAAAAAGTCAGGTCTTTGACTCTACAGCTGCTTCGCAATAATACGAATCTTCCAAAATTACTAATGTCCTTTTCCGAACAAGGATCACATCCTAAGTTAGCTTTCACACTCGTACTCATACGGTATCATACATATACACTTGCAGTATGTAGAAACATTTATGTAAAAACTATTAATAGAAAAACCTATATATATATATTATTACACACATACAGAATAAAATGGGCGATGGCTTCTGTAAGGTTCCTGGGACTGATCAAAATAAGCCAGGAAGAAAAGCAATATACTCCTAGCTAGGCTCCTAGCTAGGATATAGCAAAAGCAAAGTATATACTCAAAAGGGAAAACACCTGCATATATCAATAGCCTATTATCAAAAAGATAATATTACACTTTAGACGTGATTGGTACATACAAAAGATGATACAATTGTTTAAATTCATTGAACAATAAAGACTGGTAAGTATTAAGTAATGACTAGTATGCTATTAGTTTATGTCCATACACACTTAATTTCCACAAGGTCTCAGCTCATCTGTTGTCCTCTTAAATTTTACTTAATCAACACATGTTGCTAATAATATTTTCTGGCAAAGTCAGTAGTCAACAGTCAACGTCAGAATCTTTTGAAAATATTGTTGTAAAGCTAGTCATGAATTCGTGTCGTTGAAAAAACTGGATTCGAGTAGTAGAAACTAGAAAGAAAGGAATAAAACATCATGGTTGATGTTAAATGCCAAAAAAGGAGAGACCACTAAAGAGACAAGCCTAGTCAGATTAAATGGATATTCGTTTTTCTATCTTGTCTATTTTTTTGAAACTTTCTATCTTACTTGTTATTCAGTAAATAGTTAACTTTTCTTTTTGTCTTCAAACTTCACATATTGTCGATAAAATAATACATAAACTTCTCTATGAAACTTACAAATATTGTTTAGCAAAAAAAAAAAAAAAAAACTTACAAATATTGCATGTATGGTAGTGTGAACCGTATAAGTTCGTGGATACACGTTAATTGAAGATTTTCAATGTCGCGGATCACTTGGCTAGAAAGAAAATAAGAAAGTGATGTGGTGAGGATCCATGGAAATTTCAAATTATAATAGGGATTTTCATATTATTTAGAGTGGCAGGGGTGATGAATGTAAATCTACATACATTTTACAAATATCGATATTTAATGAAAATTGCATTTTCATTTTATAGAAGATTTTAAAACATATATGTAGAAATTGTTGATAAATTTTTTTTGTTAGAGCAAATGAGCTGCGGACACATGTGTGAACACTTAGCCAACTTGATAGCAATTTATTTATTTTCGTTAATAAAGCGCTTTAAAAGCAGAAGTCTACTTCTCGACTTAGTAGTAGGGTACTCATTTGTGGAATCATTTCTTCTCCATATAAACCCCCACATATTTGCATCTCAACAAAACTTAAAAGTAATATAGACATTTATACATTCACAAAGACACTGAAACATCCATCTCTATAGTATTGAAGAAGATGAGCTCCGAGGAGTTGAAGCCGTTCAAGAAGAAACAATGGAGTGTGATCCCCAAGAAGAGAGAGTTGGTGAAGACCAAAATCCTCAAATCCATTTTCTCTTTCCTCCGTCGCTCCGTTGCTAAACAAATTTCTGATCATTCCGGTGACGGCAAACGTGTGTACCCCACTCGCCCATGATCGGTACTTTTTCATGGAGTTGAAGATATTTAGCAGTCATGATCTTATATGGGTTCTCCTCCTCCTCTGTTTTTCTGTTGTTATGTTATATTTGAAGTAGAAGGAAGCTTTGATTAAGCTGAATATTCTGTTTTTCTTTTTATTTGAGTTTTTAGTTTTTTTTTTCTCTGAAAGGGAGGTATCTCATGAATTTTTGGTTATAATGTTTGATCCTCATTGTGTAATACCCGTTTCATATATGATTATCATGACGCGCTGTGATTAATTAAGGCACTTGTATTCGAAAAATAATCTTGTATTGTTATCATATGATGAATTTTTCAAATATACTATGCAAACGTGCTGCCTCCAAATTATTAAGAAAATTGTGAGAGTTCGTGATAGTAAACACAAAAAGAAGAAGATAAAGATAAAGAAGAATGTGGAGACAGGGGACTGGACAGAGAGACGTATCATGTATCTACGGGCAGGCGTGCATATTTAAATAGCTAAACTTTCATTAAATTATGTTCGTTAAATATTTATCTTATGTCTGAAATTCGAGGGTATCTCCATATGAAATCAAAAGACTTCGTGATATAAATTAGATTAAACGTTCTGTAAATTTTTATTGATGAAATTCTAGACTACAAAAAAGAATATATATCAGACCAAGAGTACTATAAAAATAGTTAATTAGAGAGAAAAGCAAAACAAATCATGTTCCGTTCTGTTACATATCAGACCGAGAGTACTATAAAGTAGTATTATATATCAGACCGAGAGTACTATAAAAATAGTTAATTAGAGAGAAAAGCAAAACAAATCATGCTCCGTTCAAGGATTAGATATTTCCGTTCTGTTCATGGGATTAACAAATCATGTTGTAAAACAAGTCATACTTGCGGAATAAAGTCAAATGTTTTTTTCGAGAATTAGAAGGACAAAGTCATTGTTTTTTTTGCTAAAATTTCGAGGACGAAGTCAATGTTTCCAGTTCATGTGTGTTAATGACTTAATGCATATTTTTTTTTTTCAGAAAAATGACTTAATGCATATTTACGTGTATCTTAAGGCACCCAAACTCCGTTAATGATGTGAAAATCAGACACGAGGGATTTAAATCACATGACTTAAATATAATATGTTAATATGTGGGTCAACCGACTTTGTGTGATTTATACACGGGATAAAATCGTGAGTTTCCAGTTCATATGCTGAATGGTTATCTTTGATGTGAGTTATGAAATGGATTTGTCATTGATAACGACAGATTTAAGGTTTGAACATACATAGACCCCTTATTCATATTATGTCCGTGATTATAAATGATGTTTAGGCTTTCAATTATGTCCAAATTTCCAATGCATTGATGTAGATAGATGTTTGACATATTTGACAAACTGTTAAGTATAATTGATATGATATCTAGTACCCATGCCTGAAGTTTTGTGTACTAGATCTTGGAACTCCATAAATGGGCCTGGGCCTCCAAAACTAATCAATCCACTTTTTACCGGGATTTATATTGTCTGTTAACACTAACGGCTTCATACTCGAAAGACCCGCCAACTAAATTTCAAAACTTACCTCACTTTTTCTCTCTTCCACTTTTTTCCTTCCTTAAATCCCTTTTTTACGACATGCTTAGCTAAAAAGTCTACAAAAAGTTTTTGTCAAAAACATTATATATAAATACAATATGCATCTCCTCCATCTCTTGTTTAAACCAATACACTTTATTTTTTCTCTTTATCCTTCAGATATTTTGAAAAATCAAACTCACCCACCAAGAAATGGGTTGTTGCATCAGCAAATTCTCTCCAAAGAGAGAAGATTTCAAACAAGCTAGAAGAACCTCAAGAGAAGTACTGTTATGCTCCAGAGAAGCTGTTCATGTCTCGCTGTCCAAGTCGAGTTTCTCCACTTCTTGTCCCCGACAAGAACCGGTTTAACCCCATCGCTGTCCCAGGATAAGTTTATCAACATCTCGGATAAACTTCCTCCTCCTTCTCCTCTAGTAAAGTTGGCCTCTTTCTCTCCCACCATCCAGCCTTCCACCACAAGCAACTCTTCTCTGACCTCATCGAGCTCGTCGCTTTCCACCGCCTCTTCACTCTCGGTGTCAAAGGAGCGGTCTTTCTCTAACGACTTCTTGCGTGCTTGTTACCAAGAGAATTCACACGTTGCTCGGATCAGTTCCTTACGAGAATCTTCTCTTTCTCTGAAAAACGCAAAACCAGGACACCCTAACCGGTTTAATTCCCCGGTTAACTCAAACCGGTATTCAACAACACCAAACAGAGCAAATGCAACCCCGGAAAGGGGAACGTATGGTTCTAAGAGAACCAGAGAGCCATCTCCCTAATCACCGTGCGTTGACAAGACAAAAGAGCTTTCGTAAAGATCAAGAAACGTTTGCTATGTCTTCATCAAATTCTTTAGGCCAGGGGGAAGTTCTTGAAGTCACCATCTCCAAGCAGGAGATACTGAAGGTTTCTTGAAATCACCATCTACCAAGCAGGAGATTTGCTATGGCAGAGGAGAGAGTTGAAGGTAACTTCACTCTCTACTAGTTTAAGGAAAGATAGCTTAGATCTGTCTTGTCTCAAGGACTTTTCCTAAGAACAACAGATCAGAGACTCGGATTCATCGTATAAGTTCTAAGATCAACACAACCACTATCAAAGAAGTAGTCGAGAAGCCACATGGAACCGGTTGCTTCCAATGCTTGAAGAGATCGGTAACCCGTTGATTGATTTGGATTGCTTCATCTTTCTGTAAGGATTCAGTTGTTTTTTTGTTTGTTGAAGATGGGTTTGTGTACAAAGTACAGATAGGTTCTGTATTTGTATAACTCTGTTTTTTTTTTAACCTAATGTTTGTGATGATCAACTAGATCAAAAGTCTCATACTTACTTTTCCTTGTTTTGAACTCTACTTACTTTTGTATGGATTTGAAATAGTTTGGACTGGATACAGCTAAAGGAGCTTATTATTGTAATGATTTTTAATCATACTTTACAAGTTTCAAATATTTAAATTTGTCAAAAGAAAAGGAACTGCACTCGAAAGCCACATTTGAAAGAAAACGCAGCGTTTTGCTTCCTGAGAGTCTTCTTTCTTTAGGTAGTCAAACAAAAAATCTGTGATGATGTCTTATCCAAATCCAACCAATGAGCAGGCAGATATAAATAGCAAATGCAACAACACTATCCCCCTCTATCTTCTATTAGTGTCTACCAATTTTATGTAACACCACTTGCTTTTTACTTATTCTTGGATCAGCCATGACATATTCACTCTCTCCTCTCTTACCGGCTGCTCAAGCCGGCAGCCTCTCCTCTACATCACCGGGATCACGGCCGCCAACTCCTCCCATCATCCTTCAAGTTCCTCAAATTAACCGCAGGTAATTGCCTATGTTTGTCTTTTTTTTTATCTTAAACCTGGTTTGACCCTAAATAGAGTAAATGGTAAATCATTATGAACTGTTAGTTTTCTATTTGAATACAGAGTGTGAATTTAATGTATTACATGGAATATCTATGCAGGGCGATTGTGGTAGGGTTAGGCAGTGGGCTATGGAGTTGGAATGCTCTGAACGGTAGGGAGGAGGAGGCAATGGCGGCAGCAAGACGGCCACCTCCACCACCACCTAAGGAGAAGAATGATCCGACAGTGAGTGGAGTTCAGGCGAAGGTATTGGCGAGCAAGAAGCGTAAAGAAGCAATGAAGGCCTCCATGGCTAAACTTAGAGAGAGAGGCAAACCTGTTCTTGTTGAAGAAGAACCATCTTCTTCTTCTTCTGAACAATAGTATCCACGCAAGAAATATAAAGCTTTTATAGTCAACTTCTTCTCTACCACAAAAAAAAAAATATTTTCTACCACATTTATCTCCTATCATGTTAATTCACACTACTCTATATCATCTTATTCTTATGGCGACTCTGTGATATCAGATCAGTACTAATTTGTCATATGAAATGGTTACACTTCATTGTTATTATTATTTTTTTGGCTAAAGAGGAAAATTAATTAGCTTGAAAGGGTAAAGTTATTAGAAATTAATCAGACACGGATAACTGAGGTACCGCATAATAAAATGTTAAGATTACCCTATAAAGTTGAGTTCCCATCAAGATTTTATTATTCAAACTTAAAGATAAATCTTAGTAGACTTGTAACAATGCTGAATCTTGATAGTGTGCATTTATTATTGTTATGATAGTGTACATTGGTGGACATGGAAACAATGCTGAAACTTGGCTCTTTTGAGTATTTTCCGAAACGTTTCAGCCATTGCTAGGCATTGAATGGTAGGTAGATCACAATGTTCCTGCATTATATAAATGGATCCTTTTTTTATATATCGTAGCTATTTCGTTAGGAACCTCACGAGCGCGTCTTTTAAGATCTCGAATTAACCCAAAAAAGAAAGAATTTTTTTTACAACTTGTCAATAACACAGCGCATAACATTAACAACCGACCCAAAATTATTTGATTTGGTTCTCTCTCTCCTACTCTCTCTCTCGCTCTCTAATTTTCTGGGCAGTTTTCTCGGAAAATCAAACAGGGAAGAAAAAAGATACTCCGAGGCTATTCATTCGTCCTGCTGCTGCTCTGCAGCAGCGTATCTACTTGCTTCGACTGATCGATTCTAGACTATGAGGCTCCCTTCCCCTGGTCCCGTCGAACCGAGGCACCGATTATCCAGTCAAACGTAAGTCTCCGCCACTCTCTTCTTCCGTCTTTTGATCATTCCCTCTCAACCATACTAGACTAGACTAGACTAGTTAAACTAGCTAAAGCTTCGGCAACTTGGTGGATGTAACGGCATCGGATCACTATACTAGTCCACTCTATCAATTTTGAGCTCCGACTATTGACGGTTTCTGTTAACGTCGAGATCTGATTCTCGTATCTGAATTACTTGTGCTATATGTGATTTGAGTTATCTGTACCGAGTTGACTTTCTATGACTTGAATCAGAATCGCTGATCCTTATTGTATTACACTTGCTTCGTGTTGATAGCGAGGAGACAAGCAAGAGGAGATCTCTGAGAAATCGAGATACCAAAGATCTCGAGAAGGGAGGCTCCTTTCAGTATAGAAACTGGACTGCCAAGTTCTCTACTCTCAAACTTGTGTTGCTTCTCATTCTCCTTCGGAACTCTCTATACTCTCTTCCGTTCACCAGCTGTTCACATTGCAGATCACCCCTCCAATAACAACAACCCTAGGTATCTCTTACTGTGTGACACGTTTGTTTCCTATTGATTAATGAAGCTGAATTCTCAATTTCTAGTTTCCTTGAACAGATGGATGATAGAGTCAACTGTCCACTTGATCCTCGCTTATGTCTCTACAGCTGAGATCAACTGGGACCATATCTCAGACGTTGTGGAGAAACTGACCGGAAAGAGCGAGTACCAAGGAGTTGGATTTATAAACCTTAACGGTGATGAGATTGCTCAGTGGAAGGATCTGATACCTGACTGCGACCATGTTGCGCTGCATTTAGACCATATGGCGAGTAACATAACTTGGGAGTCTTTATACCCTGAATGGATCGATGAAGAGGAACAGTTCGAAGTCCCCACTTGCCCTTCTCTTCCTTGGATTCGAGTTCCTGGCAAGCCTCGGCTTGATCTTGTAGTCGTCAAGCTTCCGTGCAACAAAGCAGGGAAGTGGTCGAAGGGATGTTGTTAGATTGCATTTGCAGCTTGCTGCAGCTCGTGTGGCTGCTTCTTCTAAAGGGCTTCACGATGTGCATGTGCTTTTGATTACTGATTGCTTTCCTGTTCCTAATCTTTTTGTTGGAAAGGAGCTTGTTGCCCGTCAAGGCAACCTGTGGCTCTTCAAGCCTGACCTTCACATGCTGAGGCAAAAGGTACAGCTGCCTGTTGGTTCCTGTGAACTTACTGTTCCTCTTAAAGCTAAAGGTCAGCATCAATTTTTATATTATTATTATGAAAATGTTCATTTTTAACATCGCCAGATAGACAAAAGGTCCTGACCTGGCATTATTCTTCATGCAGATACTTTCTACTCAGCAAGTGCAAAGAGAGAAGCATATGCCACCATACTGCACTCTGCTAATTTTTATGTATGCTGGAGCCATAACAGCGGCACAGAGCATTCGGATGGCTGGCTCTACGCGAGACCTGGTGATACTTGTTGATGACTCGATAACTGAGCACCATAGAAGTGGCCTGGCTGCCGCTGGGTGGAAGATCTATTCTATTCAAAGGATCAGGAATCCGAAAGCTGAAGCGGAAGCGTACAACGAATGGAACTACAGCAAGTTTCGTCTTTGGCAATTGACTGAGTACGACAAGATCATCTTCATTGATGCTGATATGCTTATCCTTAGGAACATTGACTTCCTCTTTGAGATGCCTGAGATATCTGCCACCGGAAACAACGCGACCCTCTTCAACTCCGGTGTGATGGTGGTTGAGCCATCAAACTCCACCTTCCAGCTACTTATGGATCACATCAATGAGATCGTGTCGTACAATGGAGGAGACCAAGGCTACCTTAACGAAGTCTACACGTGGTGGCATCGGATCCCGAAACACATGAACTTTCTGAAGCATTTCTGGGAAGGTGACGAGCCTGAGATAAAGCAGATGAAGACGCGTCTCTTCGGAACTGACCCTCCTATTCTCTACGTCCTTCATTACCTTGGTAACAAACCTTGGCTATGCTTCAGAGACTATGACTGCAACTGGAATGTCGACATTACTGCAGGAGTTTGCAAGCGATGTAGCTCACAGAACCTGGTGGAAAGTGCACGACGCCATGCCTGAGAACTTGCAGAAATTCTGTCTGCTGAGATCGAAACAGAAGGCGCAACTGGAATGGGACAGGTTGCAAGCTGAGAAAGGAAACTACACGGATGGACATTGGAAGATTAAGATCAAAGACAAGCGACTAGAGACTTGTAATGAAGACTTCTGCTACTGGGAGAGTATGCTTTGGCACTGGGGTGACAAGAACTGGACTGACAATTCTACTAACTCTTTATCAGCCACCACCACCACCAGCACTTAAAACTCCTCTTTCTTCACTGTAAGCTCTGTTATTTCTTTACCGTATAGTTATAAATTTCTGGGTATACAACAGTCATAGTTCCTCTATAGATGTCGAGTTCCATACCTTTAATGAACCCAGTGAATGAATCTCATGTTGTGCACTGAAGTTCATGCTATCGAGAATCCATACATTTTTTAGTAATTCTTTGTTGATATCAGTCCGCCCAGGGCAGAACTTGTGAAGCTCCTGCTGCTGTCAGGGGCAAGGGCGTGATATAACTTTATCGATAACCAACAGAGAAATTGAAATATATGCCAAGGAAAGTACCTCCCAGCGTCCTCTGGTTCAACAAGTTAATCGGAATCCTTGTTGGGGACACTGACAAGGTCTGCCGCACCCCACAACCTTGAAATACGATAGGCATAGATTGAAACTAGACTTCATCTTGATCATAATGTAGTTGTGAAACCGTTGATCCATAAGATGAACGGAAAGAGCTTAGTTGTAACCGCATCAATGGCTTAGTTCATGGCATATTGGCATAGATGGTACCTGTGCACTCCTTCTTTTGTCATCTCTGCGTTCATTTGTCAAAGAACTGAGAGACCACACCAGCACTTAGCGGACCATAAAGCAACTTCTTTGGATATTTTATTTAGGGTCATCTTAGAAAATTTCTCAAAATATAATTACTATTTTTAAACTTTAGTAAATTAATGAATGGGGTGATGACAAATTTACAAATAATGTTTTAAGGAATAAGGGGATAAATCCATTCCCAAACATAACCCAATTAGCCAATTTTCCTTTTGTAGCTGTATTTAGGTATACATTCATCAATACTGGACAAAGAGAACGGAAAAAGGAGAGAATTTAGGGTTGCAGTCGAACGATGGAAAGAGAATCAAAAGCAACGTACTTACCTTTGGATTTAGTCTTAGAGATACTCTTACGTCTGCCTGCCAAATCTGCTGCGAAGTTTCGCTGCGTTTCCCAAGGTCTGGTCTTCAATCACCACTCGTCCATCTTTCATTAGCTCGTTCGCAGCTCGGTCAAGTCCCCGTCTTCTCATCTTCTCAGAGAACAAAGGCAAGCATGTTGGTTTTCTCCATTCCACAAAACCAGAATACGGATAACAAGCCTCAACGGGTGGAGAGTTATGCGATGACGTATCCAGGAACTGATCGTAGCGTGTTTTGGAACGTGTCCGTCCATGGCATTATCTGCTCCAGTGTATCTCTCACGCCCGAAGTTTGGAACCCCACCACGAGACGCACCGTAACCTTACCACCCTATCCCAAAAGAGGCCGGAGTCACATGAGCTGCTTTTTAGGATTTGACCCTATCGATGGTACTTACAAAGTGCTGTCTATGCCTACGTATCCATGCAGTGAAGAAGACAATCGACCTCGGGTCCTTACATTGAATGGAGATCATAAGGAGTCATGGAGAGTCATCCAAGGGATCACTGAACATATCCCTTACCGTCCTGGAAACCACATTATTAACGGGGTTATTTATTACGTAGCCTCTCTTTTTTTTTTTCCTCATCTTGAAAAAGAGAGTGATTATATCCTCGTGAGCTTCCATGTTAGATCTGAAAAGATGAGTATAATCAAAGCACCATGGACTTATCTTAGTGTTCTTAAGATTTTCCTCGTACATTACCACGGGAAGTTAGCTTGTGTTTCTTCAAAAGCTAATGATATTGCAAAAGTTGATGATATTGAAATATGGATTTTGGAGGACTGCGGAGAAACACGAGTGGTCGTATAAAATTATTCATCTACCTTTTCCTCGCTATGATCCAATTTCGCGTACCTGCTTCGATCTAAAAGGGGTTAATGATGCTGGTGAATTGATCTATGTACCCGCACGATTGGTGAATCCGGTTCAGATTCTATGTTATGATCCGAACAGAAACAACTACAGAAGAGTCGAAGTTGAAGGACTTGGGGATGACCAGTTTAGGCGCCGTAAAGGAAATGGAGACAACGACTTTTTATATACCTTGGCTGTTTATTCCAATCACATAGAGACTCTAATGTCGTTCTAAGACTTGCATTTGTTTTCCTCATTATATTTTATGCAATTCCTTAATACTGTATATGATACTTTCAAATCCAAATTATATTATCGAGATAAATCAACCTTTTAGCTTTTGTTTTGATTGCTTGCATGAATACCATATCTCTTACATATGCTTAACAGTGGCATAAAAATCAAATTCTCGACTGATGTATTGGGCGGGAATCTGTCAGAAAAAATTAGCGGACAACTTTTTGACTGATACATTATCTCGTCAGAAAAAATATCGTCAGAAATTTATTAAGAAATTTTGATGGATTTCCAACGATCGGTTTTCCAACAAATTTCAACGAAATGTTCATAGGAAACAAAAAAAGTCCCATCAAAAATGTTCTTTTGTGAATTTATCTACCATTTTTTGTTGGAAATTTGTCGAAAATTCTCCGTTATAAACCTTCATGAATTTATAAAAAAAAAACAAATATGTCAGAAATCCGTAGAAACTTTTTATAGATTTTTTTTTCAAAAAATAGAATACTGTATATAAAAATTGAAATATAAGATATTCATAACTTTACAAAAATTATTTTGAGAATAAAAGTTTTAAATATGCAAATAAAAATTTCGTAATCTAAAAGAATTATATACAAAAATAATTTTTAAAGTTGAAAAGTTGTATAATTTTTTTAAAGAATAACAATCTCTATAATATTATTTGAGAAGTCAGTTTCCTATTTGTCGCACTCACGTTAATTCTCACGATGGTTGATTACATTGATACTTTTAATGAATAAAAAATATTACATTTAAATATTATTATTGTTTTTTAGTTTCCTTTTAAAAACTTTTCATACAACATATATATTAAAAAGGAAAATTTTTAAAAAAATTAAAAATCAAATTTAAAAACGAAAATATATGCATATATAATATAATTTCATTAAAAATAAAATTTCACAAGATAGTAATTTTCTATTTTAAAAATATTTTAAATAACATAAAATATACTTTTGAAGTAATAAAATATTTACTTTATATCTATTGTTTCTTAGATGAAAAATATATATTTGTAACTAATATGATTTCATAAAAACAAATTTCAGAAAGATAATCTTGATATTAGAAAAAGAAGTATTATTTATTTTAAAATATAATTTTAAACAATACAAAATATATATTTTCAAAGTAATCTCTATAATATTATTTGAGAAATCAATTTTCTATGTATCACGCTCATTTTAACTCTCACGATGGTTGATTACATTGATATTTGATACTCTGAATAAATTAAAAATATTACATTTAAATACTATTATTGTTTTTTTATTTAGTTTCTTTTTTAAAATTTTACATACAACATATATATTAAAAAAGGAAACATTTATAAATTTTTAAAATCGAATTTAAAAACGAAAATATATGTATATAATATGACTTCATTAAAAAGGAAATTTCACAAGATAGTAATATTATATTTTAAAAATATTTTTAAATAACATAAAATATACTTTTGAAGTAATAAAATACTTACTTTATATCTATTTTCACTTAAATGAAAAAAAAAATATATATATATATATATATAATGTGATTTCATAAAAAACAATTTCAGAAAGACAATCTTGACACTAGAAAAAAAATATTATTTATTTTAAAACATAATTTTAAACAATACAAAATATATATATTTTCAAAATAATAGAAATATTTTGATATATCTATCTAATTTCTTAGATGATTACATAAAATAATTAACTAACATAAACTAATCAACCTTATATCTAAAATAATATATTATATTAAAATTAAGAAAGAAAACAACCAACCTAAATGCAAATAAGAAAATTAATCAAAATTTTAATATATTTAGAATAAATAATATCAAAAAAATAAAAGCAATCATGAATGATAACTAAATCGATTAGATATAACATATCTAAAATCATATGTCTAATTAAAGTAATGTAATATTATTAATATAAAATATGCATAAAAATTATAAATTAATTTAAAATTAAAGTATTTAACAATCAACTATTATAGTATATTTATTTTATAAATATTTATGTCCGTGCATGAGCACGGGAAAATCACCTAGTACTTATAATAATAAAATACGTATAAAATATAAAATTGATTTAAATATGGAAAATGTTTTGAAAATTTGTTAAAGTAGAAGTAGTTTTATAACTAACTCAAAAATGTATAAAACATTTCAAAATGTAAAAGGTTTAAAATCTATCTTATTAAAACAGAAACATTCTGTTGGACCTAACATTTATTTTGTAAGTTTTTAAATTAAATACACCTTTATACTTTATAGTTAAACCTATATTAAATCACTAATGTTTCTTTCTTTATACTACTATCCATGTTTCCAAACAATATAATTATACTACTATCAATGTTTCCAAACAATATGTTTTTATACTACTATTAATGTTTCCAAACAATACAATAATTAATCTTATTTATTTTATATCTATCATTTTCTCTTTAAAATTTTGTAGAAATGTCATATTTTATAAATTGCAAAATAATGAACTTTAAATTTTGGATTATAAGATTACAAATTATGAAACTATTACAATTTAAATCCAATTAGATTACATATCGGTCATCCATCAGTTCAATCGGTTATTCTCGGGTTTTACTGATTTTTTTAATATGAATATTTTAAAAACCTAATTTGAATTGTCAGATCTCCGGATTAACCGGTATAATTACAATCGGGTTAAATTAAAAACACTGATTTAAATGCAAAAATATTTTAAATCACTAATGTTTATTTCTTTATACTACTATCCATATTTCCAAACAATATAATTATACTACTATCAATGTTTCCAAACAATATATTTTTATACTACTATTAATGTTTCCAAAAATACAATAATTAATCTTATTTATTTTATATCTATCATTTTCTCTTTAAAATTTTGTAGAAATGTCATAATTTTATAAATTGCAAAATAATGAACTTTAAATTTTGGATTATAAGATTACAAATTATGAAACTATTACAATTTAAATCCAATTAGATTACATATCGGTCATCCATCAGTTCAATCGGTTATTCTCAGGTTTTACTGATTTTTTTAATATGAATATTTTAAAAACCTAAATTGAATTGTCAGATCTCCGGATTAACTGGTATAATCACAATCGGGTTAAATTTAAAAACATTGATTTAAATGCAAAAATATTTTAAATCACTAATGTTTCTTTCTTTATACTACTATCCATGTTTCCAAACAATATAATTATACTACTATCAATGTTACCAAACAATATGTTTTTATACTACTATTAATGTTTCCAAACAATACAACAATTAATCTTATTTATTTTATATCTATCATTTTCTCTTTAAAATTTTGTAGAAATGTCATAATTTTATAAATTGCAAAATAATGAACTTTAAAATTTGGATTATAAGATTACAAATTATGAAACTATTACAATTTAAATCCAATTAGATTACATATCGGTCATCCATTAGTTCAATCGGTTATTCTCGGGGTTTACTGATTTTTTTTAATATGAATATTTTAAAAACCTAAATTGAATTGTCAGATCTCCGAATTAACCGGTATAATCACAATCGGGTTAAATTTAAAAACACTGATTTAAATGCAAAAATATTTTAAATACACACTCTTTAAAAATTACCAAAATATTTGTTAAGTTATTAGTGAAATTTTTCATCGTAAAATATTCCGCGCTTTTTGGAAGCGCGGGTCAAAATCTAGTATATTTTTAAAACAATAAAGAAATATAAAAATTGTATATGTTTATATGGTGGAAAAAAAATATGTATCTAACGAGGGGAAAAAACAGAGAGAAAGAAGTTAGGGTTGAGCGATGGAATCAGTGAAGCCGCACAAAAAAGTTGGGAGAAAGAAGACAATCTAAAAAGTGTTTCAAAAAAAAAAAAGACAATCTAAAGCAACGAACTTACCTATTGATTTCATCTCGGAGATACTCTCAAAGCTGCCTGTTAAATCTGCTGTGAAGTTTCGCTTGCGTTTCGAAGGTCTGGTCCTCAATCACCACTCATCCATCTTTCATTACCTCCTTCGCAGCTCGGTCAAATCCCCATCTTATCATCTCGTGTAAAAACAAAGCCACGTCGTTCTTTTTGTCCATACCATAAAACCATGATTCAGATCACAAACCTCAACTAGTAGCAGTTACGTGATAGAAACTTGTTGCTTTGATCACCCCGTGTCCGTTCATGGCATGATCTGCATCAGCTCTCCGGTACCAGAATTTACCCTCGAAATTCGAAATCCCACCATGAGAGGACGCACCGTAACCTTACCCTATCCCAAAAGAGACTGGAGTGGCATGACCGCCTTTTCAGGATTCGACCCAACCGATGGTACGTACAAAGTGCTGTTTATGCCTTCTAATCCTCGTGCTAGAGGCGACAATCAGCCTCGGGTCCTTACGTTGACTGGAGAGTGGAGACCATAAGGAGTCATGGAGAGAACATTGCTCTCACTCTCCTGCACACTGCGTTATTAACAGAGTTGTGTATCACGTAGCCTCTCTTAAATTTGATTATACTGATTCTATCTTGGAGTTGGTGAGCTTCCATGTCAAATCTGAAAAAAATGAGTATGATCAAAGTACCATGGGATCACAAGTTCACAACCATTATCTTAGTGGTGCTAAGATTTTCCCGTGCCTTATCACGGAAAATTATGCAGCTTCAACATGTAATAGAAAAAAAAAACAAGAAAACTTATTGAAACTGGGCCAGTACCCAATGAGGCCTTCTTATTTCCATATTGAAACGATGTCGTTTTCCCAACACCACACGCCTCGACGTCTTTGCAAGATCTAATACCAAAAAAAAAAAAATCTCCCCAGAAAATGGTTTCAGTTTCAAAGAAGCAAACGAACAAACAGTGAGAGCTATAGCGAGAGAGAGAGAGAGATAAAGAGAGATGGCGAGCTTAAGTAGTAGTAAGCCTAAGAACTTCGGCGCGTACAGTCACTACTACGCCACTCCCTGCACTCGCAGTCACCAGATCGGAGCTCTCTTTCTCGTCTCCTCTACCTTCTTCCTCACCAGGCTTTTCGATCAGTGGTACTCCGTTACTCCGGCGGCGATCGACATCCACCGCAATTACTCCTCCGTCATAACGAGCGACAACGGGGCTCCACGGTGGCCGGAGCGAGGGATATGGATCCCACCTCTCGCTGAAGATGTACGTATACGACGAGAACGAGATCGACGGCCTTGAAAGAGCTTATGTACGGAAGGGACGGTAGTGTTCAAAATCGGCCTCGTGCTTGAAAGGCCAGTGGGGATCTCAGGTGACGACGACTTTGATCTCTTCTTATTCGATTCTCTCTCAGATTATCTGATTGTGATTTAGCAAATGTTATTAAGTGGGAGGGAGATGTGTTAGCTAAACGGCATCGTTTGATTAGGTTAAGATACACAAGTTGCTTATGGAGTCAAAGTTTAGAACGAGTAAGAAAGATGATGCGGATCTCTTCTTTGTGCCAGCTTATGTTAAGTGTGTGAGAATGATGGGCGGTCTTAATGACAAGGAGATCAATCAGACCTATGTCAAGGTAAATGATTAAAATCCTGAAACGCTGATTCAAATTTGCAGATGCTTATGCTTTTTTATTTTTATTTTTGGATATGTGATGATGATGATCATACTTATGTTCTATGATTCATTAGGTCTTGAGTCAAATGCCGTATTTCAGAAGGTCCGGTGGTCGTGATCATATATTTGTTTTTCCCAGGTATATAATTTGTGGAACTTGGAAATCAATAAATAAGATTTATTTTGATTGAATTGTATTGTTTTTTTTGGCTATGTTTGACATTAGTTTTCTTTGTGTAGTGGTGCTGGAGCTCACTTGTTTAGATCATGGTCAACTTTTATCAACCGTTCTATATTCTCACTCCCGAGGTACTTAGCTTGCTTTCTCTCTTGAGGAATTTCTTGTCTTTTGAAGTTTATATGGTATTGGTGTAGTGAAGGGTTTATGTGAAAACTCTCTGTTCCATATTATGTTTCCGAGTGATTTGGATGGTCTATGTACCTGCTTATAGAATCATGCATTGTAAACAGTTGAAGCCATTTGCTTAGTAAAGAAAAATGAAATGCTGTGCGTGCGGATGCAGGGTGACAGGACTGACAAGAAAGACACTACTGCTTTCAATACATGGAAAGATATAATCATACCAGGAAACGTTCGATGATGCTATGACTAAAAATGGACGACCTGATGTTCTGCCTTTGCCTTTGTCAAAGAGGAAGTTTCTTGCCAATTATTTGGGTCCGTGCGCAAGGGAAGGCTGGTAGACTTAAATTGATAGACCTCTCAAAGCAGTTATCCAAATAAGGTTAGTCTCACATTGTTTCTGCCTAAACCTATTTGCATGTTTCTTACTGGTTGTCTTTTCCTTGCTTGTTTGATTCTTATTAATGGTTTCGTGAGCAGTTGGAATGTCCAGATTTGAAGTTCAGCGGGACTGAAAAGTTTGGAAGAACTACATATTTTGAACATCTGAGGAACGCCAAGTTCTGCCTCGCTCCTCGTGGGGAATCATCATGGACTCTTCGCTTTTATGAATCATTCTTTGTGGTCTGATCTATCTTCTCTTTACCCAAAGTTTTAGTTTCACGTAATAACTTGGCTTATCAACTCATAAATATTTTGATTTTGCTTGTTTAGGAATGTGTCCCGGTTCTCTTATCCGACCACGCCGAGCTGCCTTTCCAGAATGTCATCGACTACGCTCAAGTATCCATCAAATGGCCATCATCATCGAATAGGAGCAGAGCTTCTTGATTACTTGGCTTCAATACCCGGTAACAATAACTTTCTTCAGAAACTGCATTCTCTCTTTTGGTTTGCTCAGATTCTCAAGTTTTAAGACCTTTTAACATGACGTGTCTTTTTCTTTCACAGATAGAGACATAGAAGCAATGATATCCCGTGGTCGGAAAGTCAGATGTTTGTTTGTGTACGGACCAGATTCTGCATCATGCAGTGCGGTTAAAGGGATTCTATGGGAGCTTCAACGCAAAGTGAGACATTTCCAGCAATCGACCGAGACGTTTTGGCTGCACAATGGCAGTTTTGTGAATAGAGAACTGGTCCACTTCAGTAGCTGGAGACCTCCTATGCCTCTGCCTTGAGGTTTCAACATCCCACAAGAATCTCTTGTTTCCACAGTGACGAAGTTGAGTTTCTTATGGTCTTTACACAGATAGCGTAAAAAGTTTATAGTGAACTTTATTATTTTGTACATACCAGAAAAAAAAAGAATTTAGTGAATGTACAAGATCTTATTTGACTAAAATTCAATAGAGTACGACGAAACGATTAAATAATGGTTCCTTTTTTCGATATTTACATTTCTTAAGCTAGGAAAGAAACCAAGTATCAGAAACAAAACGTGAAATCCTGTTAATATTTGAGTTAAATTGCTGTACCGTCAAAACCATGTTCTGTAATCTCACATGAGATAGCATGCATCATATTCTACACGTGGAAACTATTGATATGAATATAATTGGTGACTATGATAGGGACAAACAAAATCATAAAAACGGCAATTTGGCAAATGCAATGGTGTTCTGTAACTAAAGAAAAGAGGACATTAAATCATCCTACTGTGTTGTCTAGGTGAAATCGATAATAGCAAAAGGTCGTAACTGTTTAAAGTACACAAGGTTAGATATTTGAACATACATGCACCTGTTCCAGCTCACAGAAGATAACTCAACCGAATGTTTAAGAACAAACTAATCTGTAAATTTCTAGCATCTTGTGAATTTATGTACAAATACCTAGCCTTGTCTACTTAATTCTCATTCGGTTCCTAACCGAATGTGCTAGGAACTAACTATTGTACATATGACTTGGGATCAATCCGTTCATTGTTAATATAATTAGTTTTGAGTTCAAATCGTATGATAAATTCAAATTTAAGCTCCACCTTAGCTTTCCTTAGTGCCATGACTGCCAAAACCAAAATAGTGCATACAGAATCTCAGTAGACTTAAGCGAAATAAGAAGCTCAAACTTCAGAAGAAACTGATCAAATACCAACACCCTAAGTGATGGCTCTTTCGCCTCAGAAGCTTGACATGCTTTTGATACATCTTTGAATGTATGATTCGTGAAAATCATGAAATGCGTTACAAGCAATAATCATGGGGAAACAAATATTTATGTAGATATCTCTATTGCTAATTATTTACCTGCAGATTTTTCTTGAGGGATCAAAGGAGCTCAGTATTTTTTTTGGCCGACATATCATTGGGATTCAAGCAACCCGAAAGATAAGAAGATGCTTTTTGTCTGTAGAAGGACAAACGCTTTGCTACAGTAAATCTACCGACAAGAAACCAATAATATAATCACACGAAACAGAGTTCCACACGTAAATCATCATGCCATGTTTCAATATGAATCACCCTTTTATCAGAATGGATCCAAAACTTTTTGTTTGGTATGTACGTTATGGAAAAACAAGCCTCCGTGTATAAACAGCTCACCTCAAAATATGAACTTTCTATTTAAGGCAATCTATTACAAGTCTTTAGCTTAGCATATATGGTTATATAACATCAAAGATATGACATTGTCCCAATAATTACTCTGCCTTGGGGTTACACTAGGGTATTCATTTGCTTGCAGTCTTTTGTAAGTGGCATACCAGAAAACATTAAAGAGTTCCAAGAATTTTTCTGAATGATCTTATAACATGTTGATGATAAGACTTGGGTTTTTGGTGGTTACCAAGAGCCCATCAATACAAGAGGATCTTAGGAAGGTAGACTCCAAAAGCGTAGTAGGTAAGAAGAGTGCAAAGACATTATTACTATTACATTCGAAGGTACAGAGTTTTCAAAGAAAAGCAATAATGGAAATTTAGAAAGGTCGAGAAGAAAGCCCTACCCTTTAGGGCAAGCAAAGTATTTAATTCTGAGAAGTAATAATCAAATCTATTCATAAAATTGTGTCCCCAATCGATGAATGTAAGTGTACCCTTCTTGTATATATCATTTTCTTTTGATTTGTGTCAAGAAAACTCTTTGAACTCCAATAAACAATGTATATCAGTTGAATTGTTACATCAAGGATGAAGACTGACATAGAGAGGTTTATGTGTATAGTTATTGATCAATCTCTAGAGCTTATCTTATAGGTTGTAGAAGTTTCCTTTTGATCACTCGCATTTGGCAAACCAGCCTAAGCTAGTTACGAAAATAAACTATAAATATTTATTATTATTAACCGTTTTATGAATACCAGAGAATTCGGGACTGAAGTATGCCCAAACCAAGAACCCCATAACGTAATATTAGTTTCTTGCGAATCCAGGACATGTGACAAAATTGGTTTTCATGTTCCATTCATTCCGATTTTTGATACTAACGATAGTTCTAAATTTCTAATTAAGTTATAACCAGAAAAGTACACGATAAGGGTCCAGGTTTCTTCAAGAAATAAAAGTTAAAATAGTAGATGGAAGGTCGATATGTCTGGAAAAAGATAGAAGCTACGTGACTCGTGAAGAGTTGTGCCATGCCATCATTGCCATGTGGTGTCCAAAAAGAATCGTATCCTAACGTCATCGTTTCACCTTTTCTAAAGCATTATTGTTTCTTCTCCGTAATTCTCAGTCTTTTGCTTTTCAATCATTGACGTGGGACTCAAACCGAACCTCAAAAATGCGATTTCTCTATATTTATGAGAATTGTTGTGTGTAATGTAGTGGTTATTTATAGTAACTAAAAATTGATTGATAAACATTTTTTCTATAAAGAAAAATACAATAATATTAGAAACGAAAAAGCTACCAATCCACAAATTGATCCGCATCCAAATATATTAAGTTTCTACATGCATGTTAGATTCGGATATAAACGTAAAACTGTGTACAACAATCTCATTGGTGTCCATTCAGAGCACGCATAATAAAGTATACGCATTGCTTGCAGACTGAATCATATACTTATATCGCAGTCCCACTGTGCTATACTTTTGTTTTTGTCTACATATATATTATTACATCACTTTGTTCCACGTAAATGTCAGAATCTCAACAGATCTTGACGTAAACAACGACACACAAATTAAGTTTTGTCATTTGATACAAAGCCAGATAAAAGAATGTTAGATTTTATTTTATTTTTGGGATTTTTTGCTTTTCTATTGGCTAGGTTTTAAAAGTTGTAGCTAATGCATATACATAATTATATATATTTTTCTTAAGATATACGTATTGAAGTATCTAATTAATGAAAGCTCCAGTTTCATGATTTTGTCCTACGCAAAACGATTATTTAGGTCATCTTCCATAATCAACTGAACTGCCAGACGTTGATCGATCCATTAACTTACCTTCATAATCGAACCGAATAATTTGTTTATTGGCATTATCCCGGTTGGCTTGGATGGACCAGAATAATACAACCTATGCCCTCGTGCCTTGTGGTGGTGACTGGATATCATTACCAGCTTGATCACTCTGCTAATAAAAAGCAACAGCCTAACCCTTAACATCTCCAATTTTCAGTTCAAAAAAAAAAAAAAACTCTCCAATTCATTGTTATTTTTAACCTATATTATAGTGTTTGGAATTAAAATTCCACCAATTCACCTTTATTTCTTTTTTTATAATAAAAATTGATATTTTTACTCTATTTATACAGAAATAAACATAACTATTATATTACTTACTCTTTTTTCTGTGCGAACTTACTCTATATTTAGAGATTATTATTTTAAATAAATACATTGGAGTATTTTATCTCTATTATAGAATTCTCTATTATAGAGTTTTCTATTTTATAAAAAAAATAACAAAATACATTGGAATTCTTTTTTGATAAGTAAAATACATTGGAGAGTGGTAAACAAAAATTCAATAGTAATTTCAGTTAAAAATAAAATAGTAACAATAAATAGCGTCAGCAAGAACTCTTTACGTATTGACGTATTGTTAACAACCAAAAAAAATCATAACTTCTGTACACAAAAGTATCAAAATGCAATAAGAATATAAAACCATTTTTCAAAATGAAATAAAACATAAAACCATAATCTTTTGTGTAACAAAGATGAAGGATCTACTTGTAAAAATTGAAAGAGTAAGTGGGAGACTACTGAATGAGTGAATGATATGAAGAAAGACAAGTTAATCGATTTGTATAAGCTTGTTTTTTAGTTTTTGTTTACTTATCGATGCCATTAGATTTAAAGTTTGCCTTTTAGTTCTTTTTTGTCAGGTTTGGTTTCGCTGATTAGCCAGTAACTTTCAAAGCCATCAAACTTACTTAGACCATGATTAACTCCGGTTTTTAAATTGTGAGTTCTTATCTTCAATTAAGAGATAGTTCTTAACTTTTTAAAATTTCAAGTTAAAAAAAAATAAGAATGGTCTCTTAAATAAAAAATATAAAAATTGTCTATTAGCCAAAAGCGTAAAAAAAGTAATATCAAATCATGAAGTTAAAAATTTCTACTAAGAAAACTGGAGTTAATCATGCTCTTAGAATCTTTATTAACAAAAGTATAATATTGTGGAATGGGATATTGTGAAAACTGAAAAGGGATACCAGCCACTGCACTGCAGAAAATGCAGGCTCGAGTCACAATCTAAACAGTCTGGCTCGTTCACAAGGTTCTTTTTATTATAAAAAGAAACTTTTTTATTTTAAAAGTTTCTCTTTTTGGTATATTTTTCAGATTAGTATAAAACCATAAACTATTAACAAAATCGTTTAAGAGGAAACACACAAAACAAAATGGTCACAAGAAATATTCAGAGGGATGTGTGGGTTCAGTTCCCCAGGCGAACAAGTAAAGATAAAAAATTCATTTCCAAAATATTATTAATACAGAAAATTTGTTTAAAATTTTCATTTCCAAAAATGTTCATTTCCAAAAATACAGAAAACTATATCTAAATAAAATTATTTGTTTTAATATTAATTTATTTACTAAATATACAGTTTTTTAAAAGTCTTGGTTGTTTTTAAAATAAACCAAATAGCATAGTAATTTCATTAATTTATTTGGACCATATTACTCTATTGGTGTTTTCGCGGTGAAGCGGTTGGCACACGCTGATTCTTCATATATACCCCCATGAGGAAACGCTTTCTGATACACAACACTCACCACATTCTCTCTCACTTTTTCTCTCTTCTTCACATCAAATAGTACAGAGAAACAAAAAAGAAGAGAAACTCTTTAGAGATCAAAAGATGAACATCGCTCACACCATCTTCGGCGTTTTCGGTAACCCACTTCCCCCTCAATCTCTCCATCTCCTATTCTCCATGAGAAGTCACTGAAAGACTATCTTTTTAAATGCTTTTACAGGAAATGCAACTGCTCTGTTTCTCTTCTTGGCTCCTTCGTACGTTCTCATCCTCCTTTTTTTCTCAGCTCGTGACTCTGTTTTGGATTCTATCAAGTTCTTGCCTTTGTTTGCTTGCTGTTATCTTCTTGAAAAAATCATTTCTTTTTATTTATTTTGATGAAAATTAGGATAACATTCAAGAGAATCATCAAGAGCAAATCGACTGAACAGTTCTCTGGCATCCCTTACCCTATGACTCTCCTCAACTGCCTCCTCTCCGCCTGGTTAAACTCCACTCTTCAAATCTTAACGTCTTTTTTAAACAAACTCTGTTTCTGAGCTTCCTCCTCTGTTTCCTCTGTTTTTTTCAGGTACGGACTTCCCTTTGTGTCCAAAGACAACACGCTCGTGAGCACAATCAACGGAACAGGAGCAGTGATCGAGACAATCTACGTGTTGATCTTCCTTATCTACGCACCGAAAGAAGGAGAAAGCTAAGATCTTTGGCATCTTCACTGCCGTCTTGGCCGTGTTCGCAACCGTGGCTCTCGTCTCTCTCTTTGCCCTCCATGGTAACGCGAGAAAACTCTTCTGTGGTATTGCAGCCACATGTTTTCTCCATCATCATGTACGCTTCTCCACTCTCAATCATGGTAAGCAACACAAGAACCAATCAACACGTGTCTATTCACTTCAACCTTTGTGGGTTTAATATAAGTATTTGATTTTGATTAAACAGAGGTTGGTGATAAAGACGAAGAGTGTAGAGTACATGCCCTTCTTTCTCTCACTCTTTGTGTTCCTCTGTGGTAACTTCTTGGTTCATCTATGGTCTTATCGGTCGTGACCCTTTCGTTGCAGTAAGTTCACTTCTCCTTTTCTTTGTCCTTTTTAGAAAAGAAACAAACTTGATTACTAGATTTTTTGACGTTTTCTCTTTTTTTGTGTGAAGATCCCAAATGGGTTTGGATGTGCTTTAGGAACACTGCAGCTGATTCTCTACGTCATCTACTGCGGAAACAAAGGCGACAAATCTGCTGAAAAGGATGACAAGTCATCTGGAGATGAGAGGTGAGGAGAAGAAGCAACATGTTGTTAATGGAAAGCAGCAAGAGCAGCAAGTTTAGATCTTTTCAGTGATTGTTTTCGTTTCTCTGCATTTCGCTTTTAACTCTTGTTTATTAGAGTTTTAGTTGGGATGTAACAGAGATTAAAAATCTATGCTGAACAAAATGTAAGGATTCTTAGTGTCTTCCTAGTGATGAACGAGTGATTAAAGAAGACTAATACCTTTGTGACATATACAAACATGTAAAACAAAACTCTGCATTTATAAAAGAGAGACAGATAACAAATATAAGTAAACCATAAGTAGTTAGGTTAGCTTTAGAACCTCTGATCATATCCCTGTTCTCTGGTTAATAATAATTACATGGAGATGGATTGACCTAACCAGTTGCAATATTTAACACAAACATTCCAGATAAGAACAACATAAAACAAGTCTCTTCTTTTTATTATATATAGAACACAACCGAGTCTTTTTTTTTTACCTCCAAGCTGAAGCAACGATCAAACTCTTGTCCTCCCAGCAAAAGTGGAGCTCACCCATCTCCTCTTTAAGCGTATACTTACTGCAATAATCTTTCTTTATGAGATTCTGTATATTGCTCCTCACTCTACCACTCATTGGTCTTGGACTGAACCCTGCCATCATCATCCTCGCTCTCCATTTACCAGCAACCTCGTATCTCTCGATCCTCTCTTCTCCTTCGCAAGCAACGATGTTGACAATGTCTCTAGCCAGACACTGCCTCTCCACGTTCATCCTCTCCTGGCTCTCTCTAGGAAGCGTCATGTCCAGAGAGTCGAATACCGCGGAGTAGTACTCGTAAGCCTCCATGAACCTCGTGAAGAAAGGTGAAGTGTTTGTGTTCACGTCCTTGTTCGACCACCGTGACTAGCTTGGGGTTTCAGGCTTTTGACCATGTGGAGCAGCTCGTCTCGCTGGTTCACCGTCGTGACGCTCTCGTCAGGCATGTGGTGAAGCTGGAAGGCGAAGTTGACGATTAAAGTCTCTCCTGGTTTGCAACCGAGCGTGGATGGAGAGACGATGTTAGTCTTGGAGGCAACTGCTTTGAACTCGAAAGGACACTCCATGATCTTTAGCAAGCTGCTCGAGTCTAAGGCCTATGATTCTTAACCCACCAACGGAGCGTTGGACTGATTCAGGGTCATCAACACCGGTTAACCTCAAACGAGGACGGCTCTTTAGCAGGAAGCTCGGATACAGTTTTGATCAGCTGTCATGTATTGGTTTCCTTGGTTGATATCAAAGTCTATGATGTGTAACTTCTTCTTCACCTCTGATGGATTCGATGATCGCGTCGTTAGCAGCTAAGAAGCCGAACTTGAAACAAGGGCACTACCTCGAAGAGGACTTGCATAGCGGCAAGCCTCTCGTCAGTAGGAGGCTCTTTGCATTTCAATGCCCTGTAGAGGAACTTCCCTGAAGCAGCCATTCCTCGCAGCTAGTCCTTCGACCATGTAAGCTGCGATTCTCTGTGAAGGGTCTCCTTGGATTGATACTATCTGTCTCAGCTCGTTCACCATTGATAAAGCTTCCTCTGATTTGCCTTCGGATAAGGCGCGAGCACAAGAGATCAGGATCTGCTTTGGAGTTGTTGCTTGTGATGAGACTACTTCTTTGCTGCTTGCAGTGAGAGTTTGAATCTTCGGATGATGATTCTTTGGGAGAGTCAGTGATGCTTTTGGTAAGAGGACCATTCGTTGTCAATCTCCATCAGCTGATCTAGTCCTTCCATCTTATCATCATCATCATCGCTGAGAAGCGCTCTTTCGAGCTCTTGAATCTTTGATCTCATTTGTTCATCATCAAACTCCATGCTGGCCGGACTTAGACCTCCCGCTTGGTAACCTCCGAAGGGTAACTGATACTCCATGGAGCATCCAAGAACCGGTCTAGACTGATAAGGAAACGATTCAAATGAGCTAACAGAGGCACCAGAGCAACAGGTTGTTGTTGTGCAAACTCGTCTGTTGTAGGGGAATCGAGAAAGTACTTCTCGTAGCTTTGGCTTGGGTAAGAATCATCAGTGAGGCAAGTGTTCTTGGACCTGTCTGGATCAAAGATTTCAACAGAAGTAGTACCACCACCACCACTACTAGTGTTGTAACCATTCTCATTCAATGAGTAAAGCTTTGGGTTCCTAGTATGCTGCTGCTAGCAGATAGCTCTGCCGACCTCACCAATGACATGATATCCTCGCTTTGTTATTAGTGTCTTCTCTAGCCACAGTTTTGTATCACACCACTGGAGAAATGTCACACACAGAAAAAAAAAAACATCAAGCCACTGATAAATTCTAACAAAAAAAAAGAATGTTAAGTCATGCAGAAACAAAACCAAAAAAAAAAAAATCTTAAAAGGTTCAGCCTTTTGTTACTAATCCACCATCATAGATTAAACCAAATATGAAACTTTATAATCCAAAACTCACCAGAAAAAGCTAAAAGAAAAAGAGATTGTTTTTATTTGTTTAAAGAGTAAGCCTTTTTGTTACTAATCCATCATCATAGACAAACAAAGTATGGAGCTTTATGATCCAAATCTCACCAAAATTACGAATAGATTCTCTATAAAAAAGTCAATTAACACAAACTATTTATCCAAATCCACCCAAAGTTTGTTCCTTTGACATTGACTGGGTTAATTCAAAAGAATAATCAGCACAAGGATCTATGGTGGGTTATGCACTTGATGGGATATCAATTGCATAACCTCTTGCAAAATTATGTTAGTGAGATTCTAGAGATATGTAAGAAAATCTTGGGAGAAAGAAAGAAAGAAAAAAAAATCGGGTTGGTGAGAGTCAATTTACCAGGAGAGATTAAGGAGCAGATAGATAGATGGGTCTTCGATTTCTGGATATTGGACAAAGAGGAAATCTGATTTAAACGTCGTGAAAAGCCAAAGGGAAGAAGGAAAAAAGCCTCAAAGGTTTGACCTTTAGGTTCCTACTGTTTACACAGAAGAGGACAACCACTCTCTCTCTCTCTCTCTCTTTTGTGTTCTGATTTTTATGGCTTTGTCTCTGTGTCTGTCTCTGTGGTCTTTGTTTTAAGATGTGTTTTAACCCTTTTTAAAGATAAAATCACTTCTTGTGGTGTTAGGTGTATTTAAAAAAAAACTTTCAGGCTTTATAAGCAAGCAGAAATGAAGATTGATTTTTTTTCTGGAGACTGGAGAGGACCAAAACTGGATTTTGTTTTGGGGAAATTGCTTACAAGAAGAATTTATAATTTCCTTACACTGAATAAAAAATAAATAAATTGAACGTTTCTAGTTCTTACTGTTCCAGAAGAAAATTGAATAAATGGATTAAATATCTTAAAATATCATTGGAAAAGAATACGATAATTAGCAGGTTACGTGTCGGTTTTGGTTTTGATTTCTGTTGACCAAATTGATTGTCACTCGGTTTCTTTCTTGGTAATACTCGATTTATGATTTTAGTAATTAGAAGAAAAGTACTGACCGTTGGATATGAATGAGAGCCATGACGGAAACGATCGTGGGGTGACTAGGGTGCCTACGACAGTTCCCACTAATTGACATTTTGATTAAATTTATTCTCGATTTCATGCTGTTGTTAGTGCAGTTTTGGCGTGTTGATTCTTTATGAAAAAAATGTTCAAACGCTCTTTTCTCTTTTTTTGTCAACTTTGGAAAAGTACTTTTGTACCAGAAAATTACTCGATATATCATGTACTATACTGATTTGTGATTACAAGAGATACTAGATTCAGTTTAATTAGTTTGATTACATTATTTATTCACCTCTAAATCCACAACATAAACTCAGGTTAAATTTTGATCCTAACTTGCATGTCTTTATTTCATGTATAGTAAGGTTTTTAAATCACTTTCTTTTTTGCAGTAGCTTATGTGAGTTAGACACTATTTGATTTACATTCTTTCGCAACTCTAAATCCACAACAAAAGCTCAGGTTAATATATGGTCCTAGTTTGGATATAGCTTTAATGTTATGTATACTGTACTAAGAGGTTTTTTATGAACTTTGTTTTCGTTTTCTGTATCTTATGTTTCTTAGACACTATTGGGTTTAGATGTAGGCATTTATGTCTTCGATTCGAGTTTGGAACAGTTTTTTTAGTAGAGTTTTTGGGACATATACATTAGTATTTAGAAATTTCAGTTTGAACTTAAGTTATTTTTTCGGGTCCAGATCGGTTCAAGTCGATCTGTAACTAATATATGTATATATATATATATAAATCGTCTGTAATTTTTGGATTCGTAGCTACGTGGATCTGGCTAGTTTGAATATCTAAAACTAGAACGAATATTTTAGTTCCATCAAAATTTAACCGAATATGTCATGTTTATTTAAAACTCTACAAAAGAGTAAAATATTAATAACTGAAGTAAAATATTTTTAAACTATAAATTTAGCATTTATATTACTAGAAAATATTATAAAATTATGAATAAAAAATAACAAAGACTGCAAACAAAAACGCATTACAATTAAATCATAATTTTAAATATGAAAATAGGACACATGAAGTTATAGTATTGAATATTTATCTTTTTAGGTCGGAATGAATCAGTTTTTATTGGGTTGAGTCTATTTAGAATCAGTTCTTTTAGGATTTGAATATGTTTGAATTGCTTTTTTAGTTGATTTTTTTTGGATATATAAATTTTGGAACCAAGTAGATATTTGTGAATTTTTGGTTTGGATATTTTTGAGTTCGTTTGGTTTGGATGTTTGGGTCCTGATAAAATTTGTAAAATGTCTTAGCTTAACTGGGCTACTATTTATAAATACAAGTTTCAAATGTTTAGTGTGGGACATATGTATATGGATGGCTTCAAGTGAAATGGATGTTTCACGCATATAAGTAATTATCTTGATCAATGTGTAAAGAATCTAATCGCAGTTTGTTTGTTTTCTTTTTACTAGCAAGAAAAATTGTTTAATTTTAAATTAAACATGGTGAAGTTACTGAAAATTTGACGAGTCTTTATCAACCTTATCCTCGCAATACCCTACATCGGAAGACTTCTTCTCTCTCAAGTCTCAATCTTATCCAATACGTAACTTCTATTTTCTAATTGATACAATAAAGTATAAACCTTAATGTCCATTTTATTTTGAGGTATATATACATATGTATCACCTCCGCACGTTATCATTATAAAAATCAACAACTACATACACAAATTTAAATTCGAAATGAGAATTATACACATTCCATCGACTAATTTAAAGGTGCTTTCTTATGCTATAATATTACCGGTGGAATAAATTCTTTTAAAAAAATTACCAGTGGAATTCAAACGGAAGTTTCTATAAGCAAATGATGTTACTAGCTAGTTGGCAGATGAAAGGTTTTTTTTCTTTTGACGAAATAGTAAAGTGTGGATGGAATAATCTTCTGCAGTTTAATTATGTAGTCTTTTATACGCGTGACTGAAGTTTAAAGCCTGTTTTTGGATTCAAGGCTATCTCTTGTGTAAATAATTCAAGGTTTTGGATAGATTGTTATAAATTAAACTCACTTACGCAATAAGCTTAAGTGAAACGGATGGTGGTGGTACGCATGTTAACTATGTTTAATTTATGTATTAGGAAAATATTATCAGTAAGGAGTGGGATGTTTGGTCCTGAACATGCATTCGAATACGGACGCGCTATGTTAAAAAAAATATATTGTGCTTTGGGTTCATACTTATTAGTCTTCGACAGCATGTCCCCTGATTTTCAAAAGCTTTAATAATTTAGTAATTTTGTAGTAGCACGAACAGAAAGGTATAGTACAAGACAAATGTAAGTAAAATTTCCACTAGTTCATTGGATTGGATAAACTTATTACAATTTAAAATACATTGTCTACACAAACTTTCTTTTATCTTTTCTTTTTGTAGTTTCAAATGTCTTCATTCTCCATATAAACTTATTCTTCTATACCGAAACCAGTATGAGAAAGAAAAGCAGAACAAAGAAGAATGAAACTATACATATTTATATTCATTACTGTATATTTTAGAATGAAAAAGAAAGGTGGTTGTGAGATGTAATGCGGTGGTTGTTTGTTTGTCTTTCAGTGAACACAAGTTTAAAGTATGTAAGAAACTGAAAACATGAAATATCTCGTCACCGTAAACCAAATTTGTAATGGGTTTTGGTTTCTAATTTTCCATGGTATACATATCTTTAGACCCATATTCGGCCCATGGGCTAACTTTCTCATTATTCCACGTGATAAAGTGAGAGAGCAAAACTCCACCACAACGATCCATAAAAGGAACACTAGTAAACGTGCGTTAGGCGTGTACCTAACCATAGGCTCTGCAATGCTGCTTTTTCTAAGTACTCTTTTCCAACAACATTATGCACAAGTCTAATCTTGTTTAAACTACGATTAAGAGCCTAATTACAGTAACAAACGTGCGACACGTGATGTCATTACAGAAACAAAGTAACTTCTCCTCTTACTACTTATTTATCCGACCGATACCGATTCTCCTCTGTCTTCACTCTTCAGTCTAAAAAAAACAAAACCTTTTAAAACCTACGAAAAATGTCGATGCTAATGGCCGCCAAATCCACATCGCTCTGCTACTCAAACCATTCGATCTCATCCAGTACCAAGCAAACCCCACGCGCCGTCGTCATACGGGCTTATCCGACGGTGAGAATGCAGTCGCGTGTCCACCGTCTGATCGAAGAGCAAGGCGCAGTGCTCGTTCCGGGGGTATACGACGCATTGTCGGCGGCTATCGTGCAGCAGACCGGATTCTCCGCAGCGTTGATCTCCGGCTACGCTCTCTCCGCCTCTATTTTGGGCAAACCTGATTTCGGTTTGATAACGTAAAGCCCCCTCACTCACTGCCTCACTCACTTGTCTTTTTTTTCAAGACCAAAGCTTCTTCTTATTCTTCTGTCGGTTTCATTTGTTTTCGTCTGTCGTTTTTCTCAGACCGCCGGAGATGGCAGCAGCAGCTAGATCGGTTTGTGCTGCGGCTCCAGGCATACCCATCATTGCAGATGCAGGCAAGTCTTGAATCTGAAACCTCCAACAAAATATGTTGTTCTTTTTCTTTTCCTAACTTTTAGTCAAAAATTATTATATCTAGTTCTCAAAAAAAAAAAAAAACTATTATACCTGAACGGTTATATATGACTTGAGAAGTCGTGTCATGTATTCATGTGAGTTTTTTAAAGATTTGGTGTTATTTGTGTCTTTTTTTTTTGGCAGATACTGGTGGAGGCAATGCGCTCAATGTTCAAAGAACCGTAAAGGACTTAATCGCAGCTGGTGCTGCTGGTTGCTTCCTTGAGGTAATTAAACTATTCTTTCAGGACCAGTTTCTGACTCCTAGTGATGTTTTATTTTATTGTATTTTTTTAATGTTGATTTAGTCGTATAGTCTTTTGTTACTCTCATGTGGTATATATATTAATTGTTTTCATTAGAGCAACTCCGAAACAGTTTCTTCCTCTTGTACCTTGTGCTAATGTTACTTTGGGGTTATTGAGCAGGATCAGGCATGGCCAAAGAGGTGTGGTAAGCCACATCATCTTCTTCTTGTTGTTCCTCTCTCTCCGCATACCTATAAGCTATTAACTCTTTTAATACTCTCTGTTGTCTTTCGTGTAGGGCATATGCGTGGGAAAGAGGTAATTGGTTTCACTTTGCTATAAGCTATTAATATTGTTATGACATTTGGCTTCTAAACTTGGGGAGGGGGAACAGGTCATACCCGCAGAGGAGCACGCTGCTAAAATAGCATCAGCCAGAGACGCCATTGGAGATTCCGACTTTTTCCTCATCGCTAGGACTGATGCGCGTGCTCTGTCTGCAAAAACAGGGCTGTCAGACGCCATTGACCGTGCTAATCTCTACATGGAGGTTACTTTACTACTTATAAACTTTTAAGAAGATAGAATGATTCGGTAATAATAAAGACAGATTGGTTCAAAATGTGCCAGGCAGGTGCTGATGCTTCCTTTGTCGAAGCACCGAGAGACGACGATGAGCTCAAGGAAATAGGAAAACGCACAAAAGGTTACAGACTCTGTAACATGCTTGAAGGTGGGCGGACGCCCGTTGCATACACCTGATGAGCTTAAAGAGATGGGTTTCCATTTGATCGCTCACCCGCTTACCTCGCTCTATGCATCAACTCGAGCTCTTGTGGACGTCCTCAAGATCCTCAAGGACAAAGGAACCACCAAAGACCATTTGGAAAAGATGATTACGTTCGAGGAGTTTAATCGTTTGGTGAACTTGGGTGAATGGTATGAGCTCGAAACTAAGTACTCTAATCTCAGAAACGCTCTTGGCACTCATAACTAAACCATGAGATACTATTGAAAGCTGTGTGTTGTTTATCAAATAATGTTTTCTTTCTTTTTTCACTGTTTGTATTGTATCAGTAGCATTATGTTTTCTTTTTAATGTTGTTAACGTATTCAATAAGACTAATGCCAACTTCTTCTAAGAATTACAGAAGAGTCTTGACTTTAAAAAAAAGAAAAACTCAAATCAGAGAAGCGATGTCTCTAGCAACGTTCTGAGCATCTTTTGTAATACCAGCCAAGCCTTGTCTCCCAAATCCAACACTGTACAAGCCGTTCTTCCCCTTCCAGTGATCCTTGAGCTCTCGTTTCGGCATCCCATTCTCGCTGAACAACTCTCCATCATCAACCTGAGTCACATCAGAGCACACTAAAATAAGAACATACTGTAAACCATTAAGACATGCGGAGCTGGTTCTGAAATTTTGGGGGCTGTAGACGAGTAGAGAGAATTTAAAATTTTTGGGACCTAAAATTTTCTTTTACAAATTTGAGGGTTTATATCCATATAAATTTTTTCAAAAATTTTAGAAGTTTGAGGCGAATGTTTGGTTAGGCTTGGCGGCCGGCCCTGAAGATAGGTGTAAGCAGTGCCGTGCGAACATTTTCAGGGGCCTAAGGCAATTTTTTTTCTTTTTACGACATTTAAGGCAATTTTTTTTCTCAAATGATCTCTTCATATAAGATTTTTGGTATGTTCACACAAAAGTAAAATGGTAGATATAGTGACTATGCTTATAATTGAAATCTAAAAACAGAATCCAAACTAAAATCTAGAAAAAAAGATATATACAATCAAACTCTTTATGTACAGTATGTATGTAAGCATATATAACACTAACTAATGCATTTTATATATAAAATGGGGCCCTAAATATTTACTAAAAATTATGGGACCTAAGAGCATCCTCAATGCAAGGTGCTTAAGGGAGTGTTTAGCATTTTTTAATTAAGAAAAAGAAGGAAAGAGAAGAAAGAAAAGAAGAAAGAAGAAGAAGAAGTGTTTGTTTAAGCATCCCAAATCTGATGTTGCTTAAACTGTTTGTGGTCCCCACTAATATGTGGCGGCTCGCAATTGGTTCATTTGTTTTTTTTTTTAATTTTTATTTTTTTAATCTGAAAAAACAAAAAAAAAAATTTTAAGCACCCCAATTTTAAGCTCCTTGCATTGAGGATGCTCTAAGGCCATTGTCTTTTTCGACAAGGGGTAAGCACGGCTCTGGGTGTAAATTGCAAAAAAACATATACCTGAAGCCATTTTGAAACGCTGCTCTTGTAACCAGTTGCGAAGACAATAGAGTCAACTGTCTTAATGTTTCCATCGACGAACACAACTCTGTTTCCTTCTATACGATTAATAGACGGCACAACCGTAATCTTGCCGGCTTTTATCTCGTCGACGCAGCCGACGTCGATGGTAGGTGACCGGCCGGTGACAAGCTTGTTCATAAATGGGCCTTTATCAGGCCTCATAAGCCCATATCTCGAAGTATCCCCAAACCTCAGCTTCGCGAGTAAGAGACACCAACGGTCAACTAACTTTACCGGGAAAAACCTGAGCAGCCACATACCTATCCTCACTATCTCCCTCGTCAGCACGTGCACCGGGCTATGAACGACGAGGGAGACCTTAGCGTCCCACTTAGACGCATCGTAAGCGATCTCCATCCCGGAGTTCCCACTTCCGACGACTAAAACGTCTTTTCCGGCGAACTTCTCGCCGTTCTTGTACTCGCTCGAGTGCAGATACTCACCCTCGAAGCTCTCGGAGAAGCCCTGGAATCTCCGGGATCAGGGCTTCGCTGTTCTCTCCCGTCGCCACGACCAAGTACTCCGCCGAGTAGACCTCTCTCTCCTCCGCTGCTGCGTTGTTATCCACCACCTCCGCGATCCATCTACCGTCTTCGAAGTAGGCTGATCTGACGTTACGGTTGTACCTAGGGTTTACGTTGAAACGTGTGGCGTACTCGTCAAGGTAACTGATGAAACCTGCCTTGGAGACGAAGGTAGGTGGCGTTGGGAGGGAAATGGCATGTGAGGGAGTTGACAGTACTGCTTTGCGAGATGAAGCTTTAGACGATCGTATGACCTTCTTTTCCAGAGAGAGGCGCTGCATTCTTCTCTTTCCACCACTATGTTGGGTATGTTCAACCGGTTTAGACAGGCTGATGTGGCTAAACCGGCTGGTCCTCCGCCTATTATGAGAGCCTGAATCTTGATCATTTCGGTTCTCCATTTTGTTTTTGTTGAGTGTTTTAGTGTAACGCAATTGCAATGCTGTACTCACTCTGTTGAAATCTGGATTTGAAGTGTGCTTCTATATATACATCGCTAAATATTTTTGGATGATTAAATGATTGGGTAACATATATTACTAAGTTCTAAGTTTTGACTACTCTAAGAAGTGAATCATAGGATATGTTGGAAAGTTCATAGTCTTTGTTGTTTTTGCTACTTTGCCAAGTGATTTGCTGTGTGGAACTAGTCTTGAACTGAGTCAACACACGGTAGTCATTTTAAGATTTCCTTAATTACTCATTAACTTCTTAATCACATTTCCAAATCATTATTTTAGTACGGATTTATAGTACGGATAACTAAAAAGATTCATATGTACGGAAAATGAAGCTCTATCTATATATAGGGATATAATGATTAGGAGACAGAGTGTTGCTTACTGTCGGTTTTTATTAGTGTCCTCTGAGATTTGTCATTCAAAGCTGTTAAGTGTTAAGCAGTGTTCATTAATGAACCGTCCTAGGTGAGAAAAAACTACTTTAGGTGAGTCATGGTAGCTATTATACTCGCTTAATTAGGAGTTAAGAGTATCTCGATAACAACTCAAATCCGCGTAAATATACGTTATCACCTGCGACAACACTTACTAAATGGGCTGGACAAATGTTGGCCAATAGTAACGCCTATTCTAAAAACAACTCGATAGAGGTCTTACTAGCTGCTAGTATTGGCTGTATTACTATCAGCAAGACAAATGCTTCTTTTCTGTCGACAACAAAACTCATGTGTTGACCCAAATAAAACAAGGTTTATCTTTTTATTTTTGTCATCCTGTTTTTATGAAGATTTATTAATTGAGAATGAAAAATAGAGCCAAGTATCTACAAGCGAAGGTTCAAATTTATAAACTTCTTTTAACAATTAACAAAAAGGTTTCATGCGCAGTGATAATAATTTTTTAAAAAAATATATCATTTTTAAAATTGAAAAATATTTTCAGTATTTTTTATAAAAATTAGGATTTTCAGAATATGTAGAATATAATTATATATGTTACATTTCAGTTTGGATTATCACTTTTTGATTTATATATTTCGCTAAATTTCACTTATAGAATATATATTTTATTTTACTTAAGATTATTTTTAATATGCATATATAGATATGTACAAATTTTAGTTTTGATTATTTTAGTTAAGGTAGATTAAAATATTAGATTACTTTATTACTTAACTTAATAAAATAAAATATATATTTAATTTTAAGTGATATAGAATAATTTATTAATTAACTCAATGAATCGACTGACATTTTCTCAACCCACATATTTATATTGATTAATACGAATCAATTTAATAATTTGGAAATTTTATTAATTGTTTTGATACCACTTATTGAATTAATCTGAGCACTTAATTAACATATAGTTTTACAATAATTTTGACAAAACTATAAACCTTTACATAATTTTTAATTTTTCAATTCTAAGCTACTGTAAATTATTTTTATATATTTGTAGTTATGTTATTAGTTTAAAATTTTCATTAATAGTGATACAAATAATTTTTTACTATTATATTATAAGAATTTTACCAAAAATATAAATTTGGCATATTAGTAAGAAGTAAGTCATATCATATTTTTCATTAAATCATATCATATTATTTTTAAACTAAGTAATATGATAATGAGCTAGAAGCAATTTTAACAGAATCACTTTACAAATAATGTCTAGAGTTTCGGTAAAAGAAAGAAAATTATATATTGGTGGTGATATGTAAAAACCATATAAGGTGATATACAAACAGGTTCTATGGTGTAGTGGTTAGCACTCTGGACTTTGAATCCAGCGACCTGGGTTCGACTCCCGGTAGGACCTATATTTTTTTATTGTCTAGCTTCACAAAGTGAAGGCAATGAGCTATTATTTTGGGATTTTATTGTGTAGCGATGGTTGTGACGTCTTTGTTTGGTCTAAGAATTTGTGTTATGGATCTTATTACTAATAAATATGATCATATGAAATGGAAGAACATGTCCGCTACGCTGATATGCAGCTAAGCGTTTTGCGAGCATTGGGAAAGGCTTTATAATGTTTTACATTTCTCTTCTGGATTCATAAGAACAAAGGGTCGATAATACACATCAGCAGCCAGAATATTAAACATTGTCGATAAAGACACACATAAACAAGATTGTCCACATAAAAGCCGTTGCTTAGTAGTGTAGACAGGGCAAACTGGTTCTTCTCCGATTTACATTCATACCCATGAAGAAATGCAATACTGAAATGGTCTATTTTTCATAACAATGTGTGAATGAGTTGTAGGGTAGACTGGTTTGGAAGATAATATTATTAGTCAGCGGTGTGGGTTCATTAGATCCTCCTGATGAACCAAATACAAAGCAAGATGTTAAGAGAAGATTCTGAAATTTAGGTAAGAGTCAAAAGTCAAATATGACCGACCCTAACCATGAAATCTTATTAAATGACGAAAATACATTTCTCAAAGGTCCGTAATTTTATTATAACATAAATAGCCTTTGATGAGAAGTATATATGTATGTACATGATTCATCGTCATACATGAGAATGAGATCTTCAACTTCACAGTTCCTCTAGATTCAGATATGAAAACCAGGAGGATAATCTTGAGGTTGTTTCTCTACTAATTCCTTTAAACCAAGTTCTTGCTCCTCGAGATTTTTTGTCTTAACATCATACACATCGTTAAATAACTCTGTCAGTGGTTGTTTCTCCCACTTCTCCGCCGCCTGAATCGCTTGTAGAAGCTACAACAAACACACAAACCGGCTAAATAACTTCAATCATATCATCAAGAATGTAGTGTTTTTTTTTTCTCCGAAATCTCTACCTGTTTTCTTGTGCTAGATCTTAGCTTGGATTCATCTTCCTCGCTCCACCATCCATTATCCTCCACCCATTTCTTGAACCTATTCACAGGGTTTCTCGACATTTTCCAGTACTGGATTTCATCGGCTTCTCTGTACTTTAGTTGAATCATCTGATGTGGAATGATGTCCTACTCTATATGTCATCATCTGACAAAAAAAAAAGAACAGCAAAAAAAAACTAACTTGACCAAAAAGTAACTAAAGAAAAAAATTGTGTACTTTTTTAAAAATAATTCTCTAGTTAATGGTTTCAACCTCGATGAGGACAGGTCTTTGTTCTGTAACAGCCATCTCTCTAGCTGAGCGTACCGCGCTGTAAACCGCAAGAGCATCGTTACCATCCACTCGGATGCTTCGGATTCCGTAAGCTTGACCTTTCACAACAATTCCATCACCTGTAATAATCAAACCACACAATCTCACTCAAGAAAAAAAAAAAGAGGATTTGTTAAAAACAGAGGAAGTTAGTTAGTTAGGTTAGTTTCATACTTCTGAATTGTTCTGAGATATGAGTGCTGATAGCCCAACCGTTGTTCCGACATATAAACACCACCGGAGCTTCCATAACCGCCGCGAAATTCAACCCGGCGTGAAAATCTCCCTATATATCATAAATCCAAACCCAAAAACCTAAATAAATTTTACAATTCTTGAAAGGTTGCCCCTTACGCAAGAAATACCAACTGTATTAAAGAAACCTCGCTTGTGCCACCGTCTCCAATGAATGTTACTGCACAAGCGTTCTTCTTCTCCATCTTCAGAGCATAACCAACTCCAGCAGCTTGAGGAAGCTGTGTGCTGAGAACCAAACAAGAAAAAAAAACTCAGCAAAGTATGCTTTCATAGAAGAGAAGAATTAACTTCTTACGCGATTGGAGAGGAGACGGTGAAGTAGTTGTGTTGGTTAGATCCGTAATGGATAGGCATCTGTCTGCCTTTTCCGTAATCAGCTTTGTTACCAAAGCACTGATTCGCAAACTCCTCTAACGTGAAGCCACGCCATAGAAGCACTCCAGGCTCTCTGTACTGAGGTAACACGACGTCTTCCGGACTGAGAGCGGCGGCTGATGCGATGTTGATGGCTTCTTCTCCTACGGAAGTGAGATAGAATGAGATTCTCCCTTGACGTTGAGCTTCGTAGAAGATGTGGTCCATCACCTGAAGCGTCGCCATCTGTTCGTACATTCTAACCGCGAGTTTCTCGCTCACCTTTGTTTTTTTATTTCGTTTAACAAAAGAAATTGTCGGTTAACATTTAACCAAAGCTATACCAATTTCTGATTATGTATGTACATTAGACTGTACCGGAACATGAATCGCTGTTGGAGATGATGCTTCCGTGTTCGTTAAGGACTCGATAGCATGGGATTCTTCGAGAAGATGATTCCGGTATGAATTTCATCTCAGATGTGTAACCGACTTTGCCGCCCGGAAAATCCAATTCCTAGAAAAGTTCAGTTACGGTTTAGATAGTTCGCGGTATGACCGTATGATACCTTTAAAACTCTTCAATGTGTGAAAAATAGAAACTACAGGGGCATATGTAAGAAAGCTTAATAAGAACAAGGGTCATAGTTGTAAATAGTGTCCGCACTGTGAGTCTGAGTTATTACACGAAAGACACGTAATCAAAGGACTAAAGTGGGACCCGCACAGCACATTCAACTATCCAAACGTATGACTAGTGGTCCCCACTTTTTTACTCATGACTTGTGCGGCTAGTGAAGTATGGGATCTCGTACCGGATCAAACCGACATCAGATAAGATATTTGATTTTTCTTACCGTGGAATCTTTGATACTAAATTACTAACATGCCAAAATGAAAACCATTTTCACCTAGATTTGGATTTAGTTTAGTATCAATGAATACAAAAATCATCAAATTTGAAATGAGGAATTTAAACCGGATTGAATGCCAACTAACCGAAAATATCTACTAGATTAGAAAGAGAAAAAAAAACAACGTCTCCTTGCCCTTGGAAGAACTAATTAAGTCCTTAAAAACTTGGATGTGTACAATTGAAATAATCGTTATCCATTCTTTCATCCAAATTTTTTTTATAATGAAGTATGTAATAACCACGTGAAAGCTAGTATAAATATTATAACCAAATAAAGTATTATTACCTGGGCATCATCCTCATGATCACTCTGTTGAACCAAATCAGGCTGTGTCTCCACTGCCGTAGACTCGTGACGGAAGCTAGTGAAGGGATTCAAAAACACCCTCGAAGATAACTGATAATTTGTAGAAACAGGACGAGGAGAAGTGTAGTTGCGCTTGATGAGAATCGCCGACAAACCCAGGTTCTGTCTCAAGCTAGAAACGAGGTTTCTGGATCTAGCAAACCAGATCGCCATGTATGCAAAAGAAAAAGTACAAGAAGAAGCGAAGAAAATGATGAAAGAGTAATGAAGAAGAAAAGACAAGAAATAAGTTGCGTCTTGCCGTCTTTAACGATGTTTGTGGGCAATGGATTAGAAGGACGACAAGTGCATGTACTTCCTTGTCGGACTTGACATGTCATTCGTATCCATCTCCAACTTTTTTATTTTCTTTTAACTATTAAAACGTCTAACAATTATCATCATCCTCGCTTTTTGCGATCAGTTCCTTCACTAATAATTGTGGATTAATACTATCGAGAAATTAAAATACTCCCTCCGTTTCATATTAAGTGTCATTGTAGGGAATTTTTTTTGTTGCAAAATAAGTGACGTTTTAAGTTTTCAATGCAAAATTTATGAATTTTATTATGTATTTTATTTTTCTATTGGTTGAGATGTATGGGTAATGATGTTTTTGTATGGAAAATATGCAAAATTTAATGATTTCTTAATCTGTGTGTCCAACTCTAAAATGACACTTATTGAGAAACAGAGGGAGTAAAACGAATTATTAAGAGAACTTGCGTTACCTACATAGAAAATCATTTCAAGATTTTTCAACCACCAAACCAAACTGTACTATGCATCTTTTAATTGCTTTTGATCTTTATCGAACTATACCAAGTTGTATAGTCACCTAGTTGCGTGTCATTTCTGTCTTTTCTTTGAATTTACCATGACTTCCGTGAGGCGTGAACAAAATCTTTTTCTATGTGAAGAAAAAGAAGATTTATATCTTGACAGTTGACACCACGTGAAAATATTTCCATTTTTAGATTAGTTAGGTTACACTGCATGACAGCAATTACCAAAGATTATTTAATCTATTTTTACATTATGAAGATTTGCTGATATCCAGAATCACAGGATTTGCTGATAATTGACATATAGCCTGCCTAATAAAGGCATAAAGCCTTCTTGTAAATGTGTAAGCATTTTATCTTTTACTTTTGATTCAATTATTTATTCGTTTCAGTTCAATACGAAAAATTTAGATATTCATAAATCTTTGGAACAAAGCAAATATTAAATATTAATATACGTTAAAAACTACTAATAAATATTGAAATGTTAGAGTCAGAAATTCGATCTACATTTTTTTATTGATTATCTATTTTAATTAAATCTAATGATATTGGGAGTTGAATTATATTCTTTTTTTACCCATGAGATACAACTTTCAAAATATCACATGTATTCATGAAATTTTCAAAATCCATATGATAAAAAACTGAAAACAAAATAATTATTTTTGCCAAATATCATATACTTACCTTTTGCATTTAGAATTATATGTGTATTGTTTTATAATTAAATAAAAACTAGAATAACATATGAATTACTAAACAAACATAATATGGTTAAAGTTGTTAATATTATATTCATATTATCATATTAACATAGTTTTCTATGTATCATTTTTTCTTTCAACAAATAACATGTTTTGCAAAACAAAAACAAATTATCATGCTAAATGATTTAGATAAATATAAATCAAATATTTAATTTTCAAAAAAATGAGAAAATAACAATACGCATCCATGAAAATCTTTACGAATCTAAAAAATTATGATGAAATTTTATAACTTAAGATAGATATATATGTATATTTTCACAATCCATATAACTTTTAAAATTCACAAACTATAGTACATGAACTCATGTCCCAATAACTTCCCCTGACTCCCAAACCCTACATAATTGAATACTACTTTCTGTTTATTTTTAAGGGTCTTTACCTATCTTTCTTCCTAACTGTAATACGAACGTTACTTTCTTATGATTCACATTTTATATCATGGTCACACTCACATCATAATATAATTTCTTTTAATAAATATTACATCGTTTTCTATAGCTTGATGGACCGTTGTCTAAGTTACGGCCTCTGAGTCCACGAAACAAAAGAAAGAAAAACTATCTTGCCATATGGCCATCGTTAGACTTTTTGAGGAGGATGATCTATCATATAATCTAGAAGGGCTTGACTTTCAAGAGTTCTAATCCCTTAACACTTCCTGATATCCCGTGACGATCTGTAATCATATTAAACCCCATCTGACAGCAACACCTTCTTCATATTAAATACTAAACTTAACCACTCTGAGATTAAAACGTGACATTTCAAATTAAAGCCAAAAATCTTTTGAAGATATTCAGACCTAAACTTTATCAAACTAAATAAAAAATAAAAACCGTATATATATTAGGGTAGTATATACCAAATACCAGATTCCCATGAACGGGTCAAGCAAGATAAACATCTCTTTTGCAACTACCACCGAGTTGTTTCCGAACATAACTCACTTACGGATCCACTCTTCTCTCTCTCTCTCTCTCTCTCTCGTTCTTGCAAGATTGCTATGTTAGATCCTTCAGCTGCAACCTACAGTCACCACTTGAGTTTCCCAAGTGTTCCCAATGATCACTCAGATTCCGGCGTCTGTTCTCCTACTCTGTGGAGCACAAGCCCACCGAGGAGTCCTCTTCACCGGCCGGAACACTACTCTAGCCTTTCTCCGGATTCAAAGGCTCAGGCTATCGCTCGTGGACAACGGGAGCTTATGGAGATGGTTAGTAAGATGCCAGAGTCGTGTTACGAGCTTTCTTTGAAGGATCTTGTCGAAGCGAGGGGAAACGAAGAGAGTAACGACAGGAAGATCTTCGAAGAGTTGGCTCAGAGAACAGGTAAGGTTGTGAGGAAGACGAAGAGTGGTAAACGGGCTGATCCGAGTGTAAACAACGGTGGGTTTCTTCTGAAAATGATGTTTCCGTTTAGCTTTGGATCTAAGAAAGATACGGCGAAAAAGAAGAAGAAGAAGAAGAAGAGAAAGGGGAAGGATTCTGTTAAAGATTCTCAGGTTTCGCCGAGACCTTCGATCTCTGATGAGTCTGTGAAAACAGAGGATAGAGAGTGGTGGAATAGATTGTCTGAGTCGAGGGGTAGTGAGAGCACAAAGAGGAGCGGTAGTAGCAATAGCAACAGGAGCCTAAGCAGCATAAGGTATGTTTGGAAATGCTAACCATCTTGTTGTTGGTTGTAATTAAAATTTGAAATGTTCTTGTCTACTTTTAAGACTCCTTTATCTTGTCTGTAGCTCATAAGTATAAGACTTCAAATGTGTTAAGATATAGGACTGTCTGTCTGAATATAGTGCATAACACAAACCTAATGGAAACTTATGGGGTTTGCAGGGATAAAAAGAGTAGCTGCTTGTTGTCTTTCCTCTGGTTTGTACGTTCACGAGACTAAAAGCGAGTTCTAACTCAATGTATGGTGGTGACCGCTTCTTGGCTAAATAAAAATGTTCCAAGAACAGAGGAGATGAGACAAGAGAGAATAAAACCTTTGAATGTGCGACGAAGATGACAAAATAATACTCCTACATTTTTTGCTCTGTTTTTTTTTGTAAGCCTGTGTATTGTTTTCGATAAGGTTTTATTTTGTGTAATTAGAGTCTAATGTGCACTGATTATCTCTCAATTATGGAATTTGAATCCTACTTCATGTACAGTAGTATGTGTAGCTTAACTTTTTCTCTCCACTTGATTGTCCTTCCTTTATGCATTAAAAGCCTAAAACTAATAATACTCCCATCTTTGCCTAAAAAGCAGCGTTTTAATCTTTTTTGTTAAAATAAATTTGTGTTCAGTTTGCTGTTCTCGACCAAACGCGCGTCTTCGTTTTCGGTGTGTTTGAAAGCGCGTTTATTCGTAAGCGGTTCGGATACGCGGTTCTCAGAAGAAAAGTCAATTAAATCAAACAAACTAATTCATATACTGTTTGTATATATATATATATATATATATATATATATATATTTGGACAAACTAATTAAGAAATTTTAAGAGTATATTTTAGTGGCTAATGATCATTACTTTGGACCTAAACTTTATTATATTTTTTTTACATACGATAATGATAGGAAAAGAAAAATCACATTCTTTATATTTTCAGTCACCGCCCGTTACGTTAGCACTAGTGAAACAGAAGTTGGCATCTTGCAGAATAGTGTAATAGAACAAAGAAGACGCAGTTGATTTTATGGACGGTTAAAGCTGCTGATGATGATGACCTGACGATACGTACACAAAACTCCGATCGTGTTCACATACACAAGTATATATTTTCCTTCTTCCATAAAATTGTCTCCGTCTTCTCGATCGTGAGACGCAACTAATATTCGCTCGGTCTATTTCCAGAGTCCGTAGACAGGTAAAAATCCTGTTATTTGTTGTGTGTTGATTTGGTTTTCTTGCTGAGACTTCTTGATTGTTTGTTCTCCCAGTTTTGATTGGATTTGCTGGGATTGTAATGACGTGTCATGATCTTATGGTTATGTGAATTGTGATTGTTTTTTCTTTATTAGTATTTGATCTCAGTGATTTGAATTTCACAGTGTTTTTAAAAAAAGTTGTATAATGATGTTTCAAACTTTGTGTTTATTATATACTTGGTAGGTAGCTTGAAACTTTAGGATTTGAGAGTGGAAGAGCGATCTTGCAATGGCGAATAATGGGGCTGCTTGTGCTGAGAGGGCTACGAATGATATGCTGATTGGTCCTGATTGGGCTATCAACATTGAGTTGTGTGATATTATCAACATGGATCCTAGGTAACATCGATATGTTCTTCTTTTGAATTACTTATGTCTGATCGAGTTTAAAGGCTAAAAGTTTGCGAGGTTAATTTTGTTTTCTGTAGCCAAGCAAAAGAAGCAGTGAAGGTGCTCAAGAAACGGTTAGCAAGTAAAAATTCTAAAGTTCAGATTCTCTCTCTTTATGTACGTCCTCCCTCTTTTCCTTAGTACAGTGCTTTGGTTCCGTTTATTTGTACTGATCCTTCTCCTTGGTGAAATGCTCCGGGGGAGATATTGTTTCAAGGCATTGGAAACTCTAAGTAAGAATTGTGGAGAGAGCGTGTACCAGCTTATCGTGGAACGTGATATTTTGCCTGATATGGTCAAAATTGTTAAGAAAAAGGTTCTTCATCTCTCACCCAAACGCTTGTTATATTTCAATTCTATCGCTGCTTACCCTGCATCACATTTATCACACCTATGCAGCCGGACCTGAGTGTAAAGGAGAAGATACTTAGTTTATTAGATACATGGCAAGAAGCTTTCGCTGGTAGATTCCCTCAGTATTACAATGCTTATAATGAACTCAGGGTATGTACCTTAAGCCAGCCGTTTATTATGTATATACAAACTGTTATTGTGTAACCGGTTTTACCTTTTGAAAACTTTTAGTCTGCTGGAATTGAGTTCCCACCTCGAACCGAGAGCAGTGTACCGTTCTTTACTCCACCCCAAACTCAGCCCATTATTGCTCAAGCCGTTGCATCAGATGAAGATGCTGCTATTCAGGCCTCTTTGCAAAGTGATGATGCTTCTGCACTCAGGTACTTACTCTCTTGGTTTGCTAGGCTTGTTCTAATAGATAAATCAATAATCTGTGTCTCAAGCTTGTAAAAGACAGACATTAACTATCTTTGTTTTTTCTAGTTTGGAAGAGATTCAAAGCGCTCAGGGATCAGTTGATATTTTAACGGACATGCTTGGGGCTCTTGATCCAAGCCACCCTGAGGTATTATACTATTATTACATGATTAGATATAGTGTCTCTTGTTGTTTTGATCCGAGTTGAAAACACTAACAATTGTTGCTCTTGTGACAGGGTATAAAGGAAGAACTTATAGTTGACTTGGTAGAGCAATGCCGTACTTATCAAAGACGTGTAATGACTCTTGTCAACACTTCTGCGTAAGTACTCGTTTTGTTTTCTTCTAACTCCCTTCTCTTCTTTGCTCAGTTTGAGAGAGAGACTCCTTCCTTTTTTTTTGCAGAGATGAGGAACTTCTGTGTCAAGGATTGGCACTAAACGACAACTTGCAGCGTGTTCTTCAGCAACATGATGATAAGGCAAAGGGAAACTCTGTTCCTGCATCTAGCTCCCACTCCTACACCACTTGTTAGCATCAAGCATGAGGAAGATGATGAGTCAGATGATGATTTTGCTCAGCTATCTCACAGGTCGCAAGGAACTGGACAAGGAAGTTTCAACCCTCTTCTTCCTCCACCACCACCTACAATGAGGCCAGTACATGTTGAATCTGGTGGTGCTATGGACTTCCTCAGTGGTGATGTCTACACACCTCAAGGAGGAGCCTCAGAGACTTCAAAGCCACCGAGTAGTTCCCATTCATCAGACCGAGCCGCTTCTGCTCCTGTTTTCGACGATCCAGCTCCTCCCCGGAGCAAATCTCCTGAGCAAGCTTTGTTCACCAAACCAGTTTATGACGAGCAAACTGAGCAGTTACCTCGTGCTCCATGGGATCCTGAAGGAACCAGGGCTTTTCCACCACCAACGTCCGTTAGAACCAGCCAGAGGCAACAATACAGTCAGCATAGCAATGTTCCTCAACGCACAAGCAGTGGCTCTGATTCCTCTTATGATGATCTCGTTGGACAGTCCCGGAATCTTTCTCTGAATCCAAATGCTGCTGCTGCTACACCACCAAAGAAAGATGACAAACCAGAGGATATCCTTTTCAAAGACTTAGTTGACTTTGCTAAAAACAGGAAGTCATCGTCTTCTTCCTCCAAACCCAACAATTAGAACCGTTTTGAGACAGAACCTCCTGTTGTTGCTTTAGTAATAAATACTCTTTTACCATTCTTTTTTCTTCTTCTTCTTCATTTGTGGTCTTGTTTTCTTTGATTGATGAACATGGAGGATGAAAAGCTTGTTTTTATCAAATAAAAAGTTAATGTACAGAGATCTTTTATTGGATATAAATTTTGTAATATAATCCAGGTAAAATAGCATTTTAATACAGTTTAAAGTTCTGTCATTACAAAGATTCTGAAGTTTCTCTTTTACATTAATGAAAGTAAACCACAAAAAGAAAAAAAGAGACCAAACTCTTGATCAAGTATCTAAGCAAGTCTAGTTATATAGGTCTGACAAAGATCAGTCCCATGGGAGAGAGCCAGGAAAAGGAGCTGAACCACAGTACCTAAACAATCCTCTAATCTCAGGGCATCCATTAGGGTAAGGTATAGTCCTGTGGAAAGGGTCACGCTTCAGCTTCTTACGCCAAAGCGAACCAACGCATCCGTATGGATCTTCTTGAAACTGAGCTCTCACCACATGCCTCCCCTTTCAGAGCGCCTTCTTTCGACTCAAGCGAAGCCGGCGTTCCCAAGTATTTGAATCTTGATTCCGGAAACCCCATTGCTGAACGATGTAAATGCGCAAATCTCTCCTCCTTAAAATCATAGCTCACTACCTGAAAGATAAACATTAACATCACAATACTTGATAGAGAGAGTGAGAGACATTTAAAAAAAAAAAGTAAATTTCTTACTGTTATGTTGTGTGGGTAAGAGCCAGTGAGCTCTCTGAATCTACAAACACTAAAGAGAAGATTCTCAAAGCTGTCTCTTGCATGCTCTTCCGTCAATGCCCTCGACCTCACATCATCTTTGCCTATCCATTACCACAACATTACTATACAACAGTGTTCTAAAAATCGGTCTAGGCAAAGTGTCTAGGCGTCCGCTTAGTCGGCAAATTAGCGAAACGATTTTTTCAATCCGATTTTCTTAAAAGTCGGTCTAAGCGTTCAAAATATCGGTAACGCCACCTAAACCCACCACCTAGACGCCGCCTAAACCCACCGCCTAGCGATTTTTAGAACATTGCTATACAATGTAATAAAAGAGCAATGTAAGTAATTAGACTCACCGAACCATCCTTTAGACTCAGCAACAGCCCAATAACTCTGAGCTTCACTCCGGGGCCCCGCTTCTTTACGAGTCTCACCTCCACTGAACAGAAGCAAAGCCTCATCATCTCTCCCCGCAGCCTCAACACCTTCCTCTATATGACTCAAAAACGTCGCGGCCTGACCCGGATGCTTCTGATAAGACTCCAAGAACCACGACTCCTCTCTATCGATCTTCCCGCAGTTACTGCTCGTGTAAACAGAATGTCCAGCGACCATCACGAGGTTCCTCAGATTCGCAAACGGATACGCATCGTTGTCCAGATCGTTCTTCTTGTACGCAACGGATGGTCGGAACTGGCTCTCGTATATCGACGATACGAAGATCAGAACCGTGATCCCGAAGGAGACGAGGAGGATGGAGACGAGGATCGGGTGGAGTTTGAACAAGTGGTGAATGCGGTTTCCGAACATTCTCTTGGGCTTTCTACTGGATTTTCTGACGGAACCTGACTCTAGATCAAAATCGTTACCTCTTTGGTACGCATAGTACGCATTTTTATTCATGACACAACCAAAGAATGCAGGGATCGAGAAGAGCAATGAGGAGGGAGATTAAGCATGCCCAGATCAGATTTAGGAGGGAGATCAATGCGTGTGATGATCATCAAAGTTTTGTGTTTCCGTGGGAGAGAATTACCGGAAAAGGTGAAGACTTTGATCTAACCTAGAAGCAAGGCTTTGCATCAAATCCGTTGACCGAGAGTTTGGTATTGTTTTGTTGAGCACAGATCCAAGACTTGCAAGGACAGTTAACGATCTGAACACGACTTCAGATGGAACACATGTTTTGTCGAATTGAGCTATGAAGAGAAAAGGAGAAGATCGTGAACACTTGGAAGCCCAGATCTATATATTTGGGCCCATGTTCTAATGGGCTTACAAAGGATACTTTTTTATTTTTGAACGACACAAAGGATACATTATTAAGACATGTTTTCAAACTGATACAATTTTTTTTTTTGAAAAAGGACATAAAATTGATACAATTTTATAATCACTTCTTTGATTTAACCAAAAACATCTCACAAACAGAAAAAAAAATTTCTTGGAACATTTGTATGATATTCATATGTCTATTTTGGAGTAGTCCTACACAATCGTAAGTCAACCCTGATATATATTAGACGAAGTTCTACTCATATATCAATTCTACAGGTTAATGTATACTGGGTACAATCTTATTATTAAAAGACGAAATCATTTTAGTTCGAATGATTAAATTAACAAATTGTATAACAACTGATATATACATACAAAGATAGTCACTTTTGTTAAAATATAAATTATCACTTTAACAAAAACATTAATTAAAGATTATATCACTTCTGATCCATCTTTTACATCGATTTTAATCTGTTCAACCCGTATTGTTCCTGAAAAAGAAAAAAAGCAAAGCACCATGATGATAGACAATTGAAAACTTATATATAGAGAAGACTTTTGTTAGTATATAATAAGATTAGTCTATGCTGATGGTAATTACCAGAACAATGGAGATTTCTTTGAGAATAGGTGTCAACAATGAGCTTAATGTATCAATGTCTTCTCTAAGGGTCTCATAGCTCTGGTCTCTTGCACCGATCGCGTCCATAAAAGTTTTATTGTCAGGCACTATCTTTAAGCACACCTTCATTATTACATATTCAACATGATATCAAAAACATATAATCTCAAGAAAGTTTAACAATTTTTGATGGGATGTAATAAAAAAACATGTTAAGTAAGATATAGCTAGAAGGAGAGTGATTATGTTGTATACTTTGAAAGCAGCAGACGCGATCCACCCATGGTGTGGTTTTAAAGTGGCCATGTAGCATTCTTCTACAAGTTCTTCCATTTTTGACGACATCTCTTTGGATAACAATCTTAATAAAGCCACAGAAAAATCCATTGTCCTATATATGTACTCGAAGATTAGTAAGAAAGAGTCATTAGACAAATTAGTGAAGAGTTTAAGTTTATTTAGGGAATGATTAACATTCAGTAACAAGAATTTGTTAAACGCATCTATGTGCTTTTCCATAATTTAATATGACTACTTGGGGGGTACAAAAAACATATGAAATAGATACATGTTGTTAAGGACATCATATGACTATATACTATAATACTTGTCTAGCTTTCTGCATGAGTCCAAGCTTGAAACTAGTTAGGAGAGATAGTATGCTTGAAGGACAAATAAGTTGTCTATAGTGCAGTGAGTTAGACTACAATGCTGTTGTGCGCATGAAAATTATTAAATTTTCACGAGATGCAAATAAATAGTTGATGAATTATAAAATAGTTTTTTTTTTGTCAAACCAGAACTTCCATTCAAATAAAACTCCAAATCCATATTACATAACTAAATGAATTATAAAATAGTTAATCAACGAAAATACCTAGTGAGCCAAAGAAGGGCTCTACTGCAACTGGTAACCATCTTATGTGTCCCTTCGTTCCTTTCTTTGTTCAGAATCTCCACCAAGTTGGAGTAACCACAAGGATCTGTTTCATAAAGCTTCTCTAATCTCTACACCCAAACCAATAAATAATAAAATCATAAGTGTGTGACAACTGAAATGCAAAAAAGGAGGGAAACAAGATTAGCCATTTTATAGAAAGTCATTTCAAAATTGACTAAAGTACTGTTGAAAGCAACCAAATAAGGAACTACAAGGCTAAAAATTTAATTATTGGAGATATCTTTATATGAAGCAATTGGCTGTTCTTATCAGAATAAAAGTTCAACAGTCTTTTTGCATAGAAGAGACCAACCATTCATTCATACATAATTAATTATGTACACATGATGTTGATGAAATTGAATCAATAAAGAGGAGATAAATTAATTTAATACGAAGTAACTTGTGTTGTCTTTATATGCATGAAGTTACATTATCTTTGGTTATCTGAATAAGTGAATATTTATATATATATAATTTTCTTGACCAAGTTTACCTGAATATTTTGATCGATGTCGTGTCTGAGAACAGCCATTGTCGGTCCTATCCTATCTGCAAACACCGAAACATAAACAGCTCAGGATCTAGTCATCGAGTTGTGCTCAATATATACGAACATCAGAGATAATCCAGATTCATTTGTAACTTTAAAAATATGAAAAATGGATGAAGAATATTCTCAACGAAAAATAAAATAGGATACCAAGAACTTGGATGATTAAGTTGCAGAAGGAGAGAAGAGGTCTCAAGGGTATATGTGTGGTTTCAGTATTATCTACAGGTTTAGTTATTGTGACGAGAGATAGCTCTTCTATAGCGGTTTGAAGCTCTGTCTTCTTCTTTTCCATCTCGTATCTCTTTCTCTTCATCTCTCTCTATGCTCTCTTTCTTCTTACTTTCTATCTCTTTAATCAAGACATCTGGAGCAAACACACACATATATATATATAAAGAGATATATAGTGTTAGTAGTACAAATTTGCAAAGTACAACACGTCGCTTTGACTTTAGTTAATGATCAAGTTGGGTATATCTTTTGTATTATAAAGGGGACGAATTACAAAATAAAAATTAGATGAATTTAGTTTAGTTGTATATATGTTAGTCGTCATAATAGTATTATTGTTTTGGGTTAGAAGCAGAGACAAGTAAACTTCACCAGCAAAGACCTAAGTCCATATAAAACTCATTTGTATGCATATATACTAATATAATTTATCAGTAAGGCATGGAAACAGTAATCAGCCTAGCTATAATCACTTAGATTCCTTATCATGATGATGGTGACCCACTTTTTGACCTCTAATTTTTGGTTTACGTGGCTCTAACCGATCCGATTACCTGTAACCATAATGCTAATTGGATTCAAGCACTCATGTAATATACACATACATGAACGTAATTTGCTATCTTAATTAAGTCATCCCGTCATAACTTTAAGTTCATATGGTTAACCCACGAATGACCGAATTATTACATGATTTGAATATACAAAACTACAAATTTATCTGGCTATTCCATTATTTTACGGACTTAATGATGCAAAAGAAAGAGGAGTTGTTTAGAGGTTATATTTCAGTACCTCCTACATAGCAAAATAAAGTTCCAAAACTTCAAATGTAATAGATACCAAATCAAAATTAGAATGAATTAGCAAAATGACGTTTTTAACTAATACTAAATGTTATGAAAATCATCACCTTAATTTATATGTTTTCACATAACAATTCGTTACACTACACACACACATACATATATGTAGAAAGATTCCACATTTTAAAATTGACCAATCAATTTTAATTTTAAAATTTACAATAGAAAAGTACTCGATACCGATTATCAGGGTTTCAAAAAGTAAAATAAAAGGTGGAGATCAAGATTAAACCAACTGTTGAAAAAAAACACAATAATCTATTCTATTAAAAATATGCATTACATATTGATATAGATGTGATCCAACTATTTTAGTAGCACAGATTAAAATCTCTAATTAATCATCTAAAAATATTATACAAAAATATAAATATGAATAAAAATATATAAATATAAAAATTAAATTTTCTAAAAACATGTAAATTTAAAGGCATGTCATAATCTAGTATTTGATTAAATGGGCTTAGGGTTCCGTTTAGATGTGCGGTTGGTCGGTCATAAAGGCATGCAAGGATGAAATAAAAGGAATCTTCTCTCAATTTCTTAATCATTTGGATTGTCAGCTATTTGTTCATGAATCCAATCATTTGCACCACTATACAAATATATTAATGTGTAATTATGTATAGTTATTAGTTTACAAAAAAAAATTATGTATAGTTATTTCCAATAATTATGCAAGTTTGAATATAGTTCCGATATATTTAAATAATCATATGAAGCTTTAATTGGCTTCAGATCACCTTATCCAATACGCGGGTCATAGTGTCCCTCTATATCAAACATTTTTTTTTTGATCAAACATTTCTTATAAGTTATAATATTGATCTAAAGATCATGTAAATAGCATTAGTCTTAGAACATGATGTAAATACATTTTTGTCAAAAAAAAAACATGATATAAATACATGGCACCTAAAACAAATTATCAGACCTAACAAGTTTTCTTGATATCGCGTACCAACTACCAAATAACTAATTATTTGTTCTTGCGATTTTATCTTTAAAAAATTTAATAATGATTTAGTTTAAAAAAAATATTCCACTTTTTATTTCTATGTTATGTTCAAAAATATAATAATTACTAGGTGATTTTCCCGTGCTCATGCACGGATCTAAATATTTATAAAGTAAATTTAAGGATCTAAATATTTATAAAGTAAATGTACTATAATAATTAATTTCTATTTACTTTTAATTTTATATCAATTTAAAATTTATATGCATAATTTATATTAATAATATTATATTAATTTCATTAGACATACAATTTTAGATATGTTATAAGTTGTTAGTTTTGTTGTTTTTACGGTCAATTTAGTTATCATTTGCATATATTGGTTTGCATTTATTTCTTTGAATTCAATTATAATATTTTTATCCTAAATATATTAAAATTTTGATTAATTTTCTTATTTGCATTTATATTAGTTGGTTGGTTGTCCTAGATAACTAAATATATTTTAGGATGATTATTTACAACTTAAGATTTATTGTGCTTAAAATGAAATAAAAAATAAACTAAAGTTTCGGATTCCAAATTAAATAAGTCAATATATATGATATTATGAAGTCTCATGACTATATATATGAATTTTACAAAAGAATTAAATTGTAACAGTTGTTTAATCTTTTATTTCTATTTGTTAATATGTTTTGAATCATCCTATAATTTATATATATATATATATAATTATTTATTACCATAAAATTATATATATTATTGTAATTAAATCTTTGCTATTAGATATAAGTTGAATTAGTCGAGTTACTCATGTTGTGAGTATATTAAGTTGCATAAATATAATTATTTTACTATAACTAAGTCATATCAAATTATTTATTATTTATCGTTTAATGTGCATATATTTTCGGAAAAATTATCATTTAAATCACGAAATTTCAAATTTGGTTGAAAAATACATGAACTTTTGCTTGGATCATTTAAAGCACCAACTTTTGTTGACAAGCTACTTTAGTCATAAACTTCCATTGACTATTTCATTTTAGTCATATCGTTAGTCAACAGTTATAGTTGACTAACGGTAGACCTAAAATGGCTTTTAAAGTTGATGATTTTGTTGGTCCAAATATAAATTATCTAACTTTTAAAATAAATTATTTTTTGGTCCATATATATTATCAATGATCAGTAGGAAATTAAATACATAAGTAACTAATTTATTTTTGAAAGCTCATGAACACATATCAATATTTACAGTAAGTACCATAGATTTATTTAATGGCAGACTGAAATTTATTTTAAATAATCTTAAAAATATGAATTCAGATTTGCTTTGGTATTTTGATTATGATTATGTTAAGTTCCACAAACATAAAAACATAAAATTTAAAATCAAATTTAATATTAAGAAAACATATAATTTTAATAATAAAATATAATATATCTACCTTGTTAACGTATATTGTGTTATGTTAATTTAAAATATTTTGTAATTATTTGATCAAAAGATGTTTACTGTTAAAATATATTTTTTATTTTTAATATCTTTTAAAAATAAGTAGTAAAAAATTGTGATTAATTTTCAGAAATTATATTAAATAAGTAAAATATAATTTATAGATATTTTGTTGTAATTGAAAGATATTATAGTGAAATAAATATATGAAAATAAATAAAAAATTTCAATAATAATAATTATAAAATATTTTAGCCAATTAAACATATATTTATATTTGTTATTTAATTATTTTATGTAATCATCTAAGAAAATATATAGATATATTAAAAATATTCTATTACTTTGAAATTTTATTGTTTAGAATTATGTTGTAAAATAAATAATATTTCTTTTTCTAATATCAAGATTATCAAAGTGAAATTTTTTTATGAAACCACATTATATACAAATATATATTTTTCATCTAAGAAAATTTAGATATAAATAGAGTATTTTATTACTTCAAAATTATATTTATGCTATTTTTTAAATGGAATATTACTATTTTGTGAATTTTCCTTTTTAATGAAATCATAGTATATAGACATATATTTTTCGTTTTTAAATAGATTTTAAACTTTATAAATGTTTCTTTTTTATTATAGAGGTTATTTGGAAAATTTAAAAAAGAAAACTAAATTAAAAAATCAATAAAAATATTTAACTATAATAATTTTAATTTATTAAGGGTATACATGTAATCAACCATTGTGAAAATTAACGTAAACGCGACACATAGGAAACTGACTTCTCAAATAATATTATAGAGATATAGTTTTAAAAATTAAATAGTCCAAGAACATTTCACTTTCTTTTAGTAATTATAGGTCCTACATTGAAATTTTAAATATTTTTTTATAGTTTAGTTCATTATTTATATATTTATTAAAAAATAAGAATATATATTTTAAAGAAAATTAATAAAAGACACATTTTTGATAATCTGGCGGACCAAACCCAACCGGTTAATCTTCTAGGGATCTTACCGGCACAACTAGTCAAATATACCAAATTGATCACAACTTAAATTAGATATTTATATCAGTTGGTCATACACAATGTTCTAAAAATTGCTCGACGGTGGTTAAGACTTTTATAAAGAACTATTGTTTATGCGGATATCTAGGTCGATTTTTCGGACGTCTAAACCGATTTAAAAAAAAAGTTTTAAAAAATCGTTGCATTCATACCCGATTTGCCACTGGCACACAAATAGATAAATAAGTTTGGCAGATTTAGAATCTGTACCGGCTTTACACATGTGCTCGAGGTGCTTTTCATCTTCCTTTCTTGTTTCACTAAACTTGTGTATCATAAGTTTCTCTTTTCTAAGTTAACGCTTAGTTGGATATGAGCCTTGTCTCATCATGCTTTCTAAAACTTCATGTTTTGAAACCATAATTTGTATGTTTTATGTCTTTAATTTGAAAACCTTTTCTCAAAAAAGAAACAAACAAACATCTATGAGAGTTAAATCGTATTGACAAAACTGAACACCTACCTGTGAATAATTTATCTGATGTCTATGATCATTTTTCTTTTCTTATTTCCTTTTTTGCCACTAACACTTTTAGTATTAATACTTAAATTATAGTACAATAGTAAAAATTGCTTTTAGAAAGAGAGCAGAAACTGTTGACAAAAAAAGAGAGAGAGAGAGAGAGAGCTGAAACTGTGCTACGCTATAACCTGAATTTACATTGGCATGGTCCTCCTGAGTCCCGACCATATGGCCCTAATTACATGCATTAGGTCTTAATAGGCTTCTATTAATAGAAGAGAAAGAAAGAACATCCATTAATTTATAACATAAAAAGAAGGTAGCCACTAATAATTGGCAATTATTAATTGCTATCTTTAGAATGTCTTGGCTCTAGCTTTTTAAAAAATACTGATTGACACCTTCAAAGTCTTATTCTAACCTATTATATGTTGAAAAAGATATCATTACTACATAATTTGATATATTTATATAAATTTATATATAGAAACAATCAAAACATTTTTTGTCATAGATTAGTCTACTTAGTTAAAAGTTAAAACCTACAATGAGATCCAACAATGGTGGTGGTTTTTCAAAAATTTACAGAGATTTGATTTGAAATCAAAAGGCCGAATAATATAACCTGATCTAAAATCATTTTCTGAAAGTCTGGTTAATTATAGTATTACAACGGTTTTACAATTTTACGAGAATATACGTGACATTCCAAATCGTTCTATGAAATCCATGTTTAAAACTAGGTCATGCACCATAATATTTTTATAATCATTTTCTCCTTCAGATTTGAACCTCAAACATCATATATTGTATAAGCATTAATAAACTATTAATCAAATCAATTAAAAGAGTTTACACAGATCTAATATCATTAGAAACTTAATAATATATTTCATGGATTAATAAGTTAAAATATTTGTCATAGTAATTATGTTGAAAATACTACAATGATAGATATGTTATAGATCTCAAAAAAAGAAAGGAAGAAAAAAACTATTTTGTTCGATTTTCGGATATTAGAAAGTGTTAAGAGTTGGTTTCATTGCTAATCTTTGATTTATTGGGTAGAAGACCAATAGATTATAGAAGATACCATTTAGCATCTTTGGGCTGGGCCTCGTATATTCCAGCCCACCATCTACATTTATCCAAAAATATACCGACGCGTGGTTCGTTGCTCCGGGAAGAAAACATCGACTCACTAACTTCCAACAATGGTTGCTTCCACCACCATAACCGCCGTCGCACACGCAGCATCTCATCTAACCCCTCCACGAACCGCATTCGCTATCTCTCCCCGGAGACTCTCTTCGCTCCCGCTAACGAAAAAACCGAACCTCAGTCATCTACAGCGACGGAGAGCCAATGCACACTCTCCGAGGCGCGTCGTGGTACGCGCCGCCAGAATCGAGTCAGGCGGAGTCAAGTTAGGAGCTAGGGCTCCGAGTTTCGAGCTTCCGGAGCCGCTCACTGGGAATGTATGGAGGTTAGATGATTTTGAGCTGTATCCGTGTCTACTGGTGAGTAAGTGTGTTGATCTTTTTTTCATCTTAGGGTTTGTTGTAGTTTTGTATGTATAAAGTTTGAACCTTTTGTGCTTTTTTTCGTTGAAATGTTTTTTAGGTTATGTTTGTTTGTAATCATTGCCCGTTTGTGATTCACTTGAAGAAAGACATTGTAAAGCTCTCCAATTTCTATATGAAGGTAATCCCAAAGATTTGTTTCTTTTTTTTTCATAGCTATGTTCTTTTTTTTTTACTGCAGAGTGATTTTTTTTTGTTTTTGTAGAAAGGTCTTGCTGTTGTTGCAATATCTTCAAATTCTGTAGTAACACATCCTCAGGTTTGTGTTGTGTTAAATGTCAATGCTTGTTGTTGTGGATGAGGTTTCTATGAAGATTGTTTTGTTTTTACTATGGCAGGATGGGCCAGAGTTGATGGCAGAAGATGCAAAAATGTTCAAATACCCATTTCCTTACTTATATGATGAAGTAAGTTTTATTTGTTCAATGCTTTTTCTGTTCTGTTTCCAGCGTTGTTTGTTTGTTGATTGTACTCATGTTTTGATATTTTTCTCTCTTACATCAGTCACAAGAGGCTGCAAAGGAATTTGGAGCTGTCTGTACCCCTGAGTTTTTCTTATATAAGAAGGTAGTTTTTTTGGTCTTATGATTGGAAGTAGCCTGTCAGAAGCTCCTTTGTCATGGTCAAACAGTAGATTCTTCTTATGAAAACTGAGACTTGTTGATTAAGTCTAAATCCCATTCCTGTGTTTCAATCGATCAGGATGGTCGTAGGCCATTTGAACTGGTTTATCACGGCCAGTTTGATGATTCTCGGCCTAGCAATAACACTCCAGTAACTGGGAGGTGCGTGCGTTATCCATATGTTTTTTTATATTACAGATAAGTGTTTTTATATTAGTGACAACCTGACATGTTATATCTGCACAGGGATCTAAGCCTCGCTATTGATCTTGCACTTAGCTGTCAACCAATACCAACGACTCAAAAGCCAAGGTACACTCAAAGTTTCCATACATTTTTTCTTTGGTTAACCATATGTCTATAGTCTTTGCTGACTAACTGAGACCCCTTCATTTGGTATTTCTTAAAGTGTTGGTTGCAGTATAAAGTGGCATCCAGAATCATGAGCTAAGACATTGACTGTTCTCTATAAACAGTTGTGCACCATTATTTTCAGGCGAGTTGATTGTTTTATATCTCAATTTATATTCCATATATCAAAACTGTAAGGAGAGAAGGCAAGGCAGAAGAACTTTTGTAAAGCATTGTCGTCAAAATAACGTATATAGAAAGTGTAATTTGTATCCCATTATTCAAGAGAAATATACAGTAATCTGCGCCACGGATCCTATATCGTGGGATCATCGTTCATGTGTGATATAAATTCATGAACAATATAAGAATCGAGTTTTTGTGTGTAAACTAGTATACGTTTTCTGTATATGTATAAATTTGAAAGTATATGTAATTTAAATAGAAAGGAAACAATCGTCCTGGTCAAATCCCGAACGTTGTAAGATCTGTTGAACTCCAGTTATCACCATTGATCATGAAGCTCCCCTGAGAAATCAACTGGTCTGGCTCCCCTGTGAATGAGCATTCCAGGATCTCCTGAATCTCTTTGTCATCGAGCAAACCTTGGAACTTGAAGATCTCCTCTTGATCTTCTTGGAGAAACTGACCAAATCCTTGTTGATCATCTTCTTGGATCTTCTCGGTTAAATTATTGAATTCTCCGTAGAATCCAAGATTCACATCGGTTTCTTGGCAGATATCCCAACTCAGGGAATCTAAAGCATGAGTGGTTGGTGAATCCTGATCAGATCCAGTAGTGTTATCCGTACTCGAAGGGCTCCCGTTAGTCACGTACTGTGCGAAAACCGCAGCCAGATCAATATCAGAACCAGCAGGGCTTGAGTCATGAGACCCATCGTCTTGATTGATAGCACCATCTGGCTGCAGATTCTCGTTCCGACCAAACCGTTTGTGGCTGTTGTTGTGTCTGCTCCTGCTTCTCTTGCGACAGCCTCCACCGACGGGAATGTTGCGGAGAGAGCCGCCTTTGGTCCAGTAACGACGGCAGCCTTTGCAGAAGTACCTAGGCTGAGACAAGCTGTAGTTGTTGTAGTAACAAAACTTGGTGTTGGAAGATGCGCAACGAGGACAAGGTGGAGCAGTCTCATCGTGTCCGTAGGGAACCTTCCACTTCTCCGGAATTTCGATCTCGGACGAAGGGAACTGGGGCTGGTAGCTGTTGTGTGCGTTGTACGGCAACATCATTCATGTAGCTCTATTGAGAATTCTGGTGTTCAAAATCTAACGAGTGGGCAGGACACTTTGGTGTTGATTCGAGTATATGGTAACTATATATAATATATATTAGTATGTGTAGGCGTGTGTTTGTATAGTTGAAGAAGAGCATGTGTGTGTGGAAGTAGAGGTGCATCGATAAGTGTGCAAGTGTTACGAAGTAAACGTGGGCGGTTGCCGAGTCGTGCGTTTGCTTCTCCGTCAGGTTACCTTCAATTTTGGACTTTATTTGGTATACTAATGTAGCGCACTAAATGTTTTTATTTGATAATCAAGAATATGTTTTGGTAGATTATATTAGTTTCTGTAAGAAAAAAAATCTGATTTGACCTAAAATATGTGTTTCTTACTACCAATGGAAAAAAAATCAAAATTAGTTTTCTTAAACATAGTTTTCTTATAAACTTGAGTTGAGTTTTCATATTACATTTATGAATCCTTATAACTCATATTCTGGTAAATTCGATCCATTTAATAGTATTATTTAACGCAACCATTTTCCCCAACTGGCTTAAAACTTATATTCTCTAGGAATCATTCTTTTATAGTAATACTATAGTAGTGTAGGGCAATCAGATTATGTGTGAACGTAGATGATGATAGATTGATAGTCACTTGCGTTCTCCGCCTCTGCATCTTCTCATCGTGTAGCGCAAGACAGCCATAAATTCTCATTAAACAAAACATCTTAACATTTGATCACTTGCAGTATTATCATTTCAACACTTCAAAGCGTCGGTTCATGCATTTATATATCATCATCATTTGTGTATCCATTTGCTAAGTAATACTGTAATACTACTAGGGGTGGGCACTTTACCTGATATCCGAAGTCGCATCCGAACCCGATCCGAAAAACTCGAACCGAAATCCGAACCAAAATAACAAAATACTCGAACGGGTATTGATTTAGGAGAGATTGAATATTCGAACCCGAACGGGTAATACCAAAACCCGAATGGATATCCGAAAATAACTGAACCCGAACTAAAATACCCGAACCCGACACGAAGTTCAGAAATACCCGAACGGGTATTATACTCCTATACTAAAATATCTGATCCGAACTCGAACGGGTATCCGAACACCCACCCCTAAATACTACTTAATAATGTGTGTCAAATCAAACAATTTATCATCATTTTATAGCTTGTGATTAATTTATATTCCATCCGTTTTAAATTAAATGTCGTTATAAAGTTAAAAATCTATTTTATTTTAAGTTTCTGGTTTATATTTTTGATGCATTTAAATAGAGTATTAGTTTCTCCAGTTTTGTTTATATTATTTTAATTCATTAATTAACATAATAAAATAAAACAATGCATGAAGTAGTTAGGAGTAAAAGATGAAATTTATTAATTTTTTAATTGTGTGAGAAAAGTTAGAACGACATACAAAATGATACTTAAGAATAGTTTTTTCTTCTTTTTCTTTTGAAAATTGGCATAAGAATAGTTTCTAAGGTAAAATATAGTTGTTTGACTAATTCAAATATGTCTTGTAAACATACTAACAAATATATAATATACTAATTTCTTTTTTTTTGAAAAAATATAATGTACTAATTACCTAGCATCGATCCTGTCTAATAGCTTTGTGTTCTTGTTGAGATCTAAATGGATCATTGGATTAGCAGTAGACTTTTCCTTCGTTATATCATATATTTGATGGCTAGTTATTAAGATATCCGTTAAATACAAGTACGTTGTACGCACGTAGGTTAGTGACCCTTAAGAGCATCGATTATATAAACCATTAGCTAGTAAGATAGATTAACGCCAAGATTAAGGGCCACATGCACGGGAGAACACGTGATTCTACCAACGTGTCGACATAACCATCCCTTATTTCTGTCAATTCCTTCGCATCTACGAAGTTGAATTTTATTTCTTTCTATTTCTATTTTCCCGAAGTTGAATTCTTATTGCATTTTATCAATTATTATTAGGGATGAAGATATAAGTTTGATTGGGCAGCCTTAAAACGAGATCTATGGTAAGCTCCGATCCCGATATTATATTTGCCTCTACGTTGCATATATGACGTGAAATAATTGAAACTAATTAACTTCGATAATAGGAAGTCAACTCTTAATTCCTTTTCGGGACTGCATTTATTCATCCAAGCTGTATTCTTAAATCGAAGTTTGACTCAGAAAATGATTTGACTTTAATTTATATGGCTCGTACAATAATAGGAAGTCAAGCTGCAGAAGCCCACTTTGACTTTATTTTTCAATATATTGATGTATCGATAAATTTTCTAAAAGCTCATTTTTTGTTATAGGGAATATATCGATGTATCAATAAATTTTAAAACTATATCTTTTACAGCTAAATCAAAAATTTTTACAAACTAAATTCTACAATAATTTTTTTTAACAATTATATCTCAACCAATCACCTCAATCACCTCGTATGTGTATACATTATTTATAACAAGATTTATTATGTATGCAAATATATTTACCTGAAATAAACAATCTTACATTAGAGTTCAAGAGTCGAGATATACATTGCTGTTTAATTGACTGAATGGTCTAAAAGTAAAAACACACGGGACAGTTGATCTTATATTCATTCGAAAAATGTATCTTAAACAATCTTAATAGATTCATTTTTTACTGAGAATAAAACTACAGCTACTTGATCAGTCTACGTTTGGGTTTTGACCCATATATTATTTACATGTTAATCAGTCACTCTGATTATTATTTTCCCAAAAACTTTAATTGACCGATATATCATTGCAAGCTCAGGTCCAACAATATGATAACCAACGCACTCTGTAATACAAAATATGTTTCTCATGGAACTGACTCAATATGGCATTATAAAAACAAAACTAACTTCAAAAACATTCTTCAACAGAAAGAAAACAAGAGATCAATTCAAATTTGTCGTAGACTACAGTCATAGAAAATGACGGATTAAGGTTGCCTTTATCAATTTGGTATAGACGCTTCATAACTAGTGAAAATTACAACTTTAAGTTTCAAATTTCTTTTTAACCAGTTTTGTAGATCAGACGGCTGAGAATGAGATATTGCGTTGTTGATCCTGCAGATGATACTCTAAGGGCCCAAGGCCCATAAACAGAGCATGAAAAACGATCCAAACCATTGCTTAAACCGATATAATGAGAAATCGGTTGAACCGGGATCTGATCGGGTTGGTAGTTAAAAGAATGCGATGGAGAGAGCCTAGACCCTGGAGACTCTATTGCTGCTTTGACCGAGAGATAAGGATTATTTGGGCTTTTGAGTCCGCCTATTTGCTGGCCCCTACCTTGTTTACTCATTGTCTGACTAAATCTTTTTGACCATATAGCTACAGCTCCGAGCGAGACATATTCATACCTATTGCAGCAACGATATATTAATTGTTGCCTATATATTTCAAAAAAATATATGGAAAATGCAATTAGTCTTATACTTACCAAAACCATCAAAACATTATTATAAGCTACAAGATTACTCAAATCTAAATATAGCATTGATTTAGCCAAAAAAGTTTCACATTCTTCTGTTTTATCTTAAAACGAAATTACCGGATATTTTATATCCTAAAAAGGTGGTAACAATATTTGAATACTCAGATTTAGTCGTAACATTAATTAAAAAAATTGACCAAAGAAGAAAATGCATTAATGAGCTAATTCAAATAGGGAAAACACTGCGATTTTGCAGCAAATACCCAACTCTTTTAGGTCAGAAACAGAAAAATATCAAAAATCAAACAGCAAAATTGTAATTTATTTTATGCTTATTTATAGTCATTTTTGTCTATAGGAAACTAACAAGAAAAAGAAACGCAAAATCTTCTTTGTTTTACATCTCCAACACACCCCTTTCTGTACGCGTATTTCATAAGATTGTTCTTAGTGTAAAAGATCGATATTTTTTCTCATTCTCTTAACAATGTCGTCACAACCAAAAACAAGTGGAAGAAGGTTTGGATTCATTAGAACGTTTATGCGGCTGGTTATGTGCTTCAACGCGACAGCTGAAGGCGATCAACGGGAAAGATCAAAGACACTGTCACGGAGGAGCAGCTTAGTTCACTCCATAAAATCATCTCCGTCCAATGTTTTCGTTAGTGGTTCGATGGTAGACGAAGAAAGGGATGAGAAGATTAAAGATGTTATCCTCTATTGTAAGATGAATTCTCCACTTAATATACCTTGATTTTTACACGCAATTCCTCTTGTTTCACTCTTTTCTTTTTTCGCTTACGCTTGACTAAATATCTGTTTAGATTTACAAAATTTCAAGGGTTAATTAGTTCCTAACATTTTTGGTATGGTTTGGAATTTTTAGTTTTTAAATAATATTTTGTTATTTTCATTTTTCCGTCTCAGTTGGGATTTGTATATTTTTTAAACTTGAACACTGAAGAACATAATAATCACAGTACCCATGAAGTAGCTTTGATCTAATGAATTATTTCTAGTTTAAGAAAATTGAAATATTGATAGTGCTAAGACTGCTTCATACTATCCAGAACCAAGACTTTTCCAACTATCTTATATCTAATTGTATCAACAAGAGTGTATAATATTGTTACTTATTGTTTATACCATATAATATTTAGATGATCCGCGTAAGAGCTTTAAAGTTATACGCGTTCACTCGTATCTAAAGCTTATTGTATAATAAACATGTTGATAACCGTTGCATTGAAGGCTAGAAGGTATATACTTGTTTCTAAAAGCAATTTAAATATAAAATATGAACTTTTGAAGAATCCACGAAGACTTGCAAGTCCAATCACTTTCAAGCAATATCTAAATACATAGATGGACCTTGTCATTTGGAGATTTGAGTTTGACCTAAAATAGACTCAAAACCAAACACGAATGACCTTTTCTCCTCTGCTTCATATGTTTCCGCGTATATAGTAACAACATTGATATTCTTTTCCTGATTATCATGTACAGTTGTACTAGCAGTGTACTACCGGTCTACCATCTTGGAGTTAGATAATAAAAAGATAGTATTACCATCTTGGCCTATTTCAACTTTATTTTCAATGATGTAATCTGATAAAACCCCAAAAAGAAATCATACAACAAATCAACTAATAGTGGAATTTTCAATATGAGCCGAGAGGCTCGAGGCCAAATTGTCTTTAGCTGAACCAGCAGTTTATCCAAACGAAAGCAATATCATATCTGTCACCCATATACTCTAAACCGTATTAAGCGAAAATCAAACCTTATTGGATTAAACACGTGAGTTGATTATATGCATTTTTCATCTTAACACTGGAGCCAAAAAAGGTTCACGTACTATACTCACACTAACGATTTTAGAAGAAGGATTGTGTCTATGAGTTTATTCGGAAACAACGAGTTTGATCTCTGTTAAATCGACTTCACCGAGTGTTTTTCTGCCTCTTGGGCTTAACGGTCGTTTGTTGATACCAATCTTCAGTCAAATCCATTCCCATCTGCCTTAAAACAGAGTAATGACATCAAGAACATTAGAGAGTAAAAAAAAACACGGTGCTGAACTAATTATCTGATTTCTAGCCAAGGTCGGAAACTGTGAAGGATGGGACAACAGTCTTGAGCTCCTGAAGCTGCTTGAAGTTCATCCATGACTTCACCCAAGCTTTAGCCTTAAAAATCTTCTTCTCACCGGAGTTTGCCAGCAACCACTTGCTCTGTTGCCTTTAATACTTTAGCAAGCTCAAGAACAGCATTCTACATATTAAAATCCAGAAACCAATAGATTAATATTAAAAATATGAGCTGATTAATCCTACAAGAACGAACCCCGAAAACAGAAAAAAACATAAAATTCACCTTTACTATAGTTATGTACCTAAACGACCCAATCTTTAAATCAAGAACAGTCAGATATGTAATTCAATTGAATTTACGCTTAAAGAAATAAATCTTACAAATCCTAGTTTACTCTAACCCTAATTGCATAGAACATACCAATAATAAAAAAGAAAACTGGCCGAGTCCCGAAAGGAGAACAACGACACGCAAATCAACAGCAGTGATAATCTCATATTAATGTTCCCATACAACGTTGTTGATGGAACCCTAATCCCTTTCCGCAATCGTCGATGAGATTGAGCAAATTGTTTTTAAAAAATGTTGCCTTTGCCGATAGGTTAGGGCCACTAGATGTTTTTTTTTTTCGTTTTAATCGTGTAGGGCAAGTAATCTCTTCTCGACCTATCAGCCCAGCACATAATTGCTGCCACATCCACATTCCTTAGACGTGGTTTGAATAAATAAGATCCAAATATTTGCAAAGTCTATAAAAGCATAATCAAAGTATTTTTCAATACCACAAACTATATGCCTATGATTTTACATTTGGTAGAACCAGAATTATTTTAATATTACAGATTAATGCATAATCCAATTTCTACAATCTAAGCACAAAAATGTAAAATATAATACTTCATCTGTTTTAGTGTAATTGTCGTTGTAAAATTTTTGTTTCAAAATAAGTGTTGTTTTATAATTTCGATGCAAAGTTTAATAATTTTTTATCCTAATTTATTTTTATTGGTTAAAATGTGGTTAAATGTATTAGTAATGATTTTTTTTTTATTTTGAAAACATGCACAATTAAATGTTTTTAATATGTGTATCTAAATCTAAAACAACAATTAAAATAAAACAGAGGAAATATATAATTGTCACCATAGTTTCACCCTACGCAAGACATGAGTATCTACCTAGATAAATTAAGGTTGGTTATCCCTTTGATTTTTGATAAATATGTACATTTGATTTTTGATAAATATTCCTGAATTTATTTGCTTATTAAGTTGGCCCATTAAAAATAATAACAATTATTCGACTAATCTATTATGTTGTCTGTTATGACTTTATAATTTACATAAATGTTATGACAGATAATTTTTTTATTCCAAATTTGATTAAGCTGTCTTAAAGTATTTAAAATAATCAAATATAATTTTTTAATAAGATTAATTAAAAAAAAACGGGGCTTTATTTTTCTTACTAAAAATATATAACAAAATCGCCAATAAAAATATATATAAATCAAGATTCTTGATCATAAATACAAATTAATTCTCCAATATTTATAAATACTTATATAAACAATTTAAAATTCTATATATTTTAATAAAAACTCCACCAAATATCAGTTTTATTCATTTTAGAATCATTTTTTTTTAAATTCACTCTTTGCAAGGCGCGGCTCTTATCGCAGTAGTAAGTTATTATTCACTCAAATCTTTTAGTTTGGTAAATTTTCGTTACATTTGTTTCTATAAATTAAAGAGACGGTCTAGAACTTGGATAGAGGAAAGTTGTGAAAGTGGACTTACCTAACCATTAAATCACTATATCTCAAAGTTCATTTTAAATTTTCAAAAAGCTAGTTGACAACTGTTTAGTTTATAGAGCATATTATCAGTCTTATGAATGACCACATCTAATACATTTATTGTATAAATAGAGTTTGACAAAGGGAAAATTGTGTTGGTTATATGGTCCACCGAAACTTGTTCAGGTCTGGATGAGCAGAACCGTGTAAGGAGCTGCAATATCATGCCAAGTCAGCAACAAACTGTCTGACTGTGTTACCCATGACCTCTTCTATGCTTGACTTTCTCATGAGTCAAGACTGGACGTATTCAAACTCTTTATTTTTTTTTTTTGTTCATTGAGTTGCAAACAAAAGAAACACACAAGTAATACTAATCCATTTTGATTTGACGTCGGTTCTTGTATTTACTTAGTTTAAATCGTAATATGAAAATAAATCAAAAATAGCAACGTGAACACCACCTAGCGTGCAGGTAAATTTTTAGTTTAGCTAATTATAAACGTGTATTAAGAGTAATTAACAACTATTTCTGGAAGTCGTAAAATAAAAATCAAGTCTTTTCTAACGACTGGAAAACTTTTTTATCTATGGGTAAACCAAACCCACATCTTGGTAAGAAATAGACATGAAAGAACATTAAAATATAATAATCAATATACAAAACAACCAAGTAGCCAAATTTTACCACATTTTAAGTAGGAAACTTTTGCTTTCCTCATTTGACTTTTCTCTTCTCCCTCTTTCATACACAAATGACATCATATATATACAAGCATTCATGTACCTTCCCTTTTCCCTTAATCATCACATACTCATTGTTCTTCTTTACTAAAATCATCACCACACTCGCATATATACGCATATACCTCTCTATATTTTATATATACTCTTCTCATAAAGTAGAATCCATGGATAATAATCCTCCAAGATCAAAAGAAATATTGGGACCAAGACCAACTCCATTGAAAATCCGTAAAGACTCCCACAAGATCATCAAGAAGCCACCACTAGCACCACAACCACGACTACAACCACTGCAATCACAACCACCGCAGCTACACGAGCCAGAACCATCACAGCTATTACCTCCACGGGGTCCGGTGATCATATACACTGTATCTCCCAAGATTATCCATACACACCCTAACAACTTCATGACATTGGTTCAACGTCTCACAGGCAAAACCTCTACCTCCACAATTCCATCCTCCTCTTCTCCATCAACCTTAGCACTAGACTACATATCTGCATCAAGAGACACGTCAGCAGCGTTCGATGCATCTCGTGGTTCGATATCTCCGGCGGCTCGGTATGCTGCCATGGAGAAAGCTAATACATCAAACGAACTAGGGTTTGTGGGTGGCGTAGAGACCACGAATCAATATTATCAAGAACACCATCATCAAAACCGAACTATCGAACGTGCTGGGATTTTGTCTCCAGGGCCCGCTTCTTTACAGCCGATATCGCCAGATTTCTTTTCTACGGTTGCATCTGATCCTCAAGGGTTGTCATCGTTCTTCAATGAATTTAGCTCTATCCTACAAGCCACTCCGACGTCTACTTCTTCCATGGACCTTTTCAACAATTTTTTTGATTCTTGATTGGGATTTTATTTCAAGTTGAACTTAGTTTACAAGTATAATAGAGGGACGCATGATGTGTTTACGTTTTTCATCATTTTTTTGGAGACACTCTCATAGAATTAGAGGGGTTGTACTTCTGCATGTCGTGATGTTGACGTCATTTGTTAGAATCAAATTGGCAATTTGATGATATGTGTAATCGTGTTTGGTGAGCGTTTTCATAGTTTTATATTTTATCTGTAATGAATCTTGTTCCTCTTTAGCTACTTGTGCTCATCTGCTATAGTCTAATTGGATGCATTTATTATTTTATGTATAATAAACGTTACGAATTTTGGGTTTGTTTGTAAATTGTTGTTTGAATACCAAATCTTGATAGATTATTATTTTTTCTTTGTTATGATTAAAAAATCATTCAGTGGATTTAAAGCAAGTACTTTCACATGTGTAATTGACTTGTTGCAAAAAAACAAGAAGAATTAACAATATAGTATAATAGAAAAGGAAGCTCGGCTTACTCACTGGTTTGTTGTAGCGATTTGTATGGGACTAGAAAGGACAATCGAAACTAATTCGGTTCATTTTGTTGGTGAGTGGTGAGAGTCGGTTTTCAACGTTGCAAATGACGAATCATTTGCTATCCTATTTTGTCGTAAATGCTTTATCGACGCAGTCAAGCCTCATCTTGATATTTCTGCAACTTCTTATCAACTTATCCCGTTTAGTTCCCTTCGATATTGTAATTTATGGTTTTTATCCAAGAGAATGCTCGATTTCCTATTGTTATTGTAGTCCAAAAAGTTGATCTTAATGAAAGTAAGTTGTGTTCAAACTAGAAGGTGAACTATCGACCGGCTAAAACATGCGGGTTAAAATGATTTACAGCAGGTGACGTACCGGCATGATTTCTTATAAAAATTGCCGCACGCTATTCGGATTCTCACGTATCTGCTTCATGCTCCTCACATCTTATTCGCCATCAATTTTTTTTTGAACTACTAATTTATATTGAGACATTCATACATAGACGGATCCAGTGGAAGTTGTAAAAGGTCAAAATGCATTGCAACATGAAAAGGAGATGTTTGTTTAATTGTTTTGACCTGAAGAAAACTCGTCTTTGGTCTTAAGTTCCATCATGGAAGGCCACAAGGGTTAAATACAGGGCCCGCTCATACTGCTCAGCCCACTCTGGTGATTCTAAAGAAATAACATAAGATTCACAAGATTCAATGCTTCCAGTCCATTTTCTTGTGGAAAATGAGAACCATTTTGGTCATTAATACAAGAAAGAGACTTCAACTGCTATAAATAAAAAGATGCAATGTTTTTTTGACTTAAGGCATTCCAGATGCAAAAGTTATTTGACTAGTCTACAGAAGAGCTACTTTTGCTTTACCAATTTGACTTGGGAGGTCCGACTTAGATACTTGATGAGTTACTAGGGGGTTTATGGCCTCCTTCGCAGACATTTGATCTAGCAGATTGCTCCGCTGCTAGTGTTACAACTCCCTGAGCTTTCTTGGAGTTGGCATCTCCGACTCAGCCTACAACCCAATTATACTGTAATACAAACTCCATGGTGTCTTTGTTATTACATCCACACAAGTGATATCTACGCCATGTTGTGAGTATAGTAATGAAACAAGTTTGATTGTGGGCCCATTTCCAAGTAAGTGTGCGTAACTCAGCTCGCAAGACTTGATTAGTCTTTGCTCATATCTCGTCTATCAGTACCCAAGAAAATTCTCAATATAAAATTCAGAAACATATCTTTCAATTACTCAACAAATCCCACTAAAATAAGTCTACTAATTAATCTTCTAGAAAAGATCACATTAATTATTATACAAAGTAGAGTTCCAAATAATCACCATCAAATTATTTAAACCTAATCAAAACCCATTAATGGAAAATTTTACGAGTGACAATTACTTGTAAAGGACGACATTGAGTAACAAATCTAAAAAGGCACGAGACCGACCACACAGGTGTTTCGTAAAATGGGCCGATAGGTGTATGAGTTTTATAGGCCCGTTAATTTAGAGTCGGAATGAGCCGGGTCGGGTAACAGAAAGTCGGGTCATTCACTTCGGTTATCAATCTTAAAGCAGAAACTGAAATTGAAATCGAAATCGGGCGAAAATTAGAAAGTATTGTTTCAGTCGCCGTCGTCGTCAATGGGAGATGGGTACTGGAACCAGCCTCCGATGTCGTCGATCCCCCACGGAGGTCCTCTGAAACGTCACCGTTCTGACTTCGGTAAATAATAAAGTCTCCTTCTTTTTTTTTTTTATACTTGTGGATTGTGATTCAATTGTTTCAGGGCATTGCTTGTCGTATAGAAAAATTGAACAGGTTTTGTTATAGATCTTAAAGATTGCTTCTTGGTAGTTGTATTAGAGTCATGTCCGTACAGGTTTATACATTATAATCAATGTGTTACTTACGCCCTTGTCTTATTTAGAACATGATTACGTGTCACGGGACGAGGATAGAGGTATCCTTCATTCAGTAAGAGATACGAGAACTATTGGCTCTGCTTATGATCGCTACCTTCAGAGTGCGGTACAAAACTCCCTTTATTATTCACTTATGTTTTTATGTATCATTATTATTATATCTTGTTTGTTTATTTCGTCTGTCAGTTGAAAAGTCTTCCCTGTTTTTTGTAGCAAACGTCTTCTAGGCCATCTGAAGAAGCTGGTCGGTTTCATGGTGAGCTTATGTCTGGGCGTAGTGGAGTTCAGCATCCAGATTTTGGGCCAAATGGTCGAGATTTGGGTTTTGGTCAACAAGATTTAGTTGGTAGGCCTGGACGGGAACTGCTTCGTCTACCTCCAGATGCATCCAACACTCTATTTGTTGAAGGGCTTCCTTCTAATTGCTCCAGGAGGGAAGTATCTCGTATCCTTTCTTTTATGGCTCGTTTTTCAATACTTCTTACACACCATCACTTTGTGCTGTTCAGTCTCCTTAACTATATATGTACTTTAGATATATTTCGACCATTTTTGGGATATAAAGAAGCGAGACTTGTGACCAAAGATACAAAGCAAGTAAGATTAACTTTAAGCATTGTTGAAGTTTTTTTAAACAATTACTTTTGACTAACTAAAGTTTTTTTTTTTTGTTTAAATGAAGAGGAATGGAGATCCTGTTGTTCTATGTTTTGTTGATTTTGAAAGCCCTGCATGTGCAGCAACTGCTCGTACCGCCCTGCAAGGTAACTAAGATTCTCCCTGCTTCCCAAATTGGTTATATTAGGTCAAAACATATATTCAGTTTATGTTGCTTTGTTTCTTGTAATATACTTTCTTCAACAAATATGTTGCTGCTTTTTTTTCCTTTTCTATACACACTCGAACTGAACTTATGCTACTATGCATTTTGACAGGCTATAGAATGGATGAAAATGAACCGGACTCCAAAAATTTGCAGATCCAGTTTTCAAGAAACCCAGGTCGAAGAGCAGGACAACGCGGAGGAAGGAGGTGATGATGAGTGAGTGGGAGACATTTGGAGGCGGCATCAGTCAAATGGTTATAGCTTATTGTTACCCTAGAACACAAACACAACTTGATCACGTATTCAGATCCTTAGGAATACTCTCACCCAAAGCAATAGAGATGTATGGATATACACAAGAGACTAGGAGATGAGTTGATTGTAATCTACAGTCTCTCTCACCCTCTCTCTCTCTCTGTTTCCTTTTCTCATGTTTATGATAGATTTATTAAATGTATGCTTTTATTAATGATATTTATCAAAGCCCAAAAATATTTGTTACAAACTTTTCCTTTGTATTGTGTTTGTATCTCGGATGTTAAAGGTTCTAATAAATAAGCAATTAGCAAATTAGCTAAGAAATTTCATAACCAGATAAATGATATCAGTGACAGTATAATCTTGGTTTTAAAAAGGGCTCGCCATAGCGCTGTCCCCATCGCCTCAGCACCTGAAGGCTTTCTTACTAAGCATCAAGGTGCCTAGACAACTCATTGATTTTAAGTTAAAATCGAATTGGTTTGTCAAAATCAAACCACTAAACTGAACTACAAACCATAAGAATACATACCTAAGTAAGAGCTAGGGTTTTTTTGCTATTGTTCTCTTCTTTATTCACCTGCATTCAAGAAATTGGTATTTGGTTTTTCTTTTCCTTTTTTTCTGTTACAAGTGGTTAATTGCTCTGTTTTTGTATTTTGGTTTTAACTTTTATTCTATCTATATACCTATGTTTATGCATTACCATTTTTTTCTTTCATACACGAAAGAACCCCTAGCTTTGTGTCGCCATGGCACAAGGCGATGGACGAGACACCTATTGCCTCACTTCGCCATGCACTATTTAAAGGCAAGACTACAATATACTTTGGTTGACCAAAACAGTCGGTAGAGTTGGCATCGACGATGGATACAAAGAGTAGATATGAGAGGATATTGGATACCAGATGCTTTTTTCCGCGTCCAACATATTTATTTTGGCTTTTCTATTGTTCATCATCATAAATCATCAAGAAGTTTCATGCTCATGTCCATGGTAATAATGTAACAACGTACATATCAATTAATGTTTTTTTTGTCTTTTTCCATCTTTTACAGCGACTTTTGAGACAAGATTTGATATTGTAATTAAGCTGATTCTGTATTTTTCACATGCCCTTACTCCCCCTCTTGATATGATTGGTGTAATGGATTATGGATCAACTAGTATGAGAGGGCAACCCCTTCAAAACAAAATCATGTATAATAGGGTAAAGAAAATAATAGTGCGTTCTAAAGCAAACAATAAAATAAGTGATATATATATGAAGAGGACGACGAGAATAATGTGGTGAACATAAGAAGTCAGATTTTGTCCCATATCAATTACACCTTTCTCATAAATTGCGTGAACGTACTCGATAAGAATTGTATTCACCTCACATACTGAAAAATTGGAATAAGTAAACAAAATACAGATGAATAGTATTTACATTTCCCCCCCAAAAATGAATATTATTTGCATCTAAATTTTTGTTTAAAATTTTTATTTTCTAAAAGTTTTCACTCCCAATAATGTATTGCTTTTAGCCACTGGTTTGGAAGAATACGTTAGTTAATAGACGTAGCTCTGAATAATTGATTCCCTGCCATGATAATAGTTTAATGACATATAAATATTGTATTATATTGAAGATATTCTTGGATCGAACAAAGACTAAAGTTAGGAGACCTAACGGATCATTCATGATTGAGGGAAGAGACACAAGTTGTTAAACAAAAATCATATTAGTACATTTTATAGAATATTGGTTCAAGTGGATCGAAAAGTCTTGGTTCTACACTACCTAATCTACACTATTATATTGTTCACTTATGATTGTAGATATTAATCAATTACCGATTAGAGTGGTTCCAAAAGATCTTACACTGGAAAAGACCCTCTTAACTACTTTCTTCAATATTTTTGTTTTGGCATTCTTGTATTTTTAGGACTCTCCTGGAAACAATGACATCTACAATATTTGTCATTATGTGATTTTTTTCATGAAAGCTAGCTACTTTTTTCACTGCCATTATAAACTATCAATTACTTTGATATAACAACAGTATGATAATAATAAAAGCAATGGCCATTTTTACACAAAATAAAATTAATAAAATAATCAACAAAGGAAATAGCCATATATCTACTGAATAATGACCCAAGCTTTGAATTAATCTATTTTATTTCATTCAAATTCAACTGCTAATCTGTTTCAAGTTAAACAAACAAAAGCATCGGAGTATGTGTTAACTATATATATATATATTTGAACAGTAAAAAATATCTCAAAATATGTTATATTTGAAAAGACCCTGTTAACTACTTTCCTCAATTTTGTTTTGGTACTCTTGTATTTGTAGAACACTCCCGGAAACAATGACATCTACCTTTGTCATAATGTGATGAACTCTAGCTAGTTTATTCATTACTATTAAGTAATATCCTCTCTGTTTCGGAATAATGTATGTTTTAGAGTTTTCACACATATTAAGAAAATACGTAAATTTTTGATCATAAATACATTATTTTTCTTTATTAATTATTTTTCATAATTTTTTTAACCAATCAAAATTTAGTAAACACAATTAATATTTTCGAAGTTTACAGTTTATCATTATTATACACATTGAAAATATAAAATATGTATTTTTAAAAAATAATTTTTTTAAAACATAAATCATTTTAAAACGGAAGGAGCATGAATTAAGAATATAATAATAATACAAGAAATGGCCATTATAGACAAAAACAAAAAGTTGTAAAATAATTAACAAAGAAAATAAGATTAGAGAGAATCAAATCATGACGTCTAGGAACCAGATCTGTGATTAAACAATGACTTAAGTTTTGAATTACATCGATTTGTTTCTTTCAAATTCAACTATTAATTTTTTTTGTTCAAAACTTCAAATATTAATTTCTTTCAAAGCAAACAATCAAAAACATCGGAGTATGTTGAACAAATATTTCTTTTCGTTTTTAGAACAAAATTCTTTAAATTTTTCTTTGTCCGAGAGTTTTGTAATAAACGACGTTGGAAGGGGTCCCGTTTCTGATGATGTTATTACCAATAATCAGTTGTTTGTGAGCATATATGTATTTTCTTCTATATGGCGATCGACGTAATAATAATTGTCTCAGCATTTTTCTGACGTCCCAAACAGGCCACAGTTACCGACCTGACTACTTTTATTAACTTTACTAGCAAAAGAAAAATCTAGCCACGAGATATAAAAAGGAAAAAAAGTAAATGTTTGTTAGATATCGCTGTCTTCTTCTTAGTCCCACTTTAGTAATTAGTAATATTGTTATTTATTTAAATATGAATATTGTGAGCGAAATTTGTGGTCAAATGGTGATAATCGTGGATGGAATTCCATTTCACTATCTCCTACTGTGTGAATTCTTGAAACGTAGACGAGAGACGATGGCGTCACGTGTCTTTTTTTTGGAGTTGGGAAGTACATGTTTGTTGATGCGAAGATGTCTCATATCTTTAGGGGTTAGAGTAGGAGTGTATTGTTGGTTAAGTCCAGTTAGGAGAAGTTTATTGTTAGATTTATTTTATAAGTTGTTCCCATTAATTTCTTTTTTTGAACAACAACATAGTTCAACATAGTTAAAGCAATATAGGCCTGAGCGGTATCTTGTTCAAGTTGTCTCTAGGCTTAATAAATGCTCAGGTTGGTTAATGCGGGTGTGCTTAGCAGCCGTTACCATGGTTGTCCATTCGTATAAGTAGGTAGTATGAAGTTTTTCGCGAACTGTTCTCGGGTAAATTATTATCTTTAAAACCAGATTATCGAGGAGGTTAAAACTACCGAGTTCCGATTCTCGATTAAACTTGGCTTAATTTTTTGCAGCAAGCAGTGGGAGTCGAAGCTGCTGGATAGTGTTTGGTTCTGTAGTGTATGCCCCTATTAAAGTTTTCTTGAATATGTGTTTAGATAAAAAAAATTTCTTCTATTTCTTGTTATGTCATGTAATTCTGTCAAAACGAAAAATTCGCTAATATATTATTTTTTTTACAAAAAACATAGTTCAAGCAATATGTTGTTTTTTTGAAAAGATTTTTAAAAAAGGTTAAACCCGGGTCACTATTGGAACCAGACCTAACTTCCGGGGGAGTCGCAAGCCCGCGGATGGACTCCTTCTCCTGAGCATTCAAATGGGTCCTAAAGTATAGACCCATTTCCGCTTTAGGTGAATAGAACAATGTGACTTAGTTTCGCATAGCAGGAAGATCGAACCTGAAACGTGTTGGCGTTCCAGGCCCGTCCACTGCCACTTGACCACAAGGCCCATTCCAATATGTTGTTTCATTATATTTTATGTTACATCAGATCTTGTAAGTCGTATACACATTTGAGATTTCCATAAGGGATGGATATTTGAACATATATATACTCTCGTAATAGTGGAAGTAGTTAAAATTTATACGCAAGGAAGTGTCGGCAGAATATGTAAGAGTAAATTTACTAATTAGAAATTTAGATAACAATTAATGATTTTTTTCGTTACTTAGAGACAACAGATCGAACCTGTAAGAAGGAAGGTGGTATCTAACCCTAAAATTCTTGAATTTAGGTTTGGGTGTTTGGAGGCTCCGTCGATTTCGGTACGGTTGATTTAGATTTTCGAATTTTTGAATTCATGTTTATAAGTCCTATCCGAATTTTACTAATTGTTGGATTTAGTTTTTTTTCCGGATTTGGTTTGGATTGGATTATAACTAATGTCTAAAATCATCTAAAAATATGTTTTCTTTAAATCTGAAAATTTTACAAAAAAAGAAATTCAAAATATATAAATTATTTACAAATATTTGGATTTTGGGTCGGTTCAGATTATAAGCAAACTCTAAAATATTAAGTTTATAAATTCCGTTTGGATATTTTTGTATTACAGTTTAGATTTTTTTTCAATTTATTCTTGGGTTTTTTTGTCAACTTTATTCTTGGGTTTAGTTAAGATATTTCTGGTGTACAAAACGTTCAGACCTACTTGAAACAGTGACTTTTCAAATAAGCCCTTTTTTTTTTTTTTTGAACTTAAATAAGCCCTTTTTCCAAACAAAAAACAATGAGACTTTTCAAAATGGACATATTGCATATGCTAATTCTTTCATGCATGTTACAGCAAAACTAATTACGGAATTACCAATATGATCGAAACAAATATCATATTGTATTTATTTAATATTGCATATGTTTTTCGAATAGAAACATTTGTCACTACGAAAAGCAAATCATAATAAAAAGAAGAATATCAGCCAAGCCGCCTGGTCCCATAATTAACTCCCAACGCTTTCCATAAAGCCGGATAAATAGTACTAAAAACCAATATTAACAAAAGTTTTTGATTGAGGTAAATACGTGTTAAATATGATTAATTTAATTACAAATAAATTTAAAATATATTAATTAATTACTCTCTCTATTTTATAATAAATTAGAAGTTTAGCCCGCATATGCGGGCATAAAACTTTTATAATTACTTATTAATGTATATATATATATATATATATGTTACTAAGAAAATTTTTTGTAGTTCTTATTGATGTTTTCATTGGAAATTTATAAGTATTATATATTTCTGAAATTTATTTGTACATTATATTCTTTGTTAACAAGTAAATCTTCAAAATCACTCAGTATTTTCTTTTTAATTATACAAAATATTTTTTTTACTTGATTAATATTTAGTTATGTGTTTTCTATTTTTGAATTTTTAACTTTCTTATTAAAATATACTTTTCGGATAACAACATAATCTATATAAGAATTGTATTTTTATTTTAAAATATTTATTTTATATTTTGGATAATTCTTATTATTAATAATTTAAATCACTTATCTAATCAAATAGATTTTAAATTTGTTTTTATTTTTGACTAATTTATATAGTTATTCATTAATGGTATAAACGATATTAACCACTCTAACTTTTAACGTGAGAGTTTCGTTGCGAAAAATCACTTCGCAAATAATAATATAGATATTATTCTAATATTTTTTTTGTTACACAATAATATCACTTTAAAATTTCAACAACTTATATTTATTTTAACTTAAAATTGATTAAAAGTGTATTGATTTTATAAATTATTCGATTTATCTGAAATATTATTGATTAAATAGATATAATTAATAGAAACTGAAATAAATTTTAATTATTTTTTTAATTTGTGTGAAAAATTTGTTAAAATGACACTTCTAAAAAAATGAAGAGAGTAATATAAACAGAATACTAAATTCTTGAATTCTACAGTGATATATTTAGTTTTTATAATGATTAATGAAATATTAAAATTGTTTTAAGCCGCACTTAAATATCTATTCTAGTAATGGAAGTATATGTTTTTATTAGTTTTAGCAGAGTTGTTCCTTTTTATATTAAAATTTTTCAACAAAGGAGTGAAGGACTTTAGACTTTTGTTTGCATGGGATTTTGCGTACAAGTCATTGTATCAATAGGAAATTACTTATATATCCAAAAACGATAAAAGAGAGAGTGGTGAACTAATTCGGTTGTGCATTTGTGTTAGTAATAGTTTTATCATATTAGTCAAATGGCATTTATGAAAATTATTTTACCAGGATCATCCTAGGGAATTTGCGCCGAATAACCAAACAAAAACTCAAAATTAACTAATTAACCAATTTTACACTCTCTTTCCTCTTTTCTCTTTCTATCTCTCTCTATCTTTTTTCTACAAAACTAATTTTCTTTTATTTTTTGGTTATTTCACAAATAACCCCATCATTCTAATTATCGTCTTTAGCTAACCACCAACATCGGTTCGATATTAGTTATTGTTTTGTTCCATCAACTTTGGTGGTCTCATTCTCATTTTTTAAAAAAGACTATTTAAAAATGTTTGGTAGTCTCAACTATATATATTTAAATTTAGTTCTCAAATGGAAGTCCAAATCTAAATACTCTTGATGTTATATGATTATGATACATACATGTTTTGTACAACATTTTTTCTTTCTTCTCTTAAACTCCAATTGCAAAGTTTTGGAAAGTCATATTTTGAACTATCATATTGGTTACAAATTTAAAGAAGAACCTCAGTTGTCTTTTCTTTTTCTCAATACATTATTATAAATATACAACCGATTAATAATTTTAAATTCCTTCAAAAATTTACAGTCGAACTAATTGCCTTTAGATCTTCTGTTTCATATTAGTTATTGTTATGAGTTTATGTATACAAATTAAGAAAACATTTAATTTTACATATTTTCAAAATAAAGATACTATTATCAATACATCTAACTATAGTTCAACTAATAGAAAAATAGAATAGAGAATACTGGCAAAAAAAATTATATTGAAAATCGAAAACAATACTTATTTTAAAACAAAAATTTTGTTCTACAATCACAAATAATTTGAAACGGAAAGAGTACGTATTTTGAAAAGAGACATTGATTATAGACTGCATATTGGGACACATTCGGAGGCCCTACAAAACTGGCTACGACAAATAACGATTATGTACGTGTACCCAAGAAATTACATATCACATATGCTCATTAATTATAGACATTGGTTGCTCTATCGACGTGTAGTATTTCTTTTTCATATCCTCTAAAGTCGTGAGTTTCTCTCTTTTAAATGATATCAACAAAATTACAAGGAGGCCATGTTGCCTATGATTCATGGATATATCATGCAATTACAATACGGAATCCCCCCCCCCCCCCCCACACACACAGAGTGCATGTTAAGCTAGTCAGTGCATGTCAAAAATCATTAATCGCATTATAAATTTAAACTTATAGTTTTTACTTCTCAAAAATTATTTTATAATATGAACCACGTTGTTTTGGAATTCGCTTGACAAAAAGTTAAGTTTTCTGTTTATACTATTCAAGCTTTGGAGGCACTGACACTGTTACCTAATTAAACGATATATATATACAGAAGTTTGTTAATATAAAACAGCATAAGAAAATTTGAATTTACCCTAGGAACATGGACGTTAAAGAATGGTCCACGTTATATCTACATTAGTTAGTATTATATTTATCTGTTTGAAATTTAAAGCTGTATAAGCGCATAATATTATATACCGTAAGGTATCTAAATGCTCTTCTCTAGAATTGCAAATCTAGTCAATATGTAACCATCGTTACTTTACAGCTATCTTCTTTCGAAGTGGGTCAAATATGAGCTATATTTCAACAAAGGAATCTAAACATGTTAACTATATATATGTAAAATATCATCATCAAAGGTAACTATCCTCGTCTTAGTTTACAAATGACCAAACCAGTATGATCGACGGCGATAGTTCTTGTAATTCGTTATAGCGTCTCACCAAGATAGTCAGCTTTCAAGTATGAAAGCATATGTTAAAGAAATACGAAGTTGTTAATTTGTCTATGTCTTAATCCAGCTGGTTACTTATCCAATTCGATCAAAATAATTCAACTTTTGTCATCTATATTTCTTTTTTAGAGTTGTGATTCTTGACCAATTCCGTTAAATAATTTTATTTTAATTTGACAGTAGACGAGCATTGGCATTTGATTCCATGACCATCCTCATATTTAGAAAAGATCCGTCATAATAATTCTTCTTCTTCTTCTAGTTCTTCTTTTTTTACGACTCATGTTAACGTTTTATTTTCTTGCATTTTAAACAGTGTATGACTAAAGGTAGTAGAGAGGGCAAGAAACGTGTCCTAAACTTAATAAAAGAAAATGTGAGACAAAACTCCAAATTGAAAATCACAGAATCACTGACACCGGCAGGAGCAATATTCGTGTGTATGACAGACCACGTTCTCTCTTATTACATTTCATACAGGCCGCCTTGAGTCAACGCGTTATTTGATTTATTCATATACTTTATTAAAAGATACCTTCTGTTATTTGAACAAAATATAGTGATTAGAAAACTAACACTTGCATATTTAATTGTATTTGATGAAAAAGAAAGATATGAACGACTTAATTTAGAAAATATTAGGGAATCCTAGTATGATTAGGATTACCTATAGATAAGTCCTATAAGATATATTGTCGATATACTTAAATCTTATAGATAGACTCTACAAGATACTATATTGTCGGTCTTGTTAGTGTATATATATTGATGTACATGATTCACATGAATACAAGTTAACAGTTTATATCATTATACAACCTTATATGGTATCAGAGCAAATCTAATCCTGAAACCTAGAAGTCGTTGTTTTCTTTCTGCAAGAAGATGACAGGAGACGATGATTCTTCTGCAAGTAAAACCTTGGCTCAAGTTGAGAAAGGTATTGTCGGCTCAGTGAGCCCAACTCCATACTCGTTGCATGCCTCGGACAATCCGGGAGCTCTAATCACCTCGGTAGTGTTCAATGGCGACAACTACAATGAGTGGTCCACAGAATTAACAAACGCTTTGAGAGCCAAACGAAAGTTAGGGTTTATTGATGGAACAATATCGAAACCTTCCATTGATGATCCAAACTTCGAACTTTGGGGCTCTGTTAATTCCATGATAGTCGGCTGGATAAGGTCATCCATTGAGGCCAAAGTACGATCCACAGTTACATTCATCTCCGATTCTCACAAACTTTGGGAGAACTTGAAGAAACGTTTCTCGGTGGGAAACAAAGTTCGAGTTCATCATCTCAAAGAGCAGTTGGCTTCTTGCAAACAAGAAGGTCAATCAGTGATGGAGTATTACGGAAGACTTGCTAAGATGTGGGAGGAGTTAGACATGTACAAGCCTCTTCCACCGTGTAGTTGCAGTGCAGCTGCGATTTATGAGAAAGAGAGAGATGAGGAGAAAGTTCATCAATTTGTTATGGGGCTCGATGAATCTCGATTTGGAGGAGTCTGTCAAGGAATTATTTCCAACGATTCACTTGTTGATCTAGGAGAAGCCTACGCCAAAGTTATACGAGAAGAACAGAGATTATCGTCCTCAAAAGACAGAGAGATACAGCAGAGTGCGGTCGGATTTGTTGCGAAGAAAGAGCAGACTGACTCGACTAACTCTACTTCGTCTCGACGTCCTACTCAGTGTTCTCATTGTGGTCGCAAAGGACACGAGAAGGCTAACTGCTGGCAATTAGTGGGTTTTCCAGATTGGTGGGAAGAGAGACCACCAAGAACAGAAAACAGAGGATCGCAGAGTAGCAGAGGACGCGGTGCGTCAAGCTCAGACAGAGGTCGTGGTAATGGAGCAAAAGCTCATGCAACTTCCTCCAATTCCTCCAACTTCCCATCGTTCACTGACGAGCAGTGGAATGCTCTTACTCAAATAATCAATGAGAAAACAAGATCATCTTCTGATAAGCTGTCCGGTAAGCTATATGGAGATTCGATTCTTGATACTGGAGCTTCCCATCATATGACTGGAGAGCTCTCGTTTCTTACGAACGTTTCTAGTATACCACCATGTCCAGTGGGATTTGCAGATGGAAACAAAACTCTTGCCACACATATTGGCGTGTTTCATCTTGCAAATAACATCAAGTTGTCAAACGTGTTATTTGTTCCCAACCTCAACTGCTCTCTTATCTCAGTGTCTAAGCTTCTTCGACAGACAAACTGTTTTGCATTATTAACAGACACACTTTGCGTTTTACAGGATCGTTTCACGAGGACGCTGATTGGAGCAGGTGAAGAGAGAGGTGGGGTTTACTACTTTAAGGATGTCATGGCCGCTAGAGTTCATGTTGCTGAGAAGACTGTGAAGATAGTTGATCAGTATCGTTGGCACCAGAGGCTCGGGCATCCAGCGTTTTCGGTGTTAAATTTTTTACCATTGTCGTTTTCTTCAAATAAGTCGTTAGCTCAGAGTCCCTGTGACACATGTTTTAGAGCGAAACAGACAAGAGAGGTTTTTTATCAGAGTATGAATAAAACTAAGGATTGTTTTGAGATGATTCACTGTGATGTGTGGGGTCCTTACAGAGTACGATCTTCATGTGGAGCTCGTTATTTCCTAACAATAGTCGACGATTTCTCACGTTCGGTTTGGACTTATTTGCTTCTTGAAAAATCAGAGGTACAAACAGTCCTTCGGAACTTCTGTGCTATGGCGAAACGTCAATTTGATAAGCATGTGAAAGTGGTGCGTAGTGATAACGGCACAGAATTCACTTGCCTTTCTCGATACTTTAGGGAACAGGGGATTGTTCATCAGACCTCATGTGTAGCAACACCTCAACAAAATGCTCGTGTGGAAAGAAAACATAGGCATATACTGAATGTGGCGAGATCCTTACTGTTTGAAGGAGATATGCCAATCAAGTTCTGGGGTGAGGCAATCTTGACAGCATCTCACCTGATAAATAGAACTCCATCATCAGTCTTGAACAATACAACTCCTTATGAGTTTCTGTACGGAGCTAAACCAAATTATGATCACCTTAAAGTATTTGGTAGCTTGTGTTTTGTCCACTCCAAATCAAGAGACAAAGACAAGTTCGGCTCCAGAAGCAGAAGATGTGCCTTTGTTGGTTATCCACTCAACCAGAAAGGGTGGAAGGTATTTGATTTGGATACAGAAGAGTTTCTTATCTCACGAGATGTCATCTTTAAAGAAACAGAGTTTCCTCTCTCGTCAAAGTCGTCAATTCCATCTCCTAGTCCCGTTTCTCAACCAATCACTCTTCAGGAAGTTCTTGATGAAGATTGGGAAATCTCACAAGTAACTGCCTTACCAGACAGGGGGAGTTCCGTTATTGACACGCAACAAACAGTCTCATCACCAGAGTCTACAAATGTGTCATCTCCAGTACAACCAGATGCTTCTATTACTCCTGCAGCTTCTCCGTCTGTTCCAGTTTCGGAAGCTCCAACATCAGCATCGTCTGCTCCTGCTTCTGAAGTTCAGAATGTTACAGTCTCAGGAGATACGACAGGTCGTAGTCAACGTGTCAGGGTCCCATCTGTCAAACTTAAAGACTACGTTACCTACAATGCCATCAGTGTTGAAGAACCCAATCTCTCTCTCACAAGCTCTTCATCAACGTCCTCTACAAACAATCCAGGTATTACGCCCTACCCATTGAATGCTTATGTGTCTGACCTCAAATTTTCGGTTCCCCATCAAGCATTCTTAGCAGCAGTGACCGCTGGAGAGGAGCCACGAAGTTACTCTGAGGCAGTCAAACACAAAGTCTGGAGAGATTCTATGAAACGAGAAGTAGTTGCTCATGAGGAACTTGGCACTTGGGATCTCGCTACACTTCCTCCTGGCAAAACCGCAATTGCTTCAAAATGGGTTCATCGGATTAAGTACAATGCTGATGGAACAATCGAACGGCACAAATCACGTTTAGTTGGCTGTGGAAATAGACAAGTCGCCGGTGAAGACTATGACGAAACATTTGCTCCGGTCGTCAAGATGACCACAGTTCGAAGTTTACTAAGTCTTGTTGCTGCAAAAGGGTGGGAACTCCATCAAATGGACGTACATAACGCCTTCCTCCATGGAGATTTGGAAGACGAAGTATATATGCGTCTACCTCCTGGCTTTACTCACTCTGATCCGCGCAAAGTCTGTCGATTGCGTAAAGCTATTTATGGCCTCAAGCAGGCCCCCCGTTGCTGGTTTGCAAAGCTATCCAATGCACTTATTGAGTTTGGTTTTGTGCAAGCCTATGAAGATTACTCTCTGTTTACATATACGAAGGGCTCCAAGGAAGTTCGTGTGCTAGTTTATGTTGATGATCTGGCCCTAGCAAGTAATGATTTGGCGCTTCTCACGAAGTTTAAAACTTATCTGGGAGAGTGCTTTCGAATGAAAGACTTAGGCAAACTTAAGTACTTCTTGGGAATAGAGGTTGCTCGGTCGGATGAAGGCATCTTTCTTTCCCAACGAAAGTATGTGTTGGATATCATCAAGGATTGTGGGTTACTTGGTGCTAAACCAGTCTCTATTCCAGTTGAGCAGAACCATCAGCTTGCCTCTGATAAAGGTCCTCTGTTTTCAGATCCACAACAGTACCGTCGTCTCGTGGGTCGTCTTGTTTATTTGTCCACTACACGTCCTGAACTCTGCTACGCTATTCATTTGCTATCTCAGTTCATGAAAGCACCTCATGTGGCTCATTGGGATGCAGCCTTACGGGTCGTCAGGTTTCTTAAAGGATGTCCGGGACAGGGTATTCTGCTCCGATCAGACAGTTCTCTCGAGCTCTCAGTCTATGTCGACGCGGACTGGAGTACTTGTCCTATTACACGTCGTTCGTTGAGCGCGTTTGTGGTTCTTCTTGGTGGGAATCCCATTTCTTGGAGAACCAAGAAACAAGATACAGTGTCTCACTCTTCCGCTGAAGCTGAGTATAGGGCGATGGCTGCGGCTACGAAGGAGATGAAGTGGATCGTTCCCTTGGTGAAAGAACTTGGTATTGAGGTTAACAAGCCGGTGGCGTTTTACTGTGACAATAAGGCAGCGATCCACATTGCAGCCAATCCCGTTTTTCATGAACGGACCAAGCATATAGAACGAGATTGTCATTGTGTTCGTGATGCAGTTAAGGCTGGTCTTATCTCTACTACACATGTTCGTACAAAGGAGCAACGGGCTGACATCCTCACCAAAGCGTTGGGTCGAGCACAGTTTGAGTTTTTAGCATCCAAGTTGGGAGTTCAAAATCTTCACTCTCCAACTTGAGGGGGAGTATTAGGGAATCCTAGTATGATTAGGATTACCTATAGATAAGTCCTATAAGATATATTGTCGATATACTTAAATCTTATAGATAGACTCTACAAGATACTATATTATCGGTCTTGTTAGTGTATATATATTGATGTACATGATTCACATGAATACAAGTTAACAGTTTATATCATTATACAACCTTATAGAAAATAATGTAAGTTCAAGCTTTGGATGAACATGTTACGTACGTTATATAATGTAGGTTTAAATGTTTCATATTAGTCGATATAGATCCACTATAGATGGGAAAACCATAATATCCGTAATTGTATCTTATAGGTATAAACACAAACTAAATGATGAAGTTTTCCTCTCGATTGTAAATTGGGTTTACCTAATTACGGATCTATCCAATGGAAACTGATTTCTAGGCTTTGACATATATGCGTAACTGTAATACTATTGGAATACATCGCATTGTGGTTAAAGATGAATAATTACATTGAATTTACATTATGTATACTGAGTATTGGATTGATTCATTTCGTAATGAAAGCAAAAGGTAAGAATAGATGTGGTAACCATCTTTGACTAGTAGGAAGTAGGTGAGTTTGTTAAGCAAAAAAAAAAGTAGGTGAGTTCGAAATAACATTTTTACCTATATCTAGCTGTATGTGATTATTGACCTATATATTCATCTCTATCTGGGAAAAAGATGTGGCTGGTTTATTGCCGAAAACAGTTCACGCATTAGGAAAATCATTACTAGCCCAAACTTCAACAAGATTGGATGGGAAGGTTAAACTAAGTAACCTCGAGAACTCAAAAATGAATTTTGCAAATACTTTATCTAAAGCATTAAATGTAAAGATATTCGTTTCCCATCATTCATAAGGCCTTATAGAAGGAGCCAAGAAGGAAATATCAAAAAAGAAGATGCATATGTAATTTAACAAAAATAAAAACAGATGCATGTAACCAAAAAAGAAAAGGAGGAGGGAGAGATTTGATAACTTGTTGACTAACATACATGATAGATCCCAAATTAGTGGTTTGGACCATTTATGTTAAATTTTGGATCATATCTTGAAATCATATTCGTTGGTTTTAGCTTTGACGACTTGACGTTCACATAGTGGAACAACTACAAATGTGTAGCATCTTAAATATGAACACAATTCTACATGTCCTAAAAGCATAATATGCTAAAATAAAATACTTTTTTTTTCATGTGTTGTTAGATTGATGTTTGTACATGTAACGTAGTCCGAAACCTTTACCTTTTTTACTTAAAGAGACCATCTATGTGTTGCATTGTTATATAATTGTTCTCAAGTAAATCTCTTCTTTTTTTTTTGGAGCAAATAAATCTCTTTATAAAGAATTATCAAAAGGAGCATGTAAAAAATCGTAAGGTTTCAGAAAAAAGAGACTCTAGATCCAACGTTATAAGAAAATCAGTAGTACGTTGTTCGAACATGTCAATCATCGGCGCTTAATATATAATGATAATAATAAACAATAATGAAAATCGGAGAGACCAATATCACTTTCGTTCTCTATAATATTTAATATATGTTCGGTGTACAGAACTGCTTGTACTTTTTACATGACTTAATTTACAATTTTACAGCGAGGTATCAATGTCAAAAAGTAAAACTGAAAACAGCTATATAAAGGGCGTGAGCGAAGACCCTAAAGAGCATAAACCAAAGCAACAAAACAATCAATGGGGTCTCCAATGGCCACTTTAGTAGCAACTTTGCTTGTCTTAACAATCTCTCTCACCTTTGTATCACAATCAACCGCTAACTACTTCTACTCTTCTCCTCCACCTCCGGTTAAGCATTATTCTCCTCCGGTTTACCATTCTCCACCACCGCCCAAGAAACACTACGAATACAAATCCCCTCCTCCTCCAGTTAAACACTATTCTCCACCACCGGTTTATCACTCTCCACCACCACCAAAGAAGCACTACGTTTACAAATCCCCTCCTCCACCGGTTAAGCACTACTCTCCCCCACCGGTTTACCATTCCCCACCACCACCAAAGAAGCACTATGTGTACAAATCCCCTCCTCCTCCGGTTAAGCACTACTCTCCACCACCAGTTTACCATTCTCCACCACCACCAAAGAAGCACTATGTGTACAAATCCCCTCCTCCTCCGGTGAAACACTATTCTCCTCCTCCTGTTTACCATTCTCCACCACCACCTAAGAAACACTATGTCTACAAATCTCCACCCCCACCGGTTAAGCACTACTCTCCCCCACCAGTTTACCACTCACCACCACCACCCAAAAAACATTACGTATACAAATCTCCTCCTCCTCCAGTTAAACACTACTCACCACCTCCAGTTTACCATTCCCCACCCCCACCTAAAAAGCATTATGTCTACAAATCTCCACCACCACCGGTTAAACACTACTCTCCTCCTCCGGTTTACCACTCTCCACCACCACCAAAGAAACACTATGTGTACAAATCACCTCCTCCTCCAGTTAAGCACTATTCTCCTCCTCCAGTTTATCCACTCTCCACCACCACCGAAGAAACACTACGTATACAAATCCCCTCCTCCTCCGGTTAAGCACTACTCTCCACCACCAGTTTACCATTCCCCACCCCCACCAAAGAAACATTACGTCTACAAATCTCCTCCTCCACCGGTGAAACACTATTCTCCTCCTCCGGTTTACCATTCTCCACCACCACCAAAGAAGCACTACGTCTACAAATCCCCTCCTCCTCCGGTTAAGCACTACTCTCCTCCTCCGGTTTACCATTCCCCACCCCCACCAAAGAAACATTACGTCTACAAATCTCCTCCTCCTCCAGTGAAACACTATTCTCCTCCTCCGGTTTACCATTCCCCACCACCACCAAAGAAGCACTACGTCTACAAATCCCCTCCACCTCCGGTTAAGCACTACTCTCCTCCCCCAGTTTACCATTCCCCACCACCACCCAAGAAGTACGTATATAAATCACCTCCTCCTCCAGTCCACCACTACTCTCCCCCACACCATCCTTACCTCTACACATCTCCTCCTCCTCCATACCACTATTAGAAAACTCTTTCACGGTAATTAATTACTCTCTCAATACTTACATATACAAACCTTGTTTAGTTAACAAGTAAAATCCTATTTGGAAGCATGCATGACAATAATTATATTGTATATTTGTATTCATACTTTTCAGGAGAGAACAAGATGTACACAAGCAGACAAGATGGAAACCGTTATTGGTGATTGTAATAAGAGAAACCTAGACTGAACTAGAGAATCCAAGCAGTGAAAGCTTTCTCATCATTTCAACGTATTTTTTAAATTTCTATTGCAATAAATTTGAAACATGTGTGTGTTGATCAACAAATGGTCATATCAATGTGCACGTAATCAGCAGTCATATAAATGTTTGTAAGTTTACTCCTTTGTTTCTTTCTGTTTTTTTTCATGTGCAAGTTTGCTTTATCCAATTAATAAAAAGATCAAAAATAATAAGTTTGTATTTCTTCAATTTCTCATGCACGCAGGCATACTCCTAAAATAAGTTGCCTAGTCTTACTGTATAGAAAGTTAAAATATCCTCTCTCTATTAGAATGGTATTCTCCAAGATCTTTAAATCAAATATTGGTGGACAATTTCATTTTCTGATTGTGAGAGTGAGGAGAGTTGGGTGTGAATGATTTCTTGTACAATTTCTTCTCAATATACTCTAGTGAGCTAGGTTTTGAGCTCACCAAGACATACCAAAATCACATTGATCTTGGGAACTCGTGTCTTTTACTTTCTTGCCCTACAAACAAACAGACCTGCAAATAATATAAAAGTAGTAAATAGTATGAAATTTTAACCTTGAAAACAGAATAACTAGAACTGAACACAAGCTAAAACCATATCCTAACCTAAAACAGCCACAAAAGTTGACTTTCGGTATTTGATCATTGTAACAGAGTTAGTTTTGGTTTCAGTAGAGAAAGAAAAAACAAAAACAGAATTGAGTTTTGGAGGGTTCAATAGGATAAGAGAAGCCCGTCGATGGAGATTTTGAGAAGCCCAATATTGCCTGGATAATCTGTAAAGCAACATGAAATTCTATAGAACGGTAATCTCTTTGACTATGCTAATAAGTTTGGCTAGTCTTCCTGACATTTTATTCTCGTGCACAAAAACATTCAAAGACTTATTAATGCTATTAACTTTCAATTTTTGGGATGCACCCAAATTTAAGCAAAAAAAGGTTTTGGGACATCTGTAGTGTTTTTCTTCCTTGATCACATTACCTGAACCAATGCTGTCTTAAAAAATTTAAAAGCGTTAGGCAAAACATTGAATATGATTCTTTCACAAACATTAAAAAAAATTTGTTGCATTCTTTAATTTAAACCAATAGAATTTTTTCATCAAGATAATAGAAAATGGTAAAATGTACAAATTTTTGGGGTTTGTTTGTTATATACGTGTTAGTTTTAGTTAATCATGGGTCCTTTATTATAACTTTATCAAATATCTAGTCTTTAACAATTTGAAACGAGCACTTAAAACCAATAAAATAACACTGAAAACTTTTATGGTCCCATGGACCCATCGCAACCTCTCCTATCGCCATGGTCAAGAGCCGGACTTGAGTTTATTCGATCTCAGCTAAAAAGCTGGGTTGATTCTTCATCTTCAAAGTAGAGTGAGATGAGTGAGATGTTGTAGCAGAGACTGACGTTGTAGGAACATCATTAATCAGTTTAGAATCACCAGGAAGTTGAGCCGACACAGGCTCATGCTCAGATTCATTCATTGCTAAGAGAAGTGTGTGCAAGTCTGCTCTCACTTGTGAGATACTCAGCTTGAAAAAATGGATCATTGTTCAAGCAATCTTCTATTATGTTTTCGAGCTTCAGATTCACGTCTCCCGATATTTTTGACCTTGCTCCCTAATAAACACTTGCACAACAAAAAGTTTGTTCTCCGCAGTCACACATATAAGTATTTAAGAAATGAATTAACGTCTCACCCACATAGCATGTTGCACAGCTAATCCAGGGGACATGCTATCCAAATGCTTGTATGTACATGTATAAGTGTAAAACAAGTCAAATGAATCACATAAGTAATACATAGATTAGGTTGTTCTGTGCAGATAAAAGGAGATACCTTAGTCGTTACCAGCTGCCATAACACCAATCCAAAGTTATACACATATGCTATATCACCATATTTTTCTTCGTTCATTGCCTTTATAATTAAAAAAAATAAAGGGTTGTATTCGTCTAAAATAGAATGCTGGAGTAATCGCATTGAAAACTCGTTTTTGGTGTTGTCCATCTGCACCATGTTCTGCTTTTGGGGTTATTTAGCTTAGGGGTAGGAATATTCAACAACATAGCTTCCAGTTTGTGGGTGATATTTTCCATTACACAACATGTATAGAGCAACAACAACGTCGACTTTGACAAACTTGGAGAAAAAGAAAGATATATCTTAAGAAAAAATGTATCAAATAACCATTTATCATATTTCTTCAAATTCATGTCTTATGGAATTTCTTGATTGTTTTCTCATGAATAAATGCAAAAAAAAAACCGGTTACTCTCTACAGTGTGATTGTATAAGTATGGAAGAAATTAATCATTGTGCAGCAACTCTATTAAAATATGCGATATAAATATTTGTTTGGCACTTGTGCACACCTCAACCCTATAACAAATTGTGCATGTACTCAAAGAATTTGACATCATGCATAATCTGTACATTTAAAGAAAAATAAATGTATAAATCAGAAATGATAGCTAAATGTGAAAATAAAAAAACAAACAAGTGAAATATTTATACGTTGAGTTAGAAAATGGGTTGATTTAACAAATAATATAATTTACCTGAATAGTCTCATCCTTTTCCAAAGATGTGTTGATTTCCCATAATTTTGGGTATCAGTCGGGTTGATGCTCTCTCACAAATTCTTCATCGGAATTGAAGATACCTCTTCATCGGAATTGAAAATACCTCCGATGACTATAAAGCAAAAGATGAGATATATATATATATATATGTTAAACTTTAGACAAATCAATGTCATTTGCTTTAAATCTAACGTGCTCTCATTCCGGTGATATAACTATTTCTAATGTATAAAACAAATTTAAAAGTTTTCATGGTTTATATATTGATCAAAAGAATTTATACATCATATAAATAAAATTTGTTACTACTTCTCTCCCCCCCCCTCTAACCCCAAAATTTCTAATGTATAAAACAAATTTAAAAGTATATTGATCAAAAGAATTTATACATCATCTAAATAAAATTTGTTAGGAGCAGCTTTTGTTTCGTCAGTCCTTAATATTTTGGGCTGAGAAGAACCCCAAGGCCCAACTAAACAAAACTCTTTCCGGATAAAAAAACCCAAGATCGAATGGACTATATATCTTTTCAAACAGTAGCGGGAACTAAAGCAACCCTAGAGAGAAAGAGAGTTATAAACAAACATGAACAACAAAGCTCAAAGAGCAGTGACAATTAATGGCGGAAACTATGACGAGCCTATCTCCCGAACTCGATCCCAGATCTCCTTACTACATCGATCCAGATTACCAACCCAACGAGAATCTCCCTATGGTCATACTCAGCCAAGCAGACGACAACTACTTCATCTGGAAAAGACATTTCCTCCAGTTCCTCCTAAGCAAGCGCAAGACCGACTTCGTCAACGACGTCACCTTCGCGATACCACCGGAGCCTTCCTCTCCGCTTTACGAACCGTGGAGAGTGTGCAACGCGAGGGTTAAGTTTTGGATGATGAACTCCGTGAGCGAGAACCTACAAGACTACGTGCGTTACGCGGAGACGGCGCGTAAGGCTTGGGATGATCTCCGTACGATATTCGTACCGAGCGTGGATTTCAAGATCTACCAGCTTCGTCAGAGGATCGCGTACGCTGAGGCAGGGTGGTGGTGAGCTCGTTGCCGAGGTATTTCGCGAAGATGAGGATCGCTTGGATGGAGCTTTGGGAGTATGATCCCTTGCCGGAGTGTGCGTGTGGCTGGGTTGCACGTGCGAGATCAAGAAACGTGCGGAGGAGGCGAGGGAGAAGGAGGAGCGTTACGCGTTTCTGATGGGTTTGAATCAAGATTTAGGGTATGTGAGAACTCAGATCATGGTCATGGATCCTCCTCCTTCTTTGAACGAAGCCTACGCTCTGGTTAACAAAGCTGATTCGAGGATGAAGTCGATGATGAATAATGTTTAATTCTCCCTGTTTTGTGCTTTTCTTTTAAACCTACCTGTTTCTTTATTTGAGTTGCTTCTGTAACCCATACTACTATGTATCTCAATGTCATATGAAGCGGCTAGCTTCAGTAGACCGTGTTACTTGTATCCCCTACTGGTGTTTGGTTTTTGTGATTCTCAAGGCTTCTATCTATTCTCAAGGATTCTTAAGTAAGTTATAATGATGTATCAAAAAGGTGTGTGTAAGAGTCGTGACTTTAGATTGGAGAGTTGTGTCTTTTATTTTTCCAAAAGTCACAATGTTTAGTCAAGTATTGTAAGACCTATATAAGTGTATGTGTGTTGTCTTAATAAAACAATAAGTTTTAGTATTACTCTGTTTCTAGAAACAGAGTATTGATTACAAACGTAATCTGCAGTCTTTATATTTCAAACTCAAAAGTAAAACTTTTGTTCTGATTTGTTTAAGAAGAAACAATTTCTTCTAACATAGAAAGTGTAAACAAGCAGTATACAAAGCTCAGACAGCAGTGATAATGGCGGAAATTATGAAGAGCCTATCTACACTCGATCGGGAATCTCCATACTATGTCGTCGTCGTCTTGGTTGAGAAGGAGCAGCTTTACGCGTTTCTGATGGGACGCGAATCTTGGCCATGAGTCCTCCTCTGTCTCTTGACCAAGCATACACTCTTGCTGTCCAAGCTGAATCTATGATGAACTCCACGAGATTAAGACCAGATGCTGAATAAACTAAGAAGCTGGTCAGTGATCATCATCACATTCTCTCTGTCTTTTTTTTTTGGTGCTTTCCTTAAATTCTGGTGTTTCTTTTGTAACCATAGTAGTATCTCAGATTCGTATCGGAATAATATTCAGGGGAACCATGAACATGACTACTGAGATCATACAAGAATCAGTCAAAGCATAAATGTTCATGAATATGTAAATAGACATGTGATTTTTGACCAATAAATATCAGCGGCCACCTTCAATGTGCAACCTTGCTACATTCTTGATACTATCATAACCAGTGCTACTCGTATCTCCTTGCGCTGATATGGTATCAACACAGATCAAGTGTTCAGTCTCCGCAGGATAGCGATCCGACCACTGATGTTTGGTTTCAGTGACTCTCAAGCCCTCAAGCTTTGCAGCTACTTCTTTCATCCTCGGTCTTTCTTCTCCCATCAGTCTTGTGCACTCGACAGCAATTAACGCAGCTTCCTGAATCTCCCTTTGATTATACTCGTTCATCACTTGTCCGTCAATTACCTCATGCAACCTACTCTCTTTTGTGGCTGAAGCAAAGTAACTCACCAGGTGTCTTGAGTACTCTGGCCTTCCAAAACACAATGCCTTTTGGCCTGAGATAAGTTCCATCAGGACTACCCCAAAGCTATAGACATCACTCTTCTCGTTTAGCAACCCTGTGTTGTAGTATTCCGGGTCTAGGTAACCGAGAGTTCCTTGCACCATAGTTGTGAGCTGCTCTTTATCCATCGGTATCAGCTTTGAAGCACCAAAGTCTGCTACCTTTGCAGTTAAGTTTTCATCCAGGAGAATATTAGCAGTCTTGATATCACGGTGGATGATTGGAGTAGAAGCAGAGGAGTGAAGATATGCGAGTGTTCCAGCGACTTCAATTGCAATCCTCAGGCGGTGTTCCCATGTAAGAAAAAGATCAGACATGGAACCATGCAAGTGATCAAAAAGGGTGCCATTAGATACAAACTCATACACCAGCAAGGGAACTTCAGTCTCTAGACAGCATCCAAGGAGCTTGACAACGTTCCTATGGTTGATTTGTGTAAGCACCAGCATCTCGTAGATGAACTGCTCTACTTGGCTACGGTCTCCACCAAGCCTAGCTTTCTTTACAGCAGCTACGGAGTTGTCTGGCAATGTCCCTTTGTAAACTGTTCCTTGGCCTCCCTGTCCCAAGATTCTGCTCTCTTCATAACCGTTAGTTGCTTCCTTCATTCCTTCCTCGGTAAAGATTTTGAAATCAACGTTCGATGCCCCTGCCCCTGATAGTCGCTGTACCAACAAGCCGCCGCCGTTTTGCTCGAAGAATTTTTGTCGGAGTGAGTCTTTCCGGTGCTTTAGTTTCTGTTGCATACAGGTAACGCCAAGCAAGATGAACAAGAAGAATATGGCGTTTCCTGATCACACACAACATAGGAGTGAGCTGATCAGTAGCCCATCTAAGCAGGATGACTATGAGCTGCAAGGGTATAAATACTTAAAAGAAACAAAGTGAGGGAAGCTTACCAATAAGAATCATAAGCCATTTTAAGTCTATACCCTTGCGCTTCCCACTCGTATCGAGCTTGCAACTCATAGTGGTGGTATTTAACAGGAAACCAAACTGGCACTTACATTCGAAGCCTCCAACTTTATCTATACAAGTGCTTGGATCTGAACAGTTATGTCTACCAGTAACACACTCGTCGAAGTCTGCTCCAAAGAAAACGATGCCAAAACGCAACGAGAAATGTATGAGCAAAAACAATTAAACAATCAAAAGATATTAATATAAATTAGTATAGTTACCTTGGCAACCGAGTTGATTTGAAAGGTATGGGTTCCCATCGTAACCGTCTTTACATTTGCAAATATAACCCTTTCCACGAGTGGAATCAGAACATGTGCTGTTGCCACCGCATATGGTTGTGTTTCCAACATCCCCGCATGTCTTGTTTCCAATAGACCAATCTAGTTCCACGGGGTAACTCGTACGGTTAACATCTTCTGGAGAACTGAAGTCAAACTTACCGTCTTCAACGAGAAAAGAGTAGATGCAAGGATCAACATGATCCACGGAAGTCTGGTTCGCTGACGGCAAGGGAATTAATTCAGCTCCGACCGCATAGCTATCCAAAGACGATGAGGCAGGGATGTCTGCTGTGCAGCAACCTTCACCGTCACATTTTCTATTTGCCGGTTTTTGAGAATCGCATACTGATATGCATACATCTGCGTAAGGTTTATCTCCAGAAACGGCCACCAACGTCGCCAAAGCATCACATCCTACTAAAGTAAGCTTGTTTCTGGTGGAGATGGATAAATTACCCAGTTCATATTCGCTGCTATAGGATGTATTTTCCTCGTGGCAATAATAGGATCGGTTAAGCAGAACTTGTAGCTGGCCGCTGTGAGTAGAGTTTTCCACTGTAATGTTGCCGAAGACGTATGGCCTTTCTTCCTTACAGGTGATATTGAAACCATCATCTCCGGGATAGTAACAACCTGAAGAAATGCCAAAAGGGTACTTGATGTCGACGTTGCCACATCTAGTTTTGCAATCCTCCCGAGGTTGAAATTGCCCCTCCACCAGTTGTGCACACCTAAGGTAAAAGAAAACAACGACCAATAACACACCATGCACCTTCATCTTCTACCTCTATTCTCTCTCTCTATATATGTGTTTTTTTTGGACTGATCTATCTACCTCTATTCTCTCTCTCTATATATGTGTTGCTCTTTTGTGTTTAATATTTCTCATCTGCTTGAGGTCTGTTCTTATAAGAAACCTGTATATGAAATGTATTATTCGCTCATTTTCCCAGTAATTGCACGAACTAAATTCAACAAGAACATGTGGTTAATGTAACACGCAAAAAGGAGAACGTTCAAATAATCCTAATGTAAGATCAGTACGTGTCCCTTTAATTCGGGTTTAATAGTGACAACTTCAGGTTACTGGTCCTCTCTTCTTTTCTTGATATTTTGTTCGTTTCCTCATAGTTAGGAAACCAATTTGGTTTTGTTAACAGTGACTAGTGTTCTTACTATTCAAAGCTTAAGCTGGTTGATATAGTTGCTAGGAAATTATCTTCTAATGTGACCATATTATTTTTCAAAATATGAAAATTGCGCACTCTAATCGTATTAGAACTTCACGAGACTGTTAAGTTGATGATTTTGGCTGACACTGCATACCCTACAAAGAGATATAAAAGGTCTTATTGACGTAACTTTACCAACTATGTGAAAAGAAGATGAATAATAAACATGGTTATTGATGATTACAAGAATCTCTCAAAGCATCAATGTTTCTTGAATTTCATGTTTGATACTCTATTTTAAAAATGTTTAGGAGGACAAAAACAATGAGGAAATGATTTTATCCTTTTTTCACAAACAAAAGAGATACAAGTGTTTCACAAACAAAAGAGATACAAGTGATTTTATCCTTCAATGTGTAAATTTGTCACATTCTTGATGCTGTCATAGGCAGTGGTACTAGGGATTGTGCTGATAACATTTCAACACCGACCAAGTGCTCGGTCTCCTCTGGCTCATTATACTTATCCGACCGCTGATGTATAAGCAAGCGAGAAAATGGCCACCAAGAACAGACCATGCACTTTGTTCATCTTCTCGCTTTCTTTTTTTTTTCTTCTTCTTCTTATTTTGGAGTTTTTCTCATCTCCTTGAGGTGTTTGATTTCTTATATGAGATGTTTATGTCCTTACTCGCAGCCGCTTTCTAATCCAGCTATACAGACAGGACCATTTCAGTGGTAACGCAAGGAAGATGTTAGAGTACCCCAACCCAACGCCTACGTTTGCAAGTGACTTCATTTTTTTTGTTGTATACAATGATTACAATGGTTGGTAGGTCCTATGACTCTTAAAAATCTGAAGAAATGGTAAACAAATTCAGGCTATATTTGATTAATTATTTGATTATTGAATAGAAAAACCATTAGACATTGGTCAACTAGTACAAGTCCGTCTTCTCCGTCAACCCTCAGCTATCCGTCTTCTCTTCTTTCATTGATATTTTTTTTTGAAGACGTAGATGTATCACCACTATAAGTGACTGTTCTGGTGAATGATGTGAAGATGTAGTTAAGGGTAACTGCAGTGGAGGATATCTACAAGAGTTTCTTGTAAATAGAATGAATATAAAGATATGAAAAATGAAAAATGAAAAAAAAAAGAGTTTGATAAACATGTTATTTTTGAGAACCTCTTGAGTGATAAGTTTTTTTACCTTATTGGTTATTTATTTTTAAATGCTATAATATATGCTAAGAAACCTTGCAAGAGTTTTGTACCAATTATTTAAGAGCCGGCTCATAACAGAGCCGCTATAAAATATATTTACTCAGGCTCCTGATCATATCATGCTCTGTTCTTATAGCGGAAAAATATACAACTACATACAGAAAAGTTAATGGAAAATGTATTTCTCCAAAACCTTTTAGTGGTTCTTTTCTTTCATATCAAGACGTCGGAATTTCTAGGTTCAGAATTTAAATGCGATGTTAACCTTATTTATAAGGAAAAGTCAGATATGCTCTTAATTGGTTTATTATAGGGTCAATTTGCTGGATATTCATAAAGAGCACATAAATGAAGAATATAGCTATGCTACAGTGATATCTGTTTGATGTGAAAGGTTATGTTCAAAATGGACAGTTCTCTCCTTTGTAGCGCGTACGCGTGAGAAAAATGTACAAATGAAAAAATGCGAACCGTAGACTATACTATATTTATTGTAGAATGGTCGCATTATCAGACACAAATGACTTATAATTACAATATGTTTAAACTTCCTATTTCTTGTTACACAAGTTCCAATTAGTGTAGAGTAGTTTTTGTAAACCCTAAATTCTAAACCCAAACCATATACCCTAAACCCTAAACCCAAACCATATACCCTAAACCCAAATCCTAAACCCTAAACCCAAATCCTAAACCCTAAACCCAAACCCAAACCATATATCATATATCGTAAACTCTAAACCCAAATCCTAAACCTTAAACCCTAAACCCAACTCCTAAACCCTAAACCCAAACCATATACCGTAAACCCAAACACTAAACCCAAACTCTGAACCCTAAACCCATACCATATACCCTAAACCCAAACTCTAAACCCAAACCATATACCCTAAACCCCAACCCTAATCCTAAACCCTAAATCCTAAACCCAAATCCTAAACCCTAAACCCAAATCCTAAACCCTAAACCCAAACCCAAACCATATATCATATATCGTAAACTCTAAACCCAAATCGTAAACCTTAAACCCTAAACCCAACTCCTAAACCCTAAACCCAAACCATATACCCTAAACCCAAACACTAAATCCAAACTCTGAACCCTAAATCCATACCATATACCCTAAACCCAAACTCTAAACCCAAACCATATACCCTAAACCCCAACCCTAATCCTAAACCCTAAACCCTAAACCCAAACCCTCATCCATTACGTGACTATACTATACATATTATGGTATGGAATACTCGACACACCCACAAACTTTGTATATATGAAACTCTCTAAAAAAATTTTATATAGAGAGAGATGATGAACGGCGACGGTGTTGGAGAACAAAACAGTTTAATTGATGAAGTAGAGAGTAAGAAAAACTAGGAGGCAGATAAAGAGATACAAATTGCAAAAGAAGAAAAAAAAATGTATCATACTATACTATAATTTAAAACAGTGTAGACAATTTAATACATAGAAACATCACGATGTAAATCGGTTATAGATTCAGAAAAAATGACAGCGATATCCTACCACGACAAATGAAAAGGAAGGGGAGAGGAACACTGCAAAAGAAGAGAGGGAAGGGGAAAGAGGAGAAAACATTAAAAAATTATTTCTATTCTATATTATCAAATAGAATAGTACAACACAATGGTAACTGTTTATCTTCTCCAAAAGTTTTCTTCTCTAGCTGTCGTCATTTCTATTTTTTCTTAATGACTCTTGCTCATAATTTCATTCTTCGGATAAATTATATATGATGTGATACAGTTCTGTTCCATTTGTAATTCTTACCACAGCAAACAAAATACTAAAAAAATATTGTCTATGACCAAAAAAAATCATTTGTGCAATGAAACACACGCGCAGGATAATTTTGTCATTAATACATAATATACAGAGAATATTATAGCCATCAGCTTCTTATGGATATAGAGTTAATATTTTTTCTACTATGTACATGGCTCCAAATTTCCCTTTATTATAACTATATATAAACTGATTGCGACACTTATGAGGGTAACATCGCATTTCATATCTTAATCCCTGAGAGACACTGAACTTTTCCATTACCAAATCTGATACCGAAATCTACAGTACCAATCAAGGAGAGTTATAAACACAATGATTAATGATGATCTGACGAATCAAGAATCTCTCAAGCACAGAGGGTTTTCTTAATGTCATTTCTTTTATTATGTATTTTAAATGTCTAGGATGAAAAGTAAGAGAAAAGAAACATGATCATGATCCAATGTAACATGGCCTACAGTCTAATCAACGGCCAGCTTCAATGTTTAATCTTGTTACATTCTTGATGCTGTCATAGCCAGTGGTACCAGTATCCCCTTGTGCTGGTAAGATTTCAACACCGACCAAGTGCTTATTCACCTCTGGCTCATTATACTGATCCGACCACTCATGTTTGGTTTTGGCGACTCCCAAGGCCTCCAGCTGTGCAGCTACTTCTTTCATCCTTGGCCTCTCCTCTCCCATCAGTCTTGCACACTCAACAGCAATTCTTGCAGCTTCATGTATCTTCCTCTGGTTATTCTCTTTCATCACTTGGCTGTCAATAACCTCGTGCAACCTATCCTCTTTCATGGCACATGCAAAGTAATTCACAAGATGTTTTGACTGTTGTGGTTTTTCGAAGCACAATGCCTTTTGGCCTGTGAGCAGTTCCATCAGAACTACCCCAAAGCTATAAACATCGCTCTTTTCATTTAGCAACCCTGTGTTGTAGTATTCTGGGTCTAGGTAACCTAGAGTGCCTTGCACCATAGTTGTGAGCTGCTCTTTGTCCATAGGTATCAGCCTTGAAGCACCAAAGTCAGCTACCTTTGCAGTTAAGTTTTCATCCAGAAGAATATTAGCAGTCTTGACATCACGGTGGATGATTGGAATAGAAGCAGAGGAGTGAAGGTAGGCAAGAGTTCCAGCGATTTCCACCGCTATTCTCAGGCGGTGCTCCCATGTCAAATAAGAATTAGACATTGAACCGTGCAAGTGATCGTAAAGGGTTCCACTGTTTATGAACTCGTAGACCAGCAAGGGAACTTCAGTCTCTAGACAGCACCCCAAGAGCTTGACAACGTTCCTATGGTTGATCTGTGAAAGAACTAGCACTTCATTAATGAACTGCTCTACTTGGCTGCTGTCTCCAAGCCTAGCTTTCTTTATAGCAACTACGGAGTTGTCTGGCAATATCCCTTGGTAAACTGTTCCTTGGCCTCCCTGGCCCAAGATTCTGCTTTCTTCATAACCATTAGTTGCTTCCTTCATACCTTCTTCAGTAAAGATTTTGACATCAGAATTTGATGTCCCTGCACCTGAGAGCCTCTGCCGCAGCATGCCGCCACCGTTTTGCTCAAAGAAGTGTTTTCGGAGCTCGGTGTTTTTCCTATGCTTTATTTTCTGTTGTACACAGCTGAAGACAAGTAGGATGGCCAAGAAGCCGACGGTTGTTGCTGTCATCACCCAAAGATGATTAGAGAGAGTGTTATTTTTCCCCAAAAAATATATAGGGTCCGGAATAAGGGAGGGGGAGCTTACCAAGAAAAATTCTAGTCCATCCATAGTATTCAGGACTGCCTTTACGCATGCAGCTATTATTGGTGGCATTTAAGTTGTAACCAGGTGGGCAATAACAAAGGAAGTGTCCCATCGTGTTATTACAGGTGCTGGAAGCTGAACAGTTATGTCTATAAATAGTACTACTAGTAGTACACTCATCTATGTCTGTCGCAAGGAAAAAGATGCAACAAAGAAATGTGTGAGGAAAACATTTAATAACGCACAAAAGAATAATGAAGGAAGTTTAAAACATAGTTACCTCGGCAACCTTCTGGAAGGTATGGATTCCCATCGTAACCGGCTTTACAATTGCAGTTATACCCGGCTCTAGTAGTAGAGTCCAGACATACGCTGTTATGACCGCATATGCTTTTTCCGACTTGCTGGCATGTCTGTCCTCCAATGGACCAATCCAATACTATAGGGAACTTGGTAACATTCCGCAGATTCTGAAGATCTTGGGAAGGAGAGAAGCTAAACATACCATCTTCGACAAGAAAGGCATAGAAGCAAGGATTAAAGTCACTGAACAGACGTCTCCCTGTCAAAGCGTCTGGATCTGATTGTGAAACGTTGGCTCCTCTTAGGAACGGAGGTTTGGCAGCATCCGTCACCAGAACACAGCCCGTTTTCTTTTGGAGTGGAATCGCATAACGACAAACATCCAGTTGAGTAGTCTCGGTCTCCATTAAGCGTGGTCATGAACGCGTATGTGTTACAACCCACGGCAGTGAACCTGTTCTTGTTGGAAAGAGTAAAGTTGAACCTAGATTAGTGTTGTAGAAATACATTAGTATTCGCTGTTGTAGCAGGTGAAGGATGTAGACTTGAGGACTGCGTAGCTCGCCGCTGTGAGCAATGTTGATCACTTGCATGTTGCCAGCGAATAGCTCGTTTGTTGTTTCATTACAGGTGAGGCTGAAGATATCTTGTTCGGCATAGTAACAACCAGTAGAAAGGCCAAAAGGGAACTCGATTGAGACGTTGCCGCATTCTTCGTTTGGCAAATTGGCGAAGATTGACCCATAACCAGCTTTGTAGAAGCAAGGATTAAAATAGCCACCAAAAACAGACCATGCACCACCTTCAACCTCTCTTCTTTTCTCTCTTTGTTTCTCTTTCTAAGGTTTTCTCATGTCCTTTTCTTTCTTATAGGATTTGGAAATAAACCTCAAGTTTTTATATCCAAGGAGAACGTCAAAGTACTCCACATATTACCCATATGTTATATCCCAACGTGTACGTCTGCTTTGATATAACAAAGTGACTCTTATATTTTGTAGTATTCAAAGATTACGATGGATAGTTAATAAGAAATCTTCCAATGTGAAGAAATGGTAAATATTCAGGGCCGGCTCATGGTTTACCGGGACCCTTGGGCGAATTTTTTTAGGCTTTTTAATTATTAAATTTTTTTTTTTGCATGATTCTTTTAGAAAATAGAGTATATAAAATATTATTAAAATGAAAATATTTAAAATACATGAATATTTTTTTATGTTTTAAAGAGTAATTTTTTTTTACAATTTTGTTTTATAGAAATTTAGACTCTAATATTATGAGTCCAGGGTGATCACACTGTTTGTCCCTATCACTGAGTCGGCCCTGTAAATATTCAAACTTTATATGCTTTAATTATATTTAATTATTTTGAGTAGAAAAACCATTTGGTAATTTTAAAAGATTAGTGGACATTTTGTCAACCATTTGAATTATGTCTTCGTCAATCTTCAAAAAGGCACTGCACTTTCTATGATACTATCGAGGGTGGATGTTCGGGTATCCATTCGGGTTCGGTACGGGATCTATTCAGATTTTGGGTTTTCTGAATCAAAAATTTTAGTTTCATTCGGGTAATTCTAAATCTTCTCAATTTAAATAGTTACCATAATATTTGTTTTTAAAAATAAATGATAATGACACTCATGTAAATAGTTTGAAAATGCAAGGAGATATAAAAAAAATGTCTGTTGTTTTAATTGTATTGATTTGGAAAAAAAATTAGTTGCAAGGAATATTCTAACATGACCATGAAATATGAAAATTTCCTTCTAATCGTAATACCATTTGACAATAAATAAATATTTGATGAACATGACCATAAAATATGAAAATTTCCTTCTAATCGTTATACAATTTGACAATAAATAAATATTTGATGAACATGACCATGAGATATGAAAATTTCCTTTTAATCGTAATACAATTTGACAATAAATAAATATTTGATGACTTTGGCAGCATTGCAGAACATACAATCTACAAGCAAGAAGGCTAAAAGGGGATATATGTTGTGATAGATGTGGCGCCCCCGAGGAAACAATAAATCATGTGTTTTTTGAGTGCCCACCAGCGCGTCAGATATGGACTCTTTCACGGATTCCCTCCAATCGAGCTTTATTCCCCTACCAATTTTTTTTTACAAATATGGATTTTTTTATTTTGAAGAATTGACCCTAAATTGGAAAGTCATCAGCTTGTTTGGATTCTATGATATATTTGGAAAGGCAGGAACTTTAAGGTTTTTAGTAATTTTGATGTAGACCCTAGAAATACGTTAAAATTGGCAGACACAGAATCATCACTATAGAATGATGCACAAATTGAGAATACACAGGTTCTGGTACGACAGGTTGTCGATAACAACCTTGGACCACGAATAGGGAGATGGTGTTTCACAGATAGTTCATGGAATGATAAAGATAAAGATACCCTTGACCAAGATGGTCTGTCATCTTTGGTTGCTTTGTTATATGTTTAACTCTTGTGTATTAATATATCAATTTGGGGGGAAAAATAGTTGCAAGAAATCTTCTAACATGACCATGAAATATGAAAATTTCCTTCTAACCGTAATGCAATTTGACAATAATTAAATATTTGATGACTTTGGCAGCACTGCAGAACATACCATACATAGAGATTTTAAAAGGTCTTATTGAGATAATATTATCCACTGTGTGGACAGAAGAGGAATAATTAACATGGTTATCGATGATCTAGAAGAATCCTCTCGTAGCATCAATGTTCTTGAATTTCATGTTTGATACTCTTATATTTTTTTAAAGTTGTTTAGGAGGACAAAAGCAACGAGGAAATGACTTTATTCTTTTTCACAAACAAAAGAGATACAAGTGATTTTGTGAGAGCTTGACCGACAAATATATTAGCGCCCAGCTTCAATGTGTAAATTTGTCACATTCTTGATGCTGTCATAGCCAGTGGTACTAGTATCCCCTTGTGCTGATAACATTTCAACAGCGACCAAGTGCTCGGTCTCCTCTGGCTCATTATACTTATCCGACCGCTGATGTTTATTTTTTGTGACTCCCAAGGCCTCCAGCTGTGCAGCTACTTCTTTCATCCTTGGCCTCTCCTCTCCCATCAGTCTTGTACACTCAACAGCAATTCTTGCAGCTTCATGTATCTCCCTCTGGTTATTCTCTTTCATCACTTGGCTGTCAATAATCCTCGTGCAACCTATCCTCTTTCATGGCACAAGCAAAGTAATTCACAAGATGTTTTGACTGTTGTGGTTTTTCGAAGCACAATGCCTTTTGGCTTGTGAGAAGTTCCATCAGAACTACCCCAAAGCTATAGACATCACTCTTCTCGTTTAGCAACCCTGTGTTGTAGTATTCCGGGTCTAGGTAACCGAGAGTCCCTTGCACCATAGTTGTGAGCTGCTCTTTGTCCATAGGTATCAGCCTTGAAGCACCAAAGTCAGCTACCTTTGCAGTTAAGTTTTCATCCAGCAGAATATTAGCAGTCTTGACATCACGGTGGATGATTGGAATAGAAGCAGAGGAGTGAAGGTATGCAAGAGTTCCAGCGATTTCCACGGCTATCCTCAGGCGGTGCTCCCAAGTAAGAGAAGAATCAGACAAAGAACCGTGCAAGCGATCGTAAAGGGTGCCACTGTTAATAAACTCGTAGACCAGCAAGGGAACTTCAGTCTCTAGACAGCAGCCCAAGAGCTTGACCACGTTCCTATGGTTGATCTGTGAAAGCACAAGAACTTCGTTGATGAACTGCTCTACTTGGCTGCTGTCTCCAAGCCGAGCTTTCTTTATAGCAACTACCGAGCTGTCCGGTAATATCCCTTTGTAGACTGTTCCCTGGCCTCCCTGACCCAAGATTCTACTTTCTTCATAACCATTGGTTGCTTTTTTCATGCCTTCCTCGGTAAAGATTTTGACATCAACATTTGATGGCCCTGCTCCTGAGAGTCGCTGCTGCAGCATGCCGCCACCGTTTTGCTCAAAGAATTGTTTCCGGAGCTCAATGTTTTTCATGTGCTTCCTTTTATGTTGTACGCAGATAACAACAAGCAGGATGGCGAAGAAGCCGACGGTTGTTCCTGATGACATCACCCGTAAATGATTTAGAAAGTCGTTTATAATTCACAAAAGATAAAAAAAATTAAGAATAACTGAGGGAGGCTTACCAAGAACGATTATAATCCATCTATGGTTTTCAGGCTTGTGTTTGCGCATGCAGCCATTGGTCGTGGCATTCAAGTGAAAACCAGATGGGCAACTACAAAGGAAGTGGCCCATCTTGTTTACACAGGTGCTGGAATCTGAACAGTTATGTCTATGGATAGTATTACTAGTAGTACACTCATCTATGTCTGTCCCAAGGAAAAAGATGCAACAAGAAATCTGTGAGGAGAACGATTAACACTCAAAAGAATAATGAAAGAGAAAAAATGGAGTTAAAAACATAGTTACCTAGACAGCCTTCTGCTAAGTACGGATTCCCATCGTAACCATCATTACATTTGCAGTTATACCCAGTTCTAGTTGTAGAGTCTAAACATACACTGTTCTGACCGCATATGCTTGTGTTTCCGGCTTGCTTGCATGTCTGGTTTCCGATAGACCAATCCAGTACCACAGGGAACTCCGTGACATTCCGCAGATTCATTAGATCTGGGGAAGGAGAGAAGTTGAACATACCTTTTTCGACAAGAAAGGCATAGAAGCAAGGATTAAAGTCACTGACAGACGTCTCCTTGTCAAAGCGTCTTGATCTGATTCTGAAACGTTTGCTCCTCTCAGGGACGGAGGTCTGGCAGCAGCCTTCACCAGAACACAGACCGTTTTCTGGTGGGGTGGAATCGCATAACGACAAGCATCCGGTTGAGGAGCTTCGATCTCCAATAGTCGTGGTCATGGTCGCGTAAGTGTTGCAACCCACGGCAGTGAAACTGTTCTTGTTGGAAAGAGTAAATTTTGATAGAGTAGTGGTGTAGCTAATTCCCTCAGTCAGATCAGTGCCGTCGTAGCAGGTGAAGGATGTAGACTTGAGGATGCGTAGCTCGCCGCTGTGAGAAATGTTGATCACTTGAAAGTCCCCAGTGAATAGCTCTTTTGTTGTTTCATTACAGGTGAGTAGGAAAGTACTCTGTCCGGGATAGTAACAACGTGGAGAAGTGCCAAAAGGGTACTCGATTGAAACGTTGCCGCATTTCGTTAGGCAGTTTGGCATAGATTGGCCTTTGACAAGCTGTGTATAAGCAAGAGAGAAAATGGCCCCCAAGAACAGACTCTGTACCTTGTTCATCTTCTCTCTTTCTTTGTTTCTTTCTTACTTACTTTTGAGTGTTTTCTCATTTCCTTGAGGTGTTCGATTTCTTATAGGAGATGTTTCTGTCTTTACTCGCAGACGCTTTCTAATCCAGCTATACAGACAGAACCATTTCAGTGGTACCGCAAGGAACGTTCAAGGTAACCCAACGGCTACGTTTGATAGTGACTCCATTTCTTTTTCTGGTTACAAAGATTACAACGGTTGGTAGGTCCAAGGAATTTTCAAAATCTGGAGAAATTATGAACAAATCCATGCTATTTTTGATTAATTATATGATTATTGAATAGAAAAACCAGTAGACATTGGTCAACTAGTACAAGTCCATCTTCTTCGTCAACCCTCAGTTATCCGTCTTCTCTTCTTTCCTTGATATTATTTTTTGAAAATATAATCATATTAATAAAAGAAGAGACATGTAGAAAATGTAGATGTATCATTATAATTATAATTTTAAATGCTATAATATATGTTATGAAACCTTGCAAGAGTTTTGTACCACTGATGATGGCCTAAGGCTTCTGATCATATCATGCTCTGTTCTTATAACTGAAAAACATACAACTCCATACACAAAAGATGACCAATGGAGAATGTATTTCTCCAAAACCTTTTGGTGGTTCTTTTCTTCCATATCAAGACGTCCGAATTATAGGTTCAGAAATTAAATGATGTTAACCTTACTTATAAGGAAAAGTCAGATATGCTCTTGGTTTATAATTCTACTAGGGATTTGTCTCGCGCTTAGCACAAGATTTTTGACTTTTTAATTGTTTGATTTGATATTTGTTTTTAACTTCAAAAGTTTCATTACATTATTTTGTAAATCGCTACTTCCGCAAATTTTGTTTGCTTATATACTCCCTCTGTTATCATATAAGTGTCATTTTGACTCATTGCACACTAATTAAGAAAACTGGTTAAAATTCACTTATACCCTTAATAACTTCAATTATTTACAGATTTATTTATTGTAATTATTTATCATCGTTGTATTTAGCTTGGTCAATAGTCTTGAAATAATTGAATGCATTTTAGAAACCAAAGCACTTAAACGTGTAACATTGATTTAGCAACTCAAAATTTTTCATTTCTTACGTTAGTTGATGACTATAGGAAAAAATAGAGCCAAATTTTGTGTAGTGGAGGCAAACTAACAAAAAATTTAAAAATTTGGATGTCGATATATATATATCATTGCCGATCACGAGACTTCCTAAATTCTTCATCTATGGCATTTGACCTGAATTTTTCACCCACAACAAATGAAGAAAATAATTTATTTGATTTGAATTCTATACCGGTGGAAAGTGATGATTTTGTTATCCAGATAGAAGATTTTATGTATGATACAGTTCTTCCAGATGATGAAGATGGAGAAGAAACATACGATTATTTGGTCAATTTAATATGAGGTTAGAATTGGCAATATATCAAAACAATTGCATTGAATTCCGAAAATGACATTCTTTTAGCAACAAAAAAATTGTGTCAAAATGACACTTATTCGATAACGGAGGGAGTAAAAAATAAGAATATTAAAAGTCAGGTTGATGTTGAAGTTCCTTTACTATAGTGGTTTGACTAATAATTCATTAATGTTTTTACATCCGAAGATCTGGAGTTTAAACCTCTTAAAAAAAGTCATGATTGATTAAATTACATAATAGGTTATATTTATTTATGAGATTGATTTATTTTTGTTTATAAGATATATTTTTTTTTCGTTTTTGAAGTCATCCACTGTTATGTATATTTTATGTGATTTTCTCGGTTTATTGTGTATTTATCGTTCGTTCGGATTTTACAATATCACTTGAACTTCTTTTGTTTCGGTGAAAATGAGTATGCATTATTTTTTGCTTTTTTAATTTACATAATTAATTGAACATAACAATCTTACATATATTAAATTATAAAAACAAACTTTAATATGTTTACAATATTTGATAGGTGTTGTTTTTGATGTTGGTATAGTGACTGACATTGTTACAGTGACATGTAATTGTTAATTTTGTCTTCCTATATTTTGTCAAGTAAGGTGGTAGTCTGGATATTTTAACCTCAAGAATCGACTTTTTAGTACATTTCCTGTTAATGTAATAAGGGCAGAGAAACTATTGCAAAAAGTAAAAACACACAAAGTTTGTTAACGGAATTCGTTTCTTACATCCCCGGAACCTCGTCCAGATTTCATTGACTTAGAACAAAGAACAACCTACAATTGCTATATGGTACAACACACACGAGTGTCTACCACTCTTTTCTAAGGAGCAATCTACAAAGATTAGGAATACAACGGATCCCATCCGGACACGCCAGAGCACACTGTCTTCTACAGCTGCAATCTTCACAGACCTCTTCAATGAAACCTCCTTTGCTAAACTCTTCCTGAGTCTAGGCTTCGATCTTCCACTTCTCAGAAGTACTTCACCAAGTACGTCAGCACCTAACGCACACCAATGACACCAAGCTTGATCCCCCAAGAACACACGAAGGTACCCACGAGCTCCACACACGATGGCTAACTCCACCACACAAAGCGCCAACACCAATGCTACCAAACTAAGTCAACATCAGACTCCATCGACAACTACTACATACACTGCTTCGACACCAAACAGATACACCAATATACAATGAAACCCCTCTCTCTATTATGTGAGGTCTGGCTTTCTCATAAGGCACGTCTCTCCTTATATAGCAGACCAGAACTTGCTCTCCACGTCTTTAACTTAACCTCCAAGTCTTCCACTTGCTCTCCAAGTCTTTCCAATACACATAAGGTAACTTTCCATTTACCTTAATGGAAAACTTCATCTTCAAGCAAACTCCCTTTTTCTTTATGGAAAACGTCCATTTGTCTTCAAGCACATATCATCTTTCCTTTTCTAACTCAGGAAATTCACACACATCACAAAACCCGAACTTCCATTCAGCTCCATCTTCATGCCACACGCATGTAGTACCTCATGTAATACTTCACGAACTAATACAGAACATTTTAGGAATCTGCATCTTCATTTCCAGCATATGTTCATTTTAGTTTTTTTTTTGTTTATATGTAAGCATGTCCATATAATGATCGTAAGCATGTCCAAGTATATTTTACTGATCTTAAAACTCTCTTCTCTGTAACATCATCTTAATGTATAGGTAAATGCCATTGTCGTGTGAACCTTTGTTGTTATGTGAAAATATTCTAGTCTTATATTATAGATTTTTTCTTAATAAATTTTTTTTTATTATATACGTCGAATTTTTCCTTTTGTTTTTTCTTCATCTTTTGTTTATTTTTAAATTCAGGAGTCAGGAAATATCATTTATGTTATTTTTTGTTTGATTCCTGGATTGGTGATTTAAGCTGTAGACTGAAATTTAGTATTAGCGTTCCTTTTCTTTTTTCGTTTTTGATCAACCTAGCGTTCCTTTAAATGTTTGAATTATTTAGATAGTTTTTTCGTTATACTCCAATTACATCCTCCTTAGAGGCGAGCTCTCATTGTTCTTTTCCATTAACAAAACTGAATTTCCCTCTCTTTTTCTACTTAGGTAATAACTATGATGACTACAGGCTTATATCTGTTTGTTAAGTTTTAGTGTGAGTATGTGGATGGATTAATAAAAGCAATTGAATAGATAAACTTCACTCTAAACAACTAAATGGTTCGGGTTTTTTTTTACAGGTTAAAATTTTGTTTGTTAAACAAACTTTTGACGTTTGCTACATTTTATCATTTTCAATTTTGTTTGCTACATTTTATCATTTTCAATTTTCAAACTAATTACTGTAAAAGATAGTTCTGATTATGTATTAATAAATTTTTATGATTTTATCATTTCATGATAATTTTTTTTTGAGTTTGATCTTAGTTTTAAAAAAAAAGAAAACAAATTTCATTAGATCCATTCATTTTTTTAAGTGTCCTAAGTTCGATGAAATATGCGAAAAAATATTGTAACCATATTTTTATTTTTTATTCTGATTATTTTATATATTTATTTTTAACATTTTTATTTTTGCATTATATTATATTAATTTTATTAAAATATTATCTATTGACTAAATTTCCACCAAAATTAAGTTACATTATCTTTTCACTAATTTTATTTTATTTTTAACTAATTTTTCTAAATCATTATTTTGATTATGTATTAATTTTTGGGTGTGGTTTTCATCATTTTGTATAAGCTTAAACTTGGTGGTCAAAAAGGAGAAAATTCACGAGATTAAATTCTTCTTTTTTTGTAGGGATGGGTATGATAAAAGTGAAAGCAATAACATAATGAATTTTAAATTTTTTTTTTCTGAATTTTCTATATTAATTGTCAAAATTTATATTTTTGGGTTCACTAAATTATTTTATATTTTTTAAAAAATATTGATGTCAATATTTTGAGGGGTTAAAAAAGAAATATTCATTAATAGATTTATGGATTATTATATGTTTGTTGATTAATTTGGATAAAATGTTAAGAGAATAAAAAAGCTAGGAAAATTTCTAAATTTTGAAAAACTAAAATGATGTTTTTATTTTTATGGATGAAAAATGAAATATCGATGAAAATAGATTAATAGGTTATTATATGTTTAATTTGTTAGTTGATTTTGGTTTTAATGTTAAGAAAATGAAAATTTTAGGATAACTAATTAAATTTTAAAGAACTATGTTTTTTTCATCAAAACGAACTACGATTATGCATGAAAAATAAATTATTGATGAAAATAGATTATAGGTTATTATATGTTTTGTTAATAGATTTGGTTTAAATATTAAAAATGAAAAATTTAGGACAAGTAACTAAATTTTAAAAAACTATGTTCAAGTGTTCAACATTTAGATAACTTTTTGATGAGGTGGCTTAACAGGAAGAGACTTTGTTATGTACATAGATAGAAACATTTACATCTCATTACACAAAAAGTGACCCAGAGTGTTTATAAACTGATTGCGACACTTATGAGGATAACATTGCATTTCATATCTTAATCCCTGAGAGACACTGAACTTTTCCATTACCAAATCTGATACTGAAATCTACAGTACCAATCAAGGAGAGTTATAAACACAATGATTAATGATCTGACGAATCAAGAATCTCTCAAGCACAGAGGGTTTTCTTAATGTCATTTCTTTTATTTAAATGTCTAGGATGAAAAGTAAGATAAAAGAAACATGATCATGATCCAATGGAATGTAGCCTACAGTCTAATCAACGGCCAGCTTCAATGTGTAATCTTGTTAAATTCTTGATGCTGTCATAGCCAGTGGTACTAGTGTCCCCTTGTGCTGATAATATTTCAACACCGGCCAAGTGCTCATTCACCTCTGGCTCATTATACTGATCCGACCACTCATGTTTCGTTTTTGCGACTCTCAAGGCCTCCAGCTGTGCAGCTACTTCTTTCATTCTTGGCCTCTCCTCTCCCATCAGTCTTGTACACTCAACAGCAATTCTTGAAGCTTCGTATATCTCCCTCTGGTTAGAGTCGTTCAACACTTGGCCGTCAATAACCTCACGCAACCTATTATCTTTTGTGGTAGAAGCAAAATAATTCACAAGATGTTTTGACTGTTGTGGTTTCTCGAAGCACAATGCCTTTCGGCCTGTGAGCAGTTCCATCAGAACTACCCCAAAGCTATAGACATCACTCTTTTCGTTCAGCAATCCTGTGTTGTAGTATTCTGGGTCTAGGTAACCTAGAGTGCCTTGCACCATAGTTGTGAGCTGCTCTTTGTCCATAGGTATCAGCCTTGAAGCACCAAAGTCAGCTACCTTTGCTGTTAAATTTTCATCGAGCAGAATATTAGCAGTCTTGACATCACGGTGGATGATTGGAATTAGAAGCAGAGGAGTGAAGATATGCAAGTGTTCCAGCAATTTCCACTGCTATCCTCAGACGGTGCTCCCATGTCAAAGAAGAATTAGACATTGAACCGTGCAAGTGGTCGAAAAGGGTACCACTGTTAATGAACTCGTAGACCGAGCAAGGGAACTTCGGTCTCTCAGACAGCAGCCCAAGAGCTTGACCACATTCCTATGGTTGATCTGTGAAAGCACAAGAACTTCGTTGATGAACTGCTCTACTTGGCTACTGTCTCCAAGCCGAGCTTTCTTTATAGCAACTACCGATTTGTCTGGCAATATCCCTTTGTAAACTGTTCCTTGGCCTCCCTGACCCAAGATTCTGCTTTCTTCATAACCATTAGTTGCTTCCTTCATGCCTTCTTCAGTAAATATTTGACATCAACATTTTGATGTCCCTGCTCCTGAGAGTTGCTGTCTCAACATGCCACCACCGTTTTGCTCAAAAAAGTGTTTTCGTAGCTCGGTGTTTTTTCTGTGCTTTATTTTCTGCTTGTACACAGCTAACGACAAGCACGATGGCCAAGAAGCCAACCGTTGTTGCTGATCACACCACACATAAATTAATTAGAGAGAGATTTTTTTTTTTTTCAGGAAAGATAGAATCCTGAACAAGTGAGGAAAGGCTTAGTTTACCAAGAAAAATTTGAGTCCATCCATAGTATTCAGGCCTTGTGTTTACGCATGCAGCTATTGTCGGTGGTAGTTCAAGTCGAAACCAGATGGACAACTACAAAGGAAATGCCCCATCATGTTTACACAAGCGCTGGAACCCGAACAGTTATGTTTATGGATAGCACTACTAGTAGTACACTCATCTATGTCTGTCCCAAGGAAATAAAAAAAAGAACAAGAAATGTGTGAGGAATACAACCAAGACTTAAAAGAAAATGAAAGAAAAACATAGTTACCTAGACAGCCTTCTGCTAGGTACGGATTCCCATCGTAACCATCATTACATTTGCAGTTATACCCGGTTCTAGTTGTAGAGTCCAAACATACACTGTTCTGACCGCATATGCTTGTGTTTCCCGACTTGCTTGCATGTCTGGTTTCCGATAGACCAATCCAGTACCACAGGGAACTCGGTGACATTCCGAAGATTCAGTAGATCTGTGGAAGGAGAGAAGTTGAACATACCTTCTTCGACAAGAAAGGCGTAGAAGCAAGAGTTATTAACAGACGCGTCCCTATCAAAGCGACTTGATTCGATTAGGAAACGCTTGGCTCCCATTAGAGACGGAGGTGTGGCAGCAGCCTTCACCAGAACACAGCCCGTTTTCCGGTGGGGTGGAATCGCATAACGACAAGCATCCGGTTGAGTAGCTTCGATCTCCAACAGTCGTGGTCATGACCGCGTAAGTGTTACAACCCACGGCAGTGAAACTGTTCTTGTCGGAAAGAGTGAAGTCAACCAGAGTAGTGTTGTAGCTAATTCCCTCAGTCACATCAGTGCTGTTGTAGCAGGTGAAGGATGTAGCCTCGAGGATGCGCAGTTCGCCGCTGTGAGAAATGTTGATCACTTGCATGTTGCCAGTGAATAGCTTGTTTGTTGTTTCATTACAGGTGAGTTAGGAAAGTACTCTGTCCGGGATAGTAACAACGTGGAGAAGTGCCAAAAGGGTACTCGATTGAGACGTTGCCGCATTTCGTTTGGCAATTTGGCATAGATTGGCCTTTGAGAAGCTGTGTATAAGCAAGAGAGAAAATGGCCACCAAGAACAGACCATGCACCATGTTCATCTTCTCTCTGTCTCTCTTTTTTTTCTTACTTTGTTACTACTTCTGAGTGGTTACTCATCTCCTTGAGGTGTTTGATTTTTTTTTATAGGAGATTAACCTTAAGTCTTGAGATGTTTCTGTCTTTACTCGTTTTCTCAGTCATGACCATTTCAGTGTAACGCAAGGAAGACGTTTAAGTAGCTTAACCCAAGGGCTACGTTTGGCAGTGACTACATTACTATTTTTGGTTGTATACAAAGATTACAAGGGTTGGTAGGTCCAAGGAATCTCCAAACGTGAAGAAATGGTAAATACATTTATGATGTTTATGTTTAGCTCTTATGTTTAATTATATTATTATTGAATAGACTATCGATAAAAAGAGAGCACTGGACATTGGTGAACTAGTTGAAGTCCTTCTTGGTTGTTAGAAAAAATAAGCAATATAAATCTTGTATCTAGTTCTAGTTGAGCGTCTGGCCCCAACAAAAGACATTTGATTTGGCTCTAGTAGAGTGGTTGGCTATGATGGTATCAGGTCCGTCACAACATTGGCAACCGTCAATTATCTGTCATGTCCTTTCTTCTTTCCTCGATATTACCAAGCCAAATGGCATTATAACTCATGGCGCAGGCGTACGGCTCCCGGTAATATCGAGATGAACGGAGGATGCATTTCTCCAAAACGGCAAAACCTAAGAGGGTTTTTCTTGTGTGTCAAGGCAATCGAATTATGAGTTCAGATATGCATTGACGATGTTAAATTTACTTATAAGGAAAAATCAGCTATGCCCTTGTTCTTGGTCTATTTATAGATTACAGATTAATGAGTTGGGAAATCTGAACACCAAACACTAAACTTTTCCATTACCAAATCTCATACTGAAGTGTGCAATGCCAAATTGCCAATCAAGGAGAGTTATAAACACGAATGATTAATGATCTACGAATCAGAATCAAGAATCTCTCAATCACAGAAGGTCTTTTCGAATATTATTTCTTTTACTATATGGTTTAAATGTCTAGGATGAAAAGGAAAAAAAATCATAATCAGGATCCAATGGAACGTGTATGCCTATAGTAATTCAGCGGCCCGATTCAACGTGTATTCTTGTTATATTCTTGATGCTGTCATATCCAGTGCTGCTGGTTTCACCTTGTGCCGACAAGATTTCAAGACCGAGCAAATGCTCCATCTCCATTGGCTCAGGATAATCATCCGACCACTGATGTTTGGTTTTTGTGACTCTCAGACCCTCAAGTTGTGCAGCTACTTCCTTCATCTTGGGCCTTTCCTCTCCCGTCACTCTTGTACACCTAACAGCAACTCTGGCCGCTTCCTGGATCTCTCTATAATTATTCTCATTCATCATCTGCCCATCAATAACCTCGTGCAACCTATTCTCTTTTGTGGCTGAAGCAAAGTAACTCACCAGGTGTTTTGAGTGCTGTGGCCTTTCAAAGCACAATGCCTTTTGGCCTGTAGAGCAGTTCCATGAGGACTACTCCAAAGCTATAAACATCGCTCTTTTCATTTAGTAACCCCTGTGTTGTAGTATTCCTGGGTCTAGGTAACCTAGAGTGCCTTGCACCATAGTCGTGAGCTGCTCCTTGTCCATAGGTATCAGCCTTGAAGCACCAAAGTCATGCTACCTTTGCAGTTAAGTTTTCATCCAGTAGAATATTAGCAGTCTTGACATCTCTGTGGATGATTGGAATCGAAGCAGAGGAGTGAAGGTAGGCCAGAGTTCCAGCAATTTCCACTGCTATCCTTAGGACGGTGCTCCCAAGTAAGAGAAGAATCAGACATGGAACCGTGCAAGCGATCAAAAAGGGTGCCACTGTTAATGAACTCATAGACCAGCAAGGGAACTTCAGTCTCTAGACAGCAGCCCAGGAGCTTGACCACGTTCCTGTGGTTGATCTGTGAAAGAACTAGCACTTCGTTGATGAACTGCTCTACTTGGCTGCTGTCTCCAAGCCGAGCTTTCTTAATGGCAACTACAGAATTGTCTGGCAATATCCCTTTGTAGACTGTTCCTTGGCCTCCCTGACCCAAGATTCTGCTCTCATCATAACCATTAGTTGCTTCCTTCATGCCTTCCTCAGTAAATATTTTGACATCAACATGTGACGTCCCTGCTCCTGAGAGTCGCTGTCTCAACATGCCACCACCGTTTTGCTCAAAGAAGTGTCTTCGGAGCTCGGTGTTTCTCCTGTGCTTTATTTTCCGTTGTACACAGCTAATGACAAGTAGGATGGCCAAGAAGCCGATGGTTGTTCCTGATCACATCACACATAATGATTAGAGAGAGCTTTTTTTTTCCACAGAAGTTAGAATCCAGACAAGTGAGGGGAGCTTACCAAGGAAAATTTGAGTCCATCCATAGTATTCAGGCCTGCCTTTACGCATGCAACTATTGTTGGTGGCATTTAAGTTGTAACCAGATGGACAATTACAAAGGAAGTGTCCCACCGTGTTTTCACAGTTGCTGGAACCTGAACAGTTATGTCTACTAGTAGTACACTCATTTATGTCTGTCCCAAGGCAACAAGAGATGTATCAGGAAAATATTTTCAAAATAATATGTTTTAGATAATAATAGTAAATTGTAAACTTTGAAAAAATAATTTTTGTTTATTAAAATTTTGACTGCTTAAAAGTTTTGAGAAATAGTTAATTAATCAATAAAATAATGTATTTATAAATAAAATTTAAAATATTTTTTTAAAAGCTCTAAAATATACATTTTTTTTCCCAAACCTTGAGAATAGCTCTTAATAGAAAAAGAAATGGTACCTTGACAACCATTTTCGTCTGAAAGATATGGATTCCCATCAAACCCTTCCTTACATTTGCAGATATATCCAGTTCCACGAACAGAATTGGAACATATGCTGTTCCCACGACATATGTTCCCACTTCCAACCAGCTCGCATGAATCTTGACCAATAGACCAATCAAGCACCACAGGGAACCTCTTGATATTCCTCAGATTCATAAGATCTTCTGAAGATCTGAAGTTGTACTTACCATCTTCAACCAGAAAGGCGTAGCTGCAAGGGTTGAAGCTATAGACAGAAGTATGGTTGGAAAAGCTTCTCGGTGAGACCATGAAGTAGTGGCTCCCTCTAGGCAGAGAGGTCTGGCAGCAACCTCCACCAGTGCATGATCCATTCGTCTCCCTTGGAGAAGTACATAATGACATGCATCCAGTTGAGTAGTTTCCAACACCGTCAGTGTTCAGAAACGCGTAAGTGTTACAGCCTACTGCGACAAACCTGTTCTTGTCGGAGAATGTTAAGTTACCAAGACTAGACCACCGGTTAACGCGGCCAGTCTCGTTTCCTTGCCTATCGTAGCAAACATAGGATCTAGTATTCAAGACGCGTAGCTCGCCGCTGTGAGAGATGTTGATCACTTCGTTGCCGCCAAAGATCAGCTTATTCGAAGGGTCACATGTAATATTGAAACTAGGATCTCCAGCGTAGTAACAACCTGGAGAAGTGCCGAAAGGGAACTCGATTGAGACGTTGCCGCATTTAGTTTGGCAACTTGGCATAGATTGGCCCTTGACTAGCTGTGCATAAGCAAGAGTGAAAATGGCCACCAAGAACAGACCATGCACCATCTTCATCTTCAACCTCTCTTCTTTCCTCTCTAACTTTGTTTCTCTTTAAGTTTTTCTCAAGTCTTTTTTTATAGGATTAGGAAATAAACCCCAATGTCTTGAGGTGTTCTCTATTAACGCAGCTACACAATCAAGACCATGTCAATGTAACCAAGGAAGGTCGTCAAAATACTCCACGTATTACCATATATTATATTTATATCCCGACGTCTCGCCTGCTTTGATTTGACAACGTGACTCTTATATTTTGTAGTATTCAGATTGTTTATAAGGAATTATGTGAAGAAATGCTAAATATTCAAACTACATATGCTCTAAATATATTAAATGATTTGAGTAGAAAAACTATTTGGTAATTTAAAAAGATTAGTGACATTTGGTGGTCAACCATTTGAAGTTTGAACTGTCTTCGTCAATCTTCAAAAATTTACTGCACTTTCTATGATATTACCATGCAAATTCGCTCTATTAAGACTGTTTCTTGACAGTTACTCCTCAGAATTATGATGGAGTTTTGCCTTAGAGTTAGAATTATTTACTTTGAACAAGAAGCTGAAGAAGATGCAATCTTTGATGAAAATGTTCACTTACTACAGTAGCACAAGCTAATCCAGCAATGCCAAGATCGACACTTCTGATGTTGATACTGGAAATCCAAGTGAACATGTCCTCTGAGATGGAAGCTCTTCCTCACATTGTGCCTCCCTGAGTGAATGCATTGCACAAATCAACCTCGAATCATAACTATGGTTTGATAAACTTCTTGCATCACTATATCCGCTATATATTTTAACATTTCAAGGTTCTTATTTGACATGTGTATGAAGAAGAACCGAGCCAAAGACGTTTACACATAAGCAGAACCAAAAACTTGAGTTTATTTCAAAATTGAAAAAAAAAAAGACAGGGTTTTGAAATAGAATATGAGACAGACATTTGTTAACATTCTGAAACATGGATTAAGATATCAAGAATAATACAAACAAGATGATGAAAAAATCAGGTTGAGAGGTTAAGGCAAAAAGCCTTGGAGAACTGCTACAAACCTCCATCACAGAAGTAACCCACAATGATCTCTCACATCAAAGTCTCGAGATCATTTTTCAAATCAAAGCTAAATGCGTCTTCATTTATATATACCAATCAAGAGAAGTGAAAGACAAATCCTTTGCTACAACTCAACACCCAATTCCCTTTGTTTCAACTCCAGTCCCATCCTATCATTCTCAAGCTTCATCCTTTCATTCTCCATCCTCATCCTCTCCAGTTCTTGATCCCTTTTCTTACTAAACCTCTCCCACCTGAATCTCTGTTTCTCCAACTCCAGCAATTCAACTTGGATCTGAAGCTTCTGCTCTTCTAACTGGAGAGTCCTAGACTCAATCCACTGCTTCTGCGTCAAAGCTGCTCTCTCACTCTCTTCCCCACCTTGAGGAAACGGCATCTGAGCCAAAGAGAGCTTATTACACTCCAGAGAACTCACGTTCCCCCCCGGATGTTCAACATCTTCATGGCTATGACTCTGTCTTGCCTTCTTCAAAGCACCACCACCACCACCTCCATGATGAACTCCCCTACAACCCCCATGTGAAAAATCATCATACTCATCACCCTCCTCACCTTCCCCATCCTCCTCATCAAGATCCTCAACTTGATTATGATGACTCTCATGATCATCTCTATTCCTAAGCGCCAGCTTTAACGAACGCTGCAAAGCAAGGTCATGAGGCAAATGCAACCTATTCCCATTATGATAAGAACACATCTCCTCATAGAACAAGTGTTTAGAACTCATGATCTTCCTAACATCATCCTTCTCTTTGTCATTCAAGTAACCAATCGAATCCAAAAGCGCGGGATTCTCAACAACCTGACAAGAAGTCCCCCTCCCAAGCATATCGTTGAGCTTCTTATACCGTTTATTCAAGTCATTGAACTTATCCTCACACTGCTGAGGCGAGACATGGTACCCTCTCTCGGACATGACTTTGGAAACAGACTTCCACTTGCCCTTTTTCTGCAAAGCCGCGAACTTTCTCCTGCTCCCACCATCCATACCCGAATCATCTCCTATGTAAGACACAGCGGTTATCAGCAGCTTCACCATCTTATCAGTCCACTTCACTCGCTGCCATGGAGACCCTTTGGTCGACTTCTCACCACCACCACCTTCCTCGTTGAAACTCGGCTCATCATCATCACTCACTGAGTTCTTATTATGTTGCTGCTCAGTAGTCATGGGCACGTTGTGATGATGATGATCACAGGTTTGAGCTGTAACCATAGTAAAGGGAAGACCTTCATGAAGCGGTTGAGAATTGTGTTGTTGTTGATGAACTCTCATGGAGCCTTGCAGATCGAATCCTCCTCCTCCGTAGGAAGAAGCTCCACCACGAACCACACCTCCTTGAGGGAAACTCCCATCCATTTCCTGTCTTAATCGAAGATACAAACAGATCATTAGCCGATTTGGGAAAAAGAAAAGCTTAAACCTTTTGTCACCAGAATGCGAAATCTCAAAGAGTGGATCTCTGTTGGATATTAAAGGTTGAGACTTTAGTGGAGGAATCAAGCAGAGAGCGAATCAGGATTGGAGATGAGTAAAGAGAGAGGAAGAAACTTACAGACAAAAGTTCGAACTTGCTTCGTCTTCTTCTTCTCCGGTCAGCTTCTCTCTCTCTGTCTGGATGCCAAAAGCTCTTCTTTTGTGTGAAACTTTGTTTTCTATTGAAGTCCCAAACTTTTAGAAATATTATTATTTTAGCTCCATCATTATTATAATTATAAATTTTACTTTACTTTATTGAAATGACAAAGTGATACCTTGTGATTGGACTTGGTTTTTTGTATAGTTGAATTCCACTATCATCAGCTTCTCCAATTATTTGAATGAGTGAATTCAATTTCACACAAAATCTGTCTTGATACAACTGATCATAATCCATTGTTGGACAGAAATATTATTCTATGATATCAGTTGAACAATCACAATTCTTTCTAAGTCTAATCAATGAATAAACTAATCAAGTAATCGATCAAGTTGCAAATATACGATTATTGATTTTACAAATTAAAAAGTGTGATAGAAAATTTACTAAAATTTTGACTTCAGATTTTAGACAATTATGATAATTTTTTTTTGAAATAATAATAATAATAAGTATTTGACAACTAGTATCATTTGACACTCTTTCATGTTACACAAAATATATTTTTAAAAGTTTAAAACAATTAGTTTAAAAAAAAGTTTAAAACAATATATTTAATTTTATATTAATTACAAAATATTTTGACATTATATATTATTTTATTTATCTCAAAGACTATTGATTAACAAATATAACTATTAAGAATCATAAATGAATTTTAGTTATTTTTCATTTTTTTTGTAGACCATTTTACAGACTCATGTGGACTCTGTAAACCAAACTGGGTGCTCTGTATCCATATGGACAGTAAACGACGTTTGTTGCCTCACACTGCGTGCTAAGCTATCCGCCTTGTGTAAAACATAATGAATACAATTATTTTTCATTATGTGTAAAAAATATTAATATGATACTCTTTGTGTAAAACATAATGAATACAATTATTTAGTGTTAAAATTATACCAAATTTGGTGTTTTGGTGTCAAACTTTAATTGTCATCTCCAACCATGACAACAAATATTACACCAAAAATAATATTATATATTATTTAACATTTTTTGTTTTAATAATTTTTATATTTTTATTATTTGAAATTGATAAATAATTGTTTGATCACACTTTGATATTATGTTTATAAATTTTTTGTAAGTATATGTTTATAAATTTTATTTACATTTATACTTTTATTTTAACAGTATTATACATGTATTTATTTTATATAAAATATTATATTAAAAATTACAAAACATTAATTATGAAAAGCACATAACAAAATAATATATATTTACTTTAATTAAAAAAATTATTAGTTAGTAATACATGTTTAACTATATTATAAAATAAAAAAATATAAAAAAATGTATTTTAAAGTTTGGTAAATTTAATATTATTAAATATAACTTAATAAAATTATAATCAATATTTTAAAACAAAATAAATGATAATAATTATTTAGTATTTTTTATTTCCAAAAAAATATAAAAGTTCTATGATATTTTATTTTTTTACAATATGAAATGATAATAATAATTTAATAATCTTAAAAATAAATATAAATAATATATTATATTTATATTTGGTTACAAATTTGAACTAATAATAATAATAATTGAGACAAATTTGAACTGATTAATAATAATAATTAAATTATACTATTCAATAAAACATAATAAAATATGTATATAAAATATTTGGTATGATGAATAGTGTTACACCAAATTTGGTGTAACACTATTCACTCTACACCAAATTTAGTGGGATTGTATCATTTTTAGTGTTCCATGGGAGATGAAATTATACTAAATTTGGTGTTTTGGTGTCTTTATATTTTAAATCTTATTAATTATAAAATGAACAATACGTTTAGTTTATTATCTCATTAATTAGTTTCTTTTACCGAATATGGAACATGGAAACCAGAAAAAGTATGTCTGAACTCTGAACTATGAAGTGAACCATTCTCGTGACGAAGAAATAATAACAGAGCAAAAAGATTAATAACCTTCTGAATAAGAAAAAGACAAATGGTTTTCTCAAATTTAGGAATCTGACGTGGACCGGACTAAGCGTGTGATAATTCTGACGCAGCCAGAAGGTTCTCATCTGATACGAGGACTTTTTAACGTGAGAGCATTTTTTAATAAACACAATTCAAATGTTATATGATTCTCTTTTTCATATACATGAAACAAGTTGGAAATTTTGTACTTTTCATTTACATGAAATCAAATATTGGACGAAAGCATCTCTAATGTTGCATATGATTTACTCTTTGCATAGAAACTGTGTGGATGGAACCTGACACTGATTGTGCATTGCTAAAAAGTCTTTTGAACATTTATAATACTCATGTATGTAAATGTTTATGTTAACAGTGATCTCAAAATTTTTTTATAAAATGTTTAATTTCTTCAAAATTAAAATACATTCAGAAAACAAAAATTCTCAAAATCCCAATTTGAAGGTTCGTTAGAGATGCTTAGGTCCAATATTTTTTTATTTGTGTTTGAATAAAAAAAGAAAATTATATTGGGCCAGGCTCAATAGATTAAAGCCCAAAATAAAATTTCTTACGCGAGCTCACACAGACAGAGACATCGGTGGTGACCACCTATTCATTCTTCTTCCTAAATTCAAAACCCTCTAAGAGAAAATTTTGAGATCAGAATGTCCGTCGAGGAAGACGCCACCGTTAGGGAGCCACTGGATCTGATTCGATTGAGCATCGAAGAGAGAATCTACGTCAAGCTCCGATCCGACCGCGAACTCCGCGGCAAGCTTCACGTTCGTTTTTGTTTGATTTTAGCGATTTCTTGTTAAATTTTTTTTCAAGATTCCAAAGCTGCTCGTTCACTAAGTTAATGTCACTTTTGGCAGGCGTTTGATCAGCATTTGAATATGATTCTGGGTGATGTTGAAGAGGTTATCACGACTGTAGAAATCGACGACGAGACTTACGAAGAGATTGTTCGTGTATGTCATCATTAAACTAATCTGTTATTATGCTTGTGGATTTGATAAGGTTCATAAGATTAAATCTTTCACAATATGTTATGCATTTTTTGCCTTAGTCTTGGTTTAAGTTTAAGCTGAGATTCATTCACAAGTTATAGCTCTGGTGTTTGTTGATTAGCTATTTAGTGATATATTCGTGACCAAAAAAAAAAGAAGCTATTTAGTGATATATATATTATACTGTGAAATTTGAATTTTGATGTGTTAGCTTTCTAATAAGACTAGTGTTACTATGTTCATTGATTCAAAAACGAAATGATATGTATGGATTTGTTAACTGTGTATTTGTAATCATATGACCTTCTTGTTGATGGCACTTGCTTTTGTTGTTGTTATCAGACATCGAAACGAAAGATTCCGTTTCTATTTGTGAGAGGAGATGGAGTGATCTTGGTGTCCCCGCCTTTGAGGACTACTTAGAGACTTCAGATACAGTGTTCTTGTGTTATTGGCTGAGATCTGATGAGTTCACAAATCTGGAGCTACCTTTTTTTTTTTTGTTAAATATTTCCTTAGCTTCTGATTTGTATTTGTGCGTTTTGTTTTTTTTTTTTCAGACATTTTAACTGAATGTAGCTTTTGAGATATCGTATTCGAAACCCTTGTTAACTTTGTGCTTCATTATAATAGAAGTGATGTGTTGCCTATTTAGATTATGTTATCCAGCAGACATTTTTTTTTTTTTGAATGAAATCCAGCAGACATTTTACTTTGTAAACATGTAAAATCTTTCACAGTATCGTACCTGGTGAACTCGTGCCGGACTGTCTTTAGAATCAGCTAAATCGAAATTCAAGATTCGCTAACCTGGCTTCCTCCAAGAAACCAGACTCTGTTCTCGCTCTCTTCAACATCCACGGATTCTCCACCGACCAAATCACACGTGTCATCAAAACGTTTCCTCGTGTTCTCTCCCGTAGCCCGAACGAGATTCTCTTGCCCAAGCTCATGTTCTCCAACTCCATCGGCTTCTCCGCCTCCGACACGGCCAAACTGATCTCCACCTCTCCTATAACACTCTCCTTTAGCTTGAGCAAGAGACTCATCCCTTGGTACGATTCGCTCAAGAGCATACTGGTGGAAGAAGAGAACGTCGTCAAGTGCCTTGAAGTGCGAGACCGGTAGTGTTGGGTTTGAGCATGGAGAAGAGAATCAAACCGAGGAGTCAGGTGATCTCTTGGCTTGTGTCTCAAGGACTTGTGGTGAAAGATGATGTGAACTACTTCACTATGCTCAAGATGAAAAGCTCCGAGTTTGTGATGAAACATCAGAAGGAGATGCCGGAACTTGTACAAGCCCTTACGAGACTGATCGTTGAATCCAAATGACTTTGCGAGTGTATTTTTTTCGATTGAAGAAGGGAGAACAGAACATAACTTAATAACTGCTATTGGTTGTGTACTTGTGGCTGAATGTTTTTCTTGAGATGGTTCGATGAGTGTTGTGACATTTAATCAACAAGTTATGTGCACAATGAAAGGTAGAATTAAAAGATTACTTTGAACATCATACAAGACAGTGAGAACAGAACATAACTTGTGTTCTCTATGTATCTATTATTTTTCAGAAAATAATGCCACATGTCCCTTTTAACGATGATGTGTGGATTTACACGCAATCTCGTACCAAAAGCAGAGCATGAAATTTTTTAGCTTTACAAATCGGAATAATACAATATGAGATTATAGAACAAGACAGCGATTCCAAAAAGTAGTTCTCTTTCAGAAATATGTCGGAGATCATTGCTTAGTCATGACGACCTTTCTGGTGGTCGAAGACGATCAAACTGCAAGACCACAGATTCATAACGTAAGAGCTTGATCGTCTTCTACCACCAACTCGTCATGACAAATCAATGATCTCCGACATTTTTCTAAAGTAGAACATTACCTTTTGGAATCGCTGTCGTGTTCCATAATCTCATATTTCACGGAAATTTTGCCGTGTGTTGATAACTAGAGTTGCAAGTGTTTAAGACTCAAACGTACCATTAATCATTAGACGCCATTGGACAGACTTATTTAGCATATTTTCTTACATAAATGATAAATCTAACAACCAAGTCACAATATCCATATATTCCAAAGTTTCTTCACATATGAAATATACATTCCAAAGTTTATTAAATGAAAAAGCAAAAACAAAAAAAAAAGACGTAACCGCTTAAATTGTGTTGCATGAAACATGAAGAAGTGTTCGGTCACGTATGTTAAACACACACAAACTATGACATACCATGTGATGCAACGAGTTTTGTCAAACCATACGTAACCGCCATAGCTAACCATCCTCCAATCAAAACCCTAGCCGAGGACTTAACCACCGGTGCTTTCCCAAAAACCGCTCCTAACCACCCAAACATAACCAAAGCCAACGTCACGGCCGCCACAATCACTCCAATCCTCACTTTATACGTTTTCACAAACGCAGCAGCCAATAAAGGCACAGCCGCTCCTATAGAAAACGCAAACGCAGACGCAGTAGCCGCTTTTATAGGGCTCGGAAGCTTCTCTTTGTCTATCTCTCCTCCGTTATCTCTCTTCATTTGAGCCACCTCTATGTCGTACTGAGAGTAAACGGAGACAAACTCTCCTATCGCCATGCTACAAGCTCCGGCAACTAAACCAGCGAAACCGGTTAGCATCATGGTTTTGACGTCTGGTTTAATCGCACCGACACCCATCATAAGCGAAGCAGTCGTGACAAGACCGTCGTTGGCACCAAGCACGGCAGCTCGTAGCCATTGAGCTCGTTTGGAGTAATCGAAAGCCGTTTCTTGATCTTTCTCCATGTCCAGGTTCGAGCTGTTGTTCACGTTATGGGACTCCATAGTTAAAATCTTTTGATTTGGTTTTTTATTCTCTTTTGTATGTTGAAATGAGAAGATAGAGAATGTTTGATGAAGTGTGGAGGACACACGCCTTGAGTTCTATTTATTGAGAGATTTTGCGTGAAACGTTATTTTTTTTTTAATAAGATAGATGTGGTGGAGTTTACAATTAATGTATGTTGACCATCCATCATCACCACTTATGGAAATACATTTAACTACACTCGACCAAATGTGGACTGAATATCAAACGCCAACTGTTTCATCTTATTACTGAATTTGTTGTCTTTATTACTAATATTTAAGAACGTGAGTTCTATTTACGAAACATAAAGTTTGACTACTACATATATGTGGAGTCTCATTAGTAAGGAAATAATTTTACAACTGGATACAATATACAGTATAACCTCTTTAAATTAGTAATCGATAAACTAATTTTTTTATAAATTAATATAATTTCATATTCCTAAATTGAATTTTTGGTTCAATTAATATCTCGATATATTAATAATCTCTATAAATTAATAAAAAAATATAGTTTTGGTGTAATCTCAATATTATTAATTTATAGAAGTTTTACTGTAACTAAGTAACACCCGCCTGGTTAATTTACTCGTGAATTTGTTTTCCTTAATTAACAATTTTCCAAACTTGATTTTACTTGACATTTAACAAAAGAAACAAAGCTTTATCTAACTACCAAACTACAGTTTATTTGTCTTGTTTAGACCGATTTATACACCGACGAAAATTCTGTAAGAATTCAAATAGGAAATGATGTTTTCAAAAATTGTGTGTTCTAAATAAATTTATAATGATACTTTAAACTTTAACTATTTATATGCTTATTCTCACCGTCTTGTATTGTGTGCATAGATATCGATTGATAAAGCTTACTGTAAAATGATGAGTTGTAGCTGTACAAGTAAAGACCTTAGCATTCTATATATATATTTTTAAAAGGCTTAGAATATTGAATTTAGCAAAGTTCTAATCGTTTACATGTTTGAAACGAACAACTGAAGTTTTGGAAAGAGAATTAAAGTGGATTTCCGCGTAAAATCGGTAAAGTTAAAGCATACCGATCGAGACTTGGTATCAGTATACCCGAAAAATCGATTTCACTTGAAACTTATTTTAAAAGAAACATTATACTTTTCTACCAAAAACGTAGCACTTATAAATAATTGAAATATAACGGGAAAGACGGAAATAAATTTGAAACCATACACATTTGTTTTTCCGGGTCACGGCAAAAGTAAATAAACAATCTGAGTAAGATCGAAAGGGGCAGTTACATACCTACAATATGAAGCTGTGTCGTCTTCATGATTTAAAGCCATGCATATATATGTCTTCTTGACAAGAAAAAGATACAAATTAGAGTAAAAATGAAATATCTCAACTTGTAAAACAATGACCTAGTACTGGTCTACAAAGTCTGTTGCCCACAATTAAGTTTGTTAAACTTATATTGGTATAGTTCTTGACTTCTTTATACTCCCAGTTTACCACATAACCGCATTAGGTATCTTTATCATATTGACTCGAAACACCATGTTCAAATATGTAAAATGATTAATTTAATTTATTTCCTAAAATCAACTTAGAATTAATTTGGTTGATATTTAATTCATTTCTTTTTTTGACTAAGGGCATTCATAATTTAATTCATTTCTGCTAAGTAATTTATAAAAATTTCAGATCTTCTCATCTTTTAGTAAATAAAAACTAATGCTAAAATTGTTTTCTTCATTGTTCTTTCTATTCCTAAATTATCCAGTGTAATGCTTAAGAAAAAAAAATCGGGATTAGTGGTCGGCTGATTCATTTTCCGTTTTATTTTTTCCTTTTTTCCGACTACAAGAAACTGAGAAAGAGTTCATGCATTTTTCCTTTGAAAGTGTAATTATGTGGGCACAGATCGGATACCCAAAATTTTGAAGGTATTTATGATTTGCTTTGTTTGTTACGGATATCTAACTTTTCGATTTGTTATGCTTTGTAAATATATCCAGAAAAACGAATATCCAAAAATAAATAGATATTTGCAGGTATTTACAAATATTTACGGATATCTCATCTGTTTTGATTAATACAAATAATTTTAAAATTCGAAACAATTTTTTTTGTAAAAATTATTTTGCATGATATATAAAATAAAATTAAAAGAAGTAGTGAATCTACATATTTTTAAAAAATAAACTTAGTTAACAATAACACAAAACTTAAGAAAAAAATTATAATTGTCATATTTTTTTCTCTTTTTTTATGTAATACTTTTATAAAAGTAATAATGTGAATAGAATTCGTCAAACCATACGTTAGAATAATACTTATATAATTTTATACATTTAAAATTTTAAATATAATCAAGATATACATGTATTTATATATTGCCGATTCGGAGCGGATATCAACTCTCCAAAATTTTAATATTTGTGATTGCTTTGATTTTAATAAATACTGATTTTTAGTATTTTTTTGTTTTGAAAGTTTACAGATCTGCAAAATTTTCAAATTGAATCAAATCAAATTTAACGGATAAAATCTTCAACTCTAATAGTTATATCTTTTGTTCTGTATACATGTAATTAAAGAGGGAGGAATTGGTCAAAGGGATTAATATGTATGTGCCCTTAATATATACTACACACCACTACTTATTGACGGACACATAATATATGGAAAATTAAATATTAAACAGTATAATCCAACTAGGTTATATATGAAGGGGATCACAAATGAATCAGATGCTTTTCACACTAGAGATTTTTCGACCCGTCAATTAGAGCCGTCTGCAAATGAAAATCATAAACAGCAAACTAATAGTAGATAATATGAAAGTTGTTTTTTTTAGACATATATAAATAAAAATAGTTGGATTGCTGAATTGGATAGCACTAAGCAATAATTTTTATGGGGAGATAAAATAATGGAAAGAGTTGGATATATAATATAAAGAAAGAGGGACGAGTGTGGTTGCCACACGAAGAGCACCATACTTCACCATCATTATCACTTGTTTAACAAACACATACAAATCTACGTAATATGATACTTCATGAAAGCCTTTTCTCAAAAAAAAAATATGATACTTCATGTGTATGCATGCATATATGACAGCACGTTTTAACTTTCGCTAATATTAAATTTGTAAGACGGTCTTGGTTTAATGGCATTTGTATTCTGGTTTTGAAAATGCTGATCCTGAATAAACAAAATGTGAACCCTTACTGATCCTTATTAGTTATTATTGAAGCATCCAAGACCCAAACTCAACAAGTGAAGAAATGTTCAACGAAAGCCCAAATGTTTAGGGTTTCCAAATGTAACTTTGGGTATTGTCCCAAAACAACTCTCTTCCCATCTTTGATGATATAAACCGAAAATCATCTGTGTTTGGTGACAATCTCAAAGCTTCTTCCTTTCTTGTTTATGCATATCAATAAAGCTCTATGAGCTATCTATTTTATCAATCTAAGTTTCATTTCAATAAGCTCTTTTGAACTCAAATCCACTTGCTTCGGATTTATAACTTTCACTTATGTAGTGAAAAAATAATGTAGCTGTGCATGTTTATAATATCGATAACGATTGGTATATGGATTTCTATTGTACTAGTGTGGTCCGATCGAGTACTTATCCTACTCTTACTTTTTAACATTTAAGTAAATCACCAATTATGTAGTAATCTGAAATTACTGACAAATTTTGTATTTAATAATTTGCAAAAAATTGTATAGTTTGAGATTCAAATCCAAATCCAGATGGGATGTAGATATTTTTTAATCTTGACCAACAAACTACTACCTCTGTTTTATAATAAGTGTCGTTTTAGCATTTTTTTATTACACAAAAAGTATGATTTTATAATTTCTATGCAAATTATATTATTTTAAGCTAAAAATTAATTGTAAATTGCATTAATTTTTTAAATAATTGTATTTATTTCAAATACTATTGACCACAAATATGTAATTAATAATAATTTATATATATTTTGTCATTTTATGAAAAATGTCAAAGTAATACTTATTCAGAAATAGAGAGAGTATTGTGTTATACTGTTACTAATCAGTACGACACTTTAGTTTATCGGTGTGCGTAAGCATTTAAGATTTTGGATAGATATGTTTTTTGTGGGCTGGAAATAAAAGGTTTCGTGCAAAACAGTATCGAGTGATATAACAAATACTCTCTCTGTATCATTATAAGTGAGTTTTAAGGTTTTTTCACAAAGATTAAGAAACCATAAAATTTTATATGATTTGTCTTGGTTGTATAAAAATAGCATTAAATAATACTAGTTCAATCAATTAAAAAAAGATACACTATTTTGTAATTGGCTAGAGATTTCAAATGACAATTAAATTTATCTAGATTAGTGTGAACTTCACTTATTCTGAAACAAAATAAAAATCCTAAAACACCACTTATATTGATACAGAGGGAGTACTATTATTCTATTTAAGTCTATAATAAATTTATCAAAATCATATTGTATTATACTGTATTATATTCAGATTTAGATTCAGCCCAGATGATTTACATGGTGGATCGTAACAGATTATCGATCCACCATTCGACATTAGTCAGAAGGTATTCTAAACTCGGGTCAGACAATGTAATATGTTTTCGGGCTAGTCCACTCTGGAAATATTTCTCTCGAGATCGACCGAATTAGCCGATGGAATATATAAAAAAAAGAAGAAAATTCACAATCCTTGTCTACCATCACTTTGTATATATATTTTTTTGTCATCTGCCCATCTATATAGATTAATTGGTGGTCAGCCGGGCGATCCTCCGTAGAGTATCTCCGTCTGATCAGGTCTGATCTATATGGGAGAAGATATGACCTCTGCTCCTTGCTTCCTTAGCTAGCGCATCAGCTCGAATGTTCCGGTTTCGAGGAATATGAGTAAGTCTCACATCCATGAAATTCTCTTGGAGTCTCCGGAAGATTTCTATTTCTGTCGAGAAAATAGGCCACTCCATCACTTTGTATATATATTGTGCACACAACCACTTTAAATAGAAACACTATAAACTTAACTGGGCCAAATGAGACTAATATATGGGTCAAACTTATGTGGGATCGATGATAAACTAACATTAATAAAGAAATTAACTATATAGTCATTGTCTAAGGGTTGACCCATTTGAAAGGAAAATATAAAATTCTCACCTTATTTCATATCATATTCTTAAATAATATTATTCCAAAAATTTAAAAAATATTTAAACTACTTAATTTGACAAAGTTGACAAAAAAAGGTTGACAAGTCTTCAATGTATTTGAAAACCTTATCACATTTAAGTACTCTTTCTTTGGATAAGTTTCGGCTATGCCATCGGCCATGATTGTCTTCACTCTCGAGTCTTGATCGACACATTTGCGCAGTCAAAATGGACACTTCCAGGAAGAAACATCCCCCTAACAAAACCTTTATACGGAAGGAATTAATAAAACATTTACAAAAAATACATCCTGGTTTCCAATATCAAATATTTATTTCCCTCAAAAGCTTATGAGAGCCACAAAAATGAGAAGTTTTAATGGATTTGATTAATTGATATATTTGAAAGGTTAGAAACATTTCTTTTAAATGGTAGCTGATAGGGATGGCATGGATCGATTTTTCAGATTTTTAGAGGTATTCGTAATTCGATCAATTTTATATGAATGATCAATTTTTGGATCCGATTTAATTGGTAGCCACCTGAATATTTTGTGTTCCGGATATTCATTTTTTAGATTTTAACCTGATATTCTATTAGATCCGTACAAATAAAATTAAAATTCAAAATTCAAAAATAATGTTAAATAATAATATTTTATTACAAAAATTACCTCTAAATTCTAATCACCAATAAAATAAATTTAATATATTAAATATTTTAATATTTATATAACATTTATATATGTTATGTGTAATATTATTTATATATATATATATATGCAGATATTGAACCAAATCGGACATTTGTTCTTAAAAATATTAAATTTTGTGATTTTTTCCGTTTCTAATGAATATTACATATTAGTATTTTTGTAGATATTTTTCAGTTCGAATTGAAATGAATAACGAGTCGAATCAAAATCTACGATATTTTATCCAGCCTAACTAGATGATTGAAAATCTGGACGATATAATACCTTTGTAGACCAAGTGGTTACTATGCACCGTTGTAACTAGTATTATAATTTGTTGATAACATATCCATATCGATGAAACTGAATATATACATAAACAAAAGAAAAAAAAATGATTGTCGTCGTTGTTTTCTTTTATAGATGGTTTGTGGACTAGGAACACAAGGATATCGAAATGTAATTAGATTAAGTCTATGCTCTGAACTTTGACTAAATCCACTGACTTGAACAAGATTTCAGCAGCCATAAGTGGTTCATAAATTTCTGCGATACTTCATATATAGACTATTCAGCGCCCAAGATGGACCGGCATGCTAACAATAATATATTTATATGAAACTATCTCAACTTTAGCTATAAAAGGAGAAACGAAGCTGCATCAGGAATACACTAAATTACCATCCCAACACTACAAAGAAAACACACACACACACTCCATCTATCTCTCGCCTTTGATCAGTGTGGTCACGTACGAAGAGAAGAAAGAAACAAGGAGCTAAATAAAAGAAATGGGATTTCCTTTTGAAGAAACCTTAAATTCAAACCCTAAAACCCAAACTGTTATTGATGACGATAATGAATTGGGTTTGATGGCCGTGAGAATAGCCAATGCTGCCGCTTTTCCGATGGTTCTCAAAGCTGCCCTAGAGCTCGGTGTCTTTGACACTCTCTACACCGCCTCGGTGTTCCTCTCACCTTCTGAGATATCAAGTCGGCTACCAACCACACCTCGTAACCCAGGAGCACCGGTTTTGCTGGACCGGATGCTTCGTCTACTAGCTAGTTACTCCATGGTCAAGTGTGGTACGGTCCAAGCCGGAAAGGGCGAGAGGGTTTACAGAGCCGAGCCAATTTGCAGGTTCTTCTTGAAAGATAACATTCAAGATATGGGATCCCTTGCTTCTCAAGTCATTGTCAATTTTGACAGTGTCTTCCTCAATACCTGGTAATTTTCTATTTAACGTTTAATAATATTCAAAGTATAAAACACAATGAATCTTAAGTTGTTGATATACTATATTCTCAGGGGACAACTAAAAGATGTGGTGCTAGACGGAGGAGATGCATTTGGTCGTGCACATGGTGGCATGAAACTCTTTGACTATATGGGTACAGATGAGAGATTCAGCAAGCTCTTTAATCAGACGGGATTCACCATCGCGGTCGTGAAGAAGGCTCTTGAAGTTTACCAAGGCTTCAAAGATGTGGATGTGTTGGTTGATGTTGGAGGTGGAGTTGGCAACACCCTCGGTGTTGTTACTTCAAAGTATCCAAATATTAAGGGTGTCAACTTTGATCTGACTTGTGCCTTGGCACAAGCACCTTCTTACCCTGGAGTGGAACATGTCGCAGGAGATATGTTCGTAGATGTTCCAAATGGAGATGCCATGATCTTGAAGGTAAGTTCATCAACTATCTTATCATTCTTATTTCTTAGAGTTTTATGAATATATTTGTACGTTGTACTTAAACATGGGATCATATTTGTTTTACAGCGTATACTTCATGACTGGATCGATGAAGACTGCGTGAAAATTCTGAAAAATTGTTGGAAGTCACTACCAGAGAACGGTAAAGTTGTTGTGATTGAACTAGTCACTCCTGATGAAGCGGAGAATGGGGACATTAATGCGAATATTGCTTTTGATATGGATATGCTGATGTTCACTCAATGTTCTGGTGGAAAAGAAAGATCACGAGACGAGTTTGAAGCTTTAGCTGCAGCTTCTGGTTTCACTCATTGCAAATTCGTTTGCCAGGCCTATCATTGCTGGATCATTGAGTTTTGTAAATAAAATGTGTAAGATATAAAAACTAAAACGTCAAAACTGTTAATTCATCTTCGTTTCATTATGTGATGATCATGCTTCGAGTGTGTGTTCAAGCAAATATGAAATAAAAGAATAAGTTTTTTGGTTTACTTTCTCACTGTATTCTTCAAGAACCGGCTTTATCTAATTAGACATTTGAAATTCTTTTTAAAGAAAAAAAAAGAAAAAAATAAATTCTTTTAAAGGAGCTAAGAAGAACCACAAAAGAGCTACTTCTCTAATTCAGTTTTTTTTTTGTTTGAATAATTTAACATTCTTTCAAAACAAAAATTGAGAATTTTTTTTTTGCTTTTATTTCGTTTGTATTAACTTACATACTCTCTCCATTTCGAATTAGATGTCGTTTTAGAGCAAAAAAATTGTTTCAAAATAAGTGTCGTTTTATAATTTCAATACAAACATTTATTATTTTTTATTCTAAGCTATTTTTCTCTTGGTTGAAATATAATTAGGTGTATTGCTAATGATGTTTTTATCTAGTAAATATATAAACTTAATATTTTATTAATCGAACTCAAGGAGCGTTCGCCCTAATTCTCTCTCGGGCCCGAAAATCGAGGAGCCGACAAACAACATCTCTCTCGACGCCGGTGAGGCCTTTGGCCGCCGGCGTCGGGCCATATGCTCTATCTCCTGCTATTTATCGTCTTCAAATCGCTCATCACCGTGTTCTAATCGTTTCCGCCGCTCATGTCTACGTTTCGAAGTCTGCGACACAAGATCCGTGACTTTCTGGGGGTCTCCCCACTTCTCCATCATGCCGGTCAGCTTCAGTCACCCCCAAACCTTTAGATCGACGCCTCTTCAACAGTGTCGTCCGCCATCTCCACCACATCCAGTGCTCGGTCGCGGTAATCTATACCCTTGTGTATGTGGGATTCCACTGTTTTCCAAGGTTTTAGTACCAATATCGTGCTACCTGATAAGGACGAACTCCACCCGGACCTCTCTCACCAGATCCAGCTTGACAAACGCAGATGTTGACGGTCCTCTCCGGGATTCCGAGGAGATCCACTGTGCCGCTCTTCCACTCTGTATGTTTGTAGGACCCATTTTCTCCGGTGATCTAAGCTCGCCTCTCGCTGAAGCGCATCGTCCCTCTCAAGACTGCTGCGTATCCATCGCCGCCGGAGTTTCCATCTCTAAGGTCTGTATCCTTTCCTTCCCGTCACTCAATCGATCGTCTTTTGCTGGGCCAAAGGTGATCACTAATTGGGCCTGGACTGCTAAGTTCCCTTATTATGATAGCCCACAAACCAGTTACACAAAACCAAGAAATACGGTACTGCTTTTGAAGGTACTGATTGTACTGATTTTATTGAAAAATGTGGTTTTGATATTGACTTGTTTGATAAGGATTTCTGGTGGGTTCACCGGGGTCTTAAATTTGCGGATAATGGCATATTATCTTGTTGAGAAGAATTTAACGTTGGATTCACCGAGACAGTTTCCATTTCACTCTTCCACATCTTCCGAAGAGATGATTTTTCCACCATACCTTCTTCCCATGGAAGATGATTTCTCGGCTTCGCTGTCGAGTTTCGGTTTAAGCTTTATCACCGGTTTGTTATCTTGCGTAGCGGTCTGTACGGGGCCAGAAGATACAACCGAGATTACCATGTGTTGTCTCGTAGATGAGGGTTGTTCCTCAACGTCACATTATGTGACTAAGTTTCAGCTGTCCGACTATGTCGGGTATGCCCCATCGACGCATCCAAGCCTTGTCTTGAATTCGCTGTCATCTTCCTTTGAAGATTTATCTTTCTTAATTGGGTTTGTTATTGTAGTTTATGTTTTTTATCAAAGAGGATGGATAATTTCCTCTTGTATTTGTACTCAAGAAAGTTGATGAATGAAAGTTGGTTGTGTTTCAAAAAAAAAAATATATATTTTATTAATCTGTGTATCGAAATCTAGAACGACAAATAAAATAAAACTGAAGGAATACCTTCTCCGTTTTCATGGTAAAAGGCATTAAAGAGTTTATATTTTTTCGCACAAGAATATGCAACCTTCCTATCTATAACAACTTATTGCATCATCTACCACCCTAGACACTGGCCGCGCGAAAACAAAGGCAAATTTTATGCTCCAATATGGTATTTAGTGAAGTTTGACAATACAATATTTGTGACCTTCCTGGAATGACAGACAATTCAAGATGGAAGACACTTGTGATGTTATGCTCACTTCAGTCCAAATAATAGCCTCCTTCCGTTGTTACGCTCACTTCGGTACAAATCGTAATCTCTTTTCTTGGTCACAGTAATCTCAATCAAGTTTGGAGTTATGCATGTCTCCTTCCTTGGTCACAGTCATCTTCATCAAGTTGGAGTAATTATACTTGATTTTTTCTTTGGGAACGAATACTATAATAATAATACTTTGCTGGTCAAATTGAAGAAAAAAAATACACAATACGTACGAAAATTCGTGTTTCTGTAAGTGATATTGATCTGCCAACATATATATATATATATATATATATATATATATATATATATATACTTATATCATCTTTATTGATGATCTCAAGCAGTCTTTCTAAAATAACTAAAAAAAAGAATTTTAATGTTACAACAAATGTGATACATACTTAAATTTATCTTTAATTAAAGAATGATTATTTTTATAAATATCTAATCCTTCTAAATCAATTGTAATTTTTTAAGAAATTAATTTTAAAACTTAATAAATACTAGATTATAATCAATAATTATTAAACTATAAATCTAAATGTTATGGAATTTTGCTTTAATGCATTTTTCAAAAGTGATATCCAATTAATAGTGTTTTAAGCAATGTCTCGTACAATAAAAGAAGAGAGAGCAAATGTGCTGTAAAATTATTGTTTTATCATATAAGAATTATTTTTATATCAAGTTACAACAAAAATTATTTTTATATTAAAACTAAAATAAATTTAAAGTTTATCTCTACTTATCTTTTGACTGATTCAACATCTTTAAATTTTAAATTTAATGATAAAACTAAATAATATTAGTATTTTGTAGATGAGAGATTCTTGAGAGCTGAACCTGATAAGGATTTTCTAATATAATCATTTGGTTGATCGTAGTGTTGAAATTAGACTGGCTTGACTTTTACTAAACAAAACTGAAAACAAAACTAACTCGAAACAATATCTAACTGTTTTAGCCGCCACATTTGGCTCTTACTTTTCTACATAGAGACTCAGACTATTCAGCCAGCCAAATGGACCTGTAAACCGACGATATAGTTAAATGAATTATTTAAAATAAAATAAATAAAAAGGAGGCTAAGCCTGAGCTATAAGAAGGAGAAACCAAGATCCACTAAAATCATCACCATCCTCAACATTACAAGAAGACACACACACACACACACCTCTTTCTTTCCTCGCCTTGATCAGTGTGATCACCAGTTATTTTCAAGGAGAAGAAAGAAAGAAAGAGAAAAAAAAAATATGGGAATCCTTATTGAAGAAACCTTAAGCTCCAACACCAAAACCCAAATTGTTATTGATGATGATAATGAGTTGGGCTTGATGGCTGTGAGACTAGCCAATGCCGCAGCCTTTCCGATGGTTCTCAAAGCTGCTCTCGAGCTCGGTGTCTTTGACACTCTTTACGCAAATGCCGCTTGCACCGACTCCTTCCTCTCACCATCTGAGATAGCGAGTAGGCTACCAACTACACCACGTAACCCTGAGGCCCCAGCTTTGTTGGATCGGATGCTTCGTCTACTCGCTAGCTACTCCATGATAAAATGCGGTAAGGTCTCATCCGAGAAGGGGGAGAGAGTCTATAGAGCCGAGCCAATTTGCAGATTTTTCTTGAAAGATAACATTCAAGATATTGGATCCCTTGCGTCTCAAGTCATTGTGAATTTCGACAGTGTCTTCCTCAATACCTGGTAACTTTCAAAATTCTTCGTAACAAATAATGTTTGATTTCTGATTTTAAACGCTATGAAAACTTACTTTATTGGTACATTAACTACAGGGCACAACTAAAAGATGTGGTGCTAGAAGGAGGAGATGCATTTGGTCGTGCACATGGTGGCATGAAACTCTTCGACTATATGGGTACAGATGAAAGATTCAGTAAACTCTTTAACCAGACTGGATTCACCATCGCTGTCGTGAAGAAGGCTCTTGAAGTTTACCAAGGCTTCAAAGATGTGAATGTGTTAGTTGATGTTGGAGGTGGAGTTGGCAACACCCTCGGTGTTGTTACTTCAAAGTATCCCAATATTAAGGGTGTCAACTTTGATCTGACTTGTGCCTTGGCACAAGCACCTTCTTACCCTGGGGTGGAACATGTGGCCGGAGATATGTTCGTGGATGTTCCTAAAGGAGATGCCATGATCTTGAAAGTAAGTTCAAAAACTCTCTTATTGCTCATACTTTTGAAATATATGTATGTAGTTCTATGTATTTACTTTGTTGGTTTAAATTGTTTTACAGCGTATACTTCATGATTGGACCGACGAAGATTGCGTGAAAATTCTTAAAAACTGCTGGAAATCACTTCCGGAGAATGGGAAAGTTGTTGTCATAGAACTCGTGACTCCTGATGACGCTGAGAATGGAGATATTAATGCGAACATTGCCTTTGATATGGATATGTTGATGTTCACTCAATGTTCCGGCGGAAAAGAGAGATCGCGAGCTGAGTTTGAAGCTTTAGCCATGGAGTCAGGCTTTACCCATTGCAAGTTCATCTGCCAAGCTTACCATTGCTGGATTATTGAGTTTTGCAAATAAAATATTTACTACTTTATGCTAAATCTTCAACAATTTGTTTATGTTATCTTTGTTTCAGTTCCTTGCATGTTTGAGTGGGACTTTGTCCTCGTCTCCAAAGCAATTAAATTAATAGAAAACATTTTCATGCATTTCTAGTTGTCAAGGTTGACCTTTTCAAGAGCCTTTAATTAATTACTCAATTAGAAGAAATGTGTGTTTTCATTAGAGAAATTCTCTAAGGCAGCTTCTTTTAGTTTATATTTACTCAAAAACCCTCCAAAAATGATCAGAAGAATATTCTAATAAATAAATATTAACTTTTAAAAAATAAACATAGTTGCAAATAATATGTTTTAAATTCTAATTATATACTAGACTTTGGAGTTAAGAGGTAAAATAAATGTAAATTCAAATTATATGTATTCAAATTCAAATTTTACAAAAATTTAAAAAATATTGAAAAAACAATTTCAGAAGTTTCTTTTTATAATAAAACCTAATTTAAAAACATATAATTTATAAAAAAAATCCTTCTTATTTTTATAATATATATATATATAAATGAATAGAAATATTTTTTTTATTTGTAAAAAGGCTTTCAATATAGAAAGATATTTTGCCTCGTTAGTGAAAGCATTTTTGATAATTTTATTATTTTAGAGATCCTTTTGGTGACAATAACTTAAAAGAAAAAACAAAGCTATTTGAAACAAATCTAACTGTCATGGAGGGATTCACTACATAAGAAAATAATAAAGAGATCTTATCGATGTAGACAATTGAAATAAATCTTTGAAATTGAAGCAACGATGAAAGAGAATCATAACTACGTTTACAAATTCAATTCAAGCCATTTCTCAAAAAAAAAAAAAAAGAGGAAAACTACGTTTACATATTCAATAAAGAAATTCGAAGATACAGTTGAAAATAACGATGAAGGTGAACTTATTCCATATTTATTGATGTCCATGTTCGTAGCAAGTAATGTGTATACATAATGAATTAGTTAGGGATGCGTTTATATGTAAAAAGGAGTTAAAAATTCACAATATATACAGGGACTTATATGTATAAATATGAAACAAAACCATTAAATCGAATGTTCGTACATGGTTTTGGAAGAAGATGAAAAATAAAGTTTTTTTTGTTTTTTTTTTCAAGTTTATTTTGTTGTCATGTCATTTACTTTAGTAATTATCTTTTTGCACAAGAATGTGCAACGTTCCTATCCATAACCACTCATTTGCTCACCTACATCCTTAGATATATAATATAAGCATCCAAAAACAATGGTAATATCGGTCGGACACGTAATACCTTTGTAATTTACTTCAACTGGTCCTTTATATGGCTACTCAAAAAATTGTTATCATGATTAGTTGGTCTAATTGACCCTAAATTATATACTGATCATTGAGTCCAAGTTAATGAAGTATGACAATCCAAAAAACTTGTGACCTTCCTGGAAGGAGAGTTCATGATGGAGGCCATAAAGGTCGATGTTACAAATTGTAGCATATCTCTCTTGCTGCCTTCCTATGTCGCAATCTTTCTAAATTCTAATCGAGTAGCAGCTATGTGTGACTTGTATTATGTCGATCAAATTTAAGAACAAGAATAAAAACAAAAGAAAACAGATATTTACTCTTTTAAAAACATAAATATAAGATATAAGATATAGTCATGGTCGACTATAGTGATTAAATTAAAGTCTCCTTGAACATTGACTTAAAAACCAGCTGACTTGAAACAAGATGCGACTGTTTCAGCCGCCGCAAGTGGCTCTTGGATACTGATTAGCCAACAAAATGGACCAGCACGCCAACAATTTTACAATATTTATTAGTATTAAATAACAAAGAGGAGGTTAAGCCTTTGTTATAAAAGGAGAAGCTAAGATCCATCTAATCATCATCCAACACACACATACACACCAGCCTCTCTATCCATTTCCTCGCTTCAGATCAGTGCGATCACGTACAGTACCGTGACAAAGAAGAAAAAAAATGGGAATTCTTACTGAAGAAACATTAAGCTCTAACGCCAAAACCCATATTGTTATTGATGATGATAACGAGTTGGGCTTGATGGCTGTGAGACTAGCCAATGCTGCCGCCTTCCCAATGGTTCTCAAAGCTGCACTCGAGCTCGGTGTCTTTGACACTCTCTACGCCGCCTCTGAGTTCCTCTCACCTTCCGAGATATCAAGTAGGCTACCAACTACGCCTCGTAACCCTGAGGCGCCCGTTTTGTTGGACAGGATGCTTCGTCTACTCGCTAGCTACTCCATGGTCAAGTGCGGTACGGTCCAAGCCGGAAAAGGCCAAAGAGTTTACAAAGCCGAGCCAATATGCAGGTTCTTCTTGAAAGATAACATTCAAGATATGGGATCCTTAGCTTCTCAAGTCATTGTCAATTTTGACAGTGTCTTTCTGAACACCTGGTAATTTTCTATTCAACGATTGAATTTTTCCAAACGAGAAAAAAAAGCACTAGCATAATTGATATGATATATTTTCAGGGGACAATTGAAAGATGTGGTGCTAGACGGAGGAGATGCATTTGGTCGTGCACATGGTGGCATGAAACTCTTTGACTATATGGGAACAGATGAGAGATTCAGCAAGCTCTTTAATCAGACGGGATTCACCATCGCGGTCGTGAAGAAGGCTCTTGAAGTGTACCAAGGCTTCAAAGATGTGAATGTGTTGGTTGATGTTGGAGGTGGAGTTGGCAACACCCTCGGTGTTGTTACTTCAAAGTATCCAAATATTAAGGGTGTCAACTTTGATCTGACTTGTGCCTTGGCACAAGCACCTTCTTACCCTGGAGTGGAACATGTCGCAGGAGATATGTTCGTAGATGTTCCAAAAGGAGATGCTATGATCTTGAAAGTACGTTCAAAAACTCTCTCATAACTCATGTTTTAATAATGTGTGTATTTTAGTACTATGTACTTACTTTTTGATCTAAATTTACAGCGTATACTTCATGATTGGACTGATGAAGATTGCGTTAAGATTCTTAAGAATTGTTGGAAATCACTACCAGAGAATGGTAAAGTTGTTGTCATTGAACTAGTCACTCCTGATGACGCTGAGAATGGAGATATCAATGCGAACATTGCCTTTGATATGGACATGCTGATGTTCACACAATGTTCCGGTGGAAAAGAGAGATCACGAACTGAGTTTGAAGCTTTAGCCATGGAAGCGGGCTTTACCCATTGCAAGTTTGCTTGTCAAGCTTACCACTGCTGGATTATTGAATTTTGCAAATAAATTCACGTTTAGTAAATAATACTAAATCCTCAACAGTTTGTTAATATTATCATTGTTTCAGTTCCTAGTTTGAATGTGTGACTTTGCCCTTGTCTCTAAAGCAATGAAATAAATAAACAAGCAATTATTTTTAAATTTATTTTTATATTAAAATACCAAAAGAGGTATATAAGCAATAACATTAAATTTGACTTATTTTTGTTTGTTAACGTGATTTTTTCGTGGTATTTTCATTTTTATTCTTATTATTCAATTTAAGAATAATATTAATTTTTATTTACGTTGAAAAATAAATATTTTTATTTTTATTTATTAAAATATTTTTATTGGGATTGGAAATATCTTTTTAATATTAAAGTAAATTTAAAAATAATTTAAAACATATACCATCACATATTACGTTTACAAACAAATATAAAGTCATTTTTGTTATTTTATAAATATATTTTTAATATTTTAGTATAATGATAAATCTAATTATTATATGTGCATAGATACTACCAATAATAAATTAACAAATAAGAAAGAAAGATGTAGATAAACACACAAAATAAAAACATGGAATTATCTTTTCTTTTTTTCAAACATGTTTTTCATTTATTTTTGAGATTATTTTTATAATATTAATTTGTAATCAGTTAAATAATTAATGATATATTTATTTATTAAAGATATTAAAACTTTAATCAGTATAACTAAAATTATTTATTAAAACTAATGACACTCAGCCTAAAAATCATGGAAAACATGACAAATAATCAAATTCACTTCTCAAATAATAGTACAGACAAGTACCTCATAGTTATAAATAGAAATATCTGTTTTAAAGTAAAATATAGATTGCTGATAGTTTATTTTTTACTATAACATTTAGAAATGAAAACAATAATAAATAAAAATTGTTCTTATCTTATACATTATATATTAATGTTTCGTTTGTTAACATGGTTAGTTTTTTTAGTGTTTATTCAGTTATTTATGAGAGCTATTTCACAATAGTTATACATATATCAATAATATTATTTTTGTTATTAATATGATTGTTTTAATTGTGCTCGGTTTTACATTTTTAATTTTTTTTATTTATTTTGAGATTTTGTAGGTTTTTGGAAATTCCAGTAATTTGGTATAATAATATCACTTGACTTTAATAATTATATACTTTTTATTAATTAGATAATTTTTATAAATTAATATAATTAAATATTGATTAAAAACATATTTTAAGATAAAAATATTACTGTTGTTAACCAAAAATAATATTTTAAAATCAATAGAGTGTTTTTAAATCAATAAAAGCTAAAATTAAATAATTGAAAGATTCATAAAATAGTATAATCTAATATTTTATTTAAATGTTTTGATTTTTAAACTAACACTACATTTATTAATAAATATCTATAAGGAATTATGTCCGGATGTGCGGCAAAACACCTAATTATATGTATAAAGCCAATAAATCCGATGTTCGTACATGGTGTTGGAAGAAAATGAAAAATAAAGTTTATTTTGTTGTTATGTCATTTAATTTAATTGAGTAATTATCTTTTTGCACAAGAAATATGCAACGTTCCTATCCATAATTACTTATTGTCTCACCTACGTCCGTATATAACCATGCAAAAACAATGGTAGTTTCGGTAGGAGACGTAACTCCTCTGAAGTTTACTTAAACTGGTCCATTATATAGCAGATCACTAACGTAACCCTAACGTATATACTGATCACCAAGTCCAAGTTAATGAAGTATGACAATCCAATAACTTGTGACCTTCCTGGAAGGACAATTCATGATGGATTATACTCACTTCGGTCCAAATTGTAGCGTATCTGTCTTGCCCTTCCTATGTCGCAATCGTTCTCAATTCTAATCAAGTGGGAGCTATGTGTAACTCAGAGTATGATAATATTTTGTTGTCAAATTGAAGAACAGAAAAAAACAAAAGAAAATAGATATTTTAATATTCTTCTTTTATAGGCAATATTAAAAGCGATGTAAGATATACTCTTGATCGACCATAGTGGTTAATTTAAAGTCTCCTTTGAACATTGACTTAAAAACCAGCTGACTTGAAACAAGATTTGACTTAGGGCTGGGGAAAAAATCCGAATTCGAAAAACCGAACCGAACCCGATTCGAAAAAGTAGCACCGAATCCGAACCGAAATTGATTAAATATCCGAACGGGTTCAAAATTTCGGTATTTAAAGAATCGAAACCAAACCCGATCCGAACCGAAATATTTTGGGTACCCGATTGTATCCGAAATAAATTTATATACTTAAATATATACATTATTTTATATATAATGTATATTAAAAATATTAAAAATATATAAGATACCTTTAAGTTTTCCAAAATACTCGGAAAATATATGCAAATAGTCAAAAGTAAATGTTTAAAATAGCTAAAGTATACTGAAAACACCAAAATAGTTAAATATCTATTGATTATCTATCCAAATATTCAAAAAAACCAATTTATATGTTAAATTAAGGTATTTTGACATGTATGTTATGAAAATTTATATGTAATATATTATCTTTCTTATAGATTTTGAAAATTTAAAGTATATAATGAATTTTGAAAATTTAAAAACATTTTAAATGGGTTATCCGAACCCCAACCGAACCTGCAAATATCTGAACCGAACCCGAACCGAAATTTAGAAATATCCGAATGGGGCTGAAATCTTTGACCCCGAAACCCCGAAACCCGAATAGACTGAACCGAAACCCGAATGGGTATCCGAACCTAATTTGACTGTTTCAGCCGCCACAAGTGGCTCTTGAATACTATTTAGCCAGCCAAATGGACCGGCACGCCAACATTATTACAATAATATTAGTTCAAATTAAATAACAAAGAGGAGAGGCTAAGCCTTGGCTATAAAAAAGAGAGACGCTAAGATCCATCAAATCATCATCTTCAACACTACAAAGAAAAAACAGACACCATCCCCTCTATCTATCCTCGCTTCTGGTCAGTGCGATCACGTACGAAACCGTGACAAAGAAGAAACTTATAAAAATAATGGGAATCCTTATTGAAGAAACATTAAGCTCTAACACCAAAACCCAAATTGTTATAGATGATGATAACGAGTTGGGTCTGATGGCCGTGAGAATAGCCAATGCTGCCGCCTTTCCGATGGTTCTCAAAGCTGCCCTAGAGCTCGGTGTCTTTGACACTCTCTACACCGCCTCGGTGTTCCTCTCACCTTCCGAGATATCAAGTCGACTACCAACAACACCTCGTAACCCAGGAGCGCCGGTTTTGCTAGACCGGATGCTACGTCTACTCGCTAGTTACTCCATGGTTAAGTGCGGTACGGTTCAAATCGGACAGGGCGAGAGAGTCTACAAGGCTGAGCCAATTTGCAGGTTCTTCTTGAAAGATAACATTCAAGATATTGGATCCCTTGCTTCTCAAGTCATTGTCAATTTCGATAGTGTTTTCCTCAATACTTGGTAATTTTCTATTTAACGATTAAAATTTTTCAAAAAAATAAATAAACACAATGACTCTTACGCTGTTGATATGCTATATTCTCAGGGGACAATTGAAAGATGTGGTGCTAGAAGGAGGAGATGCATTTGGTCGTGCACATGGTGGCATGAAACTCTTCGACTACATGGGTACAGATGAGAGATTCAGCAGGCTTTTCAACCAAACCGGATTCACCATCGCGGTCGTGAAGAAGGCCCTTGAAGTTTACCAAGGCTTCAAAGATGTGAATGTGTTAGTTGATGTTGGAGGTGGAGTTGGTAACACCCTTGGTGTTGTTACTTCTAAGTATCCCAATATTAAGGGTATCAACTTTGATCTGACTTGTGCCTTGGCACAAGCACCTTCTTACCCTGGGGTGGAACATGTCGCCGGAGATATGTTTGTGGATGTTCCAAAAGGAGATGCCATGATCTTGAAAGTAAGTTTAAGAAAATATGTACGTAGTATTATGTATTTACTTTGTTGATTTAATTTGTTTTACAGCGTATACTTCATGATTGGACCGACGAAGACTGTGTGAAGATTCTTAAAAATTGTTGGAAGTCACTACCGGAGAACGGTAAAGTTGTTGTGATAGAACTAGTCACACCTGATGACGCTGAGAATGGAGACATCAATGCAAACATTGCCTTTGACATGGACATGTTAATGTTCACCCAATGTTCTGGTGGGAAAGAGAGGTCACGAGTTGAGTTTGAAGCTCTGGCTGCAGCTTCTGGCTTCACCCATTGCATGTTCGTTTGTCCCGCTTATCACTGTTGGATCATTGAATTCTGTAAAGAAAATGTATAAAAATACAAAAACTAAACTAAATCCTCACAAGAAGTTAATCTTTGGTTCAATTGTTTGCTTGTAATGAGTTAATGATCACTCCTCTCTCTCTTTGTCTTGAAGCAATATGAAATAAGAAGTTAAAATTTTATATTACTTTTGTCATTACACTCTTTTAGAACCAGCTTTCATTATATTAGTCACATGAATTGCTATGGTTCCTCTTTGAAGAGCCCACAAGTCACACTCACAAGTGCATACTCATTACTCAACGGTCGGCTAATTTCATTTGTTTTCTTCCTCTCTCTCTCTCTCTTTTGACTTGATTGGCTTCTTACAGTCATGGTAAATAACGGCTACTTCTCTAATTCAACGTTTCATTCTTTCCGTTATGGCAAAAGCTTGAGAGAATCTTGTTCACAGACACCTTCACATGATTTTATATCTAATGGTTCCACAATGTTCTGAAATCAACAAAGGAAAAAAAAGGACACAGTACATATATATGGTTATACATTTTTCTAGTGGGGCCCAAAAACTCTGAAAAGAAATCTGAAACATAATTTTGAGTGAGTGGCTAGTGGAGACCACTGAAACATTAGAAAGAAACCACATTACTTTATAAAAAAAAATGCACATTACAAAATATAAACGTCCTAACATTCTAAATAAAAGACATCCTAATAACCATAAGAGAAAAGCAAAAGGGAGAGAATGAATGAATCATTACGAGATCAAAGTTAAATTGTAATTAGCATATAAGATCAGAAAACGTAATCATTCATCCATTGAAAAAGCCACTAATACTCTCTCTACAGCAGAAGAAACATGGCTACACAGCACAAAACTAGCTTCAACGTTGCTGTCATCATTACCTGCACACACACAACACATACACACCATCAAACATTTCAATAAAGCAATAAATCTTTTTAGTCTGCTGTTGATGTTGCAATGAGTGTACCTGATGTGCTGAGTTTGTGGAAGTGGGTAAAGGGTTAATGGAAGTAGAGTCGACTTCTCCGGTGGGAAGTGGAACCGCTGGATTACTATTGATAAACGGAACTCCGTCTTTCCCGGGAACCGTCACTGAAGTAATCTCTGAAGGAGATGGTCCTGGAGATAAAACTGAACCTTCTCTTGGACCTAATGGCCACGGGTAAGAAGGAGACGATGAGACCACTCCTCCTTCCGAGACAGGAACAGGAGCTATAGCTGGTGTTGGTGGCTGTGACGGTGAAGGTGCGGCTGCGAGGATGACTTGGACTGTGAGCTTCTGGCTGACTTGGCAGGTTTTGGGAAGAGATGTGTTGTTTGTGAAGGAAAAGTAGTAGGAGCCTGGTCTTGATGGGTACCACTGCGTTAGAGTGAAAGTTGAAAATGTTAGTTTGAAAATTTAGAAAGTTTAAGAAGGTTTTAATGCTTCTTATCGACTAGTGTGATTGCCATTGAGCCATGAGCACATGACTTTTGTGTATTAAACCATTAGTTTAACCAACTTTTCAATTCTTTTTTTTTTGTCAGAAAAGACAATCAAAGTTCGAGTTTAGTATTTGGTAATACAGTTAACTAATGACGGATAGATAAAACAGAGGAAGTCATTCAAGTGTGATTGTCATTGAAATGAGGAAAATCATCCTGAAATTGAGCAAATAAAATGTATAAAACGAAGATTATTAAAATGAATGTTAAAGTTCGAAACTTTTTTTTTAGAGTATGAAACTTTGAACTTTTAAGAAGGTAAAAAGGAAATTTAGTAGTAGTCGAGTGGTTGCCAAAAAAAAAAAAAAAAATAGTAGTAGTCGAGATGCTTCTAAACTTTCATTATCATTGAGCCTTGCACTTACGACTTTTTGTGTGTGTTTAAACTATTATTTTAATCAATTTTTTCAATTCTGTTGTCAGAACAAAGCATCGGATTACAAGTTCTATTTAATAATTAACTGAAAATTATCAAATTAATGACGAAAAGGGGTTTCAGACATAAAAACAGAGGAAAACAGGGGAAGATGTTTCTTTTGTCGATCTCAAGAACAGAGAAGAAAAAAGGGGAACTTGTAGGAAAGACCAAAACTTTATGAAATTTCAGAAAAACCCAGACGAAATTCACACCCTTTGAAGCAATTCACCCATAAATATAGTTCACAACTTGTAAAGAAATAAGAGAAATGTGAATGTGAGATGAGACGTATATACCGTGAAGGAGGTGGAGTTAGATTTTGTAAGAAGAGTGGCTTGAGTAAAGTCGCAGACATTGAATGCATCTTTTGTCCTGAAGATGTATAGATCGTTTCCGTACTTATGTCTGAAAACTGGTAAGCAAAACAGGAAAACCGTTAATTCAAGAGAAAACTTAGCCAAAAAAGGGAAATAAAAGGACTGGTTTTGTAAATACACTTGCCAACAGAGTCGCCGACATGAACAACGGGAGTTTTCCAGACAGAGACACCATCAACGAGAAATGAGGCGGAGAGAGAAGGACGACAGAACAGAGAGAGGAAGCAGAAGAAGAAGACCAGCATTGAGTTTGAGAAAGAGAGACGTTGCTGAGATGAAACCATTCTTTTTTTTTTTGCTTGAAATGGGAGAAGCCTAGGTTAAGAGAATGTGAACAAAAAAAAGAGAGGTAAAGAGCTTCAATGATGTCTGCCCTTTTTATCTTTGCAGGCCCTCTCTCACTCACTAACACTAGGTCAAAAGAGAGGTTTAGGGTGCCTATGTAGCTTAGGGAGAAGGAAAATAAAAGAGACAGAGAGAGATACTAGAAAGAGAAGTACTTCGAGAAGTGTGCAGTGAGTGTCTCTGTCTGTTTTACTTTATGTGTGTGTCTGTGTTGAAGAAATGGAGAAAATTTGAAAAGTTTGAGGAGTGTTTTTAGCTTATTAATCTTTTCCATAACTATGCTAAGATTAAAAATGAAATATATAATCAAATATTGTTTTGAGTTTGAACTCTGAATACCACAAGGTACAAGTTTGTATTTAAAAACCGTTTTTGACTTGTGCAAGTCTATAACTTTTCTTTTCTTGAGTTTGTATTACTAGACTTTTATATAAAAAGATTCAGATATACTAATCTTTTGTTTGGACCAGACTTACACAGTCCTCATGGTTTATTAGTTCAAGAATAAAATTGGAAGACAGGTAATTAACAGGGGAGTTAGAAGCAATTATCTTTTGAATTTTGATAAAGGGGTACAATGAAGACATCATCAATTTTATCACGGGAAATAGTACTCTGCTGGTAAAAGAAAAACTTACAGTAAAAGTGAACTAACAAAAAATTTACAAGCATAAGATACATTTAAAAAACAAAGAGAAAAAGTACTCCGTAAAGTGAGAATTATATAACGAGATAATGATGGTGATTATTATTCTTAAATCATTACGCCTGTGATTTAACCCCAAATGTTCCCTACTTTTCATTTGATTGTACAATTATCTACCATCTTTTTGTATCTCGCTTTAATCAAACGAAAATAGAAATATAACCGGTAACTCTCGACACAACTTTATGGGCTGGATGCAAATTATATGCATATCTTATAGGCCATAGGCATCAATTACAATCTTATCTTCTCATAAGAAAATGAGGATAGTGAATGTCTTTCTTTCTTTTTATTTCTTGAAATTTATTTTCTGTAATCTTTATCTTAGTTATACTAACATGCTAGTTGATGATCCGGCACCATTTGCGGATATATATATACTTCAGAAATTAGTTTAAATTTTTACCTTTTTATAAAAAAAACATAAATTATTAAATTAGATAACAATTAAACTAATATTATAAATTATAAAACTTCAATACTTCATATCAATAATCAAGTATTAAATTATGTTCTTCTGTTTAAAAGTTTTATATGGAATATAAATTTTTATATTGTAATAATAAAATTAGAAAATTCTACGCATGCAGAACTCGAAAGCGGATAAACTAGTACGAAGTGCCAGAAAACAGTCGTTTTTTGTCATGCATATGGATGCAGAGCTACCAACATAGTTTACCGATTCAGTCTAAGTTTGTATAAGTTGATGACAAAAAAAAACTTGGATTTGAAATTAAACACTTATTGTATTTGTAGATTACAAAGAATTCCAGTAGCACTAAAATGATTATAAGCAATCACAACCTATAAAATATCAACAAAATAAAAATAGCTTACACATATTATGTATATATATATATATATATATATATATATTCTCTATAATTTATATTTTAAAACAGTGAGATAGAAAACACAAAATAATAAATTACAAAACAGAATCAATGTTTTCTCTTAGATTATATTTATATTTATTTATTGTTTGTCAAATTTTTAGTGTTATTTAATGTTTAATCCTATTTTTCATGCTTCCATATATTTTATAATATTTATGTTTAATTTTCATTTTGGCATTTAGATAATATTTACTATTTTAGTTTTAGATATATTATTTTGATAACTTTTGTGATTTTACCGATAGATTTATTATTAGCATAAATTCATTTGTGATTTTGATGCTCGTCACAAACACAAATTAATTTATTTTAGTTAAAGAATATGATTATTTAATATTAAATATATATATAAAATATTTATCATAAGTCTATAATTTATATTTATGATAGTTTTATATGATATTTAATTACCTGTAACTTTAATTTTAATATTGTAATAATATGTATCTAGATCAATATTTCCAATAAGAATCAGAAAGTTTGGATATAATTTTAGTCATTAAAATCATAAACTAAATTAAGATAAATATAATTATGATATTATCAGTAGATATTTATTAATATCAATTGCTAATATTTATTCATTAATTCAATGTCCTAAATATCATGAGAAGTATATATATTAAAATAGATATTTTAAAAATAATAGTATATATATATATATCTGTAGAATATGTATTTTTATTAATTATCTTAAATATCATGATAATATAACACACACGGTCAAAATCATCTTTTTACAAATTTCCTCCTATCAGAATTTCTTTTAAAACACTATATATAAATCTAGAGTAATTTTTTAAAATAATATAAATTATACAATAACAGAATTTATTCATATATATATATATATATATATATATATATATATATATATATATATATATTTTAAGCAATATATGCACCACATCAACCAATTGATTCTTTTAGAAAACAGATAAATAAATTGATTCTAATGTATTTTGTTTAAACCTAGCTGGTTTATAATAGTTTAATTGACGGTGGATAATTTAAATCATATCGATCAAAACCAGTTGCTTCCAAACATAACTGCTAACAAAATCCAACATTCTGCTTAAGAACAAACAAAATAACAAAATTAAGATTGAGAGATTTGTCTTTAAATGAATTTGTTGGTATTCTGTGTGTTTGATACTTATATCCACTTTTGTTTAATTTTTGAAGTGTTTTGAGAAAATGAATCGTGTAGTCGCAATAAACAAATGGCACGAGCATCGTCCAGCTTTTCCTTTTTGTATTAGAACCATACGAACCGCACAGCCTTTCGTTCACACGTCTCGTCGTATTTGTGTTTAGCTTTTTATGCTAAAACGACAAGTACTACATGACAAAACGCGAGCTTCGGCCAAACCCCCAAAAATCTCTTGCCGTTTCTTTTCATGGACTTCACGTTCAAAACTTTAAAATAATCGACGTGGTTAAATCTGAAGTGCAAAATACAAATACTTAGTTTGCAAACTCTCGATAACATGACTTCAAAATAAAGTGAACATGGATTCTTCAAACAATGCTTTGTTAATCAGTCGTTGCAGAGGTGTGGTCGTATCGCTGTGGCATTTAGTTAGTAGCTTATACATAAATACTTATTACGAAGTATATGTATGTCTAAACCATGCGACATTGCAAACATAATTTGAAAAGTATAACGTGCACGAAAGTGGCTTATTGAGTCATCATTTAGCTTACATACGCTCATTCACACCGAAGTTGATGGATGTTTGAATGAGTTAACAAGCCCAAAATACACATATTATAGATTCTTACGTTCCTTGTGGTGTTTACAGGAATTGCAAGAATCATTTAATATATGATTAATTATCAGAATCAGTGTTTTGATGCTAAGAGAAATAGGAGGGTCTGTCACTTTTCGTAATGTGGTTCTATATATATTTCTCAAATAATACGTACAACAGCATATCAAAAATATTACTTGGCTACATGCAAGTTTGACCTTGAAAGAGTTAAGATTAATCACTCGTACACGATGGTGTTTACCGTAATGCTTTTAAGGGCAAGAAGGTTGAAGGCTATATACTAATCAAATGTTTCTTCATGAAGATAGGAATTTGATTACTAGTACTCTTCCTTAAATAATATGAAACATGTCGAGATGAAGCTGCATGTGCCTCAGAAAAGAGTAGTAACCACAAAATCTCAAGATGTAATTCTCAAATACATAGTCCAAGGCGTAAGTGCATGATGTCGCATGACCGAGAGAACGACGCATACATCTTAACAAAAGCAACAACATTAATGGAGACATACAAAATAGGGCTGGACCCGGATCGAATAATATTTTATTTTTAGTAATTTGTAATTTGCTTCGTATTTCACGGATATCTGATTTGCGATTTGCTTTGTTTTGGATAAAATATGAATACCTGGTTTTTTTACTATCCAAAAAAATTATGGATATCTATGAATATTCACCGATATTTACGGATAGTTCATCTACTTTGTAATACAAGTAAATCTTTTTTTTTTTGATCAAACATTACTTCTAATAAACTTCAAAAGTCAAGTTACAAAGTTGCAGAGGATGAACATGAAAACAGAGCTGATTTAGCTAGTAAATCCGCTTGAGAGTTTGCTAAACGCGGGACATAAACAAAAGAGATAGAGATAAAGGACTGAGCCAACATGGCAATGTCATGGAGCACGCCTTTTAGAGCAACCTCTTGCCCATGAGACTTCAATAGCGCAATGAGATTCTTGGAATCAGAGTACATGAAGAGACACCTGACCTGTGATGAAGCTGCAGCAACAAGTGCAGCCTTTATCGCCAGCGCTTCAGCCACAAGAGCCGAAGGGACAAAGAGGCGGTTCGCAGAAGATTGTTCAACAGTGGTATTGGTAGCATCATTAAGGTGCCAGTCCATTCCACAGTTCCCAGAAGAGGGGTCCCAAGCTGCATCAGAAAAACAATGCCAAGTATATGAGTTAGTGACAGAGGGACATCGGACGGTAACACCCACACACTGTGGGAAAGGAGGCTTGCTGATCGGCATTTGAGCTGCCTTCCACGCCCTGGAATCCTGAATAGACTTAAGAACAGAGTCCTGCTCAGAGAAACTCTTATTCTCAAACACCAACTTGTTTCGATTAGTCCAAAGGACCCAAAGAACCCAAGGGTATAAAGGCGTGGTTCCTAGTTCGAGAGGGGGGAGAGAGATCATCCTTTTGCACTGATGGAGGAGATCCGCCACTGAGGAGATACAGGTAGCATCCGGCTTAAATAAACAGGGAACCAGCTCCCAAACTCTCACCGCAAAAGGGCACTGCAACAGGACATGGAGCTCTGTCTCAAAAGCTCCGCAGCGTTTGCAGGTTGAACAGGTCGCTATTCCTCTGTTTACTAATGCAGAGCCAACAGGAAGAGCCTCATTATTTGCCTTCCACATGAAGTGTCTGATCTTCGGTGATGTTTCCACTTGCCATATGTTCTTCTTCCAGTTGAAGAGGAGATCTCCCGGGCAGCCGTTACATAGCTTTGCCATCGCATAGCCTGATTTAGTAGAATAGACACCAGAGGTATTAGGGAGCCAAACCAATTCATCACTAGCACCTAAAGCACTCGGAATTAACTTCTGGATAGTAGCTTCATAGTGAGGGAGAATACTCCGTATAGCAGCTACATCCCAATCATTAGTGCCCGGAAGCACTAGCTTATTCACACACCAGTTGTAGGTCTCGCGAGTCGGTGGTCCCATTGGTACCAGAGGCTCCGAGGTTGACAACCATGGCTCATTCCAAACTTTAATCTCTGAGCCTGACCCAAGAGACCAACCGAGCCCTTTCTTCAGAAGGTCACGCCCAACTAGCAGGCCTCGCCATCCATGAGAAACACTTGCAGCGGTTGGTACTTTCAGGAAGGGGGAGTGGACGCAATACTTCGCTAAGAGGATCCTCGCCAGCAAGGAGTTCGGATTTTTTAAAATCCTCCACGATTGCTTAGCCAACAAGGCATCATTAAACTGGACAATTTCTCTAAAACCCAAGCCTCCCGCATTCTTTGGTTTTGCCAATTTCTCCCATGATACCCAACACATCTTTCTTACTCCCGGAGAGGCGTCCCACCAGAACCTTGTGAGCACCGACTGAATATGTTTACACAGTGAGAGCGGGATTTTGAAGCAAGTCATAGAGTATGTGGGCATGGCAGCTAACACAGACTTCAACAGAATTAACTTCCCGGCACCGGACAGGAATCTGGATGTCCAACTGTGAGAGCGCTGCCTAATACGGTCTACCAGAGATGCAAAAATATCTCGTTTCCTCCGGCCAAAATGTTCCGGAAGTCCCAAATATTTGCCAAGGCCGCCTTCATTTAGAATCCGAAGCTGCTCCCTGATACGTCGTTTAGCTTCTCCCGGAGTCTTAGCAGAGAAGGTGATCGCCGATTTGTCCAAATTTATGAACTGGCCCGAAGCTTCCTCATATTTCTTGAGAATGGTGATGAGAGCAGCACAACTCCTAGGATCTGTTCTGCTAAAGAACATAGTATCATCCGCAAATAAGAGGTGATTAATCGCAGATCCATTACGAGATACCTTTACTCCTATTACATCCCCCCGTACTTGGGCTTTCTTACAAAGGCTAGAGAGAACGTCGGTGCAGAGTATAAAGAGATACGGGGAGAGCGGGTCGCCTTGTCTGATCCCTCGAGATGGAGCGACCATTCCTTGAGCTGCGCCATTAATCAAATATGAATAAGACACCGATGTCACACATGTCATGATCCAGTTTATCCACACCTCGTGGAAACCAAACCTCGCAAGCACATTACGCAAGAAACCCCACTCTATGCGATCGTATGCCTTGCTCATATCGGTCTTAATAGCCATACTGCATATGACTCGAGCCTCTGAATGCTGAAGATAATGTAGAATCTCATGCGTAATCAAAACATTATCCGAGATGGCTCTCCCTTTAACAAACGCCGACTGATGGTCCGATATCAGGTCTGGGAGAAGAGGTTGTAGCCTTCGAGTCAGTAACTTCGCTATAATCTTGTAGTGCGTGGAGCAGAGAGCAATGGGACGATAGTCGGCCACCTTTTTCGGACATGTAACCTTCGGGATAAGCCTTACATGGGTCTCATTTAGGCGCAGGTCCAATGTGTTGGAGGAGAAGAAAGTCTGAATATCAGACACAACATCATCGCCCAAAATATCCCAAAAGGATTGATAGAAGCTCGCTGAGAACCCGTCGGGTCCCGGTGCCTTGTCGGGGTTAATCGAGAATAGTGCTTCTTTGATTTCAATAGCACTTGGAAAGGCTATTAATGTCTCATTCATCTGCATGGTTACTAGCGGGGAGATCCCGTCATGAACCACCAGAGAGGAGTCAGACATTTGTGCCGTGAAGATGCGGGAATAGTACTCAGTGATCACTTGTACAATGTCTCCTTCCCGATACACTGCCCTGCCATCCTGATTTTCCAAAACCGAGAACTTGTTCAACGCTCGTCGGCCCCGAGTAGTAGCATGAAAATAGCCCGTGTTACGGTCGCCGCATTGAAGCCATAAAATCTGGCTTCTTTGGCGCCAATAACTTTCTTCCTCTTTATAAGCTGCCTCCAGCTCAGCGGTGAGAGTCCCAATAAGAGCAGTGTCCGGAGTCAGGCTGGAGAGAGCCGCTTCCAATGCCTGTTGTGTTTTCCGAATCTTTTCATTGCTGTTCAGGTTTTGATCCCGAGTCCACTTGATAAATTTGCGTCTAATGGTTCCCAGTTTGGAGACAATTGAAGCAAGTCGGTCTTGATGCCAATGAGTTTTCACCAATTCTCGGACTTCTGGTTTCTCTTTAAGTAGTCTATCAAAACGAAACAAGCCCTTTTCTTCTTAATAGCGACATCAAAGTGAACAACAACGGGACGGTGGTCAGAGCCTTCAAAGCGAAGATATTCCGACCTTCCTGCTGGAAACCGTTCAAACCAGGAACAATTAGCCATCGCCCGGTCCAATCGAGATTGGATAAAATGGGTATAACGGGTTCCTCTCCAAGACAAGTGATTTCCGGAATGTTGCAGGTCCCAAATGCCCATTTGGGAAACGAAACTCCTAAAAGATAGGAAGGATCCTTCCCAACGAACTGGTCCACCAACTTTCTCCGAGTTGTCAAGGAGATCATTAAGATCACCGGTGAGGAGCCAAGCCTCATCTCGGTCTGCACCCAATTCAGTAAGTTTCTTCCAAAAGGCCGGTCGGTTCGCCGGGTTTGGAGCTCCGTAAATGAAAGAAACAAAGCTAAAGGTGCCAAAGGCCTCGATCCTGGTATCAATAATGTTGGGAGAGGAGTATAAGATATCAACCTTGAGATCATCCTTCCAGGAGAGAGAAAGACCCCCCGCCAGCCCAATGGGGGGGGACAGTGAAGTGGTTTGTCAGTTCCGTGTTCCGGAAGAGTCTGAACAGGTCTTCGTCTTGGTGCTTAGTTTCCATAAGGAACAGGAGAGCCGGCGAGATCTTCCTGCGGAACTCCTGAATACGCTGGTTTGTCAAGGTTCCCCCAATGCCTTGACAATTCCAGCTCACACACGCTAAGGAAGAGAATTTTGGAGAGGATGAAAATCCTTCTCCTTCCTTGCTGTTTTCGGGATAATTTTGATGGCTGGTGCTGTTGATGAAGTCTTCCGGCTCCTCTTGTTTCCTCCACCTCCTATGATCGCATCCATCATGAGTTTCCTACGGGGTGAGGGTTTAGCTTTCGTTGTTGTACGACGCCTTTTCGGAGGAGCGTCCTGATTTGGACTGTAACCGGTCCTCTTTTGTCCCTGAGAAGAGGTAGCAATTCTTTTTCCTGCAGCTTTGGCAGCTCGGGTCTCTCTCAGTTGAAGAGCAGCAGCATCAACACTATCTTCCTCACTCTCTGGAAGCAAAGGTCCGAGCCGAAGGGATACGTGAACGCGATCCTCGCTAAGAGTCCTAATAGGAGATCGCTCACATGGTCCAAGTCTGTTGGAGTTAAAAACAGAGGGCGTAGTGGTGTGGGGACTAGTGTAGAGCTCCACTGGTAGCAGCGCTTCTCCCCTACTGCTAGAGAGTGGTTGTTGATTTTTTGCAGGCGCAGAGTCCAAGACTCCAGCTTGACTTGTCCTCGAAGTATTCACTGATAAACGTTCCTTGGCAGGGACTCTTTCTTCACTCAGCTGTTTTCCACCAGAGCGGGAATCTGACAGACGAGAGACGGCGCTAGGCCTTTGTGATCCTGAGTGGGGAGCAACAGCTGGTGATTGTTGAGATTGCGAAGACGATACTGCTATCACAGGAGATGAGCGAGATACAATAGGTCGAGCTAGCTGAGGGGGAGTTCTGTCCTGTGAACCGTGCGTTCTGTCCTGTGAACCGTGTGCATTACGGTACATAGATGATTTTTCATGCCATTCTCGACGAGGAGGAGACCTCAACGGAGGGGAGGTCTGGCGAGCTATCCTCCTATCATTATAGAGTCTTCTGTTTTCTTCAAAGCTAGTGCTCTGACCCTGCCCTTTGTATGAGGAGATCTCCCTAGATAAGGAGGAGTTGGACCTCTGGGTGTTTATTCTCATGTTAGTCCATCGAGCATCACCCTGGTGAAGTACATTCTGATTACGGGCGTACTTCCTCTCATCTTGTCGCCGACGGCTTTCATCAATCCTTACGAGAGTATTGTGCTGAGAGATTCCCAAATCACGTCGCTCATTACCTTGAGTTCGCATAGTAGGGCGATAAGGGCAAGCTTCATCTTCATGGGAGAGAGATTTACAGAGAAAACAATGCTTGTCAAGCTTCTCATACTCTAGCTCCACCTCTATCACCTCGCGTGAGGGAAGTTGGAGGTCCATTTCATGATCAAAGGCTTTAGACCATTCACCATTACACGGAGTCTAGCTTTCGTAGCTTCCTGTCTTACAATGGGGCCGAGAGGGGTGCCAATAGCCTTGATAGTATCATCCTTCCAGTAGTGTAAGAGAATCCCATGCACATTAATCCAAAAGGGGATTAGAGCAGGGAAGGAGTCTGAGATTATAGGCTCCCATTTCTGTAAAATAAGCATCCACCTCTTGTAGTGGAAGGGAGCTTTAGAGAGAATAGCTTGTAGATCCTGTTCAGACTTGAAAGAGAACTGAAACAGTGAGGGTCCAAGATCTCTTCCAGTGATCCTGCCAACAACATTCCACTGTTGTAGAAAGAAAGCGACCAGAGCTTTTGTTTTCTGGATAGCTGGGTTAGTCACACGCCCTATCAGAGTAAACCTGTTCTGTTCAATGAGATCGGAGACGTCAGATTCAGGGACCCTAACAAGGGGCTTGCATGGTGGGAAACTTTCATCCTTCCATTTTCCTTTCTCATACCTCGAGTAACGGTGAGCCATGTTGAGAGAGGTCAGTAGCAGAGTAGAACTATCCGGTTAAAAAACGGCAAACTACAACCGGTAGCAAGTGGACGGAGAGGTAGTACTGAAGATATTGGGAAGACGCTGTAGAGAAGACTCAAAAAGAGCAGCCTCAAAGAAGAGGAAAACCTTGGAACAGAGAAAAAACGGAAGCCTCAAATAAGAGGAAAAGCTTTCAGCTTATCGCCGCTTCCAAACAAGATAGACCAGCTGAGGGGAGGTTCCATCGGTTCAGAGAAACGGAAACGGCAGGGTTCTACGGTGAGAACGGTCGGCGCCGGCGGTCCCTCCGACGAGGTCGGGGAAAGAACCTGGGGGATAAAAACCAGAGAAGTGTTTTACCCAACGAATAATACCCAAACGGGCTAAAAGTTTGAAAAGCGCAGAACAGAGGTAGGTGAAAAGCCGACAAAAAGGGAAGTCAACTTCTTCGAACAGCCTTGAGACCAACGGTTACAGACCAGTCTCGAAAAGGGGGCCTGAGAGAGAAATTTTTACTCACTCATATATCCATGACATTATAGAAACTACAATACTTATAACCTAATCGTGTAATACAAGTAAATCTAAATAACAAATACCAAGTTATTATTATTTTTAAATAAATTTTATATAATATAAAATATAAAGTAAATATTAACAAAACTATATGTTTTAAAATCAATATTTTGTCAGTAATTTCATAAATAAAATTAATAAAATTATATGTTAAACAATAATTATATAAGATTATACATTTAAAACTCTATATTTAATTATAGATATACATCTATCTGTATAAAATTTAGAACGGAGCAGATATCTATCTTTAATGTTTTTAGTATTTGTAATTTAATTTATTTTTAATAGATATTAATTTTTATTATTTGCTTTGTTTCGAAGAATTACAAATATCTGGAATCCTTGCAAAACTCGTAAATCTTGAAGCTAGAAGTGACTGGCCATATAAAAATCACTCTCGGAATTAACTAGAAAGTTAGAAACCTTATAAAACTTTCATAAAACATAAAGTCATTTGTATTTTGATCAGTCCCCTGTCACTTTTTTTCAAACGACATGTCACAAACGCGAAATCAGAAAAGTCGACCCGAACCTAAAACAATTTACGTGATGGTTACAGAAACCTTAATATAATCTTCTAACCTTATTTAAATAGCTCTCCTTAATCCGTAAGATAAAAGATTAAGACAATTACGATTTGATCTGAAAATAAAAGAAAAGCAGACAGACGCTGACGGGGAAAACGCGTGGCGAATATAGAAACGTCCAAAAGAGACCGACCAATTCAAATAAACGGTCAATTAAAAGAAGCGGTTTGAGTTGAAAAGAGGCGGGCACGTGGTGTGTTTTTCGTTGTGATCGGACTGTTGCTGAGATTCAGACGTGTATAGATCGTGTTCGGATAATCATAACAATAATGGTGAAGGAGACGGAGTATTACGATGTGCTCGGCGTTAGCCCCACCGCTACGGAGGCTCAGATTAAGAAAGCTTACTACATCAAGGTCATTTCTCCTTTCTTTTTTTCTTTCTAAAACCGAATCTCTGTTTCTTCTAGATGCTCGATGATCATCTGTTACAAAGTGATGATTACAGGTTTCTAGTTTGATGACTATAAGCTTCTTGTTGTCTCTGGAGTTTGCAATTGGTCAAATGTTTATCTAATGCTGACTATTGGGCTTGTTTTTGTGTGTTTACAGGCACGACAAGTACATCCAGATAAGAACCCCAATGATCCTCAGGCTGCTCATAATTTCCAGGCATGTTCTGATTTTTTTTTTGACCATTAATACAAGTATTTTTGGTTGTGAGCTTTTTGAAAATGGGAGTTCTCTTCTTATACAGGTGTTGGGAGAGGCATACCAAGTGCTAAGTGATCCAGGGCAACGTCAGGCCTATGACACATATGGGAAGTCTGGTGTTTCTACGTTAGTGTTTTTTTTCCGGTTCTTTTCTCTTTTTGGGACATGGATCCAAAGAATTTGTTCTTACTTCTTGCAGTGAGATCATTGATCCGGCGGCAATATTTGCTATGCTTTTTGGGAGTGAACTTTTTGAAGAATACATAGGGCAGCTTGCTATGGCCTCAATGGCTTCACTTGATATTCTCTCTGAAGGGGATCAGATTGATACTAAAAAGATTATTGATAAAATGAGGGTAAACTTTCTCATTCATCTCAATTTTCTTACCCAAAATCAACCCCTTTTCATAATTTGCCAAGATTGCTTTTGGTTCCAGGCTGTTCAGAAAGAAAGAGAAGACAAGCTTGCTCAGATTCTCAAGGACCGCCTCAACCTATATTTGACGAACAAAGACGCATTTATTAGCAATGCTGAAGCTGAAGTAACAAGACTCTCAAATGCAGGTAACCAATGTTCTGTAGCGTTTTTCTTTCCCTTTCATAGTTTATGCTTTTCTTTTGCAATCAGTGCCACATTGAAAAGCAGACTTACCTCCTTAATGTATCTCTATTCTTCTTCAACAGCATATGGTGTGGAGATGTTGAACACAATCGGATATATATACGTAAGACAAGCGGCGAAAGAGCTTGGGAAGAAAGCTATATATCTTGGTGTGCCATTTGTTGCTGAATGGTTTAGGACGAAAGGTCACTTGATCAAATCCCAAGTCACAGCTGCAACAGGTTAGTGATTTTAGTAATTATAATATAAGGAAATGCCGTTTAGTTACTCTTCTTTTTCTGGCTATTTTGTATCTCGCTCCTAGGCGCATACGCTTTATTCCAGCTGCAAGAGGAAATGAAAAGGCAGCTAAGTGCTGAAGGCAATCATAGTGAGAAGGAACTTGAAGAGTACATGAAGTCCCATAAGAAAGTGATGATTGATTCTCTGTGGAAACTTAATGTTGCTGATATCGAAAGCACCATCTCCCGTGTTTGTGAACTGGTACGTATGTCTGGCTGTTTGTGTCATCTTGGTTGAGTTTCTTTGTTTGCAATTACGTTTAATTTGATTTTATTTTTCTGTGTCTCAGGTTCTTCAAGATCCCACTGCCAAGAGAGAGGAGCTTCGTGCAAGGGCAAAGGGGTTAAAAACTTTGGGGAAGATCTTCCAGGTATATTTGTTTTCATTTGCTTCTTTGAGAATATAACGCATTTTTTTTTCCAAACTGATTTAAAAGGATATTTAACTTTCCGGTTATATAGAAGAACAAGATAGCCAGTGAGAGTGATCCATTAGTAAGAGCCGAACTTCACAAAATAAACGGAAATGGTCAAGACCGTGATGAAGCATCTCATTCTACATTTGGGCCTCAGGTATACATCCATCTCCTTCCTCTTTATCCACTCCATCTACTACTCACACACACTATGTGCATCGTACTAGCATTTTTTTTTTCACATCAGGGCATAACTGACGAAACATAACCCCTAACCCCTTGTATGACGCGTTGTCAGACACACAACTCCATGTTTGTGTGTGATAGAAATCCAAGAATGATTTACGCTTAGCTCTCAAAATAATGTGTTGATCATCAAGAACTGCTAATGTTATGATTCATGAGATAATACTGACTGTGTTCGATTCAATAGTCGCTTACAAAATAGTGTTGATACCAGTGAATGGCCCAATCTGAAAGACTAATGAAATTTCATACAATTAATGTAGGAACCGCAAAGCCCATATGTTGAAGCACCAAAGCTTGGAGAAGAGCAATTCAACTATTACTTTCCAAGGCCTGCGCCACCTCCGGGAGCGCAGAGACACTCTTGAAACTGGCAAAAAGGATTATAAAGATCATAAAAGAGATTGTGAGAGGTGATTTTTTCCCTTTTTGTGCTAATATTATATTTACAAATTTAGAAGCTTTATGCCTATGACGATATATATATATTTGCAGGAAGCGGCGGTAAACATTATGTAATTTTAAATTACTGTTAGTAGAATATTGGATGTTTGAAAATCACATGAAATCTCATTCTTGACAATGTATTAATGTTTTCTTTATATATATGATGATGATGTTTAGAGATGTATCATGTGTTGGGATTCTTATTGTGATTACCATATAAACAAAACAAAAAAAAAAAGCCGTACGAGAGAGAGACATGTGTCAATAGCTTTAAGTATTGTAACTTACATGTCTGTCGTTACAATTTTGCACTTACCTGGCGACTTTGGCAGTTGAAAAGTAAAAGAGTGGTCGGGCAATGTTTAAAATCGGAATTTATTCAATTTGTTTAATCGAAACTAAAGGCGTGGCAATTAGGAGAAGATGAAATTAGTTGCAGTAGAGACTTATCTGAAACGCATTGGGGAGAGTAAAGTAATTAACAAATGTTCCAAAAACGGAAGCATGAGAGGTCAAATGTAAACGACAGGGGTCAATTTATTTACTCGGGAAAGCGTCGAGGAAAGGCATCACAATGGTGGATGATGCTTACTTGTTACAGCCAAGACACCATCACCACGAGGACTGGAGCCCACTGGACGAAGAAGAATAAGATACACATACAGAGAGAGAGAGAGAGAGACGTCTTTGTGTGTTTCTGAATCGATTTTTATTTATCTAGATCACTATTTCTTTAGCGGCAGATTCATCTCTACTTACAAGATGTCTTATGGTGCCATCTCTGCAGTTGTGCATTCTTCTCTCTTGCGCATTTGCTGTTTTTTTTGTAACATAAGCCAATATCTCTGGCATTGGGAGATTCTCTGCTACCTCTTTCCAAGTTCTTGGACACATGAAAACAGTCTGTGTCTTAACATTAGGATGGCTTCTCTCTGACTCGGAGATGACTGGTCAGGAACATAGCTGGGATGATCTAGCCGTGCTGGGGATGGTTATTTACAGCTGGGCGGTTGAGTTGGTGAGAAACAGAGGAAACCGAAAGTCACACCGCACGGTAAGAATAGTATGACAGAGGATGAACTTAGACTTCTCAAAGAAGGAATAGAACATATGAATTTAGAAGACATGGAGCTTGGAGGCAACAAACCATAAATGAAAATCTCTTAAAAGACAAAAATAGGTTGTGTTGCTTCTTTTTTTTGTCTTGCTCATTTTTCATTGCTCATCTCTCTCCTCTGCAGAGCACATTCATTTTTTTCTAATAGAAATATGATTCTTCTGCTTCTTGGCATAAAATTTACATGTGAATGTTCAGTTCTCTGTTATTTATGATTAAGCAATTTAGATCAGGTTTCAATTGCTTTTATGAATGTTGAATAATCAAATGAAACTGAACTTATACTTGGTGTATAGAAGAGATATCATGTGTTTTTTTTTTGTTCCAGATCATTGTTTCGGCAGTTTATTTTTATTTCCTGATTGGTTTTTGCTGTGTGCAAATGGAATTGCTGATGCAATAAACACCACAATTGGTACATTACTAGCATCACTGTTTCACACAGAAAAATATTACTATAATAATAAGTAATTTTCCATTAAAAGATCGTAAATTCCACACGAGGTAATAAAACATGAAGAGAGAGAGAGAGAGAGATCTAGATTCCATTGAGTGTGACCACAACTCTGCGTGCTGTTGGATCATCACGGTGTTCACATAGCCATATTCCCTGAAACCCGACATTTCCAACACACAAAACGCCTATAAAATGAGATAACTAGATGCAAGCAAGATCAGATAATTAAAATACATATGGTACTGCAAACAATAAAGATCCATTTTACAATCAATCCAACGACATACATGAGGAAACATGTGAATGTAGTAATGCATAGTGTGTCAGATGGAGAAATTGAATACCTGCCAAGTTCCCATGTTAAGTTTGCCTTTTGTTATTGGGATTCTGCATGCAGAGACAACAAAAGCAGTTATCTAGTGAAAACATCCCCCCGCCCCCACAAATTTAACATGATTACCAAAAACAAAAAAAATCCCCCCACAATCAAACAGAACAATAAATAGTGCAGAAACATGAGACAGTGGGAGGCGAGGCTCACGTGAGTTGACATCCAAACATTGATGATTTGATATGAGCTGGCATGTCATCTGGACCTGCAATAATAATATACAATTCTCAAAACACATGATGAGAGATTTCATATAGAATTGCCAAACAAAAAACAGAGAACAGCTTTGGATTATTAGCAATGCTTTATGTAAATTATGACTATGTTTGGATGTAAACAAACCTTCCATGGTATGCCTCCAAGGAGCTGAACTCCCCTGAATTACAAGAACACAAAAAAAAGTGATCAATTCAAGCACCAATTGAAGAAGCCAGCTAAATATAATATTACCTCAGGAACAATCCTGTTCAGGAAAGTCTCAGTATCAGCCTGAACATCAGGATCATAGTTCTCATTGATTGTAAGAGAAGCACTTGTGTGTTGCACTGCAAATTAAAAAAAAAAACAGAAAAAATCCAAACTTTCAATCTAAGGGTTCAAGCAGAAGTTACAAAGACAAGAGAACTCACAGAAGACATGAGCAAGACCACAGTTGAAACCCGACAAGTCTTGTCCAATTTCTTTCAAAATCTATTTCAAAACCAAAACTTTATAATAAACCAATCAACAAAAAAACCATCAAGTGAGAAGAAACCTTGGGAGTGATAAGATGACATCCACGGCGTTGCGGTGGAAGCGTGATGGTCTTCTGAGCCCACTTAGGCCCACTAGAGGACGTCGCCATTGAACCTCCTCGTTCGGTGACACGTAGAGAAGGAGGAGGAACACCACCAGAGAAGAAGATTGTCGAGCTCTTCATAGCTCCTCCTCTAAGCCCAATAACGAACACAACAACGGCCGACAAGACTCCTACTCCGATTCCAAACCAAAAGCCTTTCACTTTCACCATCATCGCCTTTCATTTTTTTTCACTTTGCTCTTCTGGGCCTTAGAAATTATTCAAAACGGCATGCAGTTTGTAAAATAAAACAAAACTACGTGACGTTTTCTAATGTACATTTTCGTTACATGATCAATGTCTTGATATGATTACATAACGGAAACTCAAGTTTTCCGGTGAGAATTCAATGTTTTTGCTATTTTTCTTCTTCAACAGTCTCTGAGAAACTCTCTTCATGGAGTCTGGTAAACACTTCACCGTTGTCTCCACGAGCGCAGATGCGTCCAACGACATATCTTTAGCATAGTAATGAACTAACTTAGGCAACACTATCTTTGTCTCATCATGTATGCGAACGTTGTTTCTTATAAACTCCTCTTTGGCTCTTCTTAGGTCCCTGAACACGCAATCCGCTTTGTAAACCCGAACCTGAGGAAAAAAAAACATTATTAAACCGTTAAAAAGACTGTGAATCCAAAACAAAGTGTTTGGGGTTAAAAGAGAACATACAGGAGGATCTGTGGAAGCTCCTGAAGAAAGAGCGAAATGAGCCAACGCCTCGGGGTAGTCCAAGGCGTAAGTGTGTTTGACAGTGCAAGTTTTCGACTTTCTTGATGGCGAAAAGAGTGTCTGCAGCAACTGTTTTTTTTTACAGTAACGTCAAACACAAGTTATGGAATGAAGCAAACCAAAAAGATAAAGATAGAGTGTGTGTGTGTTGCATACAGGTGGTGAGAAATGCGGGCGAAGGCCTAAAATTGAGCTTTGGATCATGTGAGGGTTTACGCGGTAGCCTCCAACGTCATAAGCTGCCTGAGACATGTGTGTATAAGTAAACAGCAAAGAGGAAAAATCGATTGGGCAAGGTTCGAGTCTCGGCCACTGGGTAATTAATATTTCGGTATCGCCAGGGACAGAGGATCGAGACGTGACTAGTCTGGAGCACTTCTATATGACCAGGATACCTCTGTATAATTCAAAAAAAGAAAAAAAAATTGATTGGACTTAAAGAGATTGAAAGACCAAACCTTTAGAACAGAGTTGTTTCTTGCGCGGTTGTTAGTTCCATATGCTAAATAGGCCTGCAAGAAAGAAAAAGAGAGAGAGTTAATGAAAAAAAGATTCAAGCTTTATGATCCAATAGTTTGTTTTGCTTACATGCATTGTGAGGGCATTGTGAACGTTAATCCAAAAGGCGAGCTTCTCTTCTCGTTTCAACCTGCTCGGATCAACCTTCTCAAGCTTCTGAACTAGCGATCTGAAGTTTTGGAGCATAAGAGCTGCGTGGTTGAAACTAGTATCATCCAGCTTAAGTTTCAGAGACTCTATCACAACGCCACGTGGAACACTTGCTTCTTTGCTTTCCCCAAGGCATGGGTTCCAAGAGACATAAGAAGGTGAAGGAGAAGGGCGAAGACAAGAAGAACTGGAGAGTGTAACATACACAGAAGATACGCATCTCAAGATTTCTTCAGAGAGCCTGCTCGGGTTCACAATCTCATTTGCGATGTGAGACGAGCCTAGAAGATCTCCAAGAGTAGTGTGATTATTACCAGAAACATATCTTGTCTTCTCCTGCAAACATCAAACTAGTTAAGACTATGCTAAATGCTGAAAACATCATTTAGTCTTTGTCAGATTCATCACAAGGTTTGTTGCAATGTGGTTAACTTACTCTTGCAGAAAAGGCTTTTAAGCTGGCTTGGAAACTCCTAGGACAGGAAGAGGAACGGTCAGAGAGGGGAGAAGGTTGGTAATGGTAGCTGAGGACACGGGTGAGGTCAGATTGGTCGGATTTGGGACAAAACTGATTGGAGACTAAGCTTGTTTCAGTGTGAGGAGAGTAAGAAGAAGAAGTAACTTGTTGTTCATCAAAAGCTGTCCTGTAAAGAGAGAGAAGGTACTGTTCCGTACGCAGAATCTCAAACTCAAGCGAAGCAATCTCCTTCCTCAAATCTTCTGAAGACTACACACACAAAGCACACAGAACATATAAGAGAGCACAAGTACACTTGATGATACCAAAGTATTACACAAAGATCAAACCTTTGGCATTACGTTGCAGTGAGAATCCTTATGAGTTAGTAATCTCTTCTCAATAGATACAGACTGCCATGAGAAATAAATGTACAGACAACAAATGTGACTTTTTGGAACACCCATAAAGATTAAAGACAATCTCCAAAAAGTTTTGCTTTTGCAAAGAGAGTGAAATTACCGGTTCACTGTAGCAAGAGAATCTTGAAGGTGATGCAACAATCACACTCTGCTTCTCCGAGTTCCTGCTAAAGTAACCAAAACCCATTGTCATTTAAACTAAAAGAAAGATGAAACCCTTGGTGAAGAAAGTAGACAAAAAAAAGGCTGTTAGTACCTTGGAGAAGATGAAGAACAATCAGGAGAAGAGCAACTCTTCTTCAGACCCATCATTTTCTTTTCTCTTGTCTTTCTGTAGAAGAAATTGCATCACAAAAATTAAGACGATCCCATCCCATCCCATCCCATCAGTATCTCTTCCTTTGAGACGTTTTTAGAGCATTTCTCGAAAAGCTCCATCCTTTTTACCTTGTAGTTTAGTACTATTTGCTGCTTATGTGACTCCACAAAAAAAACATTATAAGTATTAAAAAAGAAAAATAGCATATCTTTCCGGGAAAAAAATAAGCGAGCACCGACATTTTTTGCCCGGGAGTTCAGACGAGAGTATCCCAAAGTATTATTATTATTAAATAATCAAAGATTTAGTAATAATTTCATTTTTTTAAGGGCCTTTCATTAATTCCTAGTCTCTTATCTTATGTTTTTTAGTACACTCAATTCACTTGGTCCAGTGCTGAAAACTCAACTAGTCTGAGTTAATTAAATAAACCTCATAAAGCAAATAACTACTGATAACATATAATATAAGAATATAATTGTATATGATTCATTTATCATACTGATTTTTAACTTCTTGGAATAGGTTAAGATAAAAGCGAGCAATTAATGCCGTCGGTCTCAAAACAACTAGGTAAGTGGGGACAATTTTAACAAGAACCATAAAAGAGTTGACAATGCGACATAAAAATATTACTCCACAATAGTTTCGTGGTCGAAGATGACAAATGTATGGACATCGACCATCCATAAACCAGGATAACATAAGAGTTGTATACTTCGCCTGGTAAAAACAAAACAACCTTTGACATGTAAAAGTCATGTACATTCGAGTAAACTTATATGTAAGTTTGTAACAATAAAAACAACAAAGTAACTTTTTAAAATCGTACAGAATCTAACAAGAAGTATGACGAATAAACAAAATGTTCTATATTAAGATTGTGAAAGTGGGACTAGTCTCCAATGTTTCATTTTTGGGTAGTTTGCATAGAGACAGTATAAGTTGGATAAGAACAAATAAATGCATAGACAAAGATTGGTGAGGATGAGGCAAATGTTGTTACAAAATCACACAACCTTCCAAATAGAGTTTCATTTTCGACGTCGTCCGCTAGGCCATGGCCCGTAAATGCCCTCTAGTTTTGGCACCACTCTTAGACATTTAATATCGATGTGAACACAAAAAATTGTGGAAGTTCCACTGAATTTAAGATAGTTGCACCTTCCCATGCACTTGAAGCTGATTACACAAAGAAAAATATAGTTAAGGAAAATGAAACCCTACTTTGCTAATCATTTATAGAATGGGGTCTATTTAAAATCAACGATGGTTGGAAAGCCATTATGATCATCCCTTCAACAATAAAAAGACAAATGAATGAAAGATGGTAGGAAAGCCATTATGATCATCCCCTCACCAATAAAAAGACAAATGAATGTAAGATGCTAGAAAAATACATTATAATTACCCCTTTACCAATAAAAATGAAGGAACTCGTCATCTTAAGAATATCTAAGAAAAGGCGTTCATTATTAACAAGCAACAAATTACAAAGCTGGACCTTTTATAATCGTTTCAGACACCACCTAAGTCGTAGTTAAGTGAACCGGGCCGAACTGACTCATCTCTGAAGTTAGTCCATAGTGAATATGGGCTTCCTCTCGCGCCATGCGCCATTGTTCAAAGTTTAATTTCTATGTTTTTTTTTTCTTTAAGTTTTCTACTAGATTTTGACCCGCGCTTTTTAAGCGCGGGATATTTTACGATGAAAAATTTCACTAATAATTTAACAAATATTTTGGTTATTTTTAAAGAGTGTGTATTTAAAATATTTTGCATTTAAATCAGTATTTTTAAATTCAACCCGATTGTGATTATACCGGTTAATCCGGAGATGTGACAATTCAATTTATGTATTTAAAATATTCATATTAAAAAATCACTAAAACCCGAGACTAACCGATTGAACTGATGGATGACCGATATGTAATCTAATTGGATTTAAATTGTAATAGTTTCATAATTTGTAATCTTATAATCGAAATTTTAAAGTTCACTATTTTGCAATTTATGAAATTATGACGTTTTTACAAAATTTTAAAGAGAAAATGATAGATATAAAATAATTAAGATTAATTATTGTATTATTTGGAAACATTGATAGTAGTATAAAAAATATATTGTTTGGAAACATTGATAGTAGTATAAAGAAATAAGTATATTGTTTGGAAACATGGATAATAGTATAAAGAAATAAACATTAGTGACTTAATGTATGTTTAACTATAAAGTATAAAGGTGTATTTAATTTAAAAACTTACAAAATAAATGTTAGGTCCAACAGAATGTTTCTGTTTTAATAAGATAGATGTTTCTAACATTTTGTTACTTAGGGCGTTAGATAATACACTATCTTACCAAAGGTTGGCTACACTCCAAAGTCCAAACAATAAATCGGACTATGCCTCATTATATTTTCTTCAAATAACCAGATTCTCTTACTTTATCCCCTTTCTTTTGGGACTTTGACTATAAGATGCAAATGGGTGTTTTTAATTATAAGTATTGTAAATGTAGTGATATGAATATATTTCAAAGATTTTGAGCCGGAAAATCTGACAAAATAAAAGCAAAATGGTTAGCCTACTGCACCAATTTAATAACACTGCCTTTCTTCGTCACCATATTTAAGAATTTAGTTTATTATTATTCGTATTTCTATTAGTTGTCATATAAAATTGATAGAGTGATAACAAACTCTTATCTTGTTTTAACATATATCGATATCATATTTTTAATCAAAATGAGTTTTGTTAAATAACTAAATAAATTTTCATTTAAACATTTTCACTTTCTTTTTTTATCAAATTTTATTTATAGAAAATGTAACATTACAAAGAAGATAAGATTTTACATTTTCACTTTCTTTATTTTCGGCAAGTTGAAATATGTATGTTTTTTATGATAAAAGGCTTTCATAAATTAAAGATGTTCTGCAGTACATAAAGAAATGTGATGATGATATTATTGTTGTGTGATCTTCTACCATATAACTTGTTTGATGGCCGCGGGATAAATTATTCAAAACCTAAACTGATCTAGACATATGACTTCTTGTTTTAGAATTTCCACGGCGACAAAAAGAACTAATAATGAAAGTTCGTAGTCGTGGGACTTGATCTTAATTTTCCCTAAACCCGTCAATCATCTAAGATCCCATTTTATAAAAACCAATATCATATGTATTTTGTTTTTGGCAACATGCATTCAATCGGGATAGAATATGCGGCACATGAATTAATCTGGATGCAGATAAACTATACCTGTTACGTACAGTCGTGCACAAATATGATAAATGAATATATGTGAAAAAATAATATATCTTACCATTTTGATTTAATTATGATAAAATTTCTTATAAAACGCATCTCATGCGGTTTGTATTTCTAACAGTATGCATTCTATCGCGTTAAAACATGGGTGGTGGTGCATGACAGCACGAGCTGGGTGATATATACTAATACAAAACCATACATGTCCTTATACATAGGTAATATATATATACATGTATATATCCAATCTAATACTGAGAAAAGGTAATGATGGGGACGAGAGTACACGTGAAACTAGACTGAAGGAGATGGGTTGTGGAGCTCTATGTCTATATGTTAGGGTTTATATTGTACCCTCGTGTGCATCTCCCATTTCTGTATACCTTCACATCGATCCTTCTATTTACTCTCTTTTTTCCATTATTGAATGATACTTATCACAAAATTAAAACTTTTTGACGAATCTTAGGGGTTTTGAGAATCAATTATGGAGAACAAGAAATCAGACAAACAGTACTGTATCGCACAAAGAGGGGACAAAAGAACATATTGTATCAATAATATGATAAGAATCTCACTTACCTCGCTGGATATCACGATACTGCATGCCTCTGTCATTTTCTGGGACGTGGGCTTCGATCGGTATAAACTAGTATATATTTCATTTATATGTTTTCTTGATTGATAATGTAGTTATATCGATTTCTAGTCAATATTTTGGTACGTTGAATAGGAAAAGTATCGTCCAACAGGATAATTGATTTCTTTCTCTGAAGTATTATGTGTAAAGTGCAATGCTTCTTTATTTAATTGGTTTCCGGGGGAGAATAATCCACAATTGAATATTAATGTTCTTTTTTTTTGTCACTGGAATATTAATGTTCTTTGATTGTACATATATACAACTGAAAGTCATTGTCTTCATTCTCTGAATAACACAACGCAGTATTATAAATAAATCAGACTAGAGCGTGCGTGCATATTATAATAAGGATTTCTTGGTTATTCGAGCCAAATCTTAAATTATTGTGCTAACAACAAAAAGGGAAAGAGTTTTGTTTTCAGCAAAAAAAGAACATAATAAACAAAAGGGAATGTTGAGTGACTGTGAAATGAATCAAAGAGACAGGGAATTAAACAAAAACAAAAGCTAAAGAGTAAAGAGGTCCGACAGGCGACAGTGGCACCGAACCAGACACCGAAGCTAAAACAAAAACCTCAATATCCTGGGGTTCTCTGTCTCGTCTCAATCGCACATTGCTTTAGCATGGAGGCTCACGAGGCACCGTACGTGTGATTTACATGCCTGTGGTGTGGCCCCTTGAGGTTTTCAAGGAATTACAGACTCATGGAGATTAAATTTAACCAAACGCAACATCATTATCTTGTTTGTAGATTAGGTTCTTTCTTTTTTTTTGAACAATAGATTAGGTTCTTTCTAAACTCGTACAAATGGCCAACATCAACGCAATTCAGTTGTCAGGTAGCGAGTGCCGTCTTAAACAATCTAATAGTCTTGGGAAAACATAAAATATGGATCTTTCCATATAACCTTTTCTCTTTGCATTTTTAAAAAAAATTGAATCACGATAACCTTTTAATATTAAAAGAAACTTTTTTAGAAAATGGGCTTTTATATAAAAATTAGGTTTTGCAACTGAGAAAATTGGAAATGACTAATCATAAATAATTTTTTTGTTGTCTTTGTATTAGGTTTAATTTATTATGGACCCTTTATTATAATTTCACCAATTAGTTGATAAATTAACATAGTGAAACAAGCTTTTATAACCCATAAAATAACGTTAAAATTTTTGTGGACCCACTATGACAAATGCCTATATTGCTATGGGTAAGAGCCAGGACTGTAGGTAGCCATGTCTCTAATAAGTTTATACCTTTAAATTCACCAACCAATAAGAATTAGTTATCTATCTTATTAAAGCAGAAACATTATAACTTCTTTTAGGTGGATTTTTAAATTGGACATCACATGTTTATTCTTAGTCTAACCTGTCATTTAAATATTTCCTTACAGAGTTAGATATCAACCACCTATTAATTAACTCCACAATAAGATCTATGTCTTACATTATATACATCTATTAAACAAAATATCTATTCTTTTCGTTAGAGTATACTCACATTATCATATTTATATTATATCATAGTACAAATATAACTAGGGCTGGGCAAAAAATCCGAACCCGAAAAACTGAACCGAACCCGATCCGAAAAAATAGTACCGAATCCGAACCGAAATTGATTAAATATCCGAATGGGTTCAAAATTTCGGTATTTAAAGAACCGAAACTGAACCCGATCCGAACCGAAATATTTTGGGTACCCGAATGTATCTGAAATAAATTTATATACTTAAATATATACATTATTTTTATATATAATGTATATTAAAATATTAAAAATATATAAGATACCTTTAAGTTTTCCAAAATACTCGGAAAATATATGTAAATAGTCAAAAGTAAATGTTTAAAATAGCTAAAATATACTGAAAACACCAAAATAGTTAAATATCTATTGATTCTTTATCCAAATATTCAAAGAAAACCAATTTATATGTTAAATTAAGGTATTTTGACATATATGTTATGAAAATTTATATGTGATATATTATCTTTCTTATAGATTTTAAAAATTTGAAGTATATAATGAATTTTGAAAATTTAAAAACATTTTAAATGGGTTATCCGAACCCGAACCGAACCCGCAAAGATCCGAACCGAATCCGAACCGAAATTTAGAAATATCCGAATGGGGCTAAAATCTTTGACCCCGAAAACCCGAAACCCGAATGGATTGAACCGAAACCCGAATGGGTATCCGAACGCCCAGCCCTAAATATAACAATCCCTCTCTTTTATTATAGTCAAATGAATACAATAAACCTCTCTTTTATTATAGTCAAATGAATACGATAAATGTCTCCAATATTTACACGAGTCTGAGTTATTAAAAATAAAAATATAAATAGATAGAAATAAAAATAAATATTACACATGTTATTAAAAATATAAATATTATTACACGAGTAGGTTGACAAAAAATTACAAAAATTACACGAATCTTTAGCCAGTCATTATACAACTAAACCAATTGATTCAATTAACCAAATAACTCTCAACCTACAATATCGGATTTAAAAAAAAATTATTTGGCATCAAATACTGATGAATCTTTAAATTTTAAATAGCTTGATACATAACTTTTAAAACTCAATACTAAAGAATCAGAATATATTTTTTGATTATCAAATAATCGAGGTTTACTTTGAATATACACTGAATAGAATATACTAACGTATATTCTTATTTCAAAAACATCAATTTATACTTTTTAAAAAAATTGATTGTTGAAAAACCTCTTCACTAAGTCGAGTCTACTATGCCTAAAATCTCGGTTACAATCAAATATTCACAATCAAATTGCCAGATTTGAAAAATCATGAATATGGAAAACCCTCTTCTCCAAGTTTATTCTACTATACCTAAAATCTCGGTGTCAATAGATTTTGTATTTATTATATCTAACTTAATAGGTTAGAAAATATTCAATTCCTCCCACTTAAAATGTGTGTACAAGTACTTGCCTTCGTATTTATCATTGGACATTCACAAAACATTCAGAAAAAAACTCCCAAAAAGCACAATGCCAAAACCAAATCGTATTGTTTGATATTATGTTAGTGTTTTCACCATACAGTTATATCTCTAATACACCAATGAAAAACTATTAATAGAAAAAACAGTTTTAGTATTTTTCTAAAATAATGAGAAAACTCGAAATTATATAAAACCATATTATGTGAAAAAGACAAACTTCAAATTATATTAACTATTATAAAATATATGTTATGTGTTAAAAATAAAAAATAAATCTGCGCGGTCGCGCGGGTCATGATCTAGTTATAGATTGAGTATCTTTTGAAAAAGGAAACAAAATAATTGTCAAGTTATATTATGTTTTAAAATAAAATAAAAGTAAAAATAAATAAAAATAATAGTAATTGTATAAATGTATTTAAAAAAAACTATATATAAATTTTAAGGTTTAGAATTTATCTAAAGGTTTAAGATTTAGAATTAAAAAAATTCAGTGTTTTTATGATTTAGAGTTTGATATTTATGAATTAGAATTTATGATTTATCCAAGGGTTTAGGGGTTACCCAATGGTTTAGGAGTTAGGATTAGGGTTTAGGGTATAGTTTTTTGCTGGCGGATTTAAAATTATTTTACAAAAATTCGTTTTTTTGTTAATTACTATTTTTATTTATTTTACACTTATTTTAAAAACATAATACAATTTGATAATTATTTTGTTTCTTTTTCTTTTAAGAGAAATACTTGGGTTCACCCCTAGAGTGAACCTTTAGGTTCACCCAACCAATAGGATTTCGTTATTTCATATTCAATATCTTTTAAAAAAGGAAACAAAATATTGTCAAGTTTTATTATGTTTTTAAAATAAAAAATAAATATAAAATAATAGTAATCGCAAAAAAAAAAATTATATTTAAAATACCGTCAGCAAAACACTAAACCTTAAACTCTAAATCCTAAATCTTAAACCTTAAATCCATGGTAAACCCTTGGTTAAATCTTTGGATTTTTTTAAAAAAATATTTTTAACACAATCAGCAAAACACTAAACCCTAAACCCTAAATACTAAACCTTAAACCCTTGGGTAAATCATAAACCCTTGGATAAATCCTAAACCGTAGGATTTAGAATTTATCCAACCATTTTGGATTTACCAAGGGTTTAGGATTTACCCAAGGGTTTACCCAAGAGTTTAGGTTTAGGATTTAGGGTTTAGGGTTTAGTGTTTGGTTGACGGTATTAAAAATATATTTTTCTAAAACGTATTTTTGTTTGCAATTAATATTAATTTTTATTTTTTAGTTTAAAAATATTAATATAATTTACAATATTTTGTTTCCTTTTTTAAAAGATACAGAATATGAAATAACGAAATTCTATTGGTTGGGTGAACCTAAAGGTTCACTCTAGGGGTGAACCCAAGAATTTCTCTTCTTTTAAAGATACTAAATCTAAGATAATAAGTTTCTATTGGTTGGTGAACCTAAAGGTTCACCTTAGGGGGTGAATCCAAGAATGACTCTAAATTTTACCCTTAACCAAAATAATGAATAATAGCTGCCTTTAGTTGATTTGAAGAGATTAAAACAATATTAGCTACTGATCTAACGACAGATCAGATTATGGGACGTTTAAGGCTGAACCCAATTATATCTCAAAACCCCGTTTATATATTTAGAGAAGAAGAGACCATATGATAAATTGCATATACATATTAGTCTTTCGGTAATTTACTTTACAATGTACATGAATTTAAAAAAGGAAACACGAAAGCTGACAAGAATCTCAATATAAAATAATCACACTATACTCAACATCTCAAGATCTCAAAAGAAATATACTAAGCTCCTGTCCATAACTACCACCAGGATTCATCATATGAAACGATTCCGAGTCACTCGACCCAGTGACTCGCTCGAACCTCGCTCTCAAGTAAAGCGTCTGCTCCTCCTCATCCAACGGCACAACTCCAGCTCCTACTGAAACAGACTGCATCTGCCTCAGCAAAACGGCATCCTTCTCCGTCACCTTTCTCCTCACAGCAAACCCCATCTTCCGTCCGTTGCAGTACATGGACCACACAGGAACATCGAAGATGGACGACGAACGACTGTTCATGCTGCTGCTACTTCGACGACGGTCACACTCGAGGGCTATCCGTAGAACACCTTCTTGATCCATCTCCTTGGCTAAAGCGGCCGTGGGAACAGCTAGCTCAAGGAGGAGAAGCGGCGGAGATCCCACGGTGGCGTCTTGAAGGCAGAAACTGACTCTACCACGACGGTGCCCGAAGAAAGTTCCACTTACGATGCTGTTACTATGTGAGGAGGAGTGCTCTGAGGAGGAAGATGAGGAAGAAGAGGAAGAAACTGAAACAGTGTCGTTTTGGTATGAATGAGAAGGTTGTTGGTAAGTGCAGCAGTATGGGAGCATGCATTCGATGAATGAACGTAGAGTTCGCCGGAGCCGGATTTCACGAGCGCAGTCAACGGTGGTCGGAGTGGTTATAATTTGCATGTGGGAATGATGATGATCTCTTTGCTTTCCTAGATCAACCATCGTTCTCATGTTTATGTTTCTCTCTTTTTATGAGTTTACTTAGTCGAGAGGGAAACTAAAGAAGGGAATATTGTTTTGGTGTGAAGGAGAAGTGGAAGTTTGATGGCATATATGTATAGGTAAGTGGGGGTGGTATGCTCATGGAGTGTGGCGACTTTTCTTAGTATATCACGAGAGAATATTACTATAATAGTATATGCTTTTATTTGTATAATGATTTTAGTCTTAAAGCTATTTGTGCATTTAAATCCTACCACAAGATCATCACGGTTTAAGATAATAGATGGAGATGATGAAACATAAACAAGATCGATTTGGGATGCATTTTTACTTTTTACTTCAAGAAATATTCTTCATTTGTTTGTTCACCAAGCGCATGCTAATGCGACTTTTAAAACCTAAAATTACAATCAAAAGTAAATTCGAAAATTTCTTGTTATTTTGTCATATGAATCCTGTTTATTAGTTATCAATTATCGATTTTAAATAAGTAAAACAAATTTTGCAGATTTTATTTTACCGATTGTTAACGGGAGGAAAAAATGAAAGGAGAGAAAAGTAGAAGGCAATAGAGGAAGGAAGGGGCAGAAGTGGGGTCTACGTGCCGTATTATAGAAAACGTGGGGCTCATTTGTTAATGTAATATCCAATCGGTGCGTTTGGAAGGATGCGAATGGTGCGCGTGCGTCACTCCAAGTCTCCAAGTGTAGCCCCACCCCCCTCTTGACACTTCCAACCATTTTTCACTTTTGTAATTTTGATATTCTACTTTTTTTTATTTCTTTCATAATCAAATGAACTTAACATTATAAGTTCATTCAATCAATCATTTTCTTGGGATGATTAATGAAAAACTTTACAAATTTAAAAATTATAATATTAAAGGTAAATAAAAAGTTACGATTATAGAGATCATACAGTAGCAAAAACATAGTAAAAGCATTAAGATTAAGTGTAACAACCTGTCCTGCGGAACCACCCGTCCGTAGACCCAAGCTCACAGCGCTGCAGCGCACCGACCCCAACCCCTCCATTATGAGTTCTCACTAACTCCATAATTAGGTTGTTGGTGAGGTTCGAACCCCCGACCTCACCCTTTAACAGCATTCCCACAGGACAAGCTGTCACCAATTGATCTGCAGCTCAATTGGTGACAGCTTGTCCTGTGGGAATGCTGTTAAAGGGTGAGGACATGGGTTCGAGTCTCACCAACAACCTAATTATGGAGATAGTGAGATCTCATAATAGAGGGGTTGGGGTCGGTGCGCTGCAGCGCTGTGAGCTTGGGTCTACGGACGGGTGGTTCCGCAGGACAGGTTGTTACATTAAGTTTATTCAAAAAGTATATATATGTTTTCGTTTTTCATAACTTGAATATATGTGTATATTAATTATATATACACATCTTTTTACCAAGAAAATATAACATGGGAATACTGATGTAGGGCGTGAGCCGTGAGGGCCTAAGAACAAGCATGCATAGAGTAATGATTTAAACCCAATCATCACTTCTAAACTTTACGTATTGTTTTGCTACACGAATGAATTAATGATATTACATGATTTTAACCTAATTTGTAAAAAATGGTACCTTGAGAAAGAAAATTCCAAAATCAAGACAGGTATAGCTTATTATACACGCATGATTCCTCAGTAATATTCCAGGCAGACTAATCTCTCAAATCTATGATCCAACAAGTAGATTCTCTTGTCTTACTTTTAAATTATGGGTTTTATTGATTATTAGGTTAGTAATAAATTATCTGATTAACTACAAACGGCTGATTGGCAATAGATAGTGAGAGTTGAATTTTATAGATAGTGAGAGTTGAATTTTATAGATAGTGAGAGTTGAATTTTTGACATCTACAAATTACGTTACAACCATGATTTTCTTTAATTTGTGTGTTTTATTTAAACATTTAAGTTTTTGTTCTAACAAAACATTAATTGTCATTAACAAAACATGCATGGCACACAACTTTATTTTGGTTTTGGATCATATGAAAAAGGGAGAAACATGAAAAGCCAATATTTATGTGAATGCTTTGTGCGCATTATCACTTTTTATCCTTTCACTGAGATTGTCGGCTTACGTTTCCAAGTATAGTATGTCTAGTCTCTCCACATCTACAGGAGAGGTTTTGTTACTCATTTGTATTAACTTCGAATATCCTCAAAGATAATCAGAGAGCCAAAACAATTAATGACTTCAATTGTGTTTTTCAAGATTTTGTCTTCTGTACAAATGGTTAACATCGATCGTAACTTAGGGTCGGTCTATTTTGTGCTATTAGGCGTAAGTTATTACAAACTCAAATAAAGCAATATAATCTTCTTTTTTGGCTAATTTTGCTTTATAGTGTGTTTAAAAAAAATCAGCAAAAACTCGATAAATACTACTTTTCATTTTTGTTCTGATGGTTATGCTAGCAACTTATTTATAGAGATGGTAATTATAGATCTAGACTGCGGGCATGGCTCGTAAAAAACTGTCGCAAGATGATATTAGACCGAGATTTTCTAGGCCCACTAATTTACGACCCTTGCTAGACGAGTTGTTGCAGGACTGATCGCTTTTTGGGGATGGATCGGAACAGGCTATGCAAGATTACAAGGACCGGTGTTTTTCTTCTTTTTCATTTTTTTTACCTGAGAAAATGAGAAAGAGAGTGAGAAAAAGATAATTCATGTGACTTTCAAAGGAGCTCTGACGATGACGATTCGAGCTCTGTTGATTACGATTCAAACTCCGGATGATGATTTGATTTCCGACGGTGACGATTTGAGCTAGGATTAAAAGCTTTAGTTCGGTGTTTGATTTTATTTAATTTTTGGATTCACAAAACTAAAAAAATATTGGTTATGAACTTTTGAATTATAAACTAACGAGAAACATCTTCTGCAATTATCTTAAAACTATTGTTTTGAATAAAAATAAGCAAATCAATGACTGATAAATCATGTTCGGTTCAATCGATGACCTAAACCATCTCTATGAATAGACTAAAACGCAGTGGCGGAGGCAACAAATATTATTGTTGGGGTCATAGACAAAGGTATGGGGCAAAAGTAAAATTATGAATGGGGAGCATTATATAGATCAAGCTGTAAGTTATGCTAATTTTTTAATCTTGTCGGGTTCATTGCCCCCTTGTTACTGAACGTGGCTCCGCCACTGCTAAAACGTCGTGCCTAAAGCGTCGTGGAGCGGCCTGAAGCGTCCGATCTGCAAAGGTTTGTACATATAATGGAACGGGTTTGGGCAGCCATTATATTTCGGAAACCGTGATCCGCATGGACCTGACAGCCAAGACCCGCTCGGAAACAATTCCACTGCAATCCAGAACAGAACGGAACAACTTTTTGCCATCTCTACTTATTTAGTATCACATCATTATTCGTATAATATATCTCGTAGCCTAAAATCGTATAATATAATTTGTAGCATAAAATCAAAGCAACATAACCTGCTTCGCACATGTTTAATGGTATCGGGATCGGGGTCATCTCCAATCTAGTTGTAGTCATCGACTGCATCAACACCTTTTTGTTTATCCTTCGACTCTTTCAAATCTTTTGAAGTGCTCAAAATCCAAAACCAAATCTTCTCCTCTAGAATTTTTGGTTTGTTTTCTGGTTGAATCATGGTTCACATTGGTTTTCTTACTCAGGTTATAGGAAAACCACGTACTTGAATTAGTGACCCACTGCACCGCCCAATGTCCACTACCTAAATAAAACTAGAACACGTTTCTTTGTTTAGCATTCGTATCAAATTTAGTTATTTGCCTTGCGATAATTATTCTTTGTAATTTTGGTGATCCAGGTTGGCATTAGACTGAAAATCTAGGACCTGGCTCAGCTTTTTTTTTTGAACACCGACCTGGCTCAACTTTAAATCGACTTAAGTTGACTAACTTCTTTAGATGGTAGCAATACCCCCATCATATATGTATTTCTACCGAATTTTCAGTTGTAGAGATACCAAGGTACAGTTTACTCTCCAAGAAATAAGGATAAACCAGTTTAGACTATTACATATCCGCCATACTCTTGTTTCAACCCGTTCCGGAAAGAAAAGTTCACACTCCATACTCTTTTCGACTACATGTACGTATTCATTTTTTTTATTTTTAGCTAGGTATACAGTATTGTTAATAAGTTATTAACGGATTTGTTATATTTATTTTTCGTGTTCTAATAAGATGGCTGTTCATTATTTGAGAAGTTAGTATGACTTCAGTGGTTTAGTCAAATTAACGGCGCACATTGGAGAGAGGCAATGCTTTAAATTATTGTAATGATTCACTTAAAAATTGCTAGTTCTACTTTAATTTGTGTTCATTAATTTTATCAAGACTCTTCATCACTGCAACATGTAGACATATAGAGATTACAATTCAGATATATGGGTCAAATATATATAGTATAAAGAACATATGATTATTAATTGGGCAATATTATAGAGTTAATAATACAATGGCTTCATGATGGTATGAATTATTAATTAGCGTATGCACTGAGCTAGTGGAATCTAAATACTTATTAGTCAAATATTCTTAGATTATACACTTTTGACCAGCCAAAAGCCTAATTGACTGGTAATTGGTATACATCTGCTGCCATGATAAATACATATAAAGAGATTATATTAATCAAAGCACTGATTAACAAGTTCTGAATGATAATCAGAAACGTGTGCCCTACCACATCCACACAGTCTAAAAACGTAATCAGTACTGCCGATAATTTCGGTAGTCTATATTTAGATATGATTTTACTTTGAACTGATTTATTTGGTTTACTTTGCATGGAGTCCCGGTTATGTCTTCTCCCCCACACCTTGAGATGGGCAAAATACACTATTTTAGTGGGCCTATGTGAGGCCCAAAAACAAAATTTTGTTGGGAAATAAAATGGACTTAGAAGGTCTATTTAACGCGTAACATTTTATCCGACAATTTTTTTTTAGAAAAAATGTTAAATCCGGATCTATTAAAAACATACACCTAATTTCAGGATAAGATGTGTAATTCACGGATAGATTCTCCCCAAGTATTAAATGGGTCGAAATACAGTAGTCCATATCCATATATGGATGACCAAAAAAATGTGACCTAGTTTGTTTCGTATGAAAGGTAGATCAAACCTGAAATATGGTGGCATTCCAAACCCTTTATTTACCACTTGACCACAAGCTCTCAGTCTTTTTATCTGACAATCTTGATATGTGCTTTGTCACACTATTTAAAAACTACTTAACAAAAATATACATTCACAATTTCATACCAATGTTAATGTATATACAGGGTAGATATGTTAACTAGGGCCGAAGTCCGCAGTCCGAACCTGTGTGACCCTAAAAATTACTGGGTTTGGACTTAGTTTTATAAGTCCAAAAAATTAGACCTTTCGTACTAAGTCCATTTGAGCTTTGAATATATTGGATTTAAGCCCGTCTGGCTAGGACCAGTCCGAAAACCCGAAATTTGGTATTTTACTTTAAATATTGTCATTCTTGTAATCAAAACATTTATTAGTATTAACATATTATTTTAATATTTTTAATCCAAACTCTAATAAAAATATAAAAGTTGTTAATGCACCTTTTTGTTTGATCATTACAAATGTCGTATTTATATTTTGCAAATATAACTTCTTCTTTTATAATATAGTTTTTCAACATACAAAGTATGAAAAGTTTGATCATGTATATCATAAATTTTGTTCTCTTATATGTTTAGTTTAGATTTATATTTGATTATTTAAATCTTATTAAATTTGGTTAGTTTATAATATGATTTTAAAGTATACGAAAAAGTAAAATATTTTTGATAAAGAAGAAAAGTTGAAAATCACTATATTTTTTTTTGTTAAAACTGTTTTTTTTTATATAAAATTCATATGTATTATAACGGTAGAAATGACAATGATAAATTATTTTTCGAAAAGCTTAAAAAAATCCGAAAAACTCTATAGTCTTATAAAGGCCGGATCGGACTTTGAATTCTAAGCCCAAAATATTTCTAGACCGGCCCGAACCGGACTTAAATATTTACGGGCTTAGCGGATTTGGGCTGGGCCGGACCAGCCCGAATTGACACCTCTAATACAGGGCCTTCCAAATTTAATTTTAGACCATGTTCAAAAATATTGTCGATCTATTTTAAAAATGTAATAAAATAGTTTTAACTATCTGTATATATATTTTATGCTTTTCTAAACATTATATGCTCTAAAGTTAGATATGTATCTAAAATTTTAAAATTTTAGATTAATTAGTTAACTAACTTTTTTTTTTAAATTGTTTTTTTTTTATTTGGATCTTGTTAGACCGTTCCGTTTGGCCATACGCTATTAGGGTCCTGAATATATACCACCTCAACGTATATATTAAATATGACAAAATATCACTTGTTAAATTTTACGTCCACCCTTTTTACAAAAAAAAAAAAAAAATTTACGTCCACCCAAGACAGCTAAAATTTAAACTAAAAGACAAAGTTGATAGACCATGCGTACGTGAATTTGTTACAAACTCTTAATAGCAACGAAACGTCTTCCACAATTCTATCGCGAAATCGAAAACTTGATTTAAAATTTCAAGATTGAACTTTAGTAGTGAAAAGGATTTTAGATATTTTATCAACATTGTGAATTTTTTAACAAGCCGACACATGTAGCTTTTGAAGCCAATAATATGCAGTTCATTCTATTAGGAAAAAACAAATAAATTTGAATCCACACAATATTGAATATCCACGTGATAACTAACACAAGATGAACTAAGGTCTTATCAACAAATCAAAGGTCCATGAGATATCTATCCAAATCTTGACGAAAGCTAAATGATAGCTATATGATGACAGCGATACTGAAAGTGAAAATGCCTTTATATACATATATTAATATAGTGTTGTATTAAATATATGTACATGTATATAAGATTTCCCCCCAAGCCATATTTACCAAGCAAGCAGCATGTATGTATTAGCTTTTTACACATTAGCATCTTTTTTTTTTTTTTTACACATTAGCATCTCAACCAAGAATTTCTTTTTTTTTTGCTAAATTATAAATATTATTACTGAAAATAAAAGTTCGGTTTCAAAGTGAATTATATCCACAATCTGCTTATACAACCATTTTGTATCTAAGAGGCCGTAAAAAGTTTTTTTAAAAACTCTAAAAACTAAGGGATTAAGTCCAAGGCTTCTAACAAGAGAAAGCTTGAAATTAATAGGACAATAAGATCAAGAACACAACAATTTAAACACCATGTTCAAAGCACTTCATGCTGAAGGAAACAAGAGTATAACTAAGGAGAAGTTCAGTCGAGAGACTCACCGAAGTGGCTCCAAGCAGGCATCGACTGAGACGCATGTCTTACGCCCTGGAGCTCTGCTGGAGGAGGACGTCGACAAACAAATCCCTAGCTATCTCGACTGGAGACAAAAGTTAGAACTCGTTGCGACGCTGCAGACATGGAAGCGCAAATTACAGTCAATTGTAGACGGTACAACAGGCTCCTTAAACAACCCACGAGGCACAGAAAATGCAACATGGCCAAGAAGGAACACTAAGTAAGACCGTCGGAGCTAGAGATGGGCATTTGGATACCCATTCGTGTTCAAATCGGATATTTCGGATTTTCGGGTATAGAACCTTGTTCGGGCATTTATGTACTTTGGATCGGGTTCGCCTATTTAGTCTGAGTTCAATTATTTCGGGTCAGGTTTGGATATTTAGATTTTGAAAGAAAAAATTAAAATTTTCATTTGTAAGTTTATTGTATTTTAAAATTTAGCTTTTGATTAACTGAGTTTTTTAATAAATTGAATGATTAATAGATTTGGAGATAACATTTCAAAAAATAAATAAATCTTAATTTGACTATTGTTTTTAGACTTTGGGTGTAAACTTTTGTTAATACATGAAACTAAAAGCTTGACATGCATTTTAAATAAGTATCAAATTATTTTCTCTGTAATTATATGTATATTATATGATCTTAAAATATGTGTAACATCAATATAAATATTTTAAATAAAATGAAAGATGTAAACTAAATATATAAGGTAAACATAAATATGTTCCGTTATCTTTGGATATCCACTCGGGTTCGGATATCCAATATCTCCTTAATCAATACCCGAACGAGTATTTTGCTATTTCGGCTCGGGTTGTTTGGATCAGATTCGGATACGGATACATATATCAGGTAAAAGGCCCACTCCTAATCGGAGCTATGAAACAAAGGAATAAAGCACGAAAGGAGATATAAAGCTCCTTGAGAACAGGCCACTGAACAGGCTCTAGATAGCTCCACCTTGATGCAAATGAATCTCCAACATCGGATTGTCATGTCCCCGATCCTGGATTGATCATTTGGATCGACCATGGTGCAAGGAGACGCGCCAGTCAGGTCATGTGACCTAAACACAAGGGTATCATGGCCTGGAAGTAAGGTTAAGGGCATCAGGAAACTAAGATATAGCTAAACCAAGAAGGAGACAAGTATAAAGGAGCTGTACAAAGTGTATGGCAGCTGGGCGATGCAGTGAGCAAGCTCGGCCAGCTAGATGAAGTATAGTGCAGCTCAGTGTAGCTCACTGAAGAGTGTGTCAGCTCCCTGAGCTGGATGAACTAGCTCACTCAGCTGGGTCAGCTGGGAGTCAGCTCATCTCAGCTGGATGGACTGTTCGGGTTTCGGGCCGATGGTCCGGGTCTGGGCCGGTGGCGGGCTGGTTGGTCCGGTCATTGGGTCTGTGGGCTGTTGGGCTCATGTGGGCAAGTCATGGGCTTGGGTATCACCCTGGGCTTGTCATGGACGTGCCTAGATGGGTCTGGAACCTTCCATGGCTGAACAGGTACGATCTGGACCGTTGATTGCAATCGATGGTCAAGATCTGTTCCGAAGGGCTGCGTGGAAGGGATGTGTCTCTTTGCACATGACTCCTGGTTGCCTATAAATAGGGTGCACGACCAGAGATCATTTCATTCAGTTTCTCTCTGTCTGATACAGTCAGAGACAAAGGACACACGTCCTAAACACAAAGATCCCCCAAAGAAAAACGAGGATCCAAGCCATAAGGGCAAGATCTGCGATCAAAACCATAAGGGCTTGATCCGAGTCTGGTGCATATGGCTTGAGCCATATGAGGCCGTGGCTTATATAAGTCACTAAGGCCAATAGGAAGACCTATTCCTGAAGGGAATTAGGCGCAATGGACCAAGGGTCCAAGGGCGGTTAGCCGGGAGACGAGCGGACCAACCTGCAAGAGCTATAGCGGCTGTAAGTGGTTCTATCTCTGTATCTTTATATTATTATGTCTATATGATATATATACATATGGAGAACGTGGTAGTTATCCATGTTACCATGTCATAGACCCTCATGTCATGGTCGGTTACGTTGATCGCTAACCATAGCCAATAGATTGGATCAAGGGGTACTAGTCGCCAAAGGTTGCGTGTTGCCAAGAGTCATGAGTTACCAAAGGTTGTGAGATACCAAAGGATGCAAGTAACCCAAAGGTACGAGATACCAAGGGTTGCAAGTATAAAAGGGAACGAGGACCAAAAGGTACCAATGACCAAAGGGTGCATCGTGATCCAAAAGCGAATGTACTGTGATCCAAGATCTGCGATCATGTCGTGATCCAAGAGGTACGAACGTGTCGTGATCCAAGAGGTACGAACGTGTCGTGATCCAAAGGGTACGAACGTATCATGATCCATGGGATGTGTACGGGTCGTGACCGAAAGGATACGAACGGGTCGGGACTGAAAGGGTACGAACGGAACGAGACCAAAAAGGGTACGAGTGATTCGATTGATATAAGGACACCATTTGCATTGTGTTGGGCATGGACTCACACAATGGCAATGGGTTCTTAGTTTAGGTCAATACATGAGTGTAAGGAAATAGCGAAGGCCTTAACGGCTAAGTGCAATCCATACATCGTGATTGATGTGTGAACCATGATCCATGGTTAATGGATGGATGGTTCTACCCGCAAGGGCTTAGTGGGATATCTTACTATCAACCTCGGGTTGGTGAGTAAGATAGGCGCCGTATGCCTTATGTAGGGCATGGACCCACATGATGGCAATGGAAGGCCGGTTATGTCAGTACATGCTAAGTAGACGATGGCTTATCATGACTAAGGGTCGGTTCATGTTCCATGACGGTGGATCGATGGCCGAGTACTAGTATAGATAGTCACGTTGCTGGAGTATGAGCATTGATGTGATTATCCAAGATGTCAACCTCAGGGTCGATAACTTCAAGATTGGCTAACAGTCATGACGAAGTGTATGGCCAGTATTATGTGTCGTTGACCATAAGTACTAAGCCTAAGTGTGACTGTTCAAGGAATGCCGTGTAAGGATTGATCATGGTTAAGTATGGACGACCTGACCATAGATAATGGAACCAGGTGTCGAAACTAACCTGATTAACGAATACATCGGTTGGTATGAACAAGTCATATCTTTGTCTGGGTTAAGTCCCAAGGCCGGTCAGGCCAGATGAAGACTCTTCGAATCCAAAGTCATGTGAGGATGGTTGGTTGATTGACTTAGGATTATGATGGGCTTTGTTAGTCCAAAAGAAGGACTTGGTACTATTGTCTATAAGGCAAGGGAGTGTGCATGAGCCAAAAAAGGGCCAGATGCATATCTCTTAACCGTTCGAAGACTTCTCAAAGGTTACTTATGTCTGTGGGGATGGTTGGTTGAATGACTAAGTACCTAGGGGAGCTGTTTAATGCAGGAATCATTATAAGGACCTTAAGTAAGATCATTGAGTGATCGTGGTCCAGTACACAAGCAAGTGTAGTTCAAGTCAATGGTGGTCCGATGAGCTAACCAGCTCCGTAGATGTGGCCAAGGTATGATCTAGCTATGTTTACATAGATCTAGATAGAATGGTTTAGGGGAATGGAACCTCAAATCGTATGACTTGGTTTCGGTTTAGGATTGACCTTTAAGCTGATTGGTAGTTGAGTAAACTAACCAAGGCTAAGGTAATTCGACTAGACAAAGGTTAGATTGGTTTTAGACCAATGGTTGATAGTTAATATTCCGCTGTGCATAAGTTGAAAGGATCTAAGCTAGTGAATGACTAAGGTAGTCTTAAGCTAAGGTCTAAGATAGACTTCGCCCTTAGGCGAAAGTATAGATAAAGCACTGAAAAATTAGAGTGGTTCGGTCAGGAGTATGGACCGAGCGACGTGAGGCATCGACCGCGGCCTAGCCGGCCGGGTTCGGGTCTTACAAGTTGGTATCAGAGCATGCTTGATTCTAGGATCGTTGGGTTGTGGTTGTTCACCCATGCATCCGGACAAGTATATGCTGATGTGATTAATCCACCAGTTTTATTGTTGACTCAGCTGGAGGAAGTTAACAATGAAGCTGGATTGACTGTAAGTCAGCTCAACCCTACTAAGGTTCTAGTGGGGGAGAGCTGAGCTGCAGCTGGAAGGGGAAGTTGAATCCTCTTGTGATGTGAACCGGGCTGATTCAAACATTGTTGCAAACAATGAGAGGACTAACCGGTTGATTGGGCAGCTGTTTTGGCAGCTAATGATCAAGCTGGGCCAGTAGCTGAGGTGGTCTAGATTGATCCACCAGCTAGGGCAGCTTGGTTAGTGGACTACCTGAGGGTGCTGGAGCACATAGCTCAGATGAGAACTAAGTATTTCTCATGTAGTATGGATCCTTTTGAGGCAGATGAGTGGAGGTTCTGATTGGGTTGTAACTTCAGCTCAACTCACTGCTCAAAGGTAGTATGTTCCAAACCAAAATTATTTCTGGAAATTGAGACGACCATGGAACCTTACTAGGTGAGCCAAAAGGGAGCTGAGGCAAGATAGGGTATCATGCTTGTGAACGGGAAAGTTCCAAGGTGAACCGGCTTGGCCAAGATGCATTCTCCAAGGGCAAGATCCTGAAACAGAAGGTTGGTTGATCTAGTTATCTGGAAATAATAGACGGATTGGACGGATCGATGCAGTGCAAGATCTTGTATGGATGACCTGGACCAGGGAAGTAACATGAACCTGAGAGTGGCTTAGGTTGAAAGAAACGTGCAGCACTCTTTGGGCGTAAGTGTTATCCTTGGTGGCCGTTCAAAACAAGTGAGCATTTGCGAGGTTCAAGTTGGTTTAAGGGAGACGCTACATGGCTAGTATACGAGTGGCTTGGGATCAGATGGATCAGCTTGGACTCAGGTATAAGTCAAGGTAGGATTCCTTAGATCAAGTTGAAAGGATTGAGAACACGATGCTAAGTGGCTTGGTATGATGGGGATTGAGGTATATTAAAAACACTCTTGTGAATGGTATGGGACATTCACATAAGTGTGACACTTTGGAGAATGGTATGGGACATTTTCCAAATGTGTGATCAAACCGATATCTTACTCATCTAGGTACTTAATGATCGGTGGTGTGGAAACACATGTACTTTCTGATACTGGAGCTACACATAGGTTTGTGAGTCCAAGATTGATCGGAAAGGGTTTGTTCTAGATGGGAACATGGGATTGTCTGGTTAGAGACATCCTGGTATTGATCACAGACAGGGTAATGCCTGCGGATCTGGTTGTTGATCACAGACAGGGTAATGCCTGCGGATCTGATTGTAGTCCGCCTTAAGAATCACGAGGTGATCATAGGCATGGACTGGCTTAGCAAGAATCGGGCCACCTTGGACTGTCATCATGAGAGGATGCAGTTTGAGAGTGGGTGTGGACCCCCGATCAAGTACCAAGGTATTAATCCGGCCTCTGGATGCTTAGTGTTATCAGCAGTCCGTGCAGAAAGGATGCTTGAGCGGGGTTGTTGAGCCTAGTTGGCCACAACCAGCACTAAGGAGGTCGTAGGGGTTGGTGGCCCGGACGGGATACCGCTGGTCAGTGAGTTCGAGGATGTGTTTCGGGCGCTACAGGGCATTCCCCCTGATAGGGCTGACCCGTTCATAATAGAACTGGAACCAGGGACGGCCCCAATGTCAAAGAACCCATACTGCATGGCTCCTTGCCGAGATGGCCGAGCTGAAGTCGACCAAGTCCTAGTGAGGGACGAGAGTCGCAGGACAACCAAGTCGGAGATTGACCTATGATTGGAATGAGACGGTGGAGTCCCGGAGTGGACAGGACCGGAATGTGATCGAGTTCTTTAAGACCTGACTGATACATCGAGTAGTCTTGGAGATTGGGTAAATCTACTAAGACTCGAGTATGCAGTAAGTTCTTAAGGACTAAAAATGATCTAATCATGGACTAGGATCAAAGTATGACTATGTCTGGTGATGGACAGAAGTCAAGTACGAGGCGGTTTAGTCTAGTAGGGACTAAGATCGCAATAGGGCCAAGCTGGGATAAGCTGTGGTCAGCTAAGGAATGATCCAGTAAGTTGTGACTGGGGTCATGAACCTTAGCGGATGTGCAGGATGCAAAGAGTTCAGTTGGAACCTTTGTCATGATAGGGGATGTAAGCACCACTGGATTCGAGGACGAATCCATTCTAAGTGGGGGAGACTTGTCATGTCCCCGATCCTGGATTGATCATTTGGATCGACCATGGTGCAAGGAGACGCGCCAGTCAGGTCATGTGACCTAAACACAAGGGTATCATGGCCTGGAAGTAAGGTTAAGGGCATCAGGAAACTAAGATATAGCTAAACCAAGAAGGAGACAAGTATAAAGGAGCTGTACAAAGTGTATGGCAGCTGGGCGATGCAGTGAGCAAGCTCGGCCAGCTAGATGAAGTGTAGTGCAGCTCAGTGTAGCTCACTGAAGAGTGGGTCAGCTCTCTGAGCTGGATGAACTAGCTCACTCAGCTGGGTCAGCTGGGAGTCAGCTCATCTCAGCTGGATGGACTGTTCGGGTTTCGGGCCGATGGTCCGGGTCTGGGCCGGTGGCGGGCTGGTTGGTCCGGTCATTGGGTATGTGGGCTGTTGGGCTCATGTGGGCAAGTCATGGGCTTGGGTATCACCCTGGGCTTGTCATGGACGTGCCTAGATGGGTCTGGAACCTTCCATGGCTGAACAGGTACGATCTGGACCGTTGATTGCAATCGATGGTCAAGATCTGTTCCGAAGGGCTGCGTGGAAGGGATGTGTCTCTTTGCACATGACTCCTGGTTGCCTATAAATAGGGTGCACGACCAGAGATCATTTCATTCAGTTTCTCTCTGTCTGATACAGTCAGAGACAAAGGACACACGTCCTAAACACAAAGATCCCCCAAAGAAAAACGAGGATCCAAGCCATAAGGGCAAGATCTGCGATCAAAACCATAAGGGCTTGATCCGAGTCTGGTGCATATGGCTTGAGCCATATGAGGCCGTGGCTTATATAAGTCACTAAGGCCAATAGGAAGACCTATTCCTGAAGGGAATTAGGCGCAATGGACCAAGGGTCCAAGGGCGGTTAGCCGGGAGACGAGCGGACCAACCTGCAAGAGCTATAGCGGCTGTAAGTGGTTCTATCTCTGTATCTTTATATTATTATGTCTATATGATATATATACATATGGAGAACGTGGTAGTTATCCATGTTACCATGTCATAGACCCTCATGTCATGGTCGGTTACGTTGATCGCTAACCATAGCCAATAGATTGGATCAAGGGGTACTAGTCGCCAAAGGTTGCGTGTTGCCAAGAGTCATGAGTTACCAAAGGTTGTGAGATACCAAAGGATGCAAGTAACCCAACGGTACGAGATACCAAGGGTTGCAAGTATCAAAGGGTACGAGGACCAAAAGGTACCAATGACCAAAGGGTGCATCGTGATCCAAAAGCGAATGTACTGTGATCCAAGATCTGCGATCATGTCGTGATCCAAGAGGTACGAACGTGTCGTGATCCAAGAGGTACGAACATGTCGTGATCCAAAGGGTACGAACGTATCATGATCCATGGGATGTGTACGGGTCGTGACCGAAAGGATACGAACGGGTCGGGACTGAAAGGGTACGAACGGAACGAGACCAAAAAGGGTACGAGTGATTCGATTGATATAAGGACACCATTTGCATTGTGTTGGGCATGGACTCACACAATGGCAATGGGTTCTTAGTTTAGGTCAATACATGAGTGTAAGGAAATAGCGAAGGCCTTAACGGCTAAGTGCAATCCATACATCGTGATTGATGTGTGAACCATGATCCATGGTTAATGGATGGATGGTTCTACCCGCAAGGGCTTAGTGGGATATCTTACTATCAACCTCGGGTTGGTGAGTAAGATAGGCGCCATATGCCTTATGTAGGGCATGGACCCACATGATGGCAATGGAAGGCCGGTTATGTCAGTACATGCTAAGTAGACGATGGCTTATCATGACTAAGGGTCGGTTCATGTTCCATGACGGTGGATCGATGGCCGAGTACTAGTATAGATAGTCACGTTGCTGGAGTATGAGCATTGATGTGATTATCCAAGATGTCAACCTCAGGGTTGATAACTTCGAGATTGGCTAACAGTCATGACGAAGTGTATGGCCAGTATTATGTGTCGTTGACCATAAGTACTAAGCCTAAGTGTGACTGTTCAAGGAATGCCGTGTAAGGATTGATCATGGTTAAGTATGGACGACCTGACCATAGATAATGGAACCAGGTGTCGAAGCTAACCTGATTAACGAATACATCGGTTGGTATGAACAAGTCATATCTTTGTCTGGGTTAAGTCCCAAGGCCGGTCAGGCCAGATGAAGACTCATCGAATCCAAAAGTCATGTGAGGATGGTTGGTTGTTTGACTTAGGATTATGATGGGCTTTGTTAGTCCAAAAGAAGGACTTGGTACTATTGTCTATAAGGCAAGGGAGTGTGCATGAGCCAAAAAGGGCCAGATGCATATCTCTTAACCGTTCGAAGACTTCTCAAAGGTTACTTATGTCTGTGGGGATGGTTGGTTGAATGACTAAGTACCTAGGGGAGCTGTTTAATGCAGGAATCATTATAAGGACCTTAAGTAAGATCATTGAGTGATCGTGGTCCCATACACAAGCAAGTGTAGTTCAAGTCAATGGTGGTCCGATGAGCTAACCAGCTTCGTAGATGTGGCCAAGGTATGACCTAGCTATGTTTACATAGATCTAGATAGAATGGTTTAGGGGAATGGAACCTCAAATCGTATGACTTGGTTTCGGTTTAGGATTGACCTTTAAGCTGATTGGTAGTTGAGTAAACTAACCAAGGCTAAGGTAATTCGACTAGACAAAGGTTAGATTGGTTTTAGACCAATGGTTGATAGATAATATTCCGCTGTGCATAAGTTGAAAGGATCTAAGCTAGGGAATGACTAAGGTAGTCTTAAGCTAAGGTCCAAGATAGACTTCGCCTTTAGGCGAAAGTATATATAAAGATTGAAAAATTAAGAGGTTCGGCCAGGAAGTGGACCGAGCGACGTGAGGCGTCGACCGCGGCCTAGTCGGCCGGGTTCGGGTCTTACACGGATTGTCCTCAAACCCTAGTAATCTACACCGGTAGCAGGAAGGAGCAGCCAATCAACCACCAAAGGAAGCCATGGGTGTTGTCGCTTGAACTAAACAAAACAGAGTCCTCGGTGATTTGCCTCTTACCCACCTTTCACTCAAAGACTTGAGAGGAGAAGCTCTACCAACAAACCGTGAAGCAAATCGATAGTGGAGACCAACTGGGACGAGACGATGAGGCTGGAGAACAGAGACATCAGCAACGCGTCAGAATTTCTGGTAGGTCTTGGATCTTAGATCTGACCCAAAATGAGCGTAACTGGAGGCTATAGATGAGTTCCAAAAGCCACTCAAAAATCGTCCTTCTCGTTTCTATTCACCAGAGTTTTATAAAAACCAAAGACATTCTAATTTCTAAAAGTTGTGGAGATTCAATGAATCCAGAAACACCACATAAGGAAGAGATACAAGAAGGAAAACAACTCGGAATTGAGGCGTCGAACAGAAAAATGATGGGGTGGCGAAAAAAATCCCTACGGCAAGCTTACCGTCGAGCTCGAATCTGAAAATAATTAGCAGCGGTGCTAGAGTTTTCTGAAGGTTGGGAAAGACTTTTGAGAGAAGGTTTTCTCTCTCTTGCATTCTGTTGGCATGTATTTTTGTGTCAACCAAGAATTACTAGTATAAATTAAAAAGAAATTAAATCCAATAACCAAAAAATCTATAATTCATTAACTAACCAAAAACTCATTCTCTCTCTTACTTTTTCTTTTTATTTCTCTATTTTTTCTCCCAAAATTTAATTTTCCTTTTTTTGTTATTTAACTAATAAGCCCTAAATTAAAATATCATTTACGTCTACATGTATGATGAACATTTTATCATATATATCCCGAACTTTTTTTTTTTTCGAAAGCTTATTCCCAAACCTTTTTTTTTTTTTTTTTTTGAAAAAGGGCTTAGTTATTCCCAAACTTGCTACGTGTGGAAGATACCAATCCCTATATATCACGCATTTTCAACATCAACGCCATGTTTGAACACATTCAAAATCTGCAAGATTTGTTTTAAAGTCGCATGTGATCTCTTTACGCATTAATTATAAGTTTGAAGTTTTCTTTTTAAAGCTTATCCAACCGCGATCATATTCGGCTAATTTATACAGGGTGTTCATATATATTATTATATACTACTTTAGTCAATGAAAGGAACCATTCGAAATAGTTAGGGGACATGCAAGTATATAATCGATAGAAAAAGTATATAACTGAAAAACTAAAATCTAATTGAATAAAGGGACGAAAAGTATTATTTATTGAATCACTCGAATCTCGTGTGGGGTTCTCACCAAAACAAAATCTAATTGAATAAAGGGACGAAAAAGATTAACGTAGGAGAGTTGACTTTATATCTATCTAACGAGCTGATAAAGAATTTTCAAAAATACGCGGTCCAATAAGGCCATTTGGTCTTTCGTCTAATGACTTGACACACCAATTTGGTTGGTGCATACCAAGTTACCAACTAATCATAAGTTGCAACATAGACCCGTCTCTCTCTGTTAGGGACACACTAACAAAAATTAAGGACCGACTTATATTTTTTATTATTATTTGTTTCATTGAGAAATTTTTGTAACAACGTAACCATATTGTTATAGCAGACTAATATGATCACTATGATATCGCAATTACCCGTGATATAATTGATCGATTTAATATACACGGAAGTGGTAACTCATCCATAATCTAATAAGCCCCTTGATCTACTAGTATATATAATTAGCATTAAAATTATAAAACATTATATATTTATTTGAACTCATCTTACAAGAAAATGATAGTTAAATGTTTTTTATCTTTTCATATCCGAATTATCCTCAAACAAAAGATGAAAGCTTGTGTAGAGAATAGAGAGAGTGTCTTATGAAAGGTAGAGATAATTCTTATGTTTTGTCTAGGTAGAGAGAATTCTTTTATGTTTTGTCTAGCCGAATGACAAAAGCCTTCAACCTTATTTTTATGATCTCATCTCCTACTTTACATACCTCTCCTTCTTAGGATATATATTAAACCGAATATACATACCTTCATATATATTTGAGTTAGGGACGACAATCAAACCACTAAAATGTAACTTAACTGGTCTTGAACCATTATCATTTAATTCAGCTCATCATAGAATGCAAATGACATCCAAATTGGTTTCAATGTATAAAATTCCATGTGTCCATCAACTCAATACTGAAAACTCAATCCAAATATGATCACTCATTATTTGGACCAAACCGAAATAACAATCATTAATCCATAAATCCCACAATTGGTTCACATCTCCAACAATGATTCATTTCGATAATCCTATAATATAATAAACGAAATTTGAAATTCATATCATATATGTTGGAAAGAAAAATAATTCTCATATAGTACTGTTTTATAGATCGAACCGCCAACATGTACTACTGGGAATATATAAATTGGAGTTGGACTAATTAATTTTTTTTTTCCAATGAAATGTTGAAAATTTTATGAGCCTATATACAACTCATTATTGTCCGATTAATATGATATACATTTACCATTGAGTCTAAGAGTTCGTTCCGCATGGATTTATTTTTGGTTTCCTTCTCAAAAGGTTTTGTTCTAATTAAAGTTGGACATCTATTTATATATTAGACTTTTATTTGTCTAAATTCCGAGGTGGAAGTTAGTTTGATATCTCATATTCTCCCCTTCAAACTAAGTACCACACCCATCTCTTGTGTTTTTCCTTCAGCGAATCATCTTGACACCACTTTGTCCCAGTAATCGCATAGTTTCCTTTGAAAATGTGTTTTCTATAACATCTCTTTCCTCTGAGAATATTCTCCCCACAACACCATATGTTCCATAATCTTCTGACTAGTTCTGCCACATACCTCCTCTTCCGGCTTGAAAGATCTCATTTCTACTTGAAAGGTATTCGGGTCTTCTTACAGATCTTCGTCAAACTCTTCTAATATTAATTGTTCGGATTTAACTAGTCTATGTCCAATATTTTGTTGTCCGATTAATACGATATTGTCTACTTTAGTCCTAAAATCTGACCCATATGTAATTATTTTTGTTTCCTTCCGAAAAATCTCGTTCTAGCTAAAATTAAACATCTCTTTATATATTAGACTTTTTTGTCTAATTTTTAATATAAAATTTAATTTGATATCTTACATGAAAACTTGCCTGCAAACTTCTTCTCTATGCAATAGTCTAGCTGAGTTTTATAATATATTATTGGAAACATTAAGTAAACTCTCTAGAATAAACTGATATATCTCGACCGGCCATTCTCACTCACCACAGCTCCCTGAAAATTCGATGAAAACATATTTCACTTTGTAGGTTGGTCACTGATCACTTCTTTATGTTTGTTTAGCTTCCACTTCACATTCCTCTAATATTTCATTGTTCAATGATTGTTTTTATGTTTGTTTCTCTCTTTTAGCTAGCATTGATTATACCAACTCTTCAACAAGGTATCTCTGTTTTATATCTTCCTTTACATGGATGATGCATCTTTCTAAATAAAACACAGAAACAAAAAGGAACAATAATCGTTCAGTTTAACTCCTTTTCATTATGACGCGCTTATGTGGAAGTTTTACTGAAATGATATATGACATACTGGTTTAATATATTTTTAGTATAAAAATTTAAAATAATGTTAGTAAATATGATACATAATTAAAATATAAACAACTGTTAAACATAAAATATCATCACTAGTTTTATATTCATATGGATGATTTATTGAATTTTGATGATTTTAGTAGTTTAATTACTTTGAGATACAAACTCACTACTGATCGGTTTATGGTCGAACCAATTATAAAATCCAACCAAACTATATATCCGGTTCATGACTGAATCCGGTCAACCCACAGGATCGGTCCAATTTTTAAGATATTGTTAAAAATCAAATCATTTCAAATTTGAAATTCAATACATCTTTTTTACAAAAAAATTTCTTTTCTCTTTTCTCCCCAGTAAAACTTTACTCTGACATTTAATTTTTTCTCTTATTCCTTATTTCTTATTTTGCTCATTTACTCTCCCAGTTGGCTATTTTTCCCAATCTCTTATAGTGTATTAATTGTTGTAAAATAATCATAGATATATTTAATTACATTTTTTCTTTGCAGCATCTACAACTGATTGCTATTTTCATTTTCAAATATTATAATAAAATAAAAATATTCTAATCCATTTCTATTTTTTCTCTAAAATAGAGATTGGTATTTTTCTTTTAATATAGAGATAAAAAAATTTCCTCTATTATAGAGTGATATTTCATATTTATAACCAAAACAACTGTTTGATTTAGTAAAATACAGTTTTATAAATAAAGAATCACTTTTTTACATAATAGTCTTTTAAGAATATTTAAGTTTGAAAAATGTTATAATTTTATGAAATTTTTCTAAAATTTTAAAGTAAAAAATTAATTATCAATTTTCATAAATTAAATTTACTTATTGTAAAATTTAATAGAATTTATTGAAAATATTTTTTTGTAGAAAATAAAGTAATATATTGGATAAAAACACATTTAAATTTTAGATGTTTATGTTTTAGTCTTTAGGGATAAAATAGAAAAAATACATTAAAAATGATATAACATGTCACTGTCGGAATTAAAAATGATCTTATATATAACATGTCACTGTCGGAAAATCGCCGGTCATCAGAGGATTACTATTTTTCAGAGCGGAAAAATATTATTTTACTCTTAACGTTCACACCGATCTCCATCCAATTCAGCACCCACGATGCTGAAAAAGCAATACAAAACCATATGCATAATGCATGGTAAATTACCGTTTATTTCCTTTTTACAAAAATCATGGTCCTATATATGTTCTTTTGGTCTAAATGTTAAGAGTGGAATCTAATATGTTATTCACTTCACGTCTTCTCTTAGAATCAATCAGTGAATATATTTCGTACAGGTTTTCTTTATACCGCACTCTTTATTTGACGGTTGATTTTAGTTTATATTTCTTCTATGTTTTAGGATTTACACATATTAATAAACATTAAATAAATATTTTAATTTAATAGTTGTGATAGTTTTTTAATTTCTCAATAAAATTATACGATTCATATTTTCAGTTTTAAATTTATGTTTTTAATTTGAAAACAAAATACATTAATTAAAGGTAGAACATTAATCTTTTGTGTGCAAAGAAAAAAACTAAAACATCATTATTTGGGGGTGAAATAAAACATCATTGTATTGGAAGAAGTGTCATAGTGATTCATCGTATTTATTTAGTGTGCGGGTTGCACAAGTAAGCACAGCTCAACAGTATACTGAAACTTCTAAAAACTTACACTGACTTATAGAGATTTACAGTTAGGTATACTATGCATGCTATGAAAAATTACCTTTAGACATATCATCATATCTAAATACAACTTTGTGGTAGAATTCATACAATAATTACGTAGCTTCCGGCCGGGCAGAAAATTAATCTAATCAACTTAAAAGTGTTTAATGGAAAACGACCTCATTAATTAACACCGCATATCAATATCAAACACCAAAACATTATTTACTAGTATTAATTTTAGGAATGAAACTGTTTCATAACGCTTTTGATTGCTTAAATCTGTAAATCAATTTAAAGAAATGTACCACTTAAATTCGATTGTAATTTAGTTTTAACATTTCTATGTAGAGAAGTAGAGAAGTAAGCAACCAAAAGCACTTTTTGCAATCGGTGACCATGAAAATGAATGAAATGAATACAAAAGGTTTGAACAAATTTTAACTTAAAGAATTGAATTGAAAAAAAAAATATAGAGGAACAAACGTTCCCTCTTAAATTTAGAAGAGGAAAATATTTCTTCACTATCTATCTTATTAAAACAGAAACATTCTATTGGACCTAACATTTATTTTGTAAGTTTTTAAATTAAATACACATTTATACTTTATATACTTTATAGTTAAACTTACATTAAATTATTAATGTTTCTTTCTTTAAACTACTATCTATATTTCCAAACAACATATTTATTTCTTTATACTACTATCAATGTTTCCAAACAATATATTTTTTTATACTACTATCAATGTTTACAAACAATACAATAATTAATCTTAGTTATGTTATATCTATCATTTTCTTTTTAAAATTTTGTAGAAACGTCATAATTTCATAAATTGTAAAATTATGAACTTTAAAATTTGGAGTATAAGATTACAAATTATGAAATTATTACAATTTAAATCAAATTAGATTACATATCGGTCATCCAACAGTTCAATCGGTTAATCTCGGGTTTTAGTAATTTTTTAATATGAATATTTTAAAAACCTAAATTGAATTGTCAGATCTCCGAATTAACCGGTATAATCACAATCGGGTTGAATTTAAAAACGCTGATTTAAATGCAAAAATATTTTAAACTAGAAAAGGTCCGCCCTACGGGCGGATAGCAAATAATAGAATTTAATTAAAATGTTAATTTATTTTAACTGGCATTAAAACTAACTTTTATATTTTTTATTAAAACAACTTATCCATTATTTAACTATTTATTTTAAAGTTGCAAATTTATTAATTATAAAAAAATTACTGAAGACTATTATATTGTTTTCTTTTAATATTTAGTTTAGTTTAACTAAAGTGACAGTTAGATTTAGTATTTAAATTGTTTTTAGAGAAATTATAAGTAATATGGAGTGAGGAGTGATCCATTCTAACTGAAAATCTATATTTAAGTTAGGTTGACTATATAATCTTTTAAAAGTGATCATTATTATTTAAGACTATACATGTTTGTTTGAGTTTTAAATATATTTGAAAATCAAATTAACTAGATCATGACCCGCTCGACCGAGCGGGAGTCATTTTTTTTATCTTTGTTTTTACTAAATGTTATACATGATCGCCAATGTGTATTAATATAAAATTTTGATAAATAACAATGTGTACTAATGTGTTTAAGTAAGCAATGTGTTTAATTACTAAATTTGATTTTTAAATTTTATAATAACGTAAAGTAGATTTTTTCTGTATTATTTAAAATATATAGTGCTATATATTTTGTATTTTCAACATTTATCATACAAAACTTACATTGGGGTATTATTTATATGAAAATATGTGTAACATAATATATTTATATATTATATAAACATATGCACACCCGCACGGGTTTTATTTTTAAAATGTATTCTATATTGTTTAGTTTTATGTAGTATCGAGTTTGTATAATTCAATTTTGTGTTTAAAGAACAATATCAAAACTGTCTTTCGTATGTAAAAATAACATTTTGCAAGCACGAGTTGTGTCTTTTTATTGTAACACAAAATTTTATATAAAACTTATGTTTTTTTGTACGTTACGAAATTTAATTTTTTAAAATAATTATTACGTAATTTCAAAGCGAATTTTATCTCTGAGGTCTAATATATTTTGTGTGTAATGGTTCAAAGCATTTTTGATATATATTATATTTTATTTGGTTTGTTTTAGTATTATTGTATAAGAATAATACTATACAATATTACTATATTCTATACAATATATGAAGCTATGTGTTATTTGTTTTAGAAAGTAGATTAGGCCCAACGTAGTTATAAGAATAGTCATATCTTTATGTATGTGTCTATGACTTATCTACCTAATGTTATTCATACTAATAAAATTAATATGGCCAATGAAAATATACTGATCAATTTAAAATGAATTGTATAGGGTAATTATAGAACGATTAATATTTTTTAGTATTCTTAGTATATATCTTATTTAAATCGACATGTAATAAATGTAAAAATCATATATGGAATATGGACAAAAAGAAGAATTGTATTTAAGGAAATACATCAATGCAAAGTTAGACTATGGTACATAATATATATAAAGAATGAGACGTTTAATTTAAATATATGAGGTCCACCTTAAAAAATCCACCTAGAAAAAGTTGTAATGTTCCTGTTTTAATAAGATAGATCACTTAATCTAAGCTGCATTTGAATAAACTTACTTTTATAACGTGGTCAGTTTAATTCTCATACTATGATAATTTTAATCAAATATTAATAAGCTTAAAGCAAAACTTTTAAAATCTCTAAAATTCAAAACAAAATCTTAAATTTCAAATTTTATTTCATGTTTAAGAATAAAATAACTAAATATCTGATAATATTTTAACATTTAGAAAACTTAACTCTGAATAGAATAACTAAATTATTTTTAAAATACAAAAAACAAACAAAATCTAAAACTAAAACTGCAACTAATATTATAAAAATTAAAATTATCCAAAACTTAAAAGTAAAGATATTTTTTTAAAAAGATTTTTTTTATTTATGTTTTAAAGATTTATTAGGTTCGTTTAAAACTTATTATTAAAATGAGGATAATTCAGGTATTAAAATGAACATAGTTTTTTTAAAAGTAAGTGTTTTAATTAAAATAGTAAGTTTAGGTGTTACTGATACCAAAAAAAGTTTAGATATTAAGAAGGCTAACAATGATCACAATCGTAATATTTTCGCAAAGTTGGCTTTGTTCAAAACAGTTATTCCAAAAAGTATAAAAGAATTGTGTTGTGTCAGAAATCAGATAAATGCCACAACTCACATCTAACCGAAAGCTCTAAATGCATAAGAACGATATGTACAAACTATGTTAACATCTTGCAAATTGTAAATGCTAAAACTTGCACACGTTCCGAATGCGTAAGATCAACATGTACAAAATAAATTAACGGTTTCTTTTGCAGATCAAGCTCTGGGGATAATTGCACTTGTAATAATTGATTGAAGAAGTTTAAATATTGAGTGATAATGATTATATTAACTTCTCTCCATCACCCATCGGGCTCCTTCCTCTTCTCCATCTCTGCTTTTCAGCTCAACTTTTCCTTCTCCTCCTGTCTGTAATGCTGTTTTCTTTGCTTTTCTTTTTTGTAATAAGAGGTTACCACAAATCTTGAGAATTTTAAAAAGCTTGGTAAAAATCTTAAAATATTTAACGAAAAAATGATGAGATTAACTAATGGCCACAAATCCTTTTTAGACCTTGGAAGTTCATATCAGAGACCAGAAGAGAATTCCCAACTCATGTTCTATTAGTTCTATTAGACACCGGATAAGTAGCATACAACATTCAGAGGAAATATGGATACAGCAACAAATTGATCACTAAGAGATATATTAACAACACAACCAGTCTAAAAAACAGAGAGCAAGTCCCATCCATGTTAGTGTTTTCAGGGTGGATGAAGACTAACTTCTTACGTTTAGTCAGGTATACACATAGCCAGAAGCTAAGTTCAACTGATCAGTTATGGTAACAAAATAAGAAACACAAACTACAGAAGTTGGAGACATGCCAAGAAAGAACAAAACTGTGAAGTGATCTTACTTGAAGCAACGGCAGGATTGAGTAAAGTCACATCCTCCCTTTTCAACTGAACTACAACTCTCCCAACTTCCTTAAAATCAAGCGATTTGTCTATCCGAGAACAAAACCCTATAAAGTCAAATAATTAGCCCTGCAAATTAAAAAAGATTGATAATCAACAGGTCAACAAATTGACAGGAAAATCGATTCCTCGCCCATAAACGAAAGATTTTGAAATAAAATTTATCAGATAAACAAAAGCTTTAGAATTAAAACTTTGGTAATAAAAAAACAAACTGAAACAAAGTCGACAAACAAAACTGAAATCTAAAGCGAGCTTGTCTATACCCATTAGCTCGCCACTGCGTTTCAAAATTTTAGCTTGTCTTTACATATATTTATACCGAAACCACACCGCCTCTCAATTCAAATTATGCTTTAAAGACAGATCGTGTGGGGGATAGAATCAATCGGATTAAAGAGGATGTCATAAATCAGACCGTTTCTGGTTGTGAGAAGAAGCACAAAGGTCACCGTCTCCCCGCCGCACGAAGACGTTGATCTTCTCGTATTCGATTCAGAGGCGTCATCATCTTAGCAGGCCGAACGGATATCACGACATTGGAGCCCAATCAGACAAATTACGCCATGAAAGCCCAAACCGACGATTAAATGAAACGATGCGTTGAGAGATACAGGACACGTGTCGCACCTACGTGAATCGAATTTGTGACATGGATGCTGATGTGTCTTCACCAGGAGGGAGGAAACTCTCTTTTATATAAATATTTGATTAAAATTATCATGAATTCCTAGGGGCAAAGCCCCGCGTAAGCGCGGAGTCGTGTATAGTTAGCATTTTATTGTGCTTCACAAATGATTGAGTATATGTGTGATGTGTGGTGATGAATTGGTCTTGTTTTCTCTGCGCTGGTGTTGTGTATATATATGTAGGTAGAGTATTTTGACATTGTTGAAGGGTTTTCTTTAAAATTAATGATTGTACTTCCAAATATATATATTTTTTTTTTGGTTTTTTCTACTTTTAATTGTAATTTTAAATTGGCAACAATGTATTTATAAACTGTGTTGTGTATATGTTATGTATCTACGGTATTTAACATTGTTGGAGGTTTTTATAAAAGAAAAATAATGATTGTACTCGCAACTTATATTTTTTTTTTTGCTTTTTTTCTATTTTTAATTGTAATTCTAAATTGGCGGTAACGTGTTTGTAAAATGCATACGGTAGATTTAAGTGTTTGTTGGAACTTAGCTGGCCAAAAATGTAACGAAGAAAGTATTTTCGTGGAAAACAAAATTGTTTTCGGTGGATCGTAATTAGACGGTTAGACCTATCATCACAAAATTATTGAAATCAACATCTTTACTGTATTATTGAAATATTTTGTCGTGATAACTTTAACTTCACTTCAACATTTTTACTTTATATAATCTTCTATTTTTACTTTATTACTGAAATATATATTAAAGAGGTAATATTTCTCCGAAGTTATAATAAGACAATGACTGACAAAAAAAAATAATAAGACAATGATAACAAAATCTGAAATGATCAAAGTGTTTATAAATTAGTAAACACATCTAATTTTATAATTTGAAGCATTTAAATAATCAAGAAAGAGACTTGTATGGATCATCTTCAAGACTATCCTTTCATAGTATTTTTCTTCTTATTTTGAAGAAAAAGAAAACAAATGAACAATTTTTTTTTTAAAAAACAGACAAAGATTAGTCCAAAATATTAGAATTCTTCTCAAGGCTTGAGAGCAATAGTAAACCCAACCTTGGCATTCTTCTCAATCGCCCTAGAGTCAACCTCTCCACAGATGGTAATGAACGGCTTTGGACGCCACTCGTGTTGGATCAGCGCGTTGGCTATACCTGCATTGTTAACAGGTGCCTTCACTGTGGTCAACGGGTCAAGAGAGTGCTGAGCACCCACGGTTATGGAGTCCACTTGGCTCTTCAAGTTGTAGTTAACCTGGGCTCTAACCACTGTGTTCTTCAACGGATTCACAGTGTGGTAATACGATGCATTCAATCTCTCACATTTTCATTCCTTTAAGCAAAACATTTCAAGAAACGATCAGACGACAAAAATAGAAAGCAGAGATTCTGAATTAGCATAAAAGTAGTGGATGCAAGGCACTTACAGATTAAGAGAAGCAATCAGATCATCCTTAGTGACTCACACCAGTAATGAAATGTTTGAAGTTTCAAGATTCAGTATCAAAGGACACATCGGTACCAAGAGCAAAGACACTGGTTCCAATCAAACTGGAGAAATTGACAACGGGGTTTGCTGTCAATCCAACACTGGTGGAAACACCAGCATGTGTGTGCAGATACTGGAGCTCCACCTGAGAACAAAACACACAAAGCATCACCAGTGAAGTGGTAAGGATCTGAAATAAAAGCAGAAAGACACATATCAAAAGAAAAAGTTATATTGAATATCTAAAGACAAGTTATGTGATGGTGGTCTTAAGTATTATTGCTTACAGAAGAATCAGAGGCAACTTTGATATCAGCAGTGAAGTTCTTGTTCTTGACTTGGGTAGCTACACTACCCACAAACAAATCTCCCCTGTTTGTTCCACTTGTAGTGATTGCCTAAAAACATCAACTTTATCACTGAATCACATGAAAACAAACCTTGAGTTTAAAGTTTATGACTTTTAATAAGAAAGCTTATAACAAAGACTAATCATCACATAAAGCGCAAAGCTTTATTCCAACGTAACAGACAGAGACTTACAAAACCGGTTGAAGAGTAAGTGGTGATAGTGAGTTTCTGGTCTCCTTGGTAATCCTTGTACAAAAGATCTACAATCCAAAGGCAACAAATTCAAAAACTCATTCTACAATCAAAAGAGTGAACCAATTTGACACCAAAAGTTCACGTAATGCAACAACTCAAAAATACTGTGTTAATGCCATCAAAAAGCGAACTGAAAGAAAAAAAATCACCTTTATCTCTGGTAGTGTTTATAACAGATCATAACATTTGTAACTTGTAAGAGATAAAGAAAGGGAGCTTACGTGTTCATAATGGTCAGGATTTCCTTGATAGCTTTGACTTTCACCCATTTGATGGCTGAAAACATTAAAATCAATCAACATTAGAAAACTGCAACACTATTAACTTTCCGGATCTTTTAGTTTTACTATGAAGTTCAAAAACATAAGACATCATCGGAAAGGAAAAATATTTCCCAAAGTTTCTAAATTGTCGATTGAATATATATAAATATATACACATAAATATATACAAGATAAAATCTAGAGGATGAACATACTGACAGATGAAGAAGCCATAGCGGAGCCACACCCAAAGGTCTTAAGCAAGCATCGGAGATTTGAACCGGTCTTATCATCGACCTTAATCTGAAGCTTCAGAGATGACCGGTACTGGCTGGCCCGGTTCATGGGGTTCTCGACGAAACAAAATAAACGACGTCTAAGGCTTCCGCCACATCTGTCTACATCTTTTTCTGGCGATTCCTCTTCCGGTGTGTAAAGCGAAACCGAATGTGAGAAATATATGGGTATATATATAGGATTACACAGACGAACATATGTGAATTGAAGTTAATTAAAGACGATTAAAGAGGTCACTCACCGTTACGGATCTTAATCATCTCCACCGCCGCATCATCGTTCAGAGGTTTCGAAGAGGACGACGTGTGAATTGAAGTGAATGATTAGGGTTGGGGACATGGGCCACGATAAACTAACGAAAGACAAAGCCCAAAATCCACCTCAATTCTCTAATACGCAGCATCTGATTAATCTGACGTGTCAAGCTGTGGGGTTGCGAATTTCTGAGCTGTCATCTGATGTGGCTTCATGGGAGGGATGAAAACAGTTCTTTATATATAAAGATACACACTTTTAAAAATTACCAAAATATTTGTTAAGTTATTAGTGAAATTTTTCATCGTAAAATATTCCGCGCTTCCAAAGCGCGGGTCAAGATCTAGTTCATCAATATATGAGAAACAATGAGGAACGGGGTGGGATCCATATGCTGTTCATTTGACAAAAAAAAAATATTTAGGGCCTGTTCGTTTTTCCATTTAAATGATCCATTTAAATGGTCCATTTGAATGGAAATGAGATTACTGTTTGTTTAGGCACTAACCCTGTTCTAAAACGCGCCCGTAGAGGACGATTACGCGCCGCTGCAACGCTGATCGGAAGAGCTCCGTGGCGAATACACTCTATGCGGCCAGAAAAATCGGAATAAGAAAAAAAAATCTGTTTTTGACCTTTTCAAGCTTGAAACGATGTTTATATGATAGATCTATCTTAGATCGATGTTTATAACAAGAAAACAAAGCTGAAACGAAGCAAATCATACCAAAAACTGATGAAAATTGTGACGGAATGAAAAAGCTGCGTGAAACTAGGTCTGGAAATGAAAGGAAGAAGATGAATGCAAAATTACGAATTCGCCCTTCATTAAATAAAAACAGGAAAAGAACAATAAAAGGCGTGACTTAGGCTTCGAACTCGCGAATTGGCAGTAATTTAAGCATTCCAAACCGCTGGGCTACATTAACTTTCTAGTCTTCTTCACTAAAATCATATTTAATGGATCTAATCGTTAATTATATCAAAAATTCCGCCCCGCGTACTCCCCGAGTTTATCCCGCTTTTCTATTAACTCGCTAGGCCCATATCAGCCGCACGCGTTACGCGTAGCGAGTTTCCGAACAGGGGGCACTAATAGTATATCTCATTTGGATGGTCCATTTGGATGACTTCTAAAATTTTAGGTTTAATGTTAGAGTCCATTTGAATGAACCAAATTGGACCATTTGAATGGAGATGATCCATTCAAAATAACATAATGTCTATTATACCCCTTATATAATTTACAAATTACAAACTTAAAATAATATCATTTTATCACTCACGAGAAATGACAAAACCGCAAAAACACGTTTTTTCGTCAAAACCGCAAAACGTGTTTTCCCGCCAAAATCGCAAAAACGCGATTTCCCGCCAAAATCACAAAAACGCGATTTCCCGTCAAAACCGTAAAAACACGTTTTCCCACCAAAACCGCAAAAACGTGTTTTCCCGCCAAAACCGCAAAAACGCGATTTTCCGCCAAAATCGCAAAAACGCGATTTCCCACCAAAATCACAAAAACTCGATTTCCCACCAAAATCGCAAAAATGCGGTTTTCCGCCAAAATCGCAAAAAGCGATTTCCCGTCAAAAACGTAAAAACACATTTTCCCGCCAAAACCGCAAAAGTGCAGTTTCCCGCCAAAACCGCAAAAATGCGTTTTCCCGCAAAAATGCGTTTTCCCGCAAAAAACGCAAAAACGCGTTTTCCCACCAAAACCGCAAAAACGCGATTTCCCGTCAAAACCGTAAAAACATGTTTTCCCGCCAAAACCGCAAAAACTCGTTTTCCCGCCAAAATCGCAAAACGTGATTTCCCGTTAAAACCGTAAAACACGTTTTCCCGTCAAAACCGTAAAAACATGTTTTCCCGCCAAAACCGCAAAAACTCGTTTTCCATCCAAAATCGCAAAAACGTGATTTCCTGTAAAACCGTAAAACACGTTTTCCCGCCAAAATCGCAAAAGTGGAGTTTCCCGCCAGAACCGCACAAACGCGGTTTCCCGCCAGAACCGCAAAAATGTGTTTCGGCCAAAACCGCAAAAATACATTTTCCCGCCAAAACCGCAAAAACGCGGTTTCCCGCCAAAACCACAAAATGCGGTTTTCCGCCAAAACTGCAAAAGCGTGGTTTTCCGTAAAAACGTGATTTCCGCCCAAAACAACAAGAATGTGGTTTTTCCGCCAAAACAACAAAAATGCGATTTCTCATCAAAACCGCAAAACCGCAAACCACGGTTTCCCGCCAAAATGCTAAATTTAAAATAATTATGTTTTAAATATAATAGATTAAATAATTAAAATTAATATAGTTGAAATTAATATCAAATATAGGGTTAAATCAAAACAAGGGTATTTTGGTAATTTGTTTAGATAATTCATCTAAATGAATCATTTGAATGGACAAACAAACGTAAGATCCATTTAACTGATTCATTTAGATGAATCACTTGGATGAACAAACAAACATCCAATAAAATCTGAATGGATCATATGAATGGACCATACAAATGGATCATTTGAATGGAGATAAACAGATGGTGAAACGAACAGTCCCTTAATTGATATCAATTTTAAGAAACAACAAATTCATCGTCATTTTTTCTTTGAAATGTGGTTACCAATTAAAAACACGTGGATTGTAATTTAGTTTGAACTTTCGAAAACCTATGAATGATACTTAAACATTTAGTTTAACGAGATATTTTAGGAAATTGGGTATGCGATACCTAACCTAGCATATTTACTTCGATTTTAAAATATACTAGTATAAAATCATAAATTTAAAAATTAATGAATGATTTTGATTTGCTAGCTGATCGACGATATAAAGTCAGCACCATAACTTTATCCTTGAAAATATTATAACCAATAATATAAAATATTACGAGATTCTTTGTATCCTAAAATTGAATAGCACCATCTTTTCAAAGTTTGAATAATACAAACTTTGGAAATATTTAATTAGTAATCTCTCCGTGGTTGTAAATGAATAATACATTGTAAACTTTGGAAATGTTTAATTAGTAGTCTCTCCTTGGTTGTAGCTTAATCCCCACCTGACTTATTCAGCTTAAATAATTAAATAAGTTTAGCGTTGGATTATACGTTTCACGTAATTTTTTTTTCTTCATCCCATCATGCAATGCAAGACAACCCAACCACTTCCGGTTTATAACCCATCCCTATAATGATAGAAACAGTCGCCAATCATATTCAATTAGTTAGGTAACATATACGTGACATAAATATACAATATTCAAACAAACAAAGTAGCAAAAAGGAAAAGATTATATCATCAGTTTGTAACAAACAAACAAAAAAAAACACTGCAAAAAACTATTATGCTTCAAATACTGATTATTTGTTTGTTCCTCGCAAAAACTAAAAAGCTACACCACGGTGCCTTCGTAGATCGTCGAAAGTTTGAGCCTAAAGGATCGAACCGCCAACTTTGCTCGGTTAGAAGTATATCTCCTCAAGCTACGTACCGAACCGGACCGGTTATAACCGCCTGCTCGAAGCCTTGAACGGAGCCGTTTTATTCAGTAACGGCCTCCCCTTACGAACCGTCGACGATTCGCTTGCTTTTCCGTTAACAGCGGCACCGTTATCGTCAGGCTGCTGAGTCAGCATCATGATCGGAGAGATTCTAACTTTCTTGTTACGCCTGCTGCGAGACTCTTTCCCGCCAACGGAGTTCTGTATCGCGACGCTTGCTTTAACGGCGAGAGCCGCCATGTCCGACGCCGTTAGACGGTTCTGCCGTTTAGAGACGGGAAGAACGAAGTAGATCTGCTCGGCCTGGAGCGGCTCTTCGAGCTTGATCGCCGGTATGAAGTCGTCGTAGAGGAAGAGAGTCCGAATCGGAGAGGAAGTAGGAGGAAGGTCTGGAGGAAGAAGACGACGACGAAGCGGCAGCTGATTCCGCTTCCAGGACCTGAGAAGCTAGCACCGGAACGTGGTATTCCCGTAGATCGCCGTTGACCGACACGATCTTCACCGTCGGGGGAGAGTTGGAGTCTCTTCTCCGGTGAAAGGACACACAGATTCCCATTGCGGATTGATGTGAGAAAGCTCGAAGAAGAAGTTTGAAATCGGTCAAAGGAAAGATTCACGAGTATTAGATACGACGCGTAGGACAGAGCTTGGTTTATAGTCTGGTTATATATAGAAGAAGAAGAAGGAAGACGAAGGACGAGAGCCGATTTTTATAAACCGGTTTTATAAATTCGGAAATTATTTGTCTGCTTATGGTTCAATTATCTTGAACCGGTATCTGACACGTAAGTTAGGTCCCCTAGCTTTTGTCTGTTATCTGTCTATAGTCAAAAGACATTTAATATTTTTCTAATCTTAATGATAGTGTGTCTCCCAAGTCCTAAGCTAATTAACTTTCTTTTCTCATGTAGCCTAATTACTCCAATTATTTCTTTCTCTTATTGAGTTATTTAGTTTCTACTGAATATTTATTGCATGCAACACCGCATTCAAATTTTACCCACATACCAGATCGTATAAATAATCATACCTGTGTTCATGTTCTATGCATATCAATGCCCTCTTATCCGCCTCTTCTTTTGAATTTCTGTTGTAACGTTTTCGAAAACCTATATCGAACCAGTTTAGTTTCAAGAAAATCATACAAAATCTAGAGACGAAGTCAGCAATGACGTGGTACGCGTCGCGCGACTCCCGGTCGCGAACTCTCTAGTCATAAGAAGTGACCTGATAAAGTCTGTGTTACTGTATATCGCAACTTGCATTTGAATATGTACAATATTAACGTACTAGTCAACTATACGGTGGTTTATTTTACCCATGCAGATCTTTATTTTATTTAAACAGATATAGTAATTTATTTAAGTTTACTTGCTTCATGCACGTACGAAGTCATCAATACATCATTACAACCTTTGTTTTTTCCTTAAACAATGTTTTCGCCCACTAAAATATGAGTTTTTTTTTTTGGTGTACGACTTATTGGTTAAACAAACCTTTTAAAAAAACTTGCAGTGGTAATATGACAGTACGTAGTTTTATTAACTTTTTTTTTGGTAAAATGTAGTTTATTACTCTCTCCGTTTCGATTTAATTGTCGTTGTATGGAAAAAAATTGTTTCGAAATAAGTGTTTTTTTAAAGTTTTAATGCAAAAATTATTAAAATGATTCTTTATTTTATTTTCGATTGGTTGAAATGTGGTTACGTGTATAGATAATTGTGTTTTTATTTTAGAAATATACAAAATCATATGTTTTCTTAATCCAGTGTGCATAAACTTAAAACGACAAATAAAATGAAACGGATTGAGTAACTTAATAAGACCAAATTTTAATACACCCATCAATTTATATAGCTGTACATTAATCTCCAAATATATATATTGATTAAAAAACTGGAAGTGGAAAGACCAAACGAATTTTGGGATACTGTCGAATTCTTGGTCGACTCTCAGAAATAATATGTTTTGAAATCATCTGATTCGATTTTTACATAAAAATGAGACAAATATTTGCCCGATAGAAATATGTGAGTTTTGGTCTATATCTTCTCGGTTAACCTTAATCCAAAACAAAAAGAAAGCTTGCAGTGATAATCCTTAATAAGCTACTTATCGTACTCTCTTTTTTTTGTTCAACATGGACCTGCCTAATGTATTTAATAACTCCAATCAACGAGGGAAACTCGGACGGGTCGAAAGCCATATGCTAAATGAATCAGGCATCACGTGTTCACACGTTGACTTATTCAGTAGACGTAGTTGAACTCGTGATTTAAATTGAACATTTCTAAGAAATTTTTGCAGTAGTTCAACTTCAACATTTAATATTTGATACATTTTCTGAATGCGACGACCGAGTAACTTGCCAAACTTCGAAGTTTGGAGTTGAACTTACACATACGGTCAAACAAACAATACCGCACATCCTACGGGCTACGGAACCATATTCTCATTTTTTGGTATATAACGCGCCAATAGTAAATGCTTTGACATGCATCCCCTTCTTATTAATCAAGAAGCATTTTTAAAGAGTAACCTTTGGTTTGTAAGTTATTTATGGGTGTGCCATGCTGACGTGTCGGCACCATATTCATTCTCAGCCGATTTGTATATTTACCCTTAACTCACTAGAATAATTACATAAGTCTGCCATTGTCATATAATATACTCTCATCGTCAAACATTAATATAACTCATCGAATTATTTAGCATTCAATTCCGATTTATCCGTTTATGGCAACGTTCATATAATTGCGTGTATGACTTAAATGTTTGAATTTATTGTGTTTTGTTTCATTTGTTTATATATGGAAAACTCGGCTGGTGGACTTTAATTTGGTGTCAGATTTGTTGAGTACTATGATTTGCAATTTATGATCCTTCTATAATGATTAGGCAATTTATGATCCTTCCATATATAATGATATTTGTCTGTCCGAAAAGTATGAATATTTTAAATATAAATGTAAGTGGTTCATTTTATAGTTTTGGTTCATTTTAGGAGAAATCCTTCATTTTATAGTTTTGTTTAGATTGCAATTATATCCTACTCATAATAATTGTTTTCAAAAATCTATACTCGGATTACTATTGGATATATCCCCTTCTTATTAATCAATGAGCAATTTTTGAGAGTAACATTTATTTTGTAAGTTATTTACATGTGTGCCATGCTGACGTGGCGGCACCATATTCATTCTCAGCCCATTTTTAGATTTACCCTCAATTTACTAGAATAATTACATATGAATGTCATTGTGATACATGTGAATAATCGACTTATATAATATAGTCTCATAACCGAATTATTCGCATTCAATTAATGATGCATCCGTTTATAGCAACCTTAATTTACTGCTTTTAATTTTGTGTATTAATTTAATGCCACTAATTTATTGTCTTTAGTTTCGTGTGTACATTTATAGCAACCTTTGTAGAGCGATTTTAATTTGGTTTCGATTTTGGAAATTACTATGATTGGCAATTATGATCCGTCCATAATGATTAAACAATCATTCCTTATATTATTTATTCATTTTCAAAATAGACAATTATGCTGTCATTCAAGAAGTGGCAATTATGAGTAAAAAATATCGGGTATTAATTGCATAATACTAACGGAAATTTAAACTTGGTGCACAAGATCTAAAAATATATATAATGATAGTGGAGGTCATTCCGAATAAAATAAGTCGTGTACATGTAGGTGTGATTATATAAGGTTTCTATTACTTTTATTGCCTTATAATTCGTGTGCATGTTGCTCCTATTTTTTTGTCTGATAGCAATCCGTCTAATGTTTTTCAGGGTTTTAACCAGAGCATTTTCAAGCGAGAGACTAAGAATCGAAGTGGAGCTTTATCTTTCTAATTCACAGGTTTTTGTAATTCACATTTTTTTAATGTTTACTTTTAAGTATATTACTTTTATCTTTACCTTTCTAATTCACATGTTTTTCTGCGAGAGACTAAGAATCGAGTTTGAGCTTTACATTTCTAATTCACAGCTTTACCTTTCTAAGTCGGTAAAAAAATACTGACTTGCTTTACCTTTCTAAGTCGATAGGTTTTTTTTTCCAAATTAGGCCACAAGTATATTTCCTTATTTCTTTTATGTTTACTTTTAAGAATATTATATGCAGCTGTTTGTTACTCTTTGTTATTTTAATATTTTTGATTAACAGTTGTATAATTTCGGTAAATGAATAGACTTGATTTTTTTTTGAATTGTTGTTTATTGATTATTAGCTAATAATCAAGAATTTGATAATAGTCTCATTCATGGAAGACCAACTCAGAGAAAGCAGCCACACAAGATATGTTTTATTATATGATTTATATTTGGTGTTCATATTTTCATAAACAAATATGAGGACTGGCCACATATTTATTTAATTTATTATAATTGTCACACATATAAATAATATGGAGAATATATATAGAGAGATTATGAAAATATAAGTAGGGAACTATATATCTAGCATATTGTAAAGTCGGAAATATAGAAATTTATATCAAAGTATTTTTTCTCTATATGGAATTTCGGTTACCGTATAATTAAGCTTATCTTACTTGGTAAAACAATATATTTAAAGCTTCTTCACACAAGTTTGTCAACATTAATTGGATTTTTAATTTATGGAAATATATGAATATATGGTGGAGCATTGATAGTAATACATTTACTACTCAAAATATTCTCACGATTTTATATCTTTCTTTTTTAAATATAAAACGAATAAATTCAATATTGGACTAACAATATAACATATAATTACTTTTCCTTTATTGATTAATAGGTGAATACATTTATGAACAAATTCAAATTAATAAATATGTATCATCCCTTTCTTATTAATAGGGAAGAAAAGTAAAAAATAACCTTTTAGTTAATACTTATTTACCCCAATACCATGCTGACATGTCTGTTCCACAATTCTCTTTAAACCATATTTAGAAATATCCTTAACTTACTAAATATATTACAGGTTTTGCCATTGGTCTCACTTCTCTCAAATATTGGTTTAGACTATATTTACGCATATAAATCTTTTTCCTATTTATGACAGTGTTTCGAACACCATAAATAAGAAATATGAATCCTTGCGTTACGCAATAAGAAAATTGGAAATAAGCAGTGATTAATTACTCTATATATTTGACTATATTAATAAAGAGAATAATTTAGTTTCTTATTATGTACAAAGTAAGTTACTCATAGTTAGCAACATTTATGCGAGATTTTCCTAAACAAAATATGAAAATTTATTTTTGCATTTAAAGTAAAGATACATGTACTAAGTATGATTTTTTAATTTGACCAAAAAGTATGATTATCCTCTATATATTAATAAAAAAACATTTAAGAAGTTGTAACCTTAAGTTTGTATTAACTAAAAAAAACTTGCTTAAATGTCACTTAATTATGATGTTAATTTTGTTTACGTAGCACCATAAAAATTAATTAAAAATTAGTAAGTTCAAAATCCAATTTCTAGGAAATATTATATTAATCCAAACATAAATGTATATGATATGATAAACTTAATACTCGACGATCTCATTAAATTAATACTCGGTGATCTCATTAAATTAATACTCAACTATCTCATTAAATGATACTTTCTTTAAATGGCTCAAGGTTGATTTATATTGTGATTCAACATAATATTTTTTTTTTAAATGTGTAAGATATAATCTTAGTCCATATTACTAAAACAGAAATTTAAATCAAAATTTACTATATATTATGGTCTAAGTATTGCATGCTTTTGGTATAAAACAGAAACTAATGATTTTCTAAGTGTTGTTTTTTTTTAATTAATAACAAAGAGACGCTTTGATAAAATAATAGCAAAAGAGACGCAGCTATTCAAAGTTGTTTTGTTAATAAAAGAAAAAATATTTTATAGCAAAGAGACACAATTTTAGTTTAGTTTTCAAATTTGTAATTGTCTTTTTTAATATTTTAATTTTCCATCTTATATTTTCAAAACGAAAGTAAAAATCTGATATTTTGAAAATTAGTATAACTTCAAAATCGAAAAATATTTAAATTTTATTTACTGAAAAGTTAGTAAAAGAAAATATCCATATGTATCAGCCCAACATATAAATGATTATATAAACAAACAAAAATTGTAAAAAAATTCAATCATATATAAATCTTAAATTTGTCAATACAATATGTTTAATTAGAAAATAACTATTTATTTCGGATTATCTATAATCAATGTCGTTTAAATGTTGTTTTTAATTTTAATTGAGTCGAAATAGGATCAATCGTAAACTGCCGGTATTATGATCATTAGAAGACAGTAAAAATCCTAATATTTGCACCAAATTTTCCCGATACACAATTTATGTATCAAACTCTTTTGGTAAGATTAAATTAATTGTTTTATACCATATTGTTTGAATAGTTGAGAAACGTTTTGACCAAGTTAATGATTCCACCAAATTTTTAAGCTTGGTACAAAATTTTGAAGAAGTTCTATATGGTAGGTTTAATTTAAGATAATAATATACTTTGTCACCAAGTCTAAAATTTCGACAACTTAAAACAACTTTGCTAAATATGTTTGTGGTAGTTATTGAAAATTTACGTAAATATTGGTTCAATATATCACATTAAAATATGGTTTTTAGATAATTAGTGCTAATTATTTTAACTTTCCAAACAATCCGAAAACCTATCTATGCCTACTATATATATACGGTTGAGTTTTTTCTTATAAATACCATCAAATGTTTTCATAACCCTTAATCTATGATTATAAGAATATCAATGATATCTCATTTTAATTGTTTGATTTGAGCTTCTATATTTTTTTATGTGTACCAAATATTTATACTTAATTAATTATTCTACATTGAAAAAACATAAATATCAAATATATTTTAAACACAAAAACACATGTATTCAGAAATCATGAAATTTTACAATATAAAAACATAATTTTAAAATAAATATTTCACCCTGCGCAAGGCGCAGGTCTTATCCTAGTGCATATTGTTAGTGAAAAAAATGCATATTGTTAGTATTATACTATTATAAGTAGGGACGGGTTTTTCGGCTCCTTTTTAATCTTTTGTCATTTTTTTCTTGGATTTAGACCTGAGTTAGTCTGGTCCCGTAAAAAAGAGACATGAGTTAGTTAGTTTAGTTAGTTAGTTTTGTTCTACTAAAATGACTTTCTATTTTAGAGTTTGCAAAACTCTAAATTTGAAGTTTCAACATGTTCTTCTCCAAAAAAAAAAACTTCAAACATAACTTCAAAATTATTTGTATTTTACACTATAGTCCCTATATTTATTATAATTAATATAAATCCATAAAACTTATAAATAATTAGCACATATATAAAAATATCACATTAATATTAATTAATAAAATCTTACAGTAAATATATAAATAATAAATATAAATACATAACTAAATATTAAACCACAAGAAAAAGACATTATATTTTGAAGTTTGCAAAACTTCATATTTGAAGTTTAAAGATGTTTTTAAACTTCATATTTAAAATCTAAATATTTTAAATCTTAAAACTTCTTATTTTAAGGTTTATATTTAGTTTTATGTGTAAAACTAAAATTTATGAAAACAAATATGAAATATTATAAAATATGATCTTTTAAAGATTAAAATGATAAACAACAAAAATATCTAAGAATCATAAAATGTAATATGTAATTGTAAAGACCAAAATGCAAATAAAAATGTGAAACTTCAAATTTGAAGTTTTTGAGTAGTGATATTCTATATTTGAAGTTTCACTACTAAAAACTTCAAATTTAAAGTTTTGAAATTTCCTTTTAGAAAACAAAAAACTTCAAATATGAAGTTATAGAGTGTCTTTTGGAGATGCTCTAAAGCTACACATAAAATCTGGACAAAACTATTTCATGTTAGCTAGAATCCAGCTCGCTATTTTTAGAATGTCGTTGGAATTTAAATTTACTTTTAAATTTCTAATTATAGGTTTTCTATACGCCAACAAAAACTTAAGTCAAAAAAGAAAACTTTGAAAATTTAATATTTACCATGGTTTCAGTGTACAAAATAACAATTTATCTTCCTTGTTTTATTAAACTGAAAAATAACAATTTATTTCATCTTTCAATATCTAGACTAGACATAAACACACAAACTGCAACGAAACTGTTTTCATCCTGTTCAGTTTTAGTGAAGTCTACTAAAACTAGCCATACCTAGACTCTGATCATTATATTTAGTTTGATCTAGTTTTCGATCGGTTCAGTTCAGTGAATTATAATGTTCAACATCCCTAATCGGACTTTTAAGAAAATTAAAATAATAAACCAGATGATGTTCTCTTAAATAATGTCATCTATTCTCCACGATTTGAAGATCATGTGGGACTTTCGTTAGTCTAGCCCTATATAATGAACACTGGACAATAATAGACTTTCAGTAATGTTCAGAGAAATATTGATTGATGTTAAGTAAAACGTACTTATCGTACTCATTTGTCCCCAAACGGTGTTTAATTTTCTTTTCGTCGGTGGTTAGTACATTCCTACAGTTAGCGAATAAGCATATGTACCGTGGTATGAACATGTTACATGTGTGTATGATAATAACTACTTTTACTCGGGTGTCAGTGTGTGTGCCAATACGGTCACACGACACACTCACACCTGTCGATGACTAAACGATCATGTTCTCACGTTGTTTCCAGCAACTTCGTGTGCATAAAACTATTCACAAAAAATCCACATTAGAGAAGATCTTCACATGAATCAAATCAATATGAAGAATATGCAGTATTAAAATTCATAATTAGGTGACATAAAAAATCCATGTGATTCGCGATATGTCGTATGATTAGGTGTCGATGTTACATGTTTACCCGACAAATTCGAAGTTATTAATAACCATACACCATCCAAACAAATGAAACTATTATTTTTAAAATAAGATGGCAAATATAACAATCTCGTGTGTACAAAACCTCTCCACACGTCTTGTTCCTTTACCAAGAGTATTCCTAATTCTGCCTTATATAATTTCGTGTCACTCCCGATCTGGGCCATACAATGACTTGGGCTCATTAGGGCCCAGTAATTTTCTGGGCCAACTTTGCCAGCCTATGGCCTTATATATAAACTACTAATAAACGATAACTGATTACCTTCACGCATATCTCGGTATTTCGATCGTGCCTCGTCCTTTGGTTCTTGATTTGTTTATTATCTTCCAACTTTCACTTTAACATCTCAAGCACGTGTGTTTGTGTTTCCAGCCAATCGCCTTCATATGCCTAATATGTTAACTTCCCTAAAAGATATTTCCGCAGATAAAATTCATAGACCCTATAGGCTAATAGCTCTGAAATTTACTTGGACCTCGTTTCATTTATAGTACTCGATGTAGTTTACAGACGAGCATTTTATATAAGTTTGCACAAGCGTTTTTGTAACCCTAGAAGATGATTCTTGATGAAATTGATCGATTGTCTTAGTTTTATCTAAGGAAAAAAAAAACTATTCGTCGATAGAAGCAAATTCTCGGCCCACAAACGTCACTTTACAGACTTGATGTTCGTATTCACTGTTGAAACTTGAAACTAGTTTTTATGATACAGATATATAACACATTACTGTCAATATAAAGGTGCTCATATATTTCCTGTGACGTATAAAACGAATTCGCCGTATTAATTTCCGAACCTCTTAGAAGATAGAAACTCTCGGACCATAAATGATCTTAGCATATTATAGGATTAAAATACAACCACAAATACATATCACAAGATTTCATATACATATATGTGTGTATATCTGTATGCTGAAACATAATCCTGAATTTTTTTTTTAAATATCATATGTAAGAATGCAACGGATACTATAAGACAATACTACCAACACCGTCTAAGGGCAGTACGTAATTAGTGAGTTCCACGAATCAGAGCCTTAGGGAAATCGTAACTTATCCTTTCAAATTGTTTACAAAGTTTGGCGCTGTTTATTAGTTTCCTGTCGTCTCTTTTAGGTGTTTTATATTCAATTGAACCATACAACTATTTTGGTACAGTTGAGTAGAATATTTTATATGTACTGTGGATATTTCAGCTATCATCATCATAATGCTAAGTATTTAGATATTTCATCACTCATCAGCTATATCGTGCATCCCCTTGTCTATCTTAGCTTTTATCTTTTGCTAACACTGTTTTCATAACTGTTTTATGTCCTAGTATCATATTCCATTCCAAGTAAAGTTACAAAAATATCACAAATCGCACGACATGATGAAAGTATAGAAACAGTTCAAAATATTAATAAGATACTATCACTAACTCTTATCTTGACCACTTGTCGTGTCGCTAGCGTTCCCATTAATATTGCTTAACGTCTTGGGAGACTGAACAAGATAACTCCCACACAAGGTCTCACGTGGTCCCCCTCTTCCAAACGTGTCGAGCGTCAAATGGTTATACTTAACACGTGTCGTTTTCATAGTGACGAGGATGTGCAACTAGTTATGAGTCCGACCTTTTGAAAAGTCTGAAGTACCCCCTCACCAGTTGTTGCCCCAGCCGGCGAAACACTATAGGTTTGACCGAAAATATCGTAAATTTTGAGAAAACTACTACAATAACCAATGATTTTGCATGTAATTTATAATCTAATGAAATAACTTTATCAACATTAAAACGTAACTCATGGAACTTGTATACGTAAGAATTTATTATTCGATAGCGGGGATTATTAGGTCTAATATGAAGTTGAATAAGATACCATGAAAAAGGTAATGAACACCCGTCTCTTAACGGTGGTAGAGAATCGCAGCCTTTCAGATGCCATACGGCTCTTATTTTTTATTTTCTATATATATCAACTTGCTCACTTTTTTTTTTCTTTTGTATGTAGCCCTATATATTTAAACAATTATAGAATCCCTTCAGCCTACTACTATAATATTGTCCTCGGAAACGTCAAACTATTCAATTCAATTGTTATTGTATTTCAAAACTTTCATTACAGAATAAATATTATTTTATAATTTCAATACAAAATTCATTAGATATTTTTTTAGTTTGTTTTTTATCAATTAAATATAATTAAACATATAACTAATTATATTTTAATTTTTTTTAATTTGTATACATAAATTTAAAATGACAATTAAAATAAAACAAAAGTAATACATCGTTGTTAAATAAAATTTCATGAACTCGTACGATTTTTTTTTTGTCACCACTTCGATTACATATTAATGTTATTCTAAATTAGTCCTAAATCAGATAAGGATGAGTAGAATATATCGTACTCCACTCATCTTTTTGTTGCATAAGACCATCCACAACGGTAAATCGTGTGTGGAATCCTTCAAAAACATTTTTTTATTATTTTATTAATTTATTTTTTTCATCCCATTAAAAAAAAAGTAAAAGAGAACTAATTGTGGGTCGTCACGTGCGGCGTGGTCCATAAAACAGTGACGAACCACAGCTGAGATGAATCCTTATTTACGTAGTTTTTGGATCAGTACCAGCACAGAAACCAACAAAAACTAATAATTTAATATTTTTCTTAAGAGATTCGATGTTACGGACCCCGCGTTGTGGGTGGTCTAGGGACGTTAAAACATTTTTGTTTAATAATTATTTTAGCTGATTACTGATATGTATTTTACTACCAAAAGGGATTTTACAAAATGGTGAAGACTTTCGTGGACAAAGCAATCTGGCGTTGATACATAATTTGACTTTATATTATTGTTGTAGAACAAAATTTAATGTACACATTACATTACAACAACACAACACAAGAGCCATGCCCTTTCCAACAAGCTAAAGACCCTTCACTATACAGCCCTAGATTCTTCTATATTTAAATAAAAATGTATTTTACGTATGTGTCTAATTATGCTGCATTTATCTTTTAAAAAAATATAAAAAGAAAAGAAAAATGAAAATACACTGACCCATTTACAACATTACGACTACATCCTAAATTTCACCCCCAGAATTATACACTTTTATAATATTGATGCGTATTATCTATAGTAGTATTTAACTATTGGTTAATATGGAGGTTGAAATTCAGTATATTTTTTTTTTAGAACGGAGCACGGTGAGGGATTCCTTTTCGTCTACTTGAGTTTCGGTGATTGTAAATCGGAGGTGTTCCGGGAGAGAAGCTGAAACCACCTTCGTCGCCCGAACTCAACGAGCGCTGATCACCACCTGGTCCATATTCATCGTGCCTAACGGTAGAAATAGAAAGACCACTCATGAGACGGTTGAAAGCATTGGTCTTACGCATCTTAGTCGGTGTGGTAGCCTCATCTGATTCTGACCCACCTTGGTACTCTCTCCCATGCTTCCCTCTCAAAGAAAAAGTCAAACTTTGATCTCCTCTTTTCATTCCCCCAAGCTGAAACAATATTAAACACAAACAAACAATACAGTCAGTCCAGGCATAACATTTGAAAAACAGAGCATGTGCATGAACAAAACTTGAACCATCACTGAATAAAATTTGATATATAATCCACAAGAAAGTGAAATGGGTGATGGGCTTAACGAGTTTTTGTTTAAAACATCTGAAAATTTGTATTTTTAAAACAAAAATGGTGGAAACAGAGGAAAAAAATTGAGGAAGCAATTATTATTTTTTTACCTTACAACCGAGAGAACAGAAGCGGAAAGAATCAAGAAGGCTTCTGCAACATATCTCGCAAGTATTTGTAACACCTTTTCCGATTCTTGGTTGAGGTCTTTCATTGAGGAACACAATCTTTGCGCTGTTGATGATATATGTCTGAACGCAGGAGATGTCTATGTACTTCTGGATCTCATTCACTCTCACCACGTTGTGGTAAGAAGATCTCCTTATCTGTAGTTTCATTTATATTTTTTTTTTAAATAAAGAGAACCAAAACTTTTTGAGACAAAGAAAAGAAAAAAATAGATATTGTACCTGAACAACACGATGATCTTTATGTTTGACCAAACAGTAAGAGCAAAAAGTATTTCCAGCACAGTCCAGACAGAACAAGTTGCATTCGTTTTTGTTGGAATCAGCATGGATCGAACATGGGACGAAATAGCTGCCTCGTAGCATTGGCATTAGCCACGGCGGACTCATATAGTCTTCTTGGTGTTCCTCTGTTTTTATCATTGGACCCTGAAAGATTGAAGCTACAAATCAGAAACTAGAAAAGCATGATAAAGGCAAACACAGTCTCCTCTCGCGTACGGCACGGTCCACATCCTCAAGTACCGTTTCATATCTCCATCTATGGTTTCGGTATTTCCAACCATAACTTCCCTGGTCATCACTCTGTTCAAATGGTCATCTCACGTACTTCTATGGCTGCTGCGAATGGTTTTCTTCTTAGATATGAATTTGGTTCCTTACCTTTATGAGCTGTCCTTTAAGTTTTTATCTTTCAGTTTCATTAATCTTTCGAAACAATATCTCCTTTGAGGAAAGGAGAAGCAAGAAAGATGAATAAAAGTAGTTTAAAAAAAAATGATAAAGGCAAACAAAAACAAAAGAGTAAAAGAAGAATCACCATGACTTTCTTGTGGTTGGCCTTGAAGGCCCCGAAGCTAAGCTTGTGGTTATGATTTATGATATCCAGATTTGCGAGCTCCACAGTGTGCACAAAAACGTACGAGAAGAAGGGGTAGTAGAAGAAGAAGAAAAGATGAAGAGGTCAAGTGAAAGCGGCGGTTGATGAGAGAAAATAAAGAGTTTTATTTATATTTATTGTTCTTAAGGCGGTCTCACGATAAGTTTATGCGGTTTATATTCATATGAAAACCATTTTTAAAATCTATTTTGAGTTATTTTATATTTTTGTTAATTGTTAAAGCTATCTTTTTTGTTTGTTCCTTAATTAAATTTTTCTAACTCTTTTATTTGGGAATCATCTATTTGTTTTCTCCTTTATTTAATTTTGGGAAATCATTATCTCACTTTTTATTTAAGTCCTTCAAAGACGTGTCTGTGAAGTGTCTTTCTAGACAGGACCCAAAAGAAAAAAATGTATAATAAGGTTAAATGAAAATGGTGTTAAAAAAAGTAGAAATGTGATATTACTTTTCACAAAGTTCATAAATAATTGCGTTCCTTGATATTTCCTTAATCTATAATACAACCTCGTGTATACATTATCATGTTTTTTTTTCCGTCCAATGTATACATTATCATGTTAATTTTACTAGTTATGGAATTGTGTTACATAATGATATATATTAGTAGTATATTTTTTGACGTATTATAGCAGACAAGCACATATGTGGATGTGAAGTCTAGGACTCTAGTTAACCTTTGATGAGAGTGATGCACCAAGAATAAAGGAACGATCACACTTAATCTGAAAAAGTCAAATAATGGAAATTAAGTAATGGTCAGTATTAAATAGCCATATTATCCTAATGCTTTGTTTTATCGACAATTTAATTCAGGGAAAAAGAGAGGAATAGAAACTGAGGTGGCGATAGATGAAAAAGGCGGACAGATCGACGGGTATGATAAGCAGGGCCGTGCTTGGATACAGGCACAACAAGCATATGCTTCAGGGCCAACTAATATGAAAAAAAATTTAGGGGCCAATTTGTTAAGTGCTTAGTTAGTTCATGTGGTAAAAGTTTCTTGAAGCTCTTGTCATGGGTCAAGAAATCGATTCTATTTTAGCACAGCTATGTATTTTAAACCTTTTTGCTTATATTTACATTGTAGAAAAGGAAATAGCATTGACTTTTTTTTGTGCACTGTTCTTCTCTCCCTTTTTTTTAGTTCCATAAATTTTGTTCATACGTTATGATAGAAATTTTAAGAAAATTGTCGAATACTTGTTGCTTGATCATAAACACATACATAAAGGGCCAAATTTTTTTTTTTTTGCTTCTAGTCTAACAAATGTCAGGCACGGCTAAGAGACAGAAAAGACTGGTATGGTGAGATCTGAGCCGTTGGTTGAGAAGAGCCTTCTGGTATAATCCTTTTTTTTGTGGGATGTGGCGGTCGCTTTTGCTCCTCCGGTTCACACTCTAAACAATCGTGGCAAAGCCACAGCCGTCGAATTAACAGTAGAGTGAGATCCGCTAGTCAGCGTTTAGCTGCCACGTTAGGACACTTGATCCAAGAAATAGTAGTAATAAGAGTTCGTTTACAGTTGAAGCAAATTAAATCAGAGGTGACAATTTTCAAGTCAGCGATTGTAATTTGTGTGTGTTGGATTGTTTTAACATGTTATATTATAATGTAAAAGGTCAAACCAAGTAGGCGTCGAGAATCCTCTGTACCTAGACTTCTTTTATGGGCAATGATACCTTTCATTTTAATTTTAGTAATGGAAGAGTTATGTACCAACATTCGAGATGAAGTCACTCTCAAACAAACTCGAGTCTGCGATCCATCTTGTTACTATGGTGTAAAACTGTGAAAGTTAACTTGCACAATGAATTGTTAAAGTTATATTGTGGAACTATTTTACAGTTATATAACTTGCTACGAGCTAGCATGTAGAACCTATAAAACATTCAGCAAATGTGGTGATAATTTCCCTACATAATATGAATAACCCTGTGAATATGAAACAGCTATAACTTATTTAGTGTAAAGTTCAGTCTTAGCCGCTTCTGATGCGGGATGAGAATTAATATCTTAATTAAGAAGATAAGCATGTAAAAAGAGAAGTGTGATCCACGTCATATTAAAAATTGGATATGACAATTATATGTGACCACTAATAGTTACAAATGTAATTGGAAAATCTAACCAAATAAAGTAAGAGAGAACGGTGATGAGGAAAGTGGAAGAGACATCTTTCTGTATTCTTATCTCTTCAAATTGGCAAAAAAAAACCCATAGATAGGTGGCTTTAAACAGGACTAGTAGCACTTGATTCACGTGACCTTTGTGCATCGTTTGACCACGTGAGTCGTTAGAAAAAACGCATCTTAGTACGAGCAAAACAACATGAAAGTACTTTTAAGAAGTAAACTATGCATGAACTCCCAAACCACTTTTTATGTTTCTACAGAACTCCTATCAAAACCGGACCGGAGACATACTATTAAACGTAACACTAGCCACTGCTATGGTATGTATGCTCCTTTTGAAGTTTGGTAATGCAGTCAAATACAACCGAACATTACCGGATTGTACATCCGGTGATTATTTTGTCACTGGTTAAGTGATGAAGCATAGCCCGTATTAGGTGTTGTGACCCTACAATTGTCTACTTTATGTTTACCCAAATCATATATAATTGTTTAATGAAGATTAGTGTGCAATTTGGACGATCAACACAAAAAGTGCAACTTGCAGCACGATTAAAAAGAATTTAAACCTTTTTCTCTAAGATATGTGTTTGGTGCTTCAATCTCTTTTGCAACTTGCTTCTGGTGGTAAAGAAGAGCCAATGGGAAACATGTTTGTCCCTTAATTAACTAAACTCTTCTGCAAGCATACCATCAAACTTATAACTTACAATATTCATTACCTTTTTAATAAATAAATACTCATGCTTTGTGGTTCAGTTTGGATTAGAGCTAAACACCGTGATGATACTGGATTAGACATGGTAGGTAGAGTGACGGTCTAACATTTTCAATTTTTTCTTAATGTTCTATGCTCACTTAAAATTTTGTGTAATTTTCATTTATGTAAATTTTCTTTCATACTCTATATATCACTAAAAGTTTGCTGGAAATTTTGATGCCCTATACAGTCGGTTGCTTTGTCTTTTTTTCTCAGACTGGTCTTGACGCACTTTTATTTTGCTTTGATGTTTATAAGAAAACCAATTAACATTTTCAGTAAGACTACATTTTAATTTCTATAGGTGCTGAAATTTATTATAATTTCAGCTTAGACTATTCTTTTTTCTTTTTGGTAAAATAGCTTAGACTTAGACTATTCTTCGGAAAAGGAAACTTGCAAAGATTAGTTAGATTAGATTGTTTCACTCATGATATATAAAATATATTCTTAGTCTGATCACTACTTCAATATTGTTTAAACTTTTTTTATCTTCAATCTATCCATCAGATTTAATTTGTTTTGGCAATACCGTATACTACTAATACTAGGATGAGATCCACGCATTGCGCGGAATGAATTTTTTAAAAACTTAATATGTAATATTTTTAATATATATAGTGTGGTAGTGTGTAACAGTAAAGGGAAAAAGACAATGACATAATTTTGTATTAATTATAAAGTATGGAATTAAACTGGATTTTAAAATATTAATAATATTTAAAGGGATCTTTGAATTTTGAAATAAACTTTTTAAAATGTTTGAAAAGAAAACTAATAGAATGTTTAAATAATAAATAGAGTTTTTTGAATTTTTTTTATTATTTATTTGAACTTATATTTGGAATATATGTCTAATTATCATTTAAATTATTAATAAAGATGAAATGAAAAATAAAACTCTGAAAAGATGATATCTTTGAAGTTGTCTAAGACTGAAATTTAGCGTCTTAAATGATAATTGCATATGGAATATACCAACTAAACAAACTAATTGGCAGTCACCGATTAAAGAACTTAAAAGTTAGACAAAATTTTAAGTAATTAAACTTCACAAATACAATCTTAGGTTAATCAATTGATATGTAATTAACGATATGGAATGTCGCATTCATTTAAAAAAGTAATCTAATCACGTATAATACTAATACCATATTAATTTTAACGCTAATTGGTATAATATACACATAACTGACATCTCCCATCTTTACTTGCTTTATTTTTTAAAAAATTAAGCAATAAATTTAGAACTAAATTAATGTGGAGACCAAGAGGATATTCAACTTTCCTTTATTTTGTATCTCTAATTGAAAACATAATTCGGAAGGTCAAAAGGATGAAACCTATGATTACAGATTTCTTGCCATAATCCCGTATTATTTTGAATATCACTTTAAAATATGTACCAATAAAAAAATACGAACATTTTTTTTTTGAAATATGTACCAAGCAAAAAAAATATGATTCTTTATAATTACTTTTAGTTGAAAAGAAATAAAAGAATATGAAATCATCTGTCAAATACGTACAAAAATAAATAAATAATTTAGAAACCAAATATTGCTATTGTAACACACAAATATTGAAAATACAGGACTATGCAATATCGAAGTCATAATCAAAATGCAAACATAAATTTAAATCATCAAATATATTAATATGAAACACATATATATATCACTATATAAATATGGAGGAATAAATTTGCAGGTTTATAAAATTACAAATTAATTAGAATATAGTGAAAATACATTTTTTATATCATAACATATATACATTTTTTTTTGTTTTCAACTAACTTCAAATATTATTCTGCAGATTCCAAAATAAATGGTGATACCAGTATATCTTAGATTTTGTTAGCAATCTTAGATCGACAAATAAAAGTATGTTAAAAAATAAGGAAATGTTAAATAACGTATGGAATATGATGTGTGTCAGTACACGTTAGTGGTATGTAACTATGTTATATGCATGTTTTTAAGGAACACTATATTATTATATATTTAAGACAGTCCAATGGCATTCTATGTAAATAACTTAGATGGGTGTGGATGTCTTCAAAAGGGGTCTGAGAAGCTCTGTGAGTGCGACACGTCAGCGTAATAGCACTCATGTAAATAATATACAATTTTAAGGTTACTCTGATATTTTTCTTTCTTTTTAATAATAAGGGGATTTGAGGAAGTAGTTCTTAGAGTGTGACTGGTAAAATTGGAATAACTCGGAGTAAATAAATTTAGAAAAAATGAGAAAAAGTAGAAGGGGTTATGACTGGTTTATCCAAAACTATACGCAAATGCAGTTTTTGCGGTGGCAGCGATTATTAGTGTTTTAAAATAATCATATGTTTCGAACTTTTTAAAATCAAAAGCTGGTTCCAACTAACGTTTACGGCTGCAGACGGTTACGGGATGATTCTTTTTTTTTTGAAAATAAACGTATGAATAAAAATATTTAATAAAAATATTAAATCGAACTAATAGAAATATTAAAAATATTATATTATATTTTAATTAATATTATAAAAGTTTAAAACAAAATTATTTTCTATACTTTAAAAAAGATAGTATAATTTTATATATATAACTTTTGTATTATGATAATATATAATTTCTAATACTTTTATAATTATATATAATATAAATATTGTTAATCTATTATTTAACAAATGATGCATTTGGTAGTTAATCAGTCATAAATATCTTGCAAACACATCAATTTTAGTTATAATTTTCTCTCTCTATTAAAGTTGCAGAATTTTTATGTAAAACTGTTTTTTATTTGAATAAATTTAAAATTCTTTCAAAAAGACACATCAATTTTAACCGCTGTACCAATTATGAAAATCGGTTAAAATCGCAACCATCCGTATCACGCCCATAACTACATCCACATCTGCTGCGGTTACAACAATCAAGCCTTGAGATAAATCTTTTATTCTTATAAAAGAGGAAAGGAATATATTACTCTACAAACTCACTAGAAGACAAAAACATTTATCTCCTTCAACAAAAATGATTTTCTCCTGATTGGTTTTAGTTTGGAGTAACTAAACTAAAAATTTCAGTTAATTTTCCTCTAATATTTTACGCTAATAATACCATACAATCGCAGTTTTAAAGTGTGAAAATAAATGGGTAAATACAAGAAACCATATTGCTTATTAAAGAATGTTTCCCATGACAAAGTTGATTTGACTTATTAGTGATAAAATACTTGAAGTCACCTTATTTTTCATGTATTGGATCCAACTTCCATGAGATGAGTAAAAGGTAACTTCACAGAAACAAAACAAAAACACAGTATTTATGTATTAGACATTTTCATAAAGAGGTTTGCTCATTAAGAACATTTCAAACCCAACCTGAAATTTTCAAATTTTTAAGTTTTTATCATTACAATTTAATTTAAAATCTTCAAATTTTAAAATTTTGAATAGTAACACTTCAAGGTTTTACTATTCAAACCCTCAAAACTACTATTCATTTTTCAGTTTTTACAATTATTTTTTTCACAAATACATCTACTAACTTTAGTTAGAATAACTTAAATATATTAAATTAAATAAAAACATTACATTATATCAAAATAAAATTCACACAAATAGAAAAATACATTAAATAAAGCTCAAACAAAATAAAAATACATTAAACAAACTTAACATAAATTAAAGCAAATTACACAAACGGAAATAATGTTTTCAGTTTGTTTGAGTAATTTGATATTTTATATATAATTTCTAAAATTTGTGTGTCTATGGTGAATAACACTGCCGCAACCATCAGAGTAGTGATATGGTCGAGTAACCCTCCGGAATGGCGAGGAGTTATATTGCAGTTAACTTCTAAATGCAAAATTCATTTCAGAAAAGGTCTCTTCGTACGTGGATAAGAACAAGAAGATGAAATGAATAGTATACTGTCAGAGACATAAATAAGACATGAAGGTACAGAGACAGTATTTATCGGAGTATTTATCGGAGTTAGGTCCTCGATTTAGGGAAGTATCTTTTCAAAGAATCCAAGTTACGGACATGGATAAAAAGTTGAAATAAAGCATACACCCACGTGGCATTACTTGGCCGACAAAAGTCACTATCCCACGTGTCCCTTAGCAGGTTCATCTCCCCTTTTAACAATAACGAACGTAGACTGATTCATATAAGAAACTGCCACCTCCGACCACCTTTGCTTCGTTCACGAGTTAACCATTGTCTTATATGGGCTGAAAGAAAGCCTAGTAGTATAAATCTCGTATTATGGGCTTTACAAGCCTGATTTTGTAAACTAGTTTGTATCGTGTTCCAGTTTCTGAAGGCACTATTGGAAGTTTGATTTATCTGATCAATCTATACATGCAACTTTAATACTTGAAGTTGTAACAGGAGAAAAATATTTACGTGTAAGATTGTAATGTAACAATCATTATTTTATAACAAACATAGGTTATCAGAGAACTAGCATCAATGATACCTTTATTTGAACCGAAATAAGTCACCTAACATAACCAAACCGAACTGATTAACCTAAAAAATCCCAGCATATCTCCCTCTAAACATCTTACTGAAGCTACTGTGTCACCATCTGAATTCAAATCTGTATAATACATGTTATTGACAGAAATAAAATTTAATACAACCAATGGCATCAATCTGCCAGCTAGCGCATGTATATATAAAGTCATCTGTGATAGGTTTAATTAGGATTCTTTAATTAGCACGTTGCTGAGTAACTAGGCAATAACTTCTTTATAGTTTCAACTTTCAATTTTGATTTTAATATATTTCTTAAACTATCAGAAAATTCCATTACAATCAAGACTTAATCTATCAACCCTAACCATTCATTTGACTTAAGTTACGTACCACAGCCGGGTGAAGAAAGATGCATATTTAAAATTTAGTTATGCATTAGATATATAAAACAAAACACAACTGAACTTAAGTTAAGTCACTTGTTAGATGTTTTAATAGTATAATCTACTAGATGACAAAAAATGAATTATAGCCAAGACAAGCTTCAATAAGAGTTTGGTTATAGGTTTAATAAGACGAACGTAACTACACCAAAACGAACAAAAGAAAATCGAACTGTCCCTAATCATAACCTAGAGAATATCTATGTTCATGAAGATAATTCATTATCCAGAACAATGTATGAGAATAAAGAGAAAACTACTGTTAGTTGGATGACTAAATGTTCTCTTATTCGCTTCTGTATCTTAAATATGTTATTTTTTTTTTTTTTTAACAGGGATGTTCCACAACCCGTAGACCCGTAGACACTTCCGTAGTTTTCCGCAACCCATAGGTCCGTAGTCACTTCCGTAGCTTTCCGCAATCTTTAGGTCCGTAGTCACCCCTGGCCCGAAATCAGCCGTTACTAATACCCATTATCCAAAGGTCCAGCACTAACGCCGCACTTAAATTTAAACTTTGGGAGAGCGTAAAGTATTTCGTGGCCACAAGGGGTATTCGAACTTGGGTCCTTATCGGCGTTGAAACTGCCACAAGACCACTACCCCACCACCTTGTGATTATCTTAAATATGTACGTTTTCGTTTAATTGGAAAGAATGATTACTCCAAGAATGATTAATCCGGAGATGAAATGACAGAGTGGAATAACTTGTGAAATTGAACAAAGTGAAACAATTGGCTAAAATCAAGACTTGTAACCAAGTTTTGATATGTTTTAAACTTTTGTGTGAGAATCTTAATTATGGTGTCAGTTGTCCTCTGTTGTTCTTTGATGCTCTTCTCCTTCTCTTACAGCGCATACAAAAGCTGAAAAGCTATTTGTTTCTTATAATATTTTCTTCCTTTTATTTATTGCTGGAAAATTTTAAATATCAAAAGTATATTAAAGGAATGGTGAATTCTTCGAATGGTAAAAGCGGTTCAAGCAATGCAAACCAAGCAGATCAAGCGGATCAAACATGAGAAGTACAGATCAAACAGATTAAGCAGGAGAGATGCAGAACATGCAGGAAAAATACGGATCAATCAGAACAAACAGTTATTATAATTTAAATGATAAAAATCTAAATAAAGTAGATTAAATATTTAAAAAATTATAATAAAATATATCAAATATATAATATATAAATATAGTACATAAATAGAAAAAATTATTGCACTAAATCCATAATATCACAATTTTAAAATAAAATTTATTGAAATATATCTCTTATATTATTGTTCATATTTCAATTATATTACTATATATTTGCATAATACATATCATAATTAAATATATAAATGAAATATATATATATCTTCATAAATATACATATTTAAATTATATTACTATATATTTGTGTAATACAAAGTATGCATCTCTTACATTAGTATACATATTTAATCTATATTACTATAGATATACATAATATATTATAATTTAAATATGCATTATATTAATATAATTATTTAAAAAAATAAAAATTATATGACAAAAATAATAAGTAGAGAATGATAATTTTGTATTGTTAAAGTTGTAAATAAAATAAAATAAAAATATTATATTCATAAAACTAGATAAATATATTTTAAAGTTATGTGTTGTAACAAAGTTATTTATTGACCAAACAAAAAAAAAGCAGATCAACACCACCAAATGTTGGCGGATGAGATTCACATACAAATTTCCTGTTTTTCCACAAAAAGACAAAAATATTGAACTGCATGCAGATTTTCCGCTTGAATTGATTAGAATATGGTAAATGGTGAATGCAGTGCGGAAAAACTGCATGTGGTAGAAGAACTGCACTGCACTTGTCCTGCTACTCCATTCGGATACTTAATCTCAATACCATGTACTGAGAAGCTGCTCGTGAGGAAGAACGTTAAAGATGCAACTGAGGTGCCGACTGGTTTTCCCACTACCACCCACAAACGCAGCTTTTGCGGTTTATAGCGGTTGTTGGCGTTTCGAAACAATCACAGAAAACGCTACAAATCGCTTCAAACCGCTCCGAACCTCTTAAAATCAAAAGCTGGTTCCAGCTAGCGTTTGCGGTTGCGGGCGGTTGCGGGAGGGTAAATTTTTTTTCTTTAAAAACAGAATAAATAAAAATAATTATAAAAATATCCAATAAAAATTCCCAATTGAAATAATAGAAATTGTAAAATGTATTCATATTATATTTCAATTTATATTATAAAATTCAAAACTAAAATATTTTCTATAAATTTTTAAAATTGAATAATATGATTTTATAAATATAAATTTTATATTTATCATATTATTATGATTTTTAATATTTTTATAATTACATAAAATGTAAATATTGTTAAATTATTATTTAACAGATGTTGCGTTTTGTAGTTTACCAGTCATAAGAGTCCCGCAAACGCAACAATTTCTAACAGCTATACCAGTCGTACAAATCTCTAAAAAACGCTTAAAACCGCAACCACCCGCACCCGCAAACTCCCGCAACCGCAACCGCAACCGCTGCGGTTACACCAGTCAGGCCCTGAATTGCTAATTTTTGGAAAGGAATGATTTGAAATGATTAATTTCGTTGATTCCATAATTTCTTTTTCCATATAACTTGAACGAAATACTCATTTAATCAATTCCACAATCACTCTAATTCACAAAGAAAAATATTCATAAACATTTCTCTACAATTTTGATTTGGAATAAATGGAAAATATATTCTATTTTAATAATTATTTCATTCTTGTTATTCTATTTATTCTTATTCCATTAATTGTCACCACGGTTGGATCCGTATGCAAAATTTGGTGCGGTGAATAATAAATGTTGCCCACTATTTCAAGTGATTGAGAACTTTAATTTATAGTAGAATTTTATTCGTAATTGTGACCATTATATATAATTTAATTTGCATAAAATACTCAGAGCGAAACCTAGCTACATTTATATATCAGGATATGTTAAAAAGCAATTTTTTATTATTTTAAAGTTCATAACAGCCAATAATAGTTGTATTTTGAATATCATAAGATGACCATGTGTTTAGCAAAACCATTTTCTCGGACATCCACCACTAAGAAAAACATTGAACGAAAGTCTATGCACGAATATTACTTTTTGAATTACTACGAAAAATTAGTTCTATCTTTGGGGTTTGCTTGGAAGCTATCACTATACTTGTTTGTATGATCTCTTGGAGAATCGGAATTAAATCGGGGCCAATACATTTTTTGTGATATATTCCACTGTCGGATTTGGTAGGGAACTAAGCATTTCTCGTTATGTAATTTATTTTGGTAGAGTAATATATTTTGAACCTGAACTAGAGGTCTTCTTCAACACTGGTTTAGAGTACACAGCTACTTATTTGAGATACATATTCCATTTTTTGTACATAAACCTCTCTTGGTTTGATGATTAATAAATTTAACATTTCATCAAAAAAAAATATATTTTGAACCTTTATTCTTTTCTTGCATATGTGGACTCATGCTATGCAACATAAAATGTATATATAGGGGTGAAACAAACGAATATTTCAACATGTAATGTGATTTGGTAAGGATTATTGATAATGCGACTTTTTTGGCGCTTCATAGTTCTACAATTTAGTTGCTTCAAATTGATGAAATTGTAGCGACAAACCCTAACTCGCATACTCACACATGCACAGCCATATCTACTTAAGAGAAGATCTATAAGATAAACCATGATTTAATTCACTATTTAGTTTGAACCTTTAACGTGAAAGGCTGGCACATGCAATTACTGACAAGTGACATTTAAGTCCACGAAGCATCTTCTTTTCTTTCTAGAAACCCTAAAGAAAACTACACGCTTCTCTCTTTAGAAAAACCTGTCTATGTTATGAATACAGTTAACAACATTTTCCACCATAAATAAACTCTCATCTCCACTTAATCTTACCACTCCAATTGGGAAAATAACCCCTCCAAATTTCACCACCGTACCACACAAAACAACACTAACCAATCATAGCTTCCACCACCAACTCAAGGTTTTCATTTTGCAAAAGAAGAATGATCAGAAGCAAATCCATAGCCATCAATTCCAATTCCACAAACAACTCTGCTGTGGCCGCCGCAGCCGTAGCTATCAGACGTTCTGCCTCAAACGCTACCGCCGCAACAGCCGTGGTACATACTAATGATCTTAACAGAAAACCACCTCGATCACGGTTCGTAGAGTTTCCGGTATCTCCTCAACTGATGAGAGGGGAAGAGATGGTTCATTTCGGACATCCGCGACACGTGCTGGTCAAAGTTGAGTTGCCGGATATCTACACGTGTGCAGGGTGCAAAGAAGAAGGAGCTGGGATTAGGTATGTGTGCCAAGAGTGCGATTATCAGCTCCATGAATTTTGTGCTTCGGCTCCTCCTGTACTCAAGGCACATCCTCTACATTACCAGCATCAGCTTCTCTTCTTTGCCAAGCCCGGTACCTATCCTCTCTCTTAATGTTTGGAACATTTTTGAATAAAATTAGTTTAGTGGTATTTTTGTATGTTGGCTTTACCTTTTCAGACTTTTTTCTTTTCGTGTTAATGCTAATTAACGTTAGATCCGTTCCGTTGTATGTTTTCCAGACCAAGTCACTAGAGTCACACAACACTATAAGGAAACCCTGACTATTGTCTACTACATACTTGATTGCTTTACATGAATAATCAAAACAACTATTAGTTGGTCTAGTGGGTATCAAAATAAAACAATAGTTGTTGAGTTACAAAGGAATCACTGAAAAAGAAAATACTTAACTTAAAATACAAAGTAGTGGAACATACGTATTTTTGTTTTGATCGTTAGAATATACCTGAACAACATAATGATCAAACTTCGGTTAAATTGTTTCCTCGACAACATGCGGATATAACATCACAATTATGGCATTAAACGGTTACTAGTAAAGATAATTATTAGGTGTCAAGTTAGTAAGATTTTTTTTTCCGACAAACATTCCTCTATACTGATGAACTAATGTAATCCTCATGGAGGAGATTAACACTAGAGTTAGGCACATAATAATGAAACATGTAGCCATCATCAATAAACGGTACTGTTTTAGTAAGATAGTCCGCGACCTTGTGGTTGTTCCGTGAAGACCAAGTAAACACACAATCTTCTAACCGCTCCTCCCGCCATGCAAAGATTAATTTTCTTTTATGTTTTTTTTCTGCTAATAGTTTTCTTTTGTGTTGATGTTGTATAACAGCGAAAGGAGGAATAACGAAATCGAAATGCGACGTGTGTGGAAGATCACCAAAAGGTTACACTTTCAGATGCAAAGCTTGCAGTTTCCAGATGCATCCTGGCTGCGCCATGTTATCTCCTTCCCTCTCCTCCTCCTCCCTCCACCACCACCCTCTCCAACTCCTCTCCTCCTCCGCCGCCAACAACACCGGCGGAGACCACTCTGGAGGATTCCTCTGTGGAGAGTGCAAGAGAGGTAAGCGAGTCGGCAGGGTTTACCGTTGCACCGTTTGCGATTACCACTTGCACGCGGTCTGCGCCAAGGACGCCGCCGTGAACGGCCTTCGAGCAAATGGACACAAAGGAAGGGATAGGTCTCCGGCGGTTTTGGGAACGGCGGCGAGGGTGGCATCGCAGGTTGTGATTGATTTTCTTGGTGGTATAATGGAAGGTCTCGGTGAAGGTGTTGGTGAAGCTATTTTGGACGGTGTGACTAGAGGCGGCGGGCGGTGGGCGGCCGCGGAGGAGGAAATGGAGGTGTTACTAGGGTAATTCCACGTGTCAGAGGAGGTTAACTATGGACTTTTGGGTATAATCAGTTACGAGTCTTTATACGTGTATAAGGAAATGATTGTATTGCTGTTTGGCTGATTGAAAGTACATATAGATCGGAGTGGTTGATGTTTATTAGGTTTGGGTGGGGTGGATATATTGTTTTAATTAAATTTGGGGATGCAAGAATAACCATAAGAATGATGTGTATATTGTTAAAGTTTGGAAATATAAGTATTGCTAATATCTAATGTTTTCTGTACTTTGGTCACTAATGTAGTTGGGATTTAAGTCGATCTTATGTTTAACATTGTAACTTTGTTTTCAACATCACATTGTAGTAACAAAGCTTATTAACTTACCGCATATAACATCCATATTCGTGTGTTTGTAAATATGAACATAATCTTTATAATTTATAATTTATTGGCTTCTAAGATATTATATCGGTAATTATTTGGCTTATAAAGTTATATAAGGAGAAATAGAAAGAAAGCCAAAAAGCTAATTACCTAATATTAGTAGAGCATCTTTGAAAAGAGTGGCACCTCAAATGCAACATGACCCACCACTCACATCGTATTTGAAGTTTCTTATAATTTTCTCATCAAATTTTCATTAATTTGGAAGCCCTGTTTATAGATACGCATCAAACTAACATAGAGAATATATAAACAAACTATAATCAAGATTGCTTGCCTTAATTAGCGCCATATTAATTGGAATAAACTTTTTGAAATGTAAGCGTTACAGAGTGTTCTTTTTTTTTTGTCGGTGTCATTTTTTCCACTCTTCTTCCCGCTGCCAGGAAAATTTCTTTGAAAAAGTGGCATTATGTAAAATCATTTATTCTTTTTTTTTGTGTGTGTTAAATGTCAACTGTAAGATGTGTTCCCATTTTTATTTATGCAAATAAAAGTCGGAAAATTAACCTTACAAAAACCACGCATTGGGTTTTACATACATGTACAATTGTAGCTTAATTGGACTGTCGTATATATTTTTGACTAGGTTAAAAATGTAGAAATTGATAAACTAAAAACGGAATCACACAAACTCAAGAATCCTTTACTTGTGAGTTAGTGTCTTGTGATATGTTTCAAAAGCTCGACAATCCACGTGGGAATCCTTAACCTGTTATGGCCTTTTGGGATCTCTGTCACTCTGTGACATGATTCCTATGCCCATTCTGTCATTGCTTGCTTCCTCCTCTCTTGGTTTCCACCGATCTTCTTCCATTACATAGGTTTTAGTACACAGTAAATGGTTTAGCAAATTAGATTAAGTAATCGTCTGATTATTCTTAACATAAATAAAAAAAAATTCTTATCATAAATTGTATATCCATAACCTTTTATTGTTATTATCAGAGTGAATATATAATGCTTTCCAGTACCTTTCTCTCATCACCTTTAAATATAGGTAACCATTTTTTTAACACCTTTTAATGCGTAATCCATACATAGAAAAATAACAAAGATCACTAATAAATTTTTTTGAAAGTTTATTGCAATATCAAACCGAGGAAATAGAGATGCAAAGATATTAAGTGAAAACAAATACATCCTTTGAAATGAAAACATAACTGAAAACGAACAAATACATCCTTTGAAATAAAAACATAACTGAAAACAAAAACTAAAGTTACAATAACATGAGACTCTCTTGTACAAAGTACAAATTTACAAAGAACCAAAAAATAGCAAAATAGTAAACTGCTCTGTATGCGAAGCAGCATAATATTATATTAGTCATAATAATAAGTAGGAAATACACAGAAATACACAATAAAATTAGCCATACCGAAGTATATAACTGAACCAGAAAAAACAAAGAACTCTCGACGCCGACGATGAAACTCTCCCTCTGTTTTGATCAGAGCACTTTGGTCTTTTGTCGCAGACGCACAGCCAAGCCCTCATGAGCTCTCCGCAGTAAAGTATCTGTCTTTTCAGTTGTGAAGCCAAAAGAATAATAACAAGTATATAATCTTACATTCTTGTTCTTTTTTTTTTTCTTGCCTAGATGGAGCCATAATCCAAACCTCCCCAGCTGAAGTGAGATCCTTGTCGGACGATTAGGGAAAGCATGCATGAAAACGCAGACGCAAACGCATACAGTCGCAACCGCAAGCATTGAGTGAATGATAGGAGTTGGGAACAAACGGTGCGAGCCTGAGGCTCTCCTCCTATACTTTAAATCCACAGTTGCGCACGAGGCGCATGAAGACTTGTTCATCTCTGTACTTAATCTCCTGCTGAGTCCCAACTGGTCAACAACAATCTCGCCCTCAATGTTTAGTGAGACTTGTTTGTTTGTTTTGTCTGCAAGTTTACGAGCCACCAATGAGTTATACGTATGGTTGTTCCTCATTGCAGCGTAGCTATATGGAGTTTGCCCTGTTGCATCGCACAGAGAGTTCCAGCTCGATAATCCGATCTGCAACAGTTTTAAAAAGGATTTCATCAGTTATAGAGGATGGTTTTTGATGTTTAAATCATGGGGGAGGAAGAGAAAGAAAGATACCTCTTGTGGATCATTGGTGAGAAGATCAACCATATCATCTGAATCAGATGTACAAGCAGCTAAATGTAAAGGTGTGATACCGCCAGGTCCGGTTATATTGGGTAAGAAGACCAGCTTTTTAGAGGAACCGAGATTAACAGAGTAATGAATGAGTAGTTCCACCATCTTTTTGTTTTTCCTCTTAACAGCACGATTCAGCAACTGAATCTCCGCGAGCATATCCAACGCTTCTCTGTTCGGCTCATCATTCACTACATTTCTCTCTACCAACATGTCGAGAAGGGTTCTGATGACAGAGCAGAAGTCTCTTTCAACTGAACAGACGAGCAAAAACTTGAAGCGGGAGAGGGAAAACTCGGATTGTTCCCGAGGCTCGGTGGTTTGGTTCTTCTGGAAAAGCCAACCAAGCTCGTTCAAGAAACATAAAGTCTCTTCTCTTGATGTGGGACGGTGATCTGAGGTCTGCGCTTGTTTCTCTGTCGGGTGAAACTCCTCTTCAAGGCGATTTAACTCTTTGCAGATGGATGAATTGGCAATTATCAATGGGAAACTGTCACCCCTAAACCCATTCTCCACCTGTACACAAAGTAAGACTGTTAAACATCTTCTCCAAGATTGACAAAGAACGCTGTTAAGTTCAGTTATACCTCAATGAAACAGCGTCCAAGAAAACCAGGTTGTGCGTTGTTGACTCTGAAACATTTTACATTCAACTCGTCAAATATGGCTCGTTTACACGCTGCTCCTGTTGCCTCCATTGGCACGTAGCTACCCATGTGTGTGCAACGTATACTGAAAGCACAATCATAACAAAGATTAGATCTGAAGAAGAAAAAAAAGAGAGAGAAAGGATGAAACTTTTGAGGTGTTTTAAGTTTTTTACCTGATCCCATCATTAGTCAAGCTTCTACCTCTTACTACCAAACTTGTTTTTTCACCAGCTACCACAGCTACAGGTGACACTGAGATGAGCTCTGGTGAATTCCAAGTTCTCCATGATTTGCTACAGCGAATTCGACCTGTAACCAGTTACATGTTAATGATTATTATTGACATAAAATCAAAACATTACAAGTACAAGCTCACGAGCACTCACCATTTTTGTGTGATGCGAGCTGTCTGCCTGTGTTAACTATAAATCTCGAGTTTCTCCAAAAACCTGAATGAGAGTCTTGTAACATAACAGCAACTCGTTGCAGCAAGTTTTGCTCGAGCTGAAAATAAATAAATATCACAAGCCGTTCCCTAAGCTGCTGCTGCACATAGCGTAGTATAGTTCAATTAACAAACACATTTAAAATATTTTGACTCACTTGTTCCCACGACGCAGGTGACATGGCTACATAGACAGATAGAACAACACAGCCAGGCCTGATATAACTTTCCATTTCTGATGGAATGTTCGACAGCCAGTTATAGATCTGTAATAAAAGGAAGAGAGAATCACAATGAGTATTCAAAGGAAGCAACCAAATAACTTCATATATAAGGAAGGTTTAGATAATGCTCAGAAATGATCACCTCAGTTCGTAACGTTCCAGGGAGCTGACTTGGATCTTTGTCAAGTAGTTTGAAGACTATCTTTCCAGTGCGGTCCTGTTTGAATGCCATAAAAATAAAAAAAAATCATAAGTGGGCTTGTTTCACTTTACATATACACAGAGATGCTAAAGAGGAGTTTACAAGCTGCAAACCTGAGCATCAGAGTTTAAGCTAGGAGGAGAGTAGTCAGAACCAGAAGACGCATAACCACACTGTTGCCCGAATCCTTTAAAGTTAAGATTTGCAGCTCCTCTATTTGATGCACCAAAGAGGTCAAGAGGTAAGCAACCCCCAGTCCTCACAGGGGCTCGTGTTATTGTGATTCTTAGATCTCATGGTTTCAGGGGACCTCTGCAATGGGAATAACTCTTGCATGACAGGAGATGAAGATGGAGATCTATCCTCCACAGGGTTACTGCTGGCAGACGAATAATACTTTCTCGGTCGACTCTCATCCTCGGGTGAGGAGGTGAATAGTTGCAAGAGACAAGCTAGACCTAGTGTCTTGAGCATGTGAATCTGAATCCTGAGAAGGAGATTGGTTACTGCTACTGCTTCTCTCCCCACCAACTGTTCTCTTCTCCAAGTTCGTTGTAGCAACATGGTCATAAGAAGATAACTTAGCCTTGTCATTGTCTTTTGTACCGAACCCACCTTGAGACAATATGGCTAGCGCATCAGGTGAAGATGAGCCTAACGTTTCGGAAAGAACAGCAAGCAGATCCATGGTGGAAGGAGAAGCCCCGTTCACATCGTTTTGAGGGTTCACCACCTTGGTGATCAGTATTTTTCCTGGCTAAACTTCCGAATATTGTTGAGCTTAGAAACGAGATCCATGGGCAAAGGCAATGCATTTATCTTGTTAAGTATCTGAAGAAGCTGCTCTCGTTGAGGCACAGCTGGAGACCCCATCGGCCTTACCTCATTCTTACCTGAAAACCACAGACAATAACACTTAGAACCAGAAAAAGCTACTGCATAGTGGCAAAATTAGTACCTTGTGCACAAGCTAAGGCGGTCAACAAAGCCATAAGATCCATATTGGGATTAGAGGTATTATTATCACGGTTCCCTGGAACCACAACACCAGAAGCGACCTCCTCCGGGTGAGTAGTTTTCCTCCTACGACGGTTGTGGCCAGCCAACCTACGCCTACAACTTCTTTTCCCCTCATCAAACTCAGAAAGAAGATGAAACCTGCAACAGAAAGAAAAGAAACTCATTAAAAAAAAAACCAGATTTTTCTTAGAAGCACTTGCACAAAAAAAAAGGGTAAGAGATTCATATGTCTCTCAACCTGCTGCACTGTTGGCAGAACCTCTGCATCTGTTTGCCAACGAGAGCTTTAGTAGCTTTGCTATGAACTTCGCAAACTTTATGCCTTCTATGGTAATCCTTCCCATGAGACAAATCTTGACTACAATTGTCCACCTGACAAACCGGATAGTTCCCCGGAGAACCAGACCGACCCTTCTTGCTCGGTCTAGCTGCTGCTTCCTCCTCCACGGCGGCGGTGTTTAGACAGCTTCCGAGATTCAAATCAAGCCCTCTCCTCTCTTCTTCTCCTACCTGAGATTCTTCCACGGGTTTAGCTTCGAATCTGCGGCTATCCCAATCCCACATGTTAGAGCTCCACTGCTGATGCTGAGGCTGAGATGGAGGAAGGAGACGGTTGGGGGGGATCTGGTGGTGATAGAGGTTGCGTTTTCTCCCCATCGGAGAAAGCGATTGGTGTATGAATATCGGAGAAGCTACCTGACCTCCTACTTCTTCCATCTCTCTCTCTCTCTACCTCCAAATCGATCTCAAAAATCCTTTCTTTTTTTTTTGTTCCAAATAAAGATTCAGACTTTGTTCACCAGAGAATCAATCTACGGAAAGCACGAATCAGCAACGTATCTAAACATATCTCTACGCTTAGCTTAGCTCCAAATTCAAGTAAACAGGGGAATCTGTAATCGCAGCTTCTTCAAGCGGCATCAAACCTCAGCTCGAGAGACTGATTCGGTAGGCAGAGAGAAGAACATCACAGAACAGAGCCTTCCAAGGTTTCTTTTTTTTCCTTCAAAAAGGAATCTTTAGCTTTCCCGATCTGATCCAGGAAACAAAAGAGAAAAGATAAGATTTTTTTTTCTCTACTCACGAGCTTCTCTCTCTCTCTCTTTGAGTGGACTTACTCGAGCAAAAATCTCAGATTTATCCTTGTTCGTCGTCGTCGTCTTCGTCTTCGTCCTTGTTCTTCTCCTTTCTGTGCTCTCATGTCTTTCAAAAGTACGATTTAACTCTTTTTTTTTGTAATGGTGGTGGCAGTACTGTAAATACGAACAGTAAGGAGGGCTTTTGTGTTAATATTATTCGAGCCGCCCATATGTGAGGAGAGAGAGAGAGATGATAGTTGAAGGATCCAAGACATTTCCATTTTCTTTTCTAATTTTTCTTATCCATTTCTACTAATCTCTTAAATTCTTACCTTTATTGTGTTATTTAAATATTACTTTGAAATCAAAGTAGCTACAGAAAATTAAACACAGTTTCTTTATGTATTTACAAAATACGTTGGTTTGAAAACAATCATTAGTTTATGTGAAGTTGAAATTGTGTGAAATTCTGTAAAGAAAAGACAGAATTCAAACACGTTAACACAAAAAGAAGAAGGAGAAAAGTTTGCATAACAAAACCAAAATTATGAGCTCTATGTTTACATTAATGAAGTTGACAACACTTTTTTTTTGTCAAATAGTTGACAACACCATGTATAAAATAAACTACAAAAGCTAGTTAGGTTACTTGAAAAATGTATGAATTGTTTGATAAAAATATGTAGTAATAATCAAAAAAAAATTAAAAAACTTTCATACGTTTCATATTATATTCGTTTTAGATTTTTATACATAAATGAAAAATGTTAAACATCTTAACCTTACTTGATTATTAAAATTATATAGTATTTATTTTTAATAAACTTTGCAACTGTTATTTAACTTATTTTAAAAACTATGTTTTAAATGTGAGATTATCAGTTGAGAACTATAGTCGGACGTTAGTTACAAAAAAACTATAGTCGGACGCTACTAATTTTATGATTTATAAAAACTACAAAAACTGCATAGTCCTTAATTGAGTATGTTCTAGAGTCTTTTTTTTTAACACTGAATATTATTAAGCCATAAGGCAGGGTTCAAAATAGAAGCAAGAACTTCCAAACATAACATAGCCAAAACCAATAGGTAGGCAAAAAAGCTAATAAAAGATAAAGATAAGTTGATGCAGGAAGCATCCTCGAGAACCCATATCACTCACTACAAAAGAGGAGTAATTATGATGGATGAGCTTTCACTGAATAGCGTTCGTGGGTTCAGCTTCAGCATTGATCAGGGGGCTCAGCCATGTAGGACCACCCGTAGCAGTATAAGACTGTAACCGGAGGTCTTTAGTAACATTGTCTACAATTTTCTGCGCCACCGAGTTCCTTTGGCGATGGACATGTTCTAGAGACCAAACTTGCAGGTTTTGAGCCATTGTTTTGAGTTGGTGAGTCAAATGCGTTGCTTCCATAGAAGGGCAGGGACCTACCAGACACGCACGGGCATCCAGACAAGAAGATAAAAATATAACTGCAGACATAAAATCTACCAAGTAATTAACAGTCGAAATCCCAGGTTACGTTTGTAAATTACTCAGACAACGTGGGTCCTACGAACCAAACTATTTTATAACCCGTACCATGTTACACTGCTACATTTATTTAATTTAAGTACTTTATAGTTATTATAAACATGTAACATGCCTAAGTGATTAGTGATAACGAGACTATCGACGACTTTTCTTTTGAGACACGGAGCTCCTAACAAATGTTGCCTAACAACTTGTCTAATCTGATATAGAATCAAGACCTACATGGCCTTATTCAAGAATGATTATTCTTCTTTCATATCTCTAATATATTTCACCCAAAGAAAAAAACTAACAAAGTAAAATATGAAATAAAATAAGCCTTAGAAAATTGTTGTTATATATTCTCCATATTACTACAAAGATTTCATACTTAAAAATAGACAAATCATATCAAATTTTATTAAAGTTTGATAATATTACCTTTTCGTCCTACACCGTCTTCTATTGAGAGCCTGGATCTCGACACCGTGTGTGTTACGGGGGAAGTAGTCGTCATCACGTAAGGTAATGTGAAGGAGAAAACAACATCTCACCAAGAACATGTCGATGAATAGAAAAAGACTACACTACCCATACGATTTTATAAAAATTTACAAACGTATCTCCTCCTCTGGGCCATTGAATAGATTAGGACAAGACAAGAAAGTTAGAGAGACCACATATCACAGTCACGCACGTACGGTTGCGTCCCTACGCGAGTGCAAGTGGCTCGTTGTCCTTCTTCCTTTTTCTCTTATTCTAGAAAACGACCTTGTTTATTAAAATCGTTATTTAATGACTTTTAGCATTATTATATCATCCTATCTTCGTTAATCGCGTCTCATTTAATCATCTCGTGTCAACTTTTTATTCGTTCTACATCGATTCTTTACAATTCCCTACCAAAGTTAGATAGTGTTAATCCTATATCTGCCAATTGGTGACTGTTTTAATAGTACTATGCATAAAATAGAATATCAAGAGAGTTGGAGGACCAATATACATACAGTATAGGAACGGAAGATGAATTAAAAATATAGAGAATGAATAGTAAAACCAGTATGAGTAGAAGAAGCTAATAATTTGTCTGAACCACACTTAAAGTATATAAAACATTAGAATACATAGTGATAATTTATATAAAATGACTAACTTATAAGAACATACAAGTATAGAATTTATATGTAGCACTTTCATTGTATTCTAATATCGTGTCTCTTCATTTTCATTAGAAATCATCTTCTTCTTTTTTTGGAATCAATATTAGAAATCATCTTCATAAACGAAAACTTAGAGAAATTTGTGAAATTTCTATTGAATGGTATTCACTAATGTACTGGAACTAGGTGTTGACAATAAGTTGAATATAGTTGAGTAGATTTCCAACTTTTATCTAAAGATGTCATCATTTTGCTAGCCAACACGTTATTTTTGATGGCTATATAAGCTATATATATGTGATTGAAATGGTGGAAGAGAAAAATAGCTGTGAGTTGGTACGGAAAGACGAGTGCAAAGGAGTGGACCATAATCGCATTAATCAGTATGTTGTTCTTCATTGTTGCCACTATGATACTCTTCTCCGAGTACTACAACTCTTTTGCCAAATCCCCCCACTATTTTCTTTAGTTGATTTAACCCTAACAATCTTAGGTGTTAATGTATATAACCATTATTCATTTGAGAGATATACCCTTAAAGTTAATGTTTTAAAAGTGTTTTAGGGTTAATACATTATTTATTCGAGAGAGAGAGTCTTATAGAGTTAGTTATAATGTTTTTAAAAATAAGATTTGATGGACCTGTTTCATAAAATTTAGTCGATAGAAAATCGGTGCAACACTAGTGGAACATGACAGGTTGTGATAATGCCTAAAGAAGCTAATTCACTATAAATAAATTTTGCATTTGCTCAAAATGTTTGTTGATCATGTCTATGATCACGTTCAACGTTTATTATTAAATGAATAATGCACTCCTGATTATAAAATGTTCTACTTTTTATTGGGCCGTATACGAGACCCATCTAGTTTGTAAATTAGGTTTACGGTTAATGCCGCTGCACATCTTGTATATTAAGGCAACGCCTCTTACGAAAGAATATAAGAAACACTTTCTATACTTACTACGTTTCTTGACATGGTATCAGAGCCATAACCTAACTACACACAAGGTTATTGTTCGATCTCGAGATCCAATTCCGCTGTGATCTCTTTTGAAGAAGAAGCAAATATGTCTGGAGAAAACACCTTCTGCAATTACTACTGATGCAGGTCCGAACTGAAACTCGGCGAAAGACAATCTCGCCATATGATTTAAGTTCTAGTGATAACCCCGGAACCTTGATCTCAAAACCACTGCTGAAAGGTCCCAACTACGATGAATGGAATACAAATCTGAAGTTAGCGTTAAAGGCTAGAAAGAAATTTGGGTTTGCTGACGGGTCCTATACTTCAACCCGCCGAGAACTCTGCTGATTATGAGGACTTGGATAGCAAATAATGCTCTTGTGGTCTCATGGATGAAGTTGACAATTGATGAAAGCATCTCTACATCGATGTCACACGTTGACGATGCTCACGAGTTGTGGACTCATATCCAACGGAGGTTTGGAGTAAAGAATGGGCAGCGAGTCCAGAGGCTGAAAACTGAACTCGCAACATGCCGGCAACGTGGGTCTCCAATAGAAGCATACTATGGAAAATTGACTCAACTCTGGAGGAGTATGGCTGATTACCAACAAGCCAAGACTATGGAAGAAGTTCGTAAGGAACGCGAGGAAGATAAACTCCATCAGTTTTTAATGGGACTGGATGAAACTGAATATGGTGCAATAAAATCAGCACTGCTTTCACGTGTCCCACTGCCTACGCTAGATGAGGCTTACAACGCCCTCATTCAAGATGAGGAATCAAAGCAACTGGGTCGAATGAATGCTGAGAGAGTTGATGGGGCCAGTTTTGCGGTTCAGACAAACAAGTCGAAGTATAACAACGAGCGCAGAGGTGGCTTCTGTCACTTGCACAAACTGTGGACGTTCCGGTCATGCTGCAGAAAATTGTTTTCGCTTGAATTGGTTATCCTGATTGGTGGGAAGAAAACCAGAAGCAAAAGTCAGGACAAGCAAATACTCGTGGTAGCTCTGCTCCTGCAAATCGTGGTGTTGGTGGAAACATCAATAATGGTCGTGGTTTGAGTACTAGCTCAGGAAGTTCGTTTCAGAAAGCCAAAGTCCTCAGACACAGCTCGAGTAAACAATGTTGCAGCACCGCAGGCTCGCGCCAACTCTCTTACGGCTGATGATCGTTTAGGCCTTAGCGGTCTCACTGATACACAATGGCGAACGCTTGTGCACATGCTTGACGAGAGGAACACCACTCCGGTAACTCGACTTTCTGGTAAGCTTTTATTGAATCCTGGATCATTGACTCTGGCGCTACAAATCATATGACTGGCTCACTTGATTTTTTGATTGATGTTTCTGATATGGCACCGGTCAATATAAAATTGCCTGATGGCCGTTTTACAACATCTTCGAAAATGGGATGTGTTCAGCTAGGGTTCCTCACTGCGATTGCAACATGTTTTTTTTGTTGATGGACTTCATTGTCATCTCATATCAGTCTCTCAACTTACGAGGGAAAGTGGTTGCTTATTTCAACTCACTGATAAGGTTTGTATTATTCAGGATCGCATCACACTGATGCTGATTGGAGCGGGTGAACAGCAGAATGGATTGTATTTTTTCAGAGGAATGGAAGCTGTGAATGCGGCTCAGGGATCGGTTGACTCTACCGCTGATGTCTGGCACCGCCGTCTTCGGTCATCCCTTCCTCTAAGGCTATGGAGATGTTGCAGATTTCTAACTTTAGTGTTTCTGGTTTTGATTCAAAGACTTGTGATATTTGTATTCGAGCAAAGCAAACTCGAGATTATTTTCCTTCAAGTATTAATAAGACTACATTTGCTTTCCAACTCATTCACTGCGATCTTTGGGGTCCTTATCGGACAAAGGCACTTTGTGGTTCAACTTATTTCTTAACAATACTTGATGATTACTCTCGAGCGGTTTGGATATATCTTCTTCCAAACAAAAGAGAAGCTCCGACACACCTTAAGAACTTCATTGCTCTCGTGGACAGACAATTTGATACAAAGATTCAGACTATACGAAGCGATAATGGTTCCGAGTTCATCTGTTTGACTGATTTCTTCGCTGAACATGGCATCATTCACGAGACTTCTTGTGTTGGAACACCTCAGCAAAATGGTCGGGTCGAACGTAAACACAGGCATATTCTGAACACTGCTAGAGCCCTCAGATTTCAGGCTCAACTTCCGGTCGAATTTTGGGGCTATTGCGCACTTGCTGCTGGATACTTGATAAATCGTACTCCGACGAAACTCCTCAATGGTCGCACTCCTTTTGAGCTGGTATACAAGAGGCCTCCTCCGATGAATCATATCCGGGTTTTTGGTTGCTTGTGTTACGTCCATAACCAAAAACACGGAGGTGATAAGTTTGAGCAAAGAGGTACTCGTTCCGTGTTCGTCGGCTATCCTTTTAGTAAGAAAGGCTGGAGAGTTTACAATCGAGACACAGGAACTGTCTCAGTATCGAGAGATGTAGTTTTTAACGAATCTGTTTTTCCCTTATTCGGAAGCTGAAAATCTGATTCCTTCACCGAGCCCATCTCTCACACCAGGGAATTTTTTAGTTGATGATGATGATTTTGAGGATGCTCAGATTTCTTCTGCTGAACCGCAAGTGTCACCTACTCATATCATCCCCTCCACGACTTCGGAAACACCTGTATTGCCTTCGACATCCTCTGAACCTGAAGTTGCTCTTGATAATTTATCTTCCGCTACGGTACCGCTTATCAACCCGTCTGCTGAAATAACAGAACCTGTGCAAGAAGATGCTCTTGGTCGCGGACAACGTACAAAGAGAGTTCCAACGAAATTGGCGGATTATGTAACAACACTATTGCACAATCCACCACCTTCTGCGACTCCGTATCCTCTTGATAACTATGTTTCAAGCTCACGGTTTTCTCCTAATTACCAAGCGTACATTCTTGCGATTAGCTCTGCAGTTGAACCAACAAGCTACAAAGAAGCTTTTCTTGATGAACACTGGCGTGATGCAGTTACCGATGAGATAACAGCCTGTGAAGACAGTGGTACATGGACTGTTGTTACTCTTACCTGCAGGGAAGAAGGCTTTGGGCTGTAAGTGGGTATTCAAACTGAAATTTAACGCAGATGGTACTCTGTCCCGATACAAAGCACGACTGGTCGTATGCGGAAATAACCAAACAGAGGGGGTTGATTATAATGAAACTTTTGCGCCTGTTGCAAAAATGGTGCACCATACGAGCTTTTCTACAAATGGTCGTCTCTCGTGATTGGGAAGTCCATCAAATGGACGTGCATAATGCTTTTCTTCACGGAGATCTAGAAGAAGAAGTCTATATGCAATTGCCTCCTGGTTTTAGGACAGCAGATAAAACTCAGGTATGTCGGTTGCATAAATCTCTCTACGGTTTGAAACAGGCACCTCGCTGTTGGTTCGCGAAGTTGACCTCTGCTCTACGAGACTATGGGTTCGAACAGAACACTTCAGACCACTCTTTGTTCGTTTACGAAACAGAACACACCACTATTCATGTTTTAGGTTTACGTCGACGACTTGATCATAACTGGAAACTCGTGTTCTGTGATCACTGATTTTAAAGATTATCTCAGTTCTTGTTTTCACATGAAAGACTTGGGCATTTTACGCTATTTTCTTGGGATTGAAGTTGCTCGGAATCCCTCGGGTATCTATCTTTGCCAACGAAAATATGCACTGGATTTGATTGCTGAAACAGGACTTCCTTGGAGTTCGACCTATCTCCTTTTCCTCTAGAGCAGAACCACAAGCTAGCCTTGGCGGATGGAGATTTACTTCCTGATCCGACTCCCTATCGTCACTTGATTGGAAAAGTTGATCTATCTAGGCACCACTAGACCTGAACTATCTTATCCTATACACATCCTCTCACAAGTTTATGGGTGCTCCGAGGTCAGAACATTGGGATGCAGCTCTCAGGGTTGTGAGGTATTTGAAAAACAGTCCAGGGCAGGGAATATTGCTTCGAGCAAATACAGAACTCAAACTCACTGCTTGGTGTGATGCCTGATTGGGGTTCATGCCCCATAACTCGTCGGTCACTCACTGGTTGGTTCATTCAGTTGGCAGGTTCGCCATTGTCTTGGAAGACCATGAAACAAGATCGTGTCTCTCGCTCCTCTGCCGAAGCCGAATATCGAGCAATGGCTGACACAGTTTGTGAGTTGATATGGATCCGTGAACTACTACCTGCTTTTGGTATTGACTGCTCAGGACCAATTCCGCTTTACTCGGACAGCTTATCAGCTATCAATCTTGCGGCAAATCCTGTCTATCATGCTCGGACCAAGCAGGTTGGTATGGATTGTCACTTTATACGTGATGAGATTATAAAGGGTCCTTATTACCACACACCACGTCTCAACAAAGTCACAGCTAGCTGATATCATGACTAAAGCAGTTGGGACGTCGAGAGTTTGAAGATTTTCTTGTACAAGTTGGGTGTTTGTAACCTTCACACTCCACCTTGAGAGGGGGTATTGGGCCGTATACGAGGCCCATCTAGTTTGTAATTAGGTTTACGGTTAATGCCGCTGCACATCTTGTATATTAAGGCAACGCCTCTTACGAAAGAATATAAGAAACACTTTCTATACTACTACGTTTCTTGACACTTTTGTTTGCTAGCTGTTTGGTTAACCGCATATTATGAAATTAATTTGGTTTCAACAATGTCAGGCTTCTATAAGCATTTGAACACTCTGATTAAATAATTTCATTGTGGCATTATTTGATGTAAATAATTGATCCAAACAAAAATGTGTCGCCCGACATATTCTCTTCCCAACATTTTCTGGAACAAAAGTGTTTATTTGTTCACATATACTAATATACATGATGTAACTACAGGGGTTCCGATTGAAACTACCACCGCCGGGTTAGAGTAACATTAGAAAAACTATTTACAGTGCTTGAATTTCCGGTAAAGAGGTAAAATCATGTAACTATATGTTAATAGGCATATTTATTTGCTTAAATTTCTACATAGAAATTTGATCGGTGTTTTCTAGGAATTAAGTTACAGTTTCTGCGTTTTGATATATACATATTAGTATAGCCAGATCAATTAACTTATACACAGATAATTAAATATCACAAAATATACTTTAATTTTTAAATCGATTTATGCCATTAAAACTGAACGAAATGATATTAATTTATAATATGATGAATTGTTAGTTGAAAGCTAACGAACTGAAACTGAAAAAAATGATTTTGAATTCAACATGTATGAATGAACAACAAAAGCTTTGTGAAATTCTTATTTTATTACAAAATAATAATATTCAAATAAAATAGTTATGTGTCTATTTTGAACTATTACCTAAAACGAGTTCATCACCAATTTAAACTATCCTGAACTGAAGCAAAATTAAAAGAAGTTACCACTATTTCAGTAAAAACTATTAACCATGAATGTTGGGAGAAAAAAAAAATAAATGGGAGTGCTCAAATGTCACATGGTGGTCCAAAGTCCAATCACAGATGGAACGTGCGATGTATTGAGTCCAAGGCTGTCTCAGCGAAGCCTGACGAAACATCAGTTTTAATCTCTCAAAATTTTTGAAAAAAAATTACATAGACAAAAGCCAAAAAAAAAATTAAGTTTTCAAATCCCCTAGACTATATTTGCAAAGTGATTTTGCCACATGTTCTCTTCAGAATTAGTTTCGCAAAAAAAATGTGACATGTCTACTAAATTTGATGACATGGCATATGAAAAATATGACATGCATAACTATATTTAATGTAAATTTATATTTTTGGTAAATTTTTTAGAATATAGTAATAACTCATATATTACATTTATGTTGGATTTATATTTTTGGTAAACTTTTTAGAATATGGTAATAATTCATAAATTCTCCTTAAAATAAAATATTCAAATATGAACATTACTAATTTCGAAATCTTATTTAATTATATTTTTAAAACTATACAATTTTATTACTTTAAATTTTCGAAATTTTATAGAATTTTTAAAAATTTATAAAAAAATAAACCTAAAATCATTAATTTCTTATATTTTACAAATTTTATAAATATTGTTTAGCTATACTTTTTCAAAATTATCAGTATTATATCATTTTTATTAATTATGTAGTAATAACTCATATATTACATTTATGTTGATTTATATTTTTGGTAAAAAAATTAGAATATGGTAATAACTCAAAGATCTTCATTAAAATAAAAATATTCAAATATGAACATTGCTAATTTCGAAATATTATTTAATTATATTTTTTATAAATATACAAATTTTATTACTTTAAATTTTCGAAATTTTATACAATTTTAAAAAATTTATAAAAAAAGTAAACGTAAAATAATTAATTTCTTATATATTTACAAATTTTATAAATATTGTTTAGCTATAATTTTTCAAAATTATCAGTTTTATATCAATTTTTATTAATTATATATAAGTTGATCTCTATAATATTATTTGAAAAGTCAGTTTCCTACGTGTCGCGCTCACGTTAACTCTCACGGTGGTTGATTATGATGATACCATTAACGAATCAAATATATCTAATTATCATTATTAAATATTTATTTTATATTTTTTCTTTTCTATTTAGGTTTCCTTTTTTTCTTTGGTAAAAAAATTAGAATATGGTAATAACTCAAAGATCTTCATTAAAATAAAAATATTCAAATATGAACATTGCTAATTTCGAAATATTATTTAATTATATTTTTTATAACTATACCAATTTTATTACTTTAAATTTTCGAAATTTTATACAATTTTAAAAAATTTATAAAAAAGTAAACGTAAAATAATTAATTTCTTATATATTTACAAATTTTATAAATATTGTTTAGCTATAATTTTTCAAAATTATCAGTTTTATATCAATTTTTATTAATTATATATAAGTTGATCTCTATAATATTATTTGAAAAGTCAGTTTCCTACGTGTCGCGCTCACGTTAACTCTCACGGTGGTTGATTATGATGATACCATTAACGAATCAAATATATCTAATTATCATTATTAAACATTTATTTTATATTTTTCTTTTCTATTTAGGTTTCCTTTTTTTCTTCAAATAACCTATATATAAAGAAAATATATTAATTTAAAAACGAAAATATCTTTTATATATAGTGTAATTCATAATAAGGAAATCTCACAAAATAATCTTAATTTTAAAGTAAAAAATATATAATCTTCCCTTTTTAAAAATAATCTTCACAATATAATATATATTTTTTAAAGTATTAAGCATTTTATTTAAATTAATATATTTCTCATATTATTACAAAATAATTTAAATAGCATAAACTAAGATATCTTTAATGAATAAAATTTAATTTAATCTTTTTATGTTCCCTTTATATTTTTCAAATAACATGTATGATAAAGAAAATATTTATAAACTTAAACCGAAAATAATTTTTATATATAATATGATTTCATAAATAGGAAATTTTAGAAAAATAATCTTGATATTAATATAAAGAACTAATATTCTTTTTTCGAATGTATCAATTATATTTTCATGCAATTTCATACCTATCATCATTATATTTTTATAATTTTATTTGTGATAATTATCATATTCCAAATTACCAAGTACTATAAAATTAACATAGGCATAGGCTATTTACAAATATTCCATTCATAAATATATATACACATCTAATATGAAAACCAAACTAATGCAATGAATACAATGAATATGATTTGGTTGAATAAGATTAGAAATAGTTATATTTGAATTTAACGGAAATATATAACAAAATATACCCACAAATGAGTAACTAGACCAATCCAAATTATTTTATACAAAGTCAAACAATAAATAAAAATAATATATTATCATTTATTCTCAACATTTTACTAAATAAATATAAAATTCTCAAATTATACTACAAATATATTAACCAACTATTACAATTAAGATGTAATTTTGAACCGATCAACACTTTAGTTTACTTTTACTATTTAATTTTCAAAACAACATATATTAAATTATACATAATCCGACCAAATATATATATGTACGAATTTAAGGCAAGAATCAAACTATATAAAAATAACAAAATTAATCAAAATTTTAATCTGTATAACAAAATATCTTAGTTGAATCGTAAAAAGTAAATGTTATATAATATGTCCAAATAATAACCAAACAGTCAAGATATTATATATCCAAAATTATAATCTAATTAAAATAACGCAAAGTTATTTAAAACAAACCATGCATATTGATTACAATATAAATAACAGAATAAATAAAAAAATAAAAATATTAATAAACTATCATAGTGTAAATAAAATATTATAATGTATTTACTATATAAATATTTATATCCGTGCATGAGCACGGGAAAATCACCTAGTGTATCTACAAAAAGTTTTACCTGAAATTTTAAAAATATCACTTATAAGTTATAACTCTTTAAATCTCAGGGCCGGTCTCGACTGAGTCCAATCTCTCTGACTTCCTCATACAACATGCTTCTTTTTTTTTTGTTGAAGAAAAGGAACATACAACATGCTTCTTACCACCAACAACGGCGGGTTTTTATTTTATTGATTATACAAACAAAAATATAATGCCTTTTTTGCTTAGAAACACGAATATAATGTTGCCTACAATAAGATTATAAATCTGCCCCATATATATTTGTAAAGGATCTGTGAATATTCGTCTCATCTCCAATATATTTTATGCTAAAGATTCATAAAATCAATATTTTCCCGCAGATTATAAGTGCTGCTCTCGAATTTTTTTCATGTTTTCTGAAGTTTTTTTTTTTTGACAAGAATGTTTTCTGAAGTTTCAAAGTATAATCGGATGTACCCATATAACCCCTCGAATACAAATTAATTATCAATATGTCAAAGCACCGCCGTTAACGCAAAGCATTAGGCCACAAGTCCTAATCACTAAAATTGTTTTGTTATCTTTAAACAATCTTTTCTCAAAACTTGTTTTTTTTTTTGAAAAAGGGCATATTTTGTTTTGTTTTATGATCTCTTACTTCTCGAACCACTATATAATATTAATATATAGTGTTTTTTGTTTCAAAATAAACGGTAGATGGCATTATGAAAATATTGTTCTTTGATGTTTTACTTGCTAAAATAAAAATTAAGATAAATCAAACAGAACATTTACGTTTTAACATTAAACAATGTATACGATGTACGATAAAAAGGAGAAATCTAATGAGCAACTCTTTAGTACAGATTTAACTTTTCTTGTTTGAAGTTTTGAGGGTAAGGTTCATTGGACATGGACATGACTCACGAATATTTTAGTACAATTATTTTCCATTATCTTAACCACTTATTCCAACTCACTGTTTCGTGAGCTTGGGATCTGACAACTTCAATCTAAGGCAAAAACAAACATATAAAAATCTTTTATCTAGAAAACCTACAAGCTATTAAAGATCGTGATATTAAACCACTAAATTTAAAGCTTTGAGAAAATAATTCTTCAAACCATTTGAAAACAATTGTAGCATTATGTCTGTACATTTTCAGTTACGTGTTATTTTCTTTCAAACCATATTTTTTTTCTTTGGGCGCAAATTATGATTCTTTATAGATATTCCCTTTTAGCTGACAAAATATATAAATATATTTTCCAATGTCAACTAATATAGTGAGCGATGGGAGAAGGATGTGAGAATAGTAATGCGGGCAGCTAGAAGTCACGTGTCCTGTGAATGTAAAAAGATTCGGCTGAGTTTGAACGCAACCATTTTCCTAATCTTAATCTCCACATATCTGAAGTTTAATATTACGAAACTAACTACTTTATGGTTAGTAATTAGTTTATGGGTCATGAAAACGGAATTAAAATTTAGATGTTAGAGTCAAACATATATCGTTGTAGGTGATGCTGTGAGTCTGTGACCACAGAGAGTTCACGTCAATTTTAAGAAGATAATATATAACATTTTATGGTGTAATTTGATAATATCTTATTGTTCATGCCTCTTTTCCTTCTTCTAGTTATAGTACAAGGCACGAGTTTCATGTCTTATAAAGGCATGGGAGTCTCTTTTGGAATAAGTAGACGTGGTGCAAAGAGTATGGTTGTCTCCTAGTCCATCACGGCGCCTAAGTTGGTCATCAACAACTCTTTCAACTTTGACTCTTTTGAAGCTGTTTCTATTTGGATCAAAATATAGAATATGAAACAGATTCACCAACTCAAGTGTACATAAACAAACCGAGCGGCGTCAGACGACACCCCTGGACTTAGAAAGGTTTGTGAAATTGGATCAATGCGAGGGATAGGTAGATGAAGATGTTCACCAACACCAAGAATGGATGTTGGTCCTTACTTTGACAACAATCGGTACTAAATGCTATCAACTACAATAGCAGTTTAGACATTGAGTTTTGGAGACATTATGGTTCAGGTTTGAAAGGAAGAAGAGAAGACATTATTATTGCTATAATAATATATTATGGTATAAAAACAAAACTTAAAATCGTGTTTCTTAGACAATACCCAGCAAGCAAAACCAATCTAATGTCTGTTGTCTGTGTGAAATCAATGAATCAGAGCTTCCACTTTTAAGAACAAAATAAATAGAAAACACCAAACACAATCCAAACTAGGTAAAGATGAGTAGAGTAGCCAACAAAACTTACTATAGAAAAGCACGAAGGGGAAAGTGTGTGAGAGTGTGCCACTCTTTTTATATAAACCACAGATTTTCAGGAGAGAAGGAGAGATTTGCGTTACCGAGAAGGAACAGTGCGAGGGCGACCAGAACTATGAGTCCAATCCACATCCACTGCCTCAGTTTTTTCTTGCTTCCACGGTTCCTTAAAGGTAGTGGAATAGATTTTGACTTGTTTTGTTTGAGAAACTGTGATGATGCTTTGTGGGACTTCTTGATTTGTTGGCTCTCCTCAGCGGTTTGTTTCTTTGGAGTTTCAATCTCCCTCGGAGTTTCGATTACAGCTTCTGATGTCTCAGTTGGGTTTTCTGCTGTCTCTTCTGATGTAACAACTCCCTTTCTTCTCTCCTTCTTCCTTAGTTTCTTTTCTCGTTCCTACATAATAGAGAGTTTGTGCATCAGATCAATATCAAGCACAAGAGTTTTTGAATCGTTCTTGACCCAACATAGCATACTTGCGAGAGAGACTGGATAATAATAAAAGTTACCTTCTCCTTTTCTTCAGCTTCCTTCTGAGCCTTAAGAGCAGCTCTTGCTTTTGCTTTTTCTTCTCTCTTCTTCTTCCTCTCCATTGCCTCTTTAGCTTTGGCTATCTCCTCCAAGCGATGCTGCTCCTTCATCTTCGCGGCTTCCTTCTGTTTCCTCTTCTCCTCTTCTTTCTTAATTAACTCCTCTTCCTCTTTGGTTAACTTAGGTGGCTCTTCTTCTTCTTCCTTCGTTGCTGACTTCTCTACCTCCTCTTTTGCAGACACCAATTCCTTGACAGTTGGTGGAGGCTGGTCTGGCTTGACGGCCTTCTTAGGTTTCGTGGTCTGGCTCTTTTGTTCAGCCGGTTTAGGAATATCCTTTCCACTGTTCTGGACTTTTGAACCTTCAAATTTAACGACCTTCTCTTGTTTTGCTAAAACTGGTGGAGCTGTCTCATGTTTCTCTGCCCTGTCACTCACAGTTCTAAATTTGTCAGTTCTTGCAGCATAAGTGATCCGGGGTGGTTCCTCATCGGGGCCAAGAGATCGTCCATCTAGTGTTCCTAGTCTTCTTAACGTACTCCTTGTGTTGCATCTTACATAATAGTTGCGGAACTCTTCGTTGTTGTTCCACATATTCATGAAATTCTCCACCTGTTTGAAGGCTATAATGAGTACCAAACCGACATACAGGGATTAAAAACTTAGTTGAAATTTATTTGTTTGGCTTGTGCTTAAACCTGGTCAGAACAAAGGCTTTGCAGGGCTGCTCTATCTTTCTTCAAAGCCATTTCATTTGCTGCCCTTGAATCATCTCTATACTTGAAGAAATATTTGTTCTGCAAAACCAAAAAGAAATTGTAAGAAAATGAAGGATTAAGCTAAATATAGATGCAAGCCTTTTTCAGTTTATGTCTGGTTCCAGATGCTCTTTGGGTACCTTTTCTCGTTGTTGTTTCTTCAAATCTTGTAGGTGCACAAATGCTTCCTGGCGAACAGCATCAGCAGCTCTGAACTGTTGTTGCAGTTTATTCTGCACTTCCCATTCCTCATCACACTTTTTCTTAGCAGCTTTTGTGACTGCTTCGACTTTTGAGAGATCGCTTCTGAGGACGTCAAGTTCCTTTCTCAACATCTGTCATTAACAGAAATGTCACATTATGCACTGTGTAGATGACATCCCCAAAGAATGGACGATATAGCTAAATCACCCTGATGGACGCTATGTAAATAGAAGGAAATAAAGATCCTTTAACCGACAAAATAGGTTTCAATCAATGTAGAGAGACAAGAACGGGTTATCAACTAAAGAAATCCAGATGGGACATAAAGATGACTGCTAGATCGTATAGAGTGTAGTGTACCTTCAAACGCTCTTCTGTTTTCTCTTTGTCATCTAATGCTTGCTTAACTTCATCCTTGGTACCCATACTCGAAGATATCTGACCACGGCGTTGCTTCAACTGCTTTATTTCCCGAATGTATCCTTTTTCTTCATTCAGAGATAGAGTCTCGTGTTGTATCATGTGTTCCATATTATTCACCTGGCAGAGCAATAAGATAGATTAAGCATAATCAAGATTGACAAGCAAACTATTGTAACAAAACTTTGCATGAAATGTGATCTGCAGGGAGCCTTACCATTGAATCAATATCGTCAACAGAGGCAGCACTCTTAACCAGGCTAATCACAGACTGAAGGGCCTCAATCTCCTGCCGTTTAGAATGCATTGCTTTTCTTGCCGATCTCTCTTCTGCCATGGCCGCCTTGTAACTGATATCATAGTCCTTGCATGTTGCCTAGAAATAATCATTTCAACGAAGGTCAGAGCCAAATTTACTATAGAATGTTTCACGTTACGACAGATCTCAAAAGCATTTCTTACGCGTATCTTTTGGATGTCCTCTCTAAGAGCATCCCGACTCTGTGTTTTTTGTTCAACCTGCGCTTCAGCATGCTTGAGTTGCTCAGATAACTTCTCGTCATCATATCTTGGAACTCTAGGTAGAAAGTAGAAAGGTCTTTTTTCAATCTCTGCCGCTACAGTGCGTCCTTCAGAAGCATCAAGCGCAGAACCTTCTACTTTATCATCTGTTTTAGAAGCATCTCCTGAAGACCAAAATGTAGATATACAGTTAACTCCAGTCTTTCCATCCTCAAAAAAAAAGAAGTAAATAGCCTAATTTCATTTTATACTAATTTATTACCTTCTTTTATTTCAACATGGTTGCTGTTCACGCAGTCTGTAGCTTCTGTGATGGTATCACTAGATGTAACCACTTTAGATTCAAGATCCTGCGCACAAGTCTTGGTTTCAGATGCAACTGAGGCACTGGCGTCATCTGTCTCATTTTTTTCTTCCCTCGAATTCTCCTCTTTGCTTACCTTTACTAGATCATTGTTGTCGAGAGGAGCTTTTGTGCTGTCAAAGCTCTCAGTATTCGAATCGACTTCTTCATCTGTTTTCATCACAAGAACTTCTTCCGAAGGTGTATCTTTAGACACATCAACAGGGATGGTAACATTCACTTCTGAACCCCAATGGACTTCTCTGTTTATTTCACCAAATTGAATAGCGGGTGCAACAACATGTGGTTCAGTGCTTTCTTTAACAGGTTCCCCAGCTTCAGATTTCGTTGCAACAGCGCCTGTTTCTCCAACCGCTCCTTCTGCCGAGCTTTCTGCCAACTCAGAGACAGCGGTTTTGGAGTCCAACAAGTTCGATGATCCATTGATGTTTGTAGAGATGGCGTCGGCACTCTCATTCCCAGAATGATCCTCTGTAGGTAGCTCTTTCACTTCCTCAGCAGAGGTTAGACAAACATCACCGCCAGTATCTAAGTCCCTTTCGGAGTTGTTCTCTTGAACTTTCTCAACTGGAGCATGTTCGTCATTCACGTCAGTAACTTCTTTTGACTGAACACTGCAATCATCTTGGTTCTCCTGGTTCGTATCAACAGCATGATCCTCTGAGAAACCTTGACTTCTGGTGTCATCGTTTAGATTTACACTTGTGTCATTGCCAGAAGTTGCATCTTCGTGTAGGTCATTGGATGGAAGTTTTTCAACAATCCCAGATATCTCACCACGTTCTGATTCCTGCTGGTTAGTACAAGATAAATCATCAGAAATGGGAGCGACCGAAACACTGTCTTTGGAAACAATAACAGCATCGCTGCTTTCTTCTGAAGCAGGGGCCTCAAGAACTTCCGTAACTTCAGATGCTATGTCTTGTTTTCCATCTTGATCACAACCAGGTTCGCTGGCATCTTGAGATTCTTGATGAGTATTCATACTTTCATCAGACGCGGAAGTATCCACAGCTTCAGCTTCAGATTGCACCTTGTTGTTGTCAACAAAATCACTGTCCTGAATCGCTTCAGATTCTGGGTTGCTATCACCGTTTTCAACAACACCATCTTTGCCAGATGTGTGGGATTCTAAGCTGACGTCAGGCGGAGTTTGACTCTCGGTAGGGACATCACTAATTACCTCTGATACACCAACCTCCACGGTTCCAGAGTCTGCCAACACATCACCATCAGAAGCATTGACTTTTTCCGCCTCCGAAGTGAATGGAGCATCACCAGTTTTCTCAACCTCTGGTTCTACCTGAGGGTGACCGTTTTCAGCAGAAACAGGTTCCAAAACTGCTACAGATTCAGATCCAGCGCGATCATCCACAGTTTCAGATCCATTAACGGTATCAGCTGGATCTGTTAGCGTAGGTTGTTTCAGACCCATGCCTCCATCATTAGGGTCAGTTGGAGAAACCTTAGACTCACTTCCCACATCCGAATCACCTAGGGAAGGCTTTGCTACGTCCTCGTTATGTTGAAGATCTTCGGAAACATCTACATCCAGATCAGATTTTTCTCGAGTTTCAACCATATCTACATCCAGATCAGATTTTTCTCGAGTTTCAACCATATCTAAATCCAGATCAGTTTTTTCTTGAGCTTCAACCGAATCCACATCCAGATCAGATTTTTCTTGAGCTTCAGCCATATCCCCTTGATGTCCCTCCACATCTGTTTTAATCTCAGATTCGATTACACCTTCAGGCTTTCCCTGCAAATCCGCCGGATCTTCCGCATTATTCTCTGGAATATCCCTGGATCCAACTTCGGAATCTTCTTCCTTAATAGATTCCACTTTACCACCAAGCCCAACTTCAAGATGCCCATTACCACCAGGATCCTGTTGATCCACACCTTTTTCAAGAAGATCCTCCGCTCCTGAATTTGGGATCTCAACGACTTCCTCTGGTACATGAATCGCCTTCTCTTCTCCAGAATTTTCCAATGTTTGACTAGCCTCCACCTTACCTTCCTCAGGACTCAGAGTATCTTTCTCCACATTGGCATCATCATCATCAACAACCGGCTTAACGGAATCAACATCATCTCCAACGGTATCGTTCTCCGTAACGAAAACGTAGGAACCATCGGTATCGTTTCCGTTGCCATTGTTGTTGTTGATCCCATTACCAACGTCCTCTTTGGAGGCCGGGGCCGCCACCACCGCCACCGCCTCCTCCTCCTGTTTGATGATCTCAGTCGCAGCATTCTCCATGTCAACCTTCACCGACACCTCTCCTTGGTCTCTCTCCACCTCCACCGGCATTTTTCACAGCTAGCTTGCACCGACGACGACGAATCACAGCTAAAAATCAAAACGCGAATACGGATCAAATCAGATCGAAACGAAATTGCAACCAGATCTAGCGAAAATTAAGGGAGATCACGCGGTGGTTAAAAATTGACCAGAGACTAAACCGACATTGACGGAGATCAGAGAAAGTTCCGGAGAAAAAAAAAACAAACCTCGAGATCAGGGAGATTTGGAATGGTGAGATAGGTAGATCGGAAAGGTAGACAATGCCGATGATTTGATAAGAGGAAGGAATTTGAGAGCGAGCGTAAAGAGTTCGACGAGGGAGAGAGATGAAGAAGAAAACAGCTGGCTTCAGGGAAAGCTGTATAAGGAAGGACGAGAAGGAGAACGTCTAGAAGCCTCTCTTTCGCACAGAGGGCTTCCTTAAACAGATTAATTTTTTTTTTAATTTTATTTCTCAATTGACCTATGTATTATCTTCATAAAACTAAATAAATAGCGTATATGGTATAACTACGTAATTTTTCCACGTTATCCAAATACTATTAAGATTGATAAATTCAGTAATCTGTTTTTGATTATTATATTCATAATTGTTACTATCATTTAAAAAAAGATTTTAACTCATCAAATATATAGCATAGTCGATTATGAATTTTTTAGGTGATATTATGAAGTTTATAACAAATATTTTATTACTGATAAAATACGTTAAAAGATTCTATTAAATCTGAAATTTGAACTGATTTGATTTTAGTGATTTTTAAATGATTGTAGATGAATTAGAGAATTTAGTGTGATTTTTAAAAAAAAATGTTTTAGAATCTCATTTTTTTCAATTTAAATTTATTCAGTGACAATGATTTTTAGAATGTTTTACAAAATGACAAGTTTAATAATACTAAATTTTAAATTGTGTTTTTTCCTATATACGTTTGAATAACAATGGATTATCATTTGATTATCATTTAATACAAACACTACAAGAAAACATATTATTTACCAGGGCGATATTCGTTGTAAATTCGTTGTAAAAGGGGGATTACGACGAATTTACCTCGAAAAGCGATTCGTTGTTATTCGTCCGTCGTAAAAGAAGATTCGTCGTAAACGCCACGTAACGGTTACGAGTTAATGAATTCGTCGTAAAGGCGAAGGAAAGCATTCGTCGTAATGTTCACGTAAAGCCTCGTTGTAACTAACTCGTAAAGATTCGTCGTAAAGAAGTTGTAAAGAATTCGATGTAAATTCGATGTAAATATTCGATGTAAATTCGTTGTAAAATTTACGACGACTTTACATCTCCTTCGTTGTAAACTCGATGTAATTATTTACATCGTATTTACGAGTACTTCGATATAAATTCGTTGTAAACTTTACGACGAATTTACATCGTTATTTTATTTATTATTTTAATTATATTAATTTCATTTATTATTTTATTTTTATTTATAATAAATTTGGAAATTATAAAAATTAAAATTTCAAATAATAAAAAACAATTGTTTAGAAAATAAATATTCCATAAATAAAATTTAAGTTTTAATATTTTACAAAACAAAATTATAAAAATAAAAATCTACGGGAGCGATACATCATCAAAGTAGTCGGTCCCGCTCGGTCCCTCTCCGCTCGTTCCCGCTCCCACTGGATCGGTAGATTCGGGATCCCGTTGTTGCATCCCGAGAGCTTCTCGTCTGGCCGCCAACGCTCTCTGCATGTTGGGGTTCCCCATCGCCATAATATCCAACAGGTTCTCGAGAGAGTCTAAACGCTCCTGCTGGGTATCCAATCGAGCCTGCATCTGAGAAGTCTCTTGGGCCCGTCTAGAAGAGTAAGACGAAGTCGCCCTTGCGACTTCGTTTACAGAACCGATTCCCACCGTCCGACCTTTCTTTCTTGGAGCGACCTACAAAAAATAATATTAAATAGTTAATATTGTTGAAATAGTAAAATTAATTTAAACAAAAGCTTTTAAATTTTACCTCCTCAAAGATCCTGTCGACCTCTTCCGTCGTCAATTTGACGGGTAATCCATCCGGAGACTGCTGGGTAAGTTGCGTCTCCCGCTCATCAACCCGAGCAGCCACAGTGTTGAAGAGCTTCTCAGATGCAGGATCAACAAAAGTCCCGTCCGGTTTGGCGTGAGTCATCTTGAAGAGGTCGGACAAAGATGGCATGACTCCGGTCTTCTCAAACTACAAAAACCAATAATAAAATATTAAATATTGAAATTCAAATTTATTAATAAAATAAATATTACAACTAAAACTTACAGCGTCGAGACGGATCCCGGCATGAGGTATCCATGCAATTCTCAGGTAAATTATGATCCGTTTTAATGTTCATCATCCTAGCTGCTAGAGATAATTTAGAGAGACATTCTCTACAACCAGTGTAGATTGGTTGATTTGCAGCATCTAACATTTCATAAAACCTTTTTGCATCCAAATTAGGTTCTTCTACATTTCCAGTTTCATGAGCTATTGTAGTAGTTGTTTCTAAAAATGCATCAGGTGATCTACCATCTGCTCCTCCTGATGATAACTAGATTCATTATGCAAATGATTCGGTTCTTCACTATTACCAGCAGCTTCAAAATTATTACTACTACTAGCTTCATTTCCACCATAACCCTCCCCATGTTGATACCAAATATAATATTGTGGTGTAAATCCTCTGTTTAGTAAGTGCTTCCATACAGTTTCACTACGAGCAAATTTTGAATTCTTGCATTTCCGACAAGGGCAGAACATCTTACCGCTTTCCTACGTGATCGGTGTACAGCCCGCCTGGTGCATGAATGTCTCTAGCCCGCTTAGAAATGCATCTGTCACTCTACCGGAATCATCTTTATGCGAATACATCCAACTTCGTAACTCGTAAATATTGAAGCCATCAGCCATTTGTTTTTCTTTTTTCTGGTTTTTTTTCTTTGATTTCGTTTGTGTGTTATTTGAATTGAGAAATGATCATATATATAGACGATTTTCGTAAGTGGTAGGTGAAGGTATAACATGGATTTTACAACGAAAAGTTTTACTTTGCTTTTACATCGTTTTTACATATTATTTACAACGAAGTTAGCTTATTTTGAACTCCACTATATGCACGTTTTCACCAAAAGTAACGGTTACATGATTCCTCGTAAATGGCTTGTATATTTACAATGAATTTACGACGAATTGGTCTTTCCACGTAAATCACTCGTAAATTTACAATGATTTTACAACGAAGTTAGTTACTTTAAACCACACTATATGCACGTTTTCACCAAAAGTAACGGTTACATGATTCGTCGTAAATGACTTGTATATTTACAATGAGTTTACGACGAATTGGGCTTTCCACGTAAAAGCCTTGTAAAATTACATTGGGTTTACGACGAAACGTTTTCGTTGTAACTTTACAACGAATTTACGACGAATATTTATTTACTCGTAACATCGTCGTAAACACCATGTAAATTTACGAGGAAATAATTTCTTCGTAACGGGTCGTCGTTATAGACGCATTTTCTTGTAGTGAAAACAATTCAGTATCTAATTGAATATACCCTTAAAAATTAAATATTTTCTGATTACATATGTTTATATGTAGTTTTATACGTTTTATAAATTGTCTTGTTTTGTACAATCGGACAAAGCAAATGAATTTTAGTTTTCATTTTTTTTAAAGGTGAAAAAGAGAATCCAACTACTATCTTTATAGATTTTCTACTGTAGTAAACCTAAAGAGAGTTTTGATGCTTATGATTATGATTTATTTTGGGCACATCTTAGGGATATAGTACAATTATCTTCAACTACTATCTTTTTCCTTGTTAGCAAAAAAAGAAAAAAAAACTACTATCTTTTTCCAGCTAACAAATTTAAAGTTGTGATACATACAACTAAACAACCGATCAGAGTAGAATAAATAAATCTTCTTTGTCATATATGCATGTTTTCAGATTCAGCTGTTAAAATCTTCTTATATATTTTTTTTTTGAATCTGGCTTTAAATCTTCTTATATTATACACGTTCTAAAACATTTAATTGTTATTATTATTATTACTATTATTATTATTATTATATTTTATTGTTACCAATAAAAACTATCGTAAAACATTTATATTTAATCTTCTCTGTTTCAATGTAAAAATATTACAATTTTCTATATTTAGGAAAAAAAATAGCATTCATTCTATTGTTAGGAAAAACATTAGAGGTAAACAAAGGATATGGTTCCATGAAAACATTGATTGTTTCAGGCCGGATCGAGTAAAGCAGCGCGTGAGGAGGATGGGACCCGCTGTTACCAAAACGGATATTCACTTTCTGTTGTACACGTAAAACGATGTTCTTCTTCTTAGAGTTAGGGATTCATTCTCTCGCTCATGAATTATTTGATTGCTTGCTGATGTTCCTTCCTCTATCAAAAGCAAATGATGATGTAATTTCTTATCTATTAACTCGATGCTACATTGAAACACTAAAATAATTATACACAGCTTGTGGATATGGATTAGTTTGTGTAAGCAACATTTTTTGGTGTAAAAAATAAGCAACATTTTGTTCACGTAACAAGAATCATTTTCGAAAATGGAACATATGTTACTTATTACTGAAAATGTTTTAGAAATATTAAAAATTAAATTGTCAAGAAAATTAAATCACCTACCTAGTCTGCATATCGCTGTAAGCCTGTGACATGGATCGATCTATTGATACCCTCCCTATGCAGCTAATGCTTGTTACTATCAATCAATTCATGGTCCATCCCATTTCGAATAGGTTGAAGATGAGAATTTCTCCTTTTCAACCTCTCGGCTGAAGTTGTGCATACTAAATTTTACAATAATCCATCGTTGAATTCGGTGGTAAACTATAATATTCGGAAGCATATTATATCGTGAACATATCACGACACTAGCTTGTTAATTTTGGCTTATTGTACTCGTGAATGAAACCGTTGACGAGCAAAAGAAATATTTTATTAAAAAAAGAAATTGAAAAGCAACGTTAATTACTACGCGTACCAAATTCTAATTAGTTTGGTAGTTTTAGATTTGGCAACAAAGTGAGTAGCCGCTATATTAACAATATATCATCAACTTGAGTAACTAATTGATGAGGCAACTATACAAATGTATACTATAATTGAGAATGTACTTATTTAGGTGGGGAAAATAGGTATTTAAATCCCCAACTATTTGAAATTAGCAAGATTAATCTCGAACTATCACTTGCATGATTTTATTCTCTAACTAATAGTTGACTTGGCAAATTAGTGACCGAACAAGTCAGCTGTGAAATCATAAACGATTCTCGTTAGTTTTATATCAATTATCTCTGACATTAAATTTTAAAAATTCAAGATCTCCAAATTCAAATCTTTAACTTTGAGTGAAGACGATTTCTGGTGACGAAAAGCGGTTTCCGGTGAAAAAAGAAAAAAATTCGGTGCAATCACGGAAACAAACATCATCGGAAACCGTCTTTCCGTCACGAGAAATTGTCTGCACTCAAAGTTAAAGATTTGAATTTAGATATTTCGAGGTTTTCAAGTTCATTGGCGGAGATAATTGATATAAAACTAACGAGAATCGTTTATAATTTTACGGTTGACTTTTTCGGTCACTAATTTGCCAAGTCAACTATTAGTTGAGGAATAAAATCGTGCAAGTGATAGTTCGGAATTAAACTTGTTGATTTCAAATAGTTGAGGATTTAAATGCTCATTTTCCCTATTTAGGTGTTGATTTTTTATTTGGAATTAAGTTTTTTTTTAGCAAAAAGATTATTCTTTAATTTTAGGTGTGAAAACTGAAAAGAGATTGTAGATTAAAATCTAAATTCCCACGATTCCACAAAATTACTACACGAGTTATATAAGAAAACTTATAGAAATTTTATTATTTTGAATTTTGTGGATTGACCTAGTTAGAGGTTTCTAAATTGCACGAAATGATTTTGTATTATATTTACTAACTAGTGGATGAAACTCGATCTTATTTCTCTTCACGTTTTCTGAAATGTATAGGTCAATGCATGAAGCGGTGAGGATGAGTTTTAGGTTGGTGGCATGTCACGTCGCGATCCATCTTTTGACCTTATCAATTCTCTTTAACGGTTCTCTATATGTTTATCTATGCAGGAACTAGTAATGTTGACACGGTTCTTCACATGGAAAGTCGGTTCTTCACATGGAAAGTCATGTATACATATCAAAAGTGTTCACTAAAATACTACTTTTTATCACTTTTTTCCTACAATATAACTAGATAAGTATATGATCAGATAATGTTTGTATTTCACGGGGAAAACACAGTATAATTTCAAGAATCTAGATCTAATCGTAGAATATACAGCTATATCACGACAAAACTTAATGCAACAATTTTACCAAAGTAAAATTTATATGAGAATATATGCTGCTAAATAAACGGATCTTAATAGTGGATTTTGTCATTTACTTTGATAGATGTAATGCAGTTGTGAACTCTCTGATAGAAAAGAATACGACAATACAATTAACCATTGTACTGATTGCATGATTGTGGTCAAAATGGTAGAGAATGTCTTACGATACTTCTTGGGATTCAAGTATTCCTTGAAACTAAATCCCAGTTATATGAGAAATTTGAGTTTGTGTTTTAGTCAGTACAGTCTACTCGATATCCTAACATCAGTTGATCCGGCTATCTTTAACATTAATTGAAACCATTTTAAAGTTTGGTTAAGCAGCAGATCGAATAACCGATAAGATTTTATAAAAAAACTTAACCCATGATCTGCATATATATAATCTTCATTATATATATTCAATTCTTATCTCATCTATTTCGCAGTAAGTATCTCCGGCAAGCTTATAAAGACAATGCAAACAGACGCAATGTCACATGATTAGTGCTATGGCTACGTGGGTTTTCAACATTTTGCGTTTGGAACTTTTTATTTTCCACTTCGTCGCAATATGTCACACGCGTATGGCGTACATACGTGAGACGCGTGATAACTGATATGCGAGTCTATGTGGTTTGCTCTTTTGTTTCTTTGTTTGTTTGTTTGTCACTATTCACTACATACGGTTGATCTATTTTTGATACAATTGTAAACTATACATATTGTTACATATTTTTTTGTTTCTTGCTGGAAAAGTTCATGTTTTAAAAAATATCATCTCTGAGCCTTTGAAAAAAACAGCTAAAGATATTTTTGGGATATTTATTTATTTTGTCCGCCCAGTTTTCACATGATCACACATGAACCTTGTGTCTCATATGCATGTGCTTCCGTTTACTACTATTAATCTAAGATTGCATTCAAAGTAATCAGCTCCCCATGTCCCTGTCATTAATTTAAAAGTCTTCCCATTCCTCTCTCATTATTACACGCACGCTATATTTTTTCAACGATTCTTGTTGTGAAGAATTGAAAAATTGACCTTTATAGTATTCTTGTAATAAAGTCTCCGGAGAGAAAGAGGCTCAAACTTTTATCAAAGCTTGCCATAGGCCCATAAATACTTACGGAACGTGTATAAAAGGCCCATAGTATACATCCGTTGAGCATATGAAACATTTATAGGCCCATCCTAGTAAACTTGAATTGTATTGCTAATAAGCCCAATTAATATCCAAAGCCATCATCACAAACCGTCGTTCATGAAACCGACAAGCTCAATTACTTTCGCAGCACGAACATCGTTCGTATATATAAGAATCAATCTGTAGGAGTTAGAGGACGCGAGACCCAAATGGGACATCACCTCCAATGCCTAATCTCCTCCTCAATCAATCTCCTATGCACCATAAAATATCCTATACCCATCAACCATTAATGAATATGCGAAAAGACCAAAAGGACATCCCATATTTTAATTGGAACCCAAAATTTGATCCCATTTCCCAAACCAAAATCGGCATCCAACATAACTCGGGTTTGGTCGGATCTGAATTGGATTGGTCTGTAAAAAAAATGGGTTGAGAAATTAAAAGTGGTTCTTATGTTTGTTGGTTTGGTCTAAAAAAAAGAAAAAAGTGATTCCCTCCCCCCGTAGCAGCTCCCTAGCAGCTCCTCTTGCAGCTCCTCCTCCACTCCTCTCTCTCTCAGCTTCTCGAACGCTGCCGTCTGTTGCCGTCGGGGCGGATAAAGTTGCAGCCGGTAAGTTATGCTCTGTCCTAGCATTATTTCGGAAGTAGGTTTTGGGGGTTTTAATAGATTTGTAATTGTGACAAGTTTTGTTTAATTTCGGGGTAAATTGGTATATAATGAATTTCGGTAGGTGAATTGGAGTTGAGGGATAGGGATAAACCCTAGATTATTCAATTGTTCTTGATAAATTGTAGTAAAACTGAATAACTGGGTACAACTGGTAGAATTAGGAAAACAGGGAAAATTCGAATAACTGGTAAAACTGTAGCAGGATAATAGTAGGGGAAATTGTAGTGAGTTTCTTTTGTTTGTTCCTTTTGGCAGGACACAATGAGCAATCACGTCAGAGATATACCTGGTAGTCCGAAAGAGAGCTACAAGATGTTGTATAGTTATTTGTACATGTTAGAGCAAGTGAATCCGGGGACAAAAACCTGTTTGAAATTGGATGATATAAGTAAATTTGAGTACCTTTTCATAGCTTTGGGAGCTTGCATTGAAGGGTTTGCAGTTATGAGGAAGGTGATAGCTGTGGAGGGGATACGTCTGAAGAACGGTGGTGTTTTAGTTTTCGCGAAAGCTCAGGATCCTAATGGTCAGAGGTATCCACTTGCGTTTGCAGTAGTAGATGGTGAGAATCTTGCTAGTTGGACTTGGTTTTTCGAGATGCTTAAAAGTGTTATACCAGACTCTTCTGAACTGGTTTTCATTAGTACAAGAAATCAGAGCTTGATCTTCGCCATAGGAAACGTGTTTCCACAGGCTCACCATGGTCATTGTTTATGGCATTTGAAGGAAAAGGTGAAATTGCATGCTTGTAACGTCAACAAGAATATAGTCGGGCAAAAACTTATGGAGTTGGGCAGATATTACACGGTTGATGACTTCAATTCTGCTTACGACTCATTTAAGATAAGATGTCCTGCTGCGTACAAGTATGTGGAGGAATGTGGTATTGAAAAGGACAAATGGGCAAGGGTTTTTTTCCCACGTGATAGGTACAACTTGGATACAAGCAACACTCTGGGATCAATGAAGAACGTGTTTAAAGAGGCAACGAGGTGGGCCTTAATACCAATGCTGGATTGTATCATTAGGAAATTCTCTGATTGGTTCACTCAACGGAAGGATGTTGTTTCTAGATCAATGAATACAAGACTGGTGCCTCGGGTTGAGAACTACTTGCACGATCTATGGGCTGTTGCACATAAGCTACCTGTGCGGGAACTTGATAGTTACGAGCTTAAGTACGAGATCACTGACGCTGCAGGAAAGGTGTTTTGGGCGACCTTGGTTGGAAAAACTTGTACTTGCAAGGTGTGGGACTATGAAAAGTTCCCTTGTCTGCATGGACTGGCAGCTTATATCTATTTCGCTAGGAATGTTGATGGCAGGCGCCTTGATATCCATGAGTTGTGCTCAAAATACTACTGGACGGAAATGTGGCATTTGGCGTATTCCAGAACACTTAATGTTGTGCCCGACATGGCTTCTTGGAATGTACCAGATCAGATCAAGGAGGTGAAGATCATACCTCCAGATCGCATCAAGCGGCAAGGAAGGAAAAGGGTTTAAATTTGGATGAATTTGGAGTAATGCATATTTCGAGTAATGCATTTGGGTACTTGATTTTATGTTGTAATCTCTGGAACTTTGTTTCATTTCGTGTTGTGTCGTGTTGTATGACTTGGAAAACTGCGTAAAACTTGAGTATAGTCAATTTATAACAAAACTCGGTTATCAATTTCAGAACGTTTATTTTTTTTTGTCAAACAAATTAAATGTTTCTTTTATAAATGAATAATATATTTTTAATGAATTTTAATGTAATTTCTGAATTTTAGAATAAAATTAACAGATTATATAATGAATAATTACTAAGTAAGCAGAAAATATATTTTTAATGTAATTTAGGAAAAAAATCTTTGTTGGATTCCTTGTCTATTTATAACAAAACTCGGTTATCAATTTCTGAAATTTAGGAAAAAAACTCTCACGTATCTCTTACGAGACCTTGCAATTCCAATAACACTTTGTTGGCCAAAGACATCTTACAAACGAAACTTTCGAGTTATATCTATTCGCTAAATATAATTGCATGGAACTATATAAATAACAATTTAAACTAGTAATATTGAAGGTAAAACTAGATAACCAATTTAAATAGATTAGTAACACTAAATAAATTAGAAACCGACAAAAATATAACTATGACCAAAGTTGGGAATACTAGTATCTTGGGTATAACTAAGAACAAATTTTTTTTGGGCAATTATCTCATTTTAATATCTCACTTTCAGTTGGGCCCCTTTCAGTTTGACTTTTTCCCCTTTTTCTCTAGCCTCTCTCTCTATTTCGGGTCTCCCATTTCCCCATTTCCTCTCCCTCTCTCTCTCTCTATTTCGAGAATCGAATTCTCTTCCCCCCCCCTCGCCGAGCAAGTGAGATGGAAAAAGTGAAGATGGAAGTGAGATGGAAAAAGTGAAGATGGAAGTGGGTTCGGGTTCGGGTTCGTCTTTATCGCAAAGGAGCCGCCGATTTTCTTGTCTGAGGTTGTGTCACTGTGGCTTGCCAGCGAAAATAAGGCAAGCTTGGACTGACAAAAATCCTGGTCGACACTTTTATGGCTGTCCGCGCTTTAAGGTATGAATATATGATGGAATCTGGATATAATGGAATCTGGATTTGAATTGGGTTTGAATTTTGACCTTCCCCTTATTGCAGCTTGGAAATGAATGCAAGTACTTCTCTTGGTTCGATGAAGAGGATGGTACAGAATGGCAAAGGAGAGCATTGCTTCAAACCCGTGATGAAATCCGAGAGAAGAATAAAGTGATTGAGCAATTACAGAAGACCATTTCTGAAATGAAAAGTCATTTGGAGAAGAAGAAGACAGGGAAGGGCGGGAATGACGAAAATGAAGAAGATGACATTGTTAGGAAGTTTGAAGAATTGTATGCTTAGTTTAAGTGTGGTGTTGAAGAATTAGTTTTCCTAGTATTTATAGTTTTCCTAGTATTTCTAGTTTTCCTAGTTTTCATTAAGTTCTCCTAGTTGTCCTAGTTTTCATTAAGTTCTCCTACTTTTCCTAGTTTTCCTTAAGAGGCACATTCAAAATATAAGATTGCAACATCCATGATAACAAGATTGCAACATCCATGATAACAAGAACAAGTTCCATCCAACATACCTAAAAAGTCAAGAGGTTTCCAACATCCACACAACAACAAAATAATGGGTCCAACTTCCCACAAAATACATAACCGAGTTTACAAAATACATAACCGAGTTCTTCACTCCCCGCTTCCTTGCCCTTCATCCATAGCTTTCTTCATAAACGCCTCAAACGGAACCACCATCCTTTCCTCAAACTTGTCCATTGTCTTCTTAACTCTCTTTAGCTGAGTGCCAATCATTTTCACTTGTTTGATCAACTCCTCCATCATCTTCTTCTGGCTTGCGCCTCCTTCCTCTCCACCTACTTCGTCATCCTGATCTTCGTCATCCTGATCTTCGTCGACAGCCTCTTGTGCATTTGGATCACGCGCAGCAACGTCTACATCATACATCTCTTCAAAAAAGACTGAATGTCCTTCTGCAAGACGCTTTACCCAACTGTCAATAGAAATATCATCGACATCAACGTCGTCCTCCTCTTCAGTCAGCTCTTCCAAAAGAGCTACTTCTTCTTCTGTCTTGGTAGGAAGGATGCTGTGGATATCCCCTGACTGATACCAAAAAAGTAAAACCAAAAAATAATACATGTTAGTATAATGCTACAACATTTTCAAAGTTTGTAGCACAAGAAACATTACAACATTTTCAAGATTGTAGCAGAAGAAACATACCGTTATTTTGTCCAGTTCCCGATTCAATTTTGAAAGTGAGAACCCTTTCATCCCTGCTGATTTAAAGACTGATCTGCACATCCTAGGACAGTCTATATCGACGTCTTCAACCTCTTGTCTGAACTTCAATCCAAACTTGGGAATTGCCTCAAAAGCAAGCAACTACATACCAATCATGTACAAACACTTAACACAATAATATTAATAAATGATAAGGTAATTATCTTCAATTGCTTACCTCCAGTGGCAGACAGAAACCTGGAAGTGGCCATAAAGTCTTCTCTCTAACCCGACCTCCAAAATGATCCATGGTGTGCGATATCTCCTTAACCATGTAATCAAACGAGTACCTCCCCCATGGAAAGTTTTCGCAGAACTCGAGATCGTCCACAGCTCTTTGGAAGAATTCCAAAACATCTTTGGCGCCTTTTCCTACTTTCGTTTGCGCACAGATAACACTTCCTAAAAAGAACAAAACCATCATCTTCAGCCGGTCTCTGTGTTCTCCCATAGCCAACAGCTTCGCTTTGACATCCTCAAGCCTTATTGATTCTCCCTTCTTAAAATGGCGCTTCACGAACTTTCTATCACCAAACTCCTTATACCCAAGTGGATAGTTGCGGCAGCTAAGACCTGAGATCAAAGCGTGTTCTCTCAGGCCATAGCGGATGGGAACACCATTCACAATGAACCACACTTCCTTCCTCTTCGAGCCATCCACTGTCCGCAATAGCAACATCCACATTCCTTGGACCATGTGGTTTGAGTCCTTCTCCATGTGGAACACGTGACAGAATTGTGGATGCTTCTCAAACCACTTCCTCTCAGTATCACTCATCTTCGGTTTGAGATTAGCAAATGTAACCATAACGTCATTGACGAAACATTTGGTCGCTATCTTTATTTGTTTCTTGTACTCCGACTCATAGAAGTACATCCTCAACGGTTTGATTGCCTCGGTTGCCTCTAATTCCTGCAAGTAACATTGTGTTCTACATCAGTTATTCAAGTACTAAAACATAGTTCTCCTAAGTTATCCGAGCCTTTCCTAATATATTTAGTTAAACCCTATTCAAGTTTTACAGTTATTACCTCTTCTCCTTGCCCGAGAACCCCGTCACCATCACCATCAACATTTCCTGATTCCGCTTCCAATGGGGGTTCCTTCTCTCCTTCTTCTTGATTTTCATTTTCGTTTTGACCTCTGTTCTCTTCGGGAGTCCCGTTCTCTTCGGGAGTCGGGAGAGTCCCGTTCTCTTCCTCCTCTTGTATTTCTTCTTCATCTTTGTTCTCTACTTCTTCATTGCTATTTCCTTCTTCATCTTCATCTTTATCTCCATTTTCTTCTTTATCTTCTTGAGATGCATCGCTGTTTCCTTCTTCCTCTTCATCTTCGTCTCCATTTTCTTCTTTCTCTTCTTGAGATGCATCGCTGTTTCCTTCTTCCTCTTCATCTTCGTCTCCATTTTCTTCTTCCCTTTCTTTCTCCTTCTCCGATTCTTCTTTCTCTTTCTCCCGATCTTCTACATCCTTAGCCGGTTCTTCTACTTCATTCTCCTCCGCAACTCCCACGGTTCCAACAAATTCAACCGCCGGTGATTCCTCATCCGTCGTTTTTCTCTTCTTCAAGTTCTTCGGTTTGTTCTTCTTCGAGTTCTTCGAGGTCCCGCTCTTTTGCGGAGGAGGATCCGTTGGAGGAAGCCTATCCTTTCTCTTACCCAGCCTAGTTTCAACCATGATTCACACGTTTTCGGTGAATAATCGAAGGGAAATCGAAGGAATCGAAGTGGGATGTTCTAGGGTTGGGATACGTTTTCGAATTTAGGGGAAACCGTTTGAGAGAGAGGGGGGGGAGGGAGAAATAGAAATAAAGAATAAAGGGGAAATTGGAGAGACTCCACTTGGTTTAAATCGAAATTGAGTGGTTATTTGGATTCGGGTTCGAGATGGTTAAAATCGAGATTGGATCGGAGGGTTTAAGTTGGATTGGGGACGGTTAAGTCTAATTTATGATCTTTGGTTCGTATTTCAATTCGATTCGGTTTTCCCTCCGGTTAAACTTGGTAAAACCCGTAAATAGTTTACCTTCCTTAGGGTTAACTGTAAATTCCAGCAATTCGCCATTTTATATTTTTTCTTTTTTGTTTCATGTCTTTCAAAGATTGACCGATAAGGAGGGTGGGTATAAGAGATGATGTCCCGACCCAAATCGATAGGAAGGTATCTTCTAGACGATTCAGCCTCTTCTAAATCGACAGGAAACTTTCCGTTTCTGGTGGTTAACATTGTTTTATCTGCTTTTGATTTTGAATTCTAGGGTTTTTTTTAAGGTGATGACGAACCCGGGAGGCGGTGCGGAAGCTCATGCGAGGTCTAAGCAGTACGATTACAGAGCCAACGCTAGTCTCGTGCTAACGAGCGAGAATCGTCCTCGCGGCGAGCCTTCAGGAGAACCTGAGACTCTACGGGGGAAGATTGATCCTAAGTCGTTTGGAGACAGAGTTGTTAGAGGAAGGCCTGAGGAGTCGAAGAAGAAGAAGAAGCGACGTGGTGTGGTGGCGGATGATGATACGGTTCTTGTTGCTCGGCGGAGTAAGAGGAGGCGTATTAGGGAAGAGAGCGTGCTCAGTGATACTACGGATGATGTTGTTTATTATCAGCCCAAGACTAAGGAGACTAGGGCTGCTTACGAGGCTATGCTTGGTATTATCCAGCGGCAGCTTGGTGGTTTGCCTTTGAGTGTTGCTGGTGGTGCGGCGGATGAGGTTCTGGCCGTTCTCAAGAACGATGCGGTGAAGAATCCTGTGAAGAAGGAGGAGATTCGGAAGCTGCTGAATCCTGTACCTGAAGAGGTTGATCAGGTGTTTGATCAGCTTGTTTCTGTGGGGAGATTGATCACGGACTCTCAAGAGGGTGGTGATGGTAAGGGTGATGAGGATGACGTGCTTGGTGATGTGGCTGTTGATTTTGATGAGAGCGAAGAAGAGGATGAGGAGAGTGATCACGATATGGTCCAGGAGGAGGAAGACGGAGAGGATGAAGAGCCTCAGAGTGGTATGCAGGTGGATGCAGGGAGAAATGATGAGGATGCAGGAGATGCGAATGAGGGCACGAGTCTGAATGTTCTGGAGATTAATGCCTATTGGCTCCAGGGAAAGATATCTCAAGCTTTTGAGCAGCAGATTGATCCACAACGGTGCAAGGTGCTCGCAGAAGAGCTGCTTAAGATACTCTCCGAGGGGGATGATAGGGATGTTGAGAACAAGCTGCTTGCTCATCTTGAGTACGAGAAGTTTAGCCTTGTTAAGTTTCTGCTGCGGAACCGCCTTAAAGTTGTGTGGTGCACCCGTTTGGCAAGGGCAGAAGACCAAGATGAGAGGAATCGGATTGAAGAGGAGATGAGGGTGTTGAGCCCGGAGTTGGCAGCGATTGTGGAGCAGTTGCATGCAACAAGAGCAACTGCGAAAGAGAGGGAGGAGAACCTGCAGAAAAGTATTAACGAAGAAGCCCGGCGATTGAGGGACGAAGCTGGTGGAGATGGAGGTAGAGGCAGGAGAGATGTTACTGATAGAGATTTAGAGAGTGGTTGGTTGAAGGGTCAGCGTCAGATACTGGACCTGGAGAGCTTGGCTTTTGACCAGGGTGGTCTCTTGATGGAGAATAAGACGTGCAAGCTTCCCCCTGGCTCTCACAGAGAACATGGAAAGGGATATGAAGAAGTTCATGTGCCATGGGTTTCTAAAAAGATGGATATCAATGAGAGGCTTGTGAAAATCACCGAGATGCCACATTGGGCTCAACCTGCTTTTAAAGGAATGACACAGTTGAACAGAGTTCAGAGCAAAGTGTATGAGACTGCCTTGCTTAACGCAGATAACATTCTTCTGTGTGCTCCAACCGGTTCTGGGAAAACCAATGTTGCTATGCTCACCATACTGCAGCAGCTTAGAAATCATATGAACAAAGATGGAACATTTAACCATGGAGATTACAAAATTGTCTATGTTGCACCTATGAAAGCCCTTGTTGCTGAGGTTGTCAGTAATCTGTCTAATCGTTTGAAGGATTATGGAGTTACAGTGAGGGAACTCAGTGGGGATCAGTCCCTTAGTGGGAAAGAGATTGAAGAGACTCAGATAATTGTTACAACACCAGAGAAATGGGATATCATCACCAGGAAGTCTGGGGATCGCACTTATACGCAGCTTGTGAAACTTCTTATAATCGATGAAATCCATCTTCTTCATGATAACCGAGGGCCTGTGCTTGAAAGCATTGTTGCAAGGACTCTCAGGCAGATTGAAACCACGAAAGAGAATGTTCGCCTGGTGGGTTTGTCGGCTACACTGCCAAATTATGAAGATGTGGCCTTATTTTTGCGGGTTGATCTTGAGAAAGGGTTGTTTAAATTTGATCGCAGCTACAGACCTGTGCCCCTCGGCCAGCAGTATATTGGAATCAGTGTGAAAAAACCGTTGCAGAGGTTCCAGTTGATGAATGACATTTGTTATCAGAAAGTATTGGCTGGGGCTGGAGAGCACCAGGTCCTTATTTTTGTTCATTCGAGGAAGGAAACAGCAAAAACTGCAAAAGCAATAAAAGACAAGGCAGTTGCTAACGATAAGGTCAGCAGATTCTTGAAAGATGATTGTGCTAGTCGTCAAGTGCTTGCTGATCAAGTCTCACTTATTAAGAATAATGATCTGAAAGATCTTCTGCCTTTCGGTTTTGCTATTCATCATGCTGGGCTAACAAGGGGTGACCGAAAGATCGTTGAGGCGCTTTTTGGTGCAGGGCATGTGCAAGTCTTGGTATCGACTGCAACTCTTGCATGGGGTGTGAATTTGCCTGCACATACTGTCATAATAAAAGGAACCCAAGTCTATAATCCTGAGAAAGGGGCGTGGATGGAGCTGAGTCCTCTAGATGTTATGCAGATGCTTGGTCGTGCCGGAAGACCTCAGTATGACCAACATGGGGAAGGTATAATTATAACTGGCCACAAAGAGCTACAGTATTATCTTTCTTTGATGAATGAGCAACTACCTATTGAAAGCCAGTTTATTTCCAAACTTGCTGATCAGCTTAATGCTGAAATTGTTCTTGGAACCGTTCAAAATGCTAGAGAGGCTTGTCATTGGCTTGGCTATACCTATCTGTATATACGTATGCTTCGTAATCCAACGCTGTATGGTCTAGCGCCTGATGCCCTTGCAAAAGATGTAGTGTTGGAGGAAAGAAGAGCTGACCTGGTACGTACTTATCTGCATTAACATGAACTCTATTTACTCTTAAATTTCTGTGCGATAGTTATATGCCTATAAAGTTGGATCCTTGTGCGTGCCTTGTTTCTTTCAAGTTGAACATAGATTTAGTATTTGATATAGCATTGCTCTAAGCTGCTTTTTTTTTTAGAAATCCTTTATGGAAATTGTATCTAATATTTAATTGAATTGTTCTTTCTGCAGATACATTCAGCTGCTACTATCTTGGACAAGAACAACTTGGTCAAGTATGACAGGAAAAGTGGATACTTCCAAGTCACTGATTTGGGACGCATTGCTAGCTACTACTACATAACTCATGGGACCATAGCTACATACAATGAACATTTGAAGCCAACGATGGGTGATATAGATCTTTATCGTCTATTCTCACTCAGCGAGGAGTTCAAGTATGTGACTGTTCGGCAAGATGAGAAGATGGAACTAGCAAAACTTTTGGATCGTGTCCCAATTCCAATCAAGGAAACTATGGAGGAGCCCAGTACAAAAATTAATGTTTTGCTACAAGCATATATTTCACAGCTAAAGCTTGAGGGTCTTTCTTTGACATCAGACATGGTTTATATAACTCAGGTTTGTTCAATTTTCTCTACGCTCTCTCATCTCTCTTAGTTACATTGATATATGCATGTATCTGTTTCCTGGTCCTTACGTCTCCTTTCTTTCTATCATTTTCAGAGTGCTGGACGTCTTGTACGAGCTCTCTACGAAATTGTATTGAAGCGTGGATGGGCTCAACTGGCTGAGAAAGCACTGAACATGTCTAAAATGGTTGGGAAGAGGATGTGGAGTGTCCAGACACCTCTTCGTCAGTTTCATGGAATTCCCAATGAGATTCTGAGGAACTTGGAGAAGAAAGATTTGGTCTGGGAGAGGTACTATGATCTGTCCTCACAGGAGCTAGGAGAGCTTATTGGTAGTTCTAAGATGGGCAGACCGCTTCACAAGCTCATCCACCAGTTCCCAAAATTGGTTCTTGCTGCACAAGTTCAGCCTATTACTCGAACTGTTATGCGGGTGGAGCTCACAATTACACCCGACTTCCAGTGGGATGAAAAATATCATAAATATGTTGAGCCATTTTGGATTATCGTGGTAGACAGTGATGGTGAGAAGATCCTTCATCATGAGTATTTTCTTTTGAAGAAGCAGTATATTAATGAGGATCACACTTTAAACTTCACTGTGCCAATCTTTGACCCGCTGCCACCTCAGTATTTTGTCCGAGTGGTTTCAGACAAGTGGCATGGCTCGCAGACTGTGTTGCCTGTATCTTTCAGACATCTTATTCTTCCTGAAAAGTACCCACCACCGACAGAGCTACTGGACTTGCAGCCCCTCCCGGTCACGGCGCTAAGGAATCCAAATTATGAGAGACTTTATCATGATTTCAAGCATTTCAATCCGGTGCAGACCCAGGTCTTTACTGTTTTGTATAACACAAACGATAATGTGTTGGTTGCTGCTCCAACAGGAAGTGGGAAGACTATATGTGCCGAGTTTGCTATACTGAAGAATCATCAAGAAGTATTCCTAAGGCATGAAGAAGATAAGAAAAGCCAAACTGGACCTGATGCTACAATGCGTGTTGTGTACATTGCACCGCGAGAGGCTATAGCTAAGGAGCAGTTTCGTATCTGGGAGAGGAAGTTTGGTAAGGGTCTTGGTTTACGGGTTGTTAAGCTAACGGGGGAGACGGCGTTGGATATTAAGCTGCTTGATAAAGGTCAGATCATCATAAGTACTCCTGAGAAATGGGATGCTCTTTCCCGCAGGTGGAAACAGAGAAAAAACATCCAACATGTTAGTCTTTTCATTGTCGATGAGCTCCATCTAATAGGTGAAGGTCAAGGTGGTACAGTGTTGGAGGTCGTCGTCTCTAGAATGAGATATATTTCAAGTCAGGTCGATAATAAGATCAGGGTTGTTGCACTTTCCACTTCCCTTGCAAATGCTAAAGATCTTGGGGAGTGGATTGGGGCCAGTTCCCTTGGCCTTTTCAATTTCCCTCCTGGAGTCCGTCCTGTCCCACTGGAGATCCACATTCAAGGAGTGGATATATCCAGTTTTGAAGCTAGGATGCAGGCGATGACCAAACCAACGTACACCGGTATAGTCCAGCATGCCAACAACAAGAAGCCGGTTATAGTTTTTGTCCCAACCTGTAAACATGTCCGCTTGACTGCTGTGGATCTGATGGCTTACTCTCTCATGGACAACCCGCAGAGCCCTGAGTTCTTGATAGGGAAACTGGAAGATCTGAAGCCTTTTGTTGACAAAATCCAGGAGAAAACACTGCAGGAGACATTGCGCCATGGTGTTGGCTACTTGCACGAGGGTTTGTGCAGTCTTGATCAGGAGATCGTGACGCAGCTCTTTGAAGCTGGACGAATTCAGGCTTGTGTGATGAGCAGTTCATTATGTTGGGGCACTCCATTAACTGCACATTTGGTGGTCGTAATGGGGACACAGTATTACGATGGAAGGGAAAATTCACATTCAGATTATGCGGTCTCTGATTTGCTTCAGATGATGGGGCGTGCTAATCGACCTTTGCTTGACAATGCCGGGAAGTGTGTGATATTCTGTTACGCTCCTCGTAAAGAGTATTACAAGAAGTTTCTGTATGAAGCCTTCCCTGTGGAAAGTAATCTCCAGCATTTCTTGCATGATAATTTCAACGCAGAAGTGGTTGCTGGGGTTATAGAGAACAAGCAAGATGCTGTGGATTATCTTACATGGACTTTAATGTACAGGAGGCTTCCCCAGAACCCTAACTACTACAATCTCCAAGGAGTCAGCCACAGGCATTTGTCTGATCACCTATCAGAGCTGGTTGAGAACACCTTGTCTGATCTAGAAGCCAGTAAATGCATTGAGATAGAGGACGAGATGGACCTCTCTGCTCTCAACCTTGGTATGATTGCATCCTATTACTACATCAGTTACACCACCATGGAGCGTTTCAGTTCTCTTTTGTCTTCTAAAACCAAGATGAAGGGACTTCTCGAGATCTTAACGTCAGCTTCGGAGTATGACATGATCCCAATAAGGCCTGGCGAAGAGGACAGAGTTCGGAGGCTCATCAATCACCAGAGGTTCTCTTTTGAAAACGCAAATTGCACAGACCCTCATGTGAAGGCAAACGCGCTTCTTCAGGCGCATTTCTCCAGGCAAGAAGACATCAGCGCGAACTTGACAATGGATCAACGTGAGGTCCTTCTATCTGCAACCAGACTTATTCAAGCAATGGTGGATGTGATATCGAGCAATGGCTGGCTGAATCTTGCTCTGTTAGCTATGGAAGCTAGCCAGATGGTGGCTCAAGGCATGTGGGAGCGGGACTCTATGCTTTTGCAGCTCCCTCACTTCACGAAGGAGTTAGCCAAACAATGTCAAGAGAAAAACATTGAAACCGTATTTGATTTCGTGGAGATGGAGGACGAAGAACGCCAAGAGCTTCTGAAGATGGAGGACAATAAGCTTCTAGACATTGCCAGATTCTGCAACCGCTTTCCAAACGTCGACCTTAGTTACGAGGTTCTGGGCGGCGAAGAGGTGACCCCGGGTAAAGATGTAACATTGCAAGTAGTGCTAGAGAGGGACATGGAGGGGAGAACAGAAGTGGGGGCGGTGGATGCACCCAGGTATCCCAAGATGAAAGAAGAAGGGTGGTGGCTAGTTGTGGGGGACACGAAGACGAACCAGTTGGTGGCAATCAAGCGAGTCTCGTTGCAGAAGAAAGCAAAGGTGAAGTTGGATTTCCAAGTACCTAGCGAAGCAGGAGAGAAGTCGTACACACTATACTTCATGTGCGACTCTTACTTGGGTTGTGACCAGGAGTACTCCTTCTCTGTTGACGTCAAAGAATCCAGCGCTGAAGATCACATGGAAGAGTGATTTTGGTGTGTTTCAGGTCAGTTTTATTAGTGCATTGGTCTCGTCATCAAACTCTGAATTTTGGTATTTTGAATGTCAGAAAATGAGACATTGGTTTCTCTTCTTTGCAGGCATTGGCGAGAGTGATAAAAACTGTCTTTCATTCTCTTGGGTGTAATCGTTGTTCTGCTATCCCTCTGACCTCTAGGTGTGAGTGCTCAAGAACCATATCGAGTACTTATTTTATGTAAATGTTTTGTTTTTCAAACACACAAGTGTTTTGTTTTGTTCCCTTCTTTGTTTTCTATGGGAGGAGACGTGTAAGAAAAACTAATTATATTACTCTGAGATTGTACAAACGAATATGATTCAATGCAGCAACATTTTTAATTCAAGGCTTGTGTGAATCACCTAAGATGTGTAACTTGTATAGCATAAATACGCAAAGACGTGATTTATAGAGAAAAAAATCATACTCCATGTGGCCTAGTAACATGGGAGTCTCCCTGAGTTGATAACTGAATTCATAAAGAAAGGTCATCTCCTTTTCTAATAACATGGGTACTGTCGAGAGAGATCCAGTGGCTCCTTTTGTAAATAGTGGAGATTTGGCTGGACAAATGAGAGAACTTTCAGATTTTGTTCTAAATCTGAAGAAAGACTAGGAAGAGACCAAAAGTTAGTTTTATATGTGTTTTGTGTTAGGTGGTAGTATTAGTATATTCCTCCGTCTTCCTTGCACACTATATATTCTAAGAAGTGAAGGAAGAAAAAAACAAAGCTCACTCAAAACACATCTCACCAAACGCACACTTACCTCCGCACAGCAACCAAAAGCCAATGGATTCAGATTTCGGAATCCCAAGAGAGCTCTCTCCTCTTCAGCAGCTCCGTTCTCAGTACCAGCCCGAGCTTCCTCCTTGTCTCCAGGTTTATCCTTCTTCTTCTTCCTTCCTTCTTGTTTCTGTCCGACAAGTTTCTACTGTTTGTTTTTATTGTGACTTGGTAACTGGTAGCAAACATAAGCAGATCTAAAGTTTCCAGATTGTAATGTTATCTGATCTGAGTTTTCCAGTCGGTTTGGATTTGTAGTCTTGGAGATTTGTTCTGTTTTATCCTTGAGGTGGTTCTGCTGTCATCTGGAATACTGTCTTTTTGAACTTGCTCTGATGTTTTGTTTACAGGGAACTACTGTCCGCGTGGAGTTTGGTGATGGAACCACTGTGTCTGAGGCTTCTGATTCCCATATCAGTAGCTCGTGCCTTCCCACATACCTTAGGCCAGCCTTTGGCTCACTTCCTCAGGGAAACCGCCAAAGTTCCTGATGCTCAGATTATCACTCAGCTTCCATCTATCAGGTTCCTCATCCATTTTTTTGCTCTCAGCATTCCTGTTTTGTCTCTATGTTTATTTACTTCAATAGTAAAAAAGGAGGATTTCTTTTTTTTTTTCTGACTACAGAGTTGGAATCGTGTTTTGTGGAAGACAAGCTCCGGGTGGACACAATGTAATCTGGGGTCTTTACGAGGCTCTTAAGATGCACAATGCGAAAAGCACCTTGCTTGGCTTTTTGGGTATATTCTTTCATTCTCTCTCTGTTACTCATTGGTGTCACAGCAGCTTCATCAAACTTAATATTTTGTGATAACTTATCTTATCGCTTTCTGCTGTAAAATGTCCATAGGTGGTTCGGAAGGTCTGTTTGCGCAAAAGACTCTGGAGATCACAGATGATATACTCCAGACTTACAAAAACCAAGGTAACTTGTTTGTTCAAGTCATTGCAGAATCTTTTGTTTATTGGCGGTGAAATGTATATGTTTTTAAAAAGGTGGCTATGATTTGCTCGGAAGAACCAAGGATCAGATCAGAACCACTGAGCAGGTTAACGCTGCACTCAAAGCTTGCACTGATTTGAAGCTAGATGGCCTTGTTATCATTGGAGGTATATTACCTGAGCGTCTTTATTTTATATCATTGGCTTAGTTTCGTCGTTAAGTATTGTACTAAAACCAAGATTATATATTGCGCTTTTGAAGGTGTAACATCAAACACAGATGCCGCTCATCTTGCTGAGTTTTTCGCTGAAGCAAAATGCTCTACAAAGGTCCTCACTTGTTTCTTTATAAAGAAAGCACACTGGTCAATTCAGTTTCATTTGCTTAAAAGAAAAACCTTTTGATACTATTGAGTCACCGATTAAAATTTCAGGTGGTGGGTGTTCCAGTTACTACAAATGGCGATCTCAAGAATCAGTTTGTGGAGGCAAACTGTTGGTTTTGACACCATTTGCAAGGTAAACTCTCAACTTTAACCCTCTGCTTACTTTTCTCTTAGTTATTTTTTTGCAGCCAATATGATCCCTTCTGTCCTTGTATGCTTAGACATATGGCTAATGGTCTCTTGCTTCATACAGGTGAATTCCCAGCTCATTAGCAATGCCTGCACTGATGCTCTCTCTGCAGAGAAGGTAAATGCCTATTTCTAGTCTAACTGCAGTTAATTTACTTCATATTCTTGTATTCTGAATTTAAGATTCACATTGTTTTTTAATTGGCAGTACTATTATTTCATCCGTCTCATGGGTCGGAAGCATTCTCATGTTGCCCTTGAGTGTACCCTCCAGTCTCATCCAAACATGGTTAGTATTTTGAATTAACATAAATAATTAAACCGTTTGCGTACTCTGTTCATATCTCTAGACACTCATTTGCATGTAATGCGTTCTCTCAGGTGATATTGGGCGAGGAGGTTGCAGCATCTAAGCTCACCATTTTTGACATTTCTAAGCAGATCTGTGATGCAGTTCAAGCAAGAGCAGGACAAGGTCTCATTAGTATAAAAAAAGATTACGCAAGTCATGTATATTTTAGAGACCTTTCACTAACGCTGATTCGCTATACCAATTTATTGGCACCAGACAAGAATCATGGAGTCATCCTCATTCCCGAAGGGATCATAGAGAGTATTCCTGAAGTCTACGCTCTGTTAAAGGTCATTGATTTGATATTTGTGAACATATGTATCTATTTCTCGATTACTGAGATATTCGTTTTAGCATTTATTATATCTTCATGTCTAAGCTGACTCTTTGTGATCTGCAGGAAATTCACGGGCTACTTAGGGAGGGTGTAGCTGCTGATAAGATTTCTACTCAGCTCTCTACCTTGGTCATCTGCTTTGTTTGAATTTCTTCCTCCATTCATTCAAGAAACAGGTTCGAATTCTTGGACATGAGACTTCTATTCGTTTTACTCTAAAGCTTGGATGCTTACAAGATGCTTCATTTTTGATGTTGCAGCTACTTCTCCACCCTGAGTCTGATGATTCTGCTCAGCTATCCCAGGTAAGTAGAAGAAGAAGAAACAAAAACATTTTTGGAGCTAATATGTTATTAAAAAGAGTTGGAATCCTAAATGCTTGTTTTGCTTTCTTCTCCAGATTGAGACATGAGAAGCTTCTTGCGTATCTGGTGGAGACTGAAATGAACAAGCGTTTGGTATGGCTCCATGTTTTCTCACTTGACTTCTTCTATACAGCATCTAGAAACACTCTTGGATATGATGATATTTAATAAAGCTTTTTGAAACTTGACAGAAAGAAGGCACATACACGGGGAAGAAGTTCAATGCTATATGTCACTTCTTTGGTTACCAAGCTCGTGGATCTCTCCCATCGAAATTCGATTGTGATTATGCCTATGTAAGTCACTTGCCACTCTCACAACACAATATCAATGCAAGTTAATAATATGGATTAATATTGAATGAAAAAAAACTGTCAGGTGCTTGGACATATATGTTACCACATCCTCGCAGCTGGTTTGAATGGTTACATGGCAACAGTGAGCAACCTAAAGAGTCCTGTAAACAAGTGGAAGTGTGGTGCTGCACCTATCACAGTTGAGTTTTGTCTTCTTCTTTTTTTTTTATCTAAAGATGGCGTTTAGTACAGCTTATTTCTTTACTGATCTCACACCTTTTTTTAGGCAATGATGACGGTGAAGAACTGGTCCCAAAATGCTAGTTCTACTTCAACTTCAATTGGTAGACCTGCGATTCATCCAGCAATGGTGGATTTGAAGGGCAAAGCATACGAGTAAGCAGACATGAAGACACTTTGCATACTAACTAACGTTGTTGCTTCAAGTGTTTCTCAGTTGTTAATTTATATGTAAATGTTTTTTTGGCAGGCTGTTGAGACAGAACGCAGACAAATTCTTGATGGAAGATCTGTACAGGAACCCAGGACCGCTTCAGTACGATGGTCCAGGTGCAGATGCTAAAGCTGTGAGTCTGTGTGTTGAAGATCAAGATTACATGGGACGTATCAAGAAGCTGCAGGAATATCTAGACCAGGTACAACTTCTTTACTTTGCTTCTGTGCTTCTTATACTATTGTTTCGTAATTATCGTGTATAATTGACATTTTGGGGGATGGTTCAGGTGAGGACGATAGTGAAGCCAGGATGTTCGCAAGACGTACTGAAGGCAGCACTGAGCGTGATGGCTTCAGTTACCGATGTCCTCACTACCATTTCTTCATCTTCAAATGCTGGTCAACAGTTTGCTTAAATTAAAACACACAACAAAGAGAGTCAAGACAAAGACTTTTTATTAAGCTTCCATGAAACTTCGCTTAAAACTCTTTCAACCATTCCACATTTCGTGTTCTTCTTTTTAATTCCTTTGAGATGTAACTTTTGTTGTTGTTGTTGAGTTTCGAAAACGAGGATTAAAGAACAAGTTTGGGTTTCTTACATGTATTTCGACTTACATTTGTTAGTTCTCCAAATCTACAATTTGTTATGTGCAGCAAAAACATAGCTTAGAGATTTTGATTTTGTTAAGTGTTTATTGATATTTTTTTTTAGTTTTAAAAGGTTTGTTATATATTATTTGTGAAGCATTATTTTATGCTATCGTTATATATATATATGATCTTAAGATATTGGGCGTCAAATAGGATATTGAATGTCAAAATCGTCGCAGATGACTAAATTGCAAAGTACTAGCTGTGATTTTGTTAGTGAAAATACATTTTATTTTTAGTTCGGCGATATATTTACTTTATTTTGTTTGATTTGTTTTAAAATTACTCACTATTATGTGTGTTCTTATGTATCCAGACTTTGCAATTATCTACTTTAAAATTTAAATTAATTTGTTATATCTCGCTAGCTTTTGTTTTATAAATTGTTTTTCTTATATTGTTTTGATTATATATTGAATTTTCGTTGTGGTTTCTATCATTTCTTTTCTCTAATCTAATTTTAAGTTTGGTGGTTAAAAATAAGAATTTTTTTGTGAGGTTCATTTTTATTTATTTGATTACTTTGGTTTTGATTAAACCTGAAAAGAAATTACATAAGTATAAGTTTCTTATTAGTTACATTATTTGTTGGATTGAAAATAAAATATTGATTAGAAAATATGTGTTGGTAAAAAATATTTAATATTGATATAAATAAAAAGAATATAAAATCTAGGAAAAAATTATTAATTTAAATAAAATGACAACAATGTGATAGTTTTATAGAATACTTCAATGATAAGGTGGAGGTCTAAATAGAGATTAAAACCTACTTTACATATATATTTTGTTAATTAATAACACTAAAGAAGAATGAAAGACGCAAATATCTATAACATTATTTGAGTAATCAGTTTCTTACGTGTTGTGTTTACAGTAAATCATATGATGGTTAATTACATCGATATATTTAATGAAATTATCATTTAAAAGATTTTTCTTTTTAAAATTTAGGATCTTTTTTTATTTCTATTTTTTTCTTTCCAAATAACTTGTATAATAAAGAAAAATTATAAAAATTTGAAACGAAAATATATTTTATATATAATGTGATTCATAAAGATCATTGCAAATAACATATACCAAATTATTTAAAAAAAAAGGAAAATGTACTTACACATCTGAGATGAAGAACCAAACTAATACAAGGAATACAACTAATTAGATTAAAAATAATTGTACTTTTATTTGAAGGAATACATGTAACACAATACACCCAGAAAATGAGTAATTGGACCAATACAAATTATTTTATCCAAAATCAAAAAGTTTAACTATAATAATTATAAGTTATTATTTATAGTAATATTTTTATACATATAGATTATAGAACAGCGCAACATATTAATAATTAGATATAAAATTCTCAAATAATATTATAGAAATATTAACCAACTATTATAATTAAGTTATTTTGTATAGTTTACATAGATGCATGAAGTTTCAAAAGATTATCGTTGTTGTATTCATTTTTGTAATTTTGAACCACTAAAAAAACTTAGATAGTATCTAAGCATCCCAATGAAATATATTATGCGATAAAATAGTCACACTGAACATATATCGTTTATAGAATAACTAAAAATATTATGTTTTTTGAGAGCAATAAAGCAATGATGATTAAGAGCGTGAAGCGATGATGATTGAAAATAACAACAATGTCTCACAACATTCTTTTTGGTCACAAAATGTCTAACCAAATATAAAATTAAGTCTTTCATTATTGGGATTTGGCATATATATATGAACTAAAAATATTATTTCTGATTTCCATTAATAACAAAATATTTATGATTATGTAAAATGCATCTTTCCACACTTTATGATTAGCAAATGTCTTGTTTTTAGATAACATAGTCTCCAACTTACCTTTGTTACAATGAATGACAAGAATTGTGCACTCTTGTGAGAGCAAAACTTAATTCTGGCAGAGAAACTTATGCACTCAGATACCCGGCAAATCTACAAATAGATGTTATGGATCTAATATATATTTTCATGTATTTAATGATTGATCCATAAGATCAATACTATCTGTTAAGAATTCATTTGGATTTCTTAAAAGAAAAAGTATTTTCTTTAATAAAATTTAGTTAGTCAATTAATCTTAATTTTTCTTTCTAAAGTTCAACAAATAATAAAGAGATAATTGGAAATTAAATTATTTTAGAATGACTCTAATCATTCAACTAATTACTAGAATAACTCATATTTTTTGTAGCTAGGCAATATCTGAATACGCTGAGGTGTTGTTGATATCATTGGATGATGAATAGATAGGGAGAAGAATCTCAAGGTGGCCCTAGCGAATTAACTGCAGAGGTCTCTCTACTTTGATCTTACTATATATATGTATCTATTTGGTTATTGCCGTCTCTTCATGTTTTATGATTTGTTATATCTCTGGTAGCGTTTTCAGATATTTCGACTTACATTAGTTAGCTCCAAAACTACAATTTGTTATGTTCAGCAAAAACATAGCTTAGAGATTTTGATTTTGTCAAGTGTTTAGATTGATATTTTTTTCTAGTTTTAAAAGGTTGGTTATATATTATTTGTGAAGCATTATTTTATGCTATCTTTATATATATATATGATCTTAGAATATTGGCCGCCAGATAGGATATTGAATGTCAAAATCGTCGCAGATGACTAAATTGCATAGTACTATAGCTGTGATTTTGTTAGTGAAAATACATTTTATTTTTATTTAGATGATATGTTTACTATATTTTGTTTGATTTGTTTTAAAGTCACTCACTATTATGTTTGTTCTTATATATCAATACTTTGCAATTATTTACTTTAATTTAAATTAATTCTCATTATGTTATATCTCGTTAGCTTTTGTTTTATAAATTGATTTTTTAATTATTTTGATTATACATTGAATTTTAGTTGTGTTTTCTATTGTTTCTTTTCTCTAATCTAATTTTAAGCTCCGTGTTTAAAAATAAAATAAAAAGATTTGCGAGATTCAATTTTGTTTATTAAATTACTTTGGGTTTGATGAAACCTGAAAGAAATTACATAAGTATATTTTCTTATTAGTTACATTATTTGTTGGATTGAAAATAAAATATTGTTAGAAAATGTGTGTTGCTAAAAAATATTTAATATCGATATAAATAAAAAGAATATAAAAATCTATTTTTTATTAATTTAACTAAAATGACAATAATGTGATAATTTTAGAGAATACTTCAATGATAAGGTGGAGGTCTCAATATAGAGTAAAACTTACTTTATATATTATATTTTTGTTAATTAATAACACTAAAGAAGAATGAAAAACCACAAATATCTATAATATTATTTGAGTAATCAATTTTCTACGTGTTGTGCTTACACTAATTCATATGATAGTTAATTAGCGATATCTTTAATGAAATCATTATTTAAAAGATTCTTTTTTTTTAATTTAGGATGTTTTGTTTCTTTCTTTTTCTTTCCAAATGACGTATATAATAAAGAAAAGTACTAAAATTTTAAGATGAAAATATATATGGGGATATATAATGTGATTCATAAAGATTATTAAAAATAACATATACCAAATTATTAAAAAATCAGAAATGTACTTACACATCTAAGATGAAAAACCAAATTAATACAAAGAATACAACTAATTAGCTTTGGCTGAATTTGACTAAAAATAATTGTACTTTTATTTGAAGGAATATATGTAACACAATACACCCAGAAAATGAGTAATTGGACCAATACAAATTGTTTTATCCAAAATCAAAAAGTTTAACTATAATAATTATAGATTATTATTTATAGTAGTACTTTTTATACATATAGATTATAAAACAACTCAACATATTAACAAATAAATATAAAATTCTCAAATAATACTATAGAAATATTAACCAACTACTATAATTAAGTTATTTTGTATAGTTTACATATATGCATAAGTTTCAAAATATTATCATTGTTGTATTCATTTATGTAACTTTGAATCACCAAAAAAACTTAAGTCAGTATCTAAGCATGTCAATAAAACAGTCACATTGAACATATATCTTTTATCGAAATAAGTAAATACAAAAGAAATTATCGTGATTGAGTATGATTTTCTCAAGCGAGTGATTCAGCGAGAGAAACGACAGTAACTGAAAGCGATGAAACGATGATGATTGAGAACGACAATTAATGCGGTAATCATAAGTACGTGCTATGTGACAAATATATATTTTAACTAGCTTGATATTTAAAACTATCTATTTGTAAACATGTTGGTTTGTAAATAGATTTGCGATGAGTGACAAGAATTGTGCAGTCTTGTGAAAGCAAAACTATAATTCTTGTAGAGAAATTAGTGTACTCAGATACCCGACAAAACATCTACAAATAGATGTTATGGGTCTAATATATCTTTTCATGTATTTAATGATTGATCCATAAGATCAACACCATCTGTTAAGAATTCATTTGGATTTTTTTTTAAAAAGTATCTTTTAAATAAAATTTAGTTAGTCAATTACTCTTAATTTTTCTTTCTAAAGTTCAACCAACAAAGAAGAGATAGATGAAAACAAAATTACTTTAGAATGACTCTAATCATTCAACTAATTACTAGAGTAACTCATATTTTTGTAACTACTAGATTAAAACATAAAACAACCAAATTTACTAAAACCACGTATAGTCTATTATTATATATATGCATGAAGTTTCAAAAATTATCATTGTTGTATTCATTTATGTAATTTTGAATCAATCAAAGCTTTAGTTTATTTTTAGTATTTGATTCTCAAAACAATGTATAGTAAATTATTCATAATCTTACTAAAATAAAATTACAAATCTGTGAATCAAATTAAATTCAAATAACAAAAACGAATCAAACTTTAAATTTAAAGAACAAAAATATTATAGTTGACTCAGAAAATAGATGTTATCCAATATATCTAAATAATAATCAAACAGACGAGATAATATATATTCAAAATCATATATCTAATTTAAAATAACACAATCTTGTTTAAGATAATAATTTAAAATTAAAATATTAACAAAATAATTATAACTTATTTATTTCTTAAATATATATCCGCTGCATGAGCACCTAGTTAATATAATTTGGTAACATATATATCTAAATCAATCATTTTAGATTTTCAACATACAATACAATATATACCACAAATGGAAACTTATATACTTTCTTACGCAAACAAAAACAAAAACCGTGGAGAGTGAGGCTCCGGTTTGAAAATTTTAAAAGTAAGAACTGTTATTACTTGTGAGAGCGAGAGGATCAAACCTTTTCACCATCTGCTCTGTCTCGACTTTATATATAAACCAATTTTACACTTTGTATATCGACTCTTCTAACAAACATCATCTGAGATTTTTCGAAGCATAGAAAGCGGTATGGAGAACGGTAAAGCTGCTGTGTCAGCCATTGAAGCCTTTGAGAAGCTTGAGAAAATAGGCGAAGGTACGTACTTACGGCAAAAAATCCTACAGAGCCAGAGAGAAGGCTACGGGATTGATGGTGGTTTTGAAAGAAGACGCGTCTCCACTAGGACGAAGAAGGTGTTCCTCCCACCACTCTTCTTCGCGAGATCTTCATCTTAATGGACCGGAACACAATGAGGTATATGTTTATATGCTATTTTGAAATTCCTAGAGTCAAAGTCCTGTGCATATTCTGTCTTTTGTTTGTCTGGAGTTTTCTCTCTCCCTTGATTTCCATTGCAACAGATACTAACTCTATTCTATAGAGAGCTCCTGAAGTCCTTCTTGGAGCAACCCATTACTCAACAGAAAATGCTGGTGTACGAGCCAGCCAATCAGCAAAGAAGGCTATGGAGCATCCTTACTTCGATGATCTACCTGACAAGTCCTCTCTCTGAAGTTCTCTTTATGAACTCTCTCAGTAGTATAGTTTGCTCCAACTATGTTATTGCTTGTCTCAAGCACTTTGTCTTTGCTTATTAGGATGATCAAGTTGAAAGATTATAACATTAAAATTTTATATCCATTGCTCTGGTTTCTCAAAGTAGTAATGATTTGCAATATGCTGCACGTATATGTATCTGTATGTGTGTGTTAGTTCAGGCTACAAGCCACATAAAGAAGGTTGGCCAGAGGGTGAGAGAAACCGAAGCCAAAGCGTAAGACCAGAAGAGAATCACAGAGCATTCACTTTCTCCTGACCCGAATAGTTGAGTGATTGTACCTGTCAAAGAAGGTAAAAGTCAAGTGAGTCTATGAGAAAACCGTGTGATGTGTGTTTTGTAGTATTTTAAGAACGAACGAACGAACCAAGATTCATTGCCGGTGGAACAACATACTGAAGCAAAAGAACAAACTGGTAGAGAGGTTCCGATGTAATCAAACCCAAGTGATGAGCTCCTTGCACTATCAAAACACCTAATACTGGCAGCAACACGTAACGCACAACCACCACTCCTAATATGACTGACTTGTGCATTCCTGATCCCCTCAGACCTGTGATTATTAAATTGTTTCTTGAGAAAAAAGAAAAGTGTTTTTTTCATGCAGCTTTTGTTGTTTACCTTTGAGAAGGTTTCCTCCTATAATCAGAGTCAGAAGAGGAATCGTCCCTTCCCTTCAAGAAGTGGATTAAGCTACTCATCAGCTAAAACATTTGATAAATAATTGAAAAAGTGATAGTTTGAAGTTAATATGGAATACCCTAATAGAGATACTGAGTCTTCAATCACTCTGAGTGGAGCTGTGTTGCCGATCAGTAGCTTCCTTAGTGTAGGAATAAGCCCAATCCCAAGCGCGATAAGCTGTAAAATCAAAGTTGCTTATTCAAATATGTGAACACACAGACAGAAAGCTAGCTTTCTTTCCAGGAAACAAACCGCTGCAATAGTTGAAGGAGCAAAGATTGTTCCTAGATTGATATTCTCTGCTGCAGAACATACTCTTTGCTTGATCTTGCTCCATGTTCCAAACTGCCACATACACAAAAACCATAAGTTACCATGCATATAAATGCTTACAAGAGAATATCAATGACACAAAAGGTTGTAACTGAGTAAGAGACCTCCTCCTCAACTTGAACGACTTTGGTAGGGATAAGTGGCACTGTAGAGGAAGTACCGATGATTATTGGAGTTTCCCTAGCTAGCACTCTCATAAGATTGTATACATAAGTCCATATGCAAATGGATCCAATCTAATATATACATCATCAGCACACAAACGTTTTTGACTTGTAATTAGCAATTATAACCCAACCTTCAGGAAAGTAATTAAGAAATGGTTTACATACCGCCATTGAGAGTGCAACATAACTTAATCCATACTTCTCACAAGTCTCAGGATCTCCAAAAGGACTTCCTTTCTCATTGCATATAGCTGGGATAATAATGAGTGGCATGTTTCCCAAGTTCCCTGTTGGATTTTCATAACAATGATCTCCAAGAACAAAACAAAACTTTAGTAGGATGATATTATAAAAGTTTTTACCAGCAGCACAGCAACCAACTATGATGCCATGGAGATGTGAAGGAGGTTTGGTGATCTTGATAACAAGCCAACCAAGAAACGAGCCAATGATGAATGTGAGCAGAACGTTGAGGGGCATGAACCACCTAAAAACAAAAAGATTTTTTTTCAAAAATGACATTTCGTTTCATTTAAGCAGAGATATGATCAGCTCTCTGGTTTTGGAAAGAGTAACTTACATTTTCACCAAGCTTTCATAAGTAATAGTCTCAGCTAGACTGCTTGCAACGAGTGAAGGACTAAACACATAGAAAACTATCTGTAAATAAAAAAACAAGTCTGTACGTAAAGAATCACACATGCATATATGTGAGACCTCAGAGAATAACTATTATTATATTATAAAAGAAACTGACGTTGTTGAGATGTTTTCTAGCATCTTGATTCAGAATGTTAACACGATCAAGAGCCAAGTAAAAGCCGATTCCTGTTATCACAAGAATCTTTCCTACTGGTATCGACGACGTTATGAACAGATCCAAAAGCTTCATCGTCGCTTGATATCTGATACCTATCAGCAAATCAAATCTATCAACATCAGATATAATTCACATTATGAATAAACATCACATATCAAGAACAGAGCACCATTTGTGAGATTTTTTTTTCTGGAAGATTTTTTTTCATTTTGAGAGATCGTTACGTGATGGGTTACCGTATAGACGGAGGATTGAGAGGAACAGAGATCTACTCGGCTTCTCGAGCTAAGAAACAGAGTACCAGACGTAAGAAAATGAAGAAGTGCGAAGAAGGTGACGAGAAACTTGGTGGGAGTGGCTCTCGCTCTCTAATCCTAAAATCGCTTACACTTTGCTTTGCATGGCATCACGGTTCTACTTTTAGTAGTTTGTAACAAGTACCTACATGTATATTCTTTTCTTTAAATCAATTCCAATTAATTTATTTTCTTATTTATCTAGTGTTTTAAAATCTCTTCAGTGTTTGCACAACGTAAAATTATCGAAACGCTACAAGCTATTTATATGTCGTCTTATCAAATTGAATATTTTTTTAATAAAAGTTATATGTATATAGTTTAAGATGTATTCATGCGACAATGAATTTTAGTTACTTGTTGCAAAACATGGAATATCTTTATATTTTCCTTGGTCAATATCATCAACATGCCTACAAATGAAAAAGATATATTGATGATGGAACTTTTAAAATTACAATCTGAATTTTAATTTGATAAAGTTTGTAGCAACGGTTATAAAAAGGGATAATTTTGAAATAATTTGATATAACAAGCAAGCGTAGATCGTGGATGAATCCCATGTCACAACTGGTACGTTTATTTTGAATTATCATGCTTACATCAGACCAGTCTCATTGTTTCTGTGGACCCTGTGAAGATTCTAGTTTTATAAGAACAAGTAGAGTAGTTTTGCAAAAAGAGCTGTAAATTTTTTGAAGAGAAATCAAAATACTATTAGAAATTTTATAAAAATGTTCTGGATTGGACCTAGTGCAAATGCTCCGCTTACACATGTCTAGAGACGAAAATACTTGCATGGAGCAAGTTTTGGATGTAGTATGTGAAAGTGTATTTCACTCAATACATCGTCTTGTATATTCTTCACGTTGAATGCTAAATTCATCAAGAACTTATAGATCCCCGTTTGATGTCTCTCAGATCGAATCTTAATTAGACTAATACTTTGGATAGCATTTGATACCTCATGGACGTTTTGCAATTACTGACGTGCTGCAAACTGATTGTTTGTAGTAATGCATACAGCTCGTGTAAGCATCTCCTATCTCTACTAAACAGATACTAAATTTTTGTGGTTATATTTCCAATGTTCTAACGAATTTATGTGCACTGCAGTTCGCTAGCTGTTTCAGTACACTCTCACAACAACAAAACGGGTACATTGGCCTTTCAAGAACATCACTTAAGGTTTATGTCCCCTATTTGGCATGGTTATCTAACATGGTCTTTGGACGCAACACGTATTAAAGCGCCGTCACAGAATTGAGTTCGGTAACAAACCATTTTTGTGGACCAAGGTTCTCGATTGTCTACACGACCACGTATGTATTCAGTACAAGAGGTTTTTTTACTTCCAACTATTTCGATCACAGATCCGATGTACTATGCAAACACCACCTTTTACCATTAACTCAGACTGATGATCCCATCATAGGCACAACAACTGAACTAACTCTCCAAGACATCTTACCCATTGCAGAGGCAAAAGCTTTGAACTGTTCTCCCAGGGAGCTTCATCGTTTCACATATTTTTCCCTGCGGAAAAGATGCCCAAAGCTGTATAAGGGAAGATGCAAGAAAGTAAAACGTGTGGTGCTGCTATCGACGTAAGAGCTAAAAGAACAAACCAAACACAACAACTGCATCAAGCTAGATTTTACCCATCCTTTTATAGCCATTACCACCATACGGTAATGCGCATTACCAAATCCATCGAGGCCATTGTTTAAACATAACAAACAAAAAAAGAGAGGGAAAATAGAATTAAAAGAGAGATCTAGTAGTATGAGTAACAACAAGCATTATAAGAACTGTCACACCAAGTTTCAAGTCTATCATAAGAAAAGATTCAGAAATTGTGCAGAGTGTATTCCACAATAGTAATCCAGTAATACTTGTTAAACAAAATAAACTGTGTGCTTTGAATCACTTAACCTCATGGCTGCTTTCCTGTTAAAAGACAGAAACTAAGATCCATAAGTCTGAACATTGAGATAAAAAGAGCTATGTAAATAGTCTGCGTGCAAGGTTGTCGTTAAACATTTAACTTGAATTTACCACCAATGGTTGTAGATTGGATTAGAATTCTCGACTTACATTATATGACGGAGTACTTTCCAGCCTGCGATCCCCCTGGAAGTGACAACGACTGATTTGTAATGTCTTCAAGAACACGCTTGAGTTCAACTTTCGCCGTCTTCACAGATTTTTCCGTAGGCCCTTCAATGAACAAGTAGAGCTTGCGTTCCCCAGGTGGTGGGATACGTGGAGGAGGATAGTACTGACCTCTAGTGGTAATAGGCGGCTCCAGTCCAGTCCGATATTGGACCCAAAGTTTCTTTGTGGGTGACCTTCCAACGAGCATTTTGTGGAAAATCATTGATCTCCAGTTCTGCTTCATAGTGTTCAGGCATTGCATCAGCTTGAATCTTCGCAAGGTTGTGTTGCAGGTTAATGGCAGCAACCATGGCTGCAGCACGACCTGCCCCGTCATTGGGAAGGACTGGAATATTAACCGGAAGGGTACCAGGCAGAGAGGTAAGCCCGCCACCATTTGGCAGCAACTGGTTTGGAGTCACAGGAGCATTCATTGCAGCAGCATTAGCTTTAGCAGCCGCAGCAATGGCGGCTATGTGAGCAAGAGCAGCTTGGTGTTGAGAGGTATCACCACCGACAGCACCTGCCTTTCTTACTACATCATTCTCATCTTCTGAGTCAGACTTGTCTTCCTCAAACCCATACTCCTTTGCTTGTGCTTTCTTTGCTGCTTTCCTAACTTCTTCCTCCTCTTCGTTGAATTTAAAGCCACTACCTCCATAGCCAGTTCCATGAGCTTGCTCAGTACCCTGTCTCACCTTTGCCATGAAACCGTCAGCGATTGCTTTCAGATCATCGGGATTGGCTGCTCAGAAAGTTCCAGGGCCTTGACTAAATCCGGTGCATATTTTGCATCATCTTCGGAGATAAATGTCACAGCACAGCCTTTCCGCCCTGCCCTTCCTGTCCTGCCAACGCGATGCACATAATCTTCATAGTGGTTCGGAGCATCATAGTTTACAACCAACTCAAGGTCTTTCACATCTAGACCCCTAGCTGCAACACTTGTGGCAATCAAAATATTGCACACATTGCTCTTAAAATCAGATATAGTTGATTCACGATCAGACTGCTCTTTACCACCGTGAAGAGATAGGCAAGGATAACTCCTTTTAAACAAATCCTTCAACAAGGCATCACATTTTTCCTGCGACTGCACAAAAACCAAAATCTTTCCTTTCTCATACCATTCTCCAAGAAGTTCCAGCAGTCTTAAGAACCTCTCACTCTCCGGTCTGACTTCAACTAACTGTGATATATCCTTATTCACAACGCTCCTTCCACCAACCTGTATTTCAATAGGTTTGTTCAAGACTTTACGTGCCAAAGCTTCAACTTGACGTGGAAAAGTAGCAGAAAAGAGCACAGTCTGCCGATCAGGTCGAATATTTTGAATTATACGAGTAATTTGAGGCTCAAACCCCATGTCAAACATACGATCAGCTTCATCCATTACCAAAAATGTGACTCTCCGCAGATTGGTGATTTTCCCACTGCTTGTGCAAAGAATATCAATCATCCTCCCAGGAGTGCACACAACAATCTCTGTCCCTCGCTTCAGCTCACTAATTTGCTGCGCAACTCCTGATCCTCCATACACAGGAACACATCTTATACCCAATGGCTTTGAAAACTTTTTGATGTCGCTGTGAATCTGCTGAACAAGCTCCCTAGTAGGTGCCATTACAAGCCCAATTGGCCCCTCACCAGCTTCAACGGGAGGCTGATCCTTGATATGCCTCAACATAGGCAAAACAAAACCTAGCGTTTTACCTGATCCGGTTTTTGCAACTCCAATGCAATCTCGACCGCTCATGATGATTGGAAGTGCTTGCGTTTGGATAGGCATTGGCTTTTCATACTTGAGCTTGTTCATGGTATCCAAAATTTTGCTGGTTAGTCCAGTCTGGTGCCAAGATTTTATGGGTCTTGGTACATCCTTTCCATGGACTTTCAGCTCAAATTCCTTTCTGTAAGCATTAACTTCTTCTTGTGTCATCCTTGAGATCTCCTTCACTTCAATATAGAAGTTCTTCCGGAAAGGCTCATACTCAATTTTTGAGTGGTCAACAAGAGCCAATTTTTCTGCTTTCGTCTTCTTTACTCTCTTCATGAACTCCTCATCGTCTTCGTCTAAACTTGGATCATCATCATTCTTCGGTTCTGAATAATCAGAATCAGAATCTTCACCTTGCATTATCCTACCAAGGGATTTGTTAAAACCTTTCTTCGGCTGGTGATCACTTTTCTTTCCATTACTCTTAGTAACCAAAATACTATCTTCAACTGCTGGAGGAGTACTGCTGCTAAGCTTCTCAACCTCAGGTAATACCATCGAATTCATAAAAGCATCTAAAGGATCAATTTCCTCTTCATCTGCAGCTCCTTCACCTTCTACTTCAGAGACGGTAGTAACTATCTCGTTCTCCTCCGCGTCTACCATCTTGGCATCTGCACCAGTTTCGGGTTTAGTCTCTCCATCAACATCCATCCCTGTTTCTGTTTTTTCCTCCGGATGCCCTTCTTCATCATCAGATTCCCCATCAAGAGTCCAAGCCTTACCGGTCTTAGGCTCTTTATCATCCGCATCACCCTTACTTTCACTTTCAGCTTCCTCTTTCTTCCTCTTCAACTCTTGCCACTCCTGAACTCTTCTCCTCCGTTTCTCAGCCTCCTCATCCAATTTCTTCTGCTCTTCCTCTAGTTCTTCTTCCCTGGTCTTTTTCTCTTTCTTTTCACCATCCTCCTCGACACTCTTTTTCCTTGGACTATCCACATTGTCATCTCCATGCCTGCTAGATCTACCAACACTCTTCTCACGCTCCTTCTCCTTCCGTTCTCCACTCTCTCTTCTTCTACGTTTCAGGTCACGCTTGACATCATCATCACTCTCCTCGTTTCCATCCTCCCTTGACCTCCCCCTTTCTCGGTTCCTCCTACCCCTTTCTTTCTCACGTTCTCTCCTATCCCTCTCTCCATCTTCCCGTTCCCGCTCGCGCCTCTCTCTTTCTTTCAGTCTCTCCTTCTCACGCTCCTCTCGTTCCCGTTCCCTCCTAACTCTATCCTTCTCCCTCTCCCTTTCTTTCTCCTTTCTCTCCTCCCTCTCTCTATCCCTTTTCCTATCTTTCTCCCTATGTTCTCTGTGTCCTCTCTCCTTCTCCTTCACCCGGCGTTTATCTCTCTCATCATCTTCTTCATCCTCATCCTCAGAATCACTACCCTTCCTTCTCTCTGACCGTCTCTTCCCCCTCTCTTTATCCCTCCGCCTCCTCTCCTTCTCTTTACGCTTCTCCCTCTCTTCATCATCATCATCACCACCTCTATCGTAGTACTCATCTTCAGATTCATCACTACTCTTAACTCTCTCAGACCGCCTCTTGCGTCTATCCTTCTCCCGGCGCTTATCCGAACCACCCCTCTCCTTCTTCCTCTCCCTACTCCGATCACGGTCCCTCCGAGTGCTCTTCAAATCATCCTCCTCCTCCTCCACCTCCAAATCCTCGTCCCTATACTTGGATTTAACGACCTCCATATCGCTCAATCACCACAAATTCGGATAAGCAACAGCTCGATTTCACGGATTCGATGAAAAGTCAATCAAATTCACCCCCCAGATTCCGCCAAACTGCCTGATTCAGAATCAATGTATTGAGCAAAGAATCCAAAATTAATCGAAGAAGTATGCAACCAAAGATCGAAAAGCTTACACAGATAGTAGGAAGCGAAGGCGAAGACGAAGCTTCAAGAAGAATCGAGATTCACCGGAGCGTCGGAACCCTAACGTCTCACGTTATTGTAGAGTCCTTCACTATAAAAAATCTCGTTATTGTAAAACTGAAATCTCTAAAACTATTTTCGCAATATAAAAAGAGGAGGCCTGATTTCGATTTGCATTGAGCCCATATTTCACATGGCGGTTTTATGATTTATCTGTTTGGGCCTTAAGGCTCAACTAGCTTCCTGATTAGCTAGAAGGCCCAGTTATAAAATCACAATTTCTTTTTTTTAAAAGATATTTTCCTAGTCCAAAAACAAAAGATATTTTCCTTATATATCTGATTTTATTTTGCAAGAATATAATCTCCAATATATAGAAGAAAATATATGTTGGAGGTTAAAAACATGTTCTCAGTTCTCAAAGATACTCTCCTTATATATATACATCTCTTTATAGAAAAAATCTCAAAAATATATACTTTTCTAAGTACATGAACTATGCTTGGTATACTATAGGAATATCAAATTTTATCACCAAACCTTTTGTTTTTAGTATTTTGGAATGAAATTTCTGACTATTTACAAGTGTCATCCAAATTAATAAAATAATATATGGATTTAAAATGAATGAAATTTATATAAAATATTATTATAAATAAAATATGAATAGAAAACCCATAAAATTAAACACATGTAATTCAAATGTTTTTGTAAAATATCATTGAAATATATTCAAATTATATATATATATTGGTATATTGTAATTTATCATAGATAAATTTAAGATTAAATCATAATTAAGTAATTCAATATTATCACTAATTTATATTAGCTTTTTTATTATAATTTATTGTATTTAAAATTAAAAATCAAATTATTTTTATCAAAATAGTAAATAAAAAATACTCGGGAAATACAATTTATCATAAGATATAGTTTCTGTAAATATTTATGTGATCTATATACCTATTTATTATACAATTATTGTTTACTCGTTTACTATATAACAATTATTTAACACTTACAACAAATTTGGTATTATTTAAAATTACTAGTTATCTTGATCGATATTTTTATTTTAAGTTTATATATAGAAATCTATCATTTGAATAGTTTGTGAAATTTTTAGTTTCTATTATACCGTTATTATTTGAAATTCTAACTATATTAGTCTTGCTTATATTATTTTTTGGTTAAAAGTTTTCAAGTTCTTACGAAATCAATCTGACCTAATGTATATTTTAAATGTTTTCACATGAAACAAAAAACAAAAACAAAAAAAATCTTCCAAAATTTCAATTAAACTAATAAACTCAATAATAAAATTGTAAAAAAAAGAAAGAAATACATTAGGTGTAAATAAACACAAAGTTTGGGAAGTATTTGTGAAGTGTTAAAAACTCCGTCGCTCACCACACCAGCGTTTCAAAACATAAGAAAAACCACATCCATCTCTCTCTCTATATATCTTCCGCCATTGACAAAGGAGGAAGAGAGACTTCAAATACTCTCTCTCTTTTCTCTCTCTGCATCTTCTTTCAATTTCTCCGCCTGCAAACCCTAGCACGCCACCGTAACTCTCACCCTTCCCTTGCGGCGCCGTCGCTGCAGAAACAGGTAAATCATATATCTTCTTCTTCTTCTTTTGGCTGCTCTCTTTGCTTGTTTACTGTGTTAGGGTTTGTGATTAGTCTTGAGGCTCTCTGTATCAGATCAGTAGAGACTGTTCACTCTTTGTTATGATGTTATCTTATTATTGCTGTGTGACTGACAACAGATATGGAGGATGATAAAGAAATGCAATTGCAAGATGTGCCTTGCGAGGCTACTGATGATGTCCTCAAGGGTGAGCCAGACAAGGATCAGAACCAAAGCGAGCTCCTTCCTCTCGAGAATAACGAAGATGGTGATGGCCAGGCTAACGGTCATGGGAAGAAGGCTGGTGATGCTATCTACTCTCGGAAGAAGTCTCAGGTGAGGTTTTTGAGTCCCAAGCCCAGCGATGATGGTGAAAATCCCAAAAAGCGCAAGACTTGGTTGCTCACTGACTCTGATGAGGTAATAGACCTTTGTATCCTCTGGATTGACTATCACTGTTTCCTTGTAGAAAGGAGAGGAGCTTAGTGGTAAAGATCTTTCTCTTAACAAGTTCTCTTTTTTTTCTTTACAGGCACAGGGAGATGATGATGACGCAGGGACGCCAGAAGAACAGCAGGCGTTTCTAAGAGAACTGGATACCTTTCACAGAGAGAATCTCCTTGACTACAAGCCTCTTAAGTTTTATCAGAAGCCTTTGAACACTCTCAAGTGAGGCTTTTGGAATTAAAATAAAAAGTGTTGCTTTTGTTTCTTGAATATAATCTTGTTAATCAGTGCATGTTTTTACAATTTAATGTAGGCTATGGCGAGCAGTCATCAAACTAGGTGGCCATGAAGTGGTAAATTATCCACTTCTTTTAGTCTAGTCTTTAAAAACTCCAGCATTAACCAAAACCATATCGTTACTTGAATCTTCTAGGTCGTTTATCTTGACTCGTATGACTATCAGTTGACATGTGGAACATAATGAACTATATAACTTGTAAACACCAAATCCGTAATCTTGTTGATGATAAAAGTCTCTTTGACCATGGAAAGACTTTCAGAGAGGAGATTTTCTTACTTAAAAGTAATTTAGTTATGCAGATATATATGAAAGACTATTTGATTTGTTGTCTGAAAAGTAGTTTTGTTTTACTTTTGTTAGCTATATCTGGGAGTTTATATTCAATGTTTTTTTTTCGAATCTTCTACTGGAATGGAATGTCTACTGGTCTTCAAGATTCCTTTGTTTTTCATGTAATTTAGGTCACCACAGTCTAAGCTCTGGCGGCAAGTTGGAGAATCCTTTAATCCCTCCAAAGTATGGCTGATGTTTCCCCTACACTCTCTCCTTCACACTTTGCTGATTTTTCATGATGGTTACTTGTTAGATATTTGATTTAACTATCTTTCTTCAGGACATGCACAACAATCTCCTACACATTCCGCAATTTCTATGAGAAGGTGAGTTTGGTCTTTGTGTGAATAAGTCATAGTTTATCGTGTCTAGTGTAAGTCTTATGGCAGTGTATTTGGAATAGTTATTTTGGCACTTTGAATGCTTTTCCTATCTTATCATATATATATATATATATATATATATATATATATATATATATATATATATGTATGTATGTATTATTTGAATCTTTGCTTCAATTGCAGGCACTTTTGGAGTACGAAAAGCATTTAAGGAAAAATGGTGACCTTAACCTTCCTGGTCCAACGCTCAATCTGTCTCCAAGCCTCGATAAAGAGGTAAGAAATTCCATGAAAAATGGTGGTGGCTTTAATGCTTTTGTCTTTTCAACACTATCAAATTTATGGAAAGATAGATAGATATGGAATGATTGGATGAAGATTTCAGCTAATCTAGCACCGTGAAAGTAAAAAGAAAACTATCTACTTGTTAATCTATTGTGAGAGAAGGGAGGTCATGTTATGTAGGGATGAAATGTTGTCTAAACTGAGGAAATGACAGCTTAAAAGTTATATTTCAGCATTTATTTAATAAATTTCTTGAATGTGAAATTCAACCTAAACCTCTTAAATAAAAGTTATATCCTCCTCCTCCCCCTTCTGATATAAGGACTTTGATGTAGGTCATGAGCCATCAAGGTTCGGGATCAGGCAGGGCACGGAGAGATTCCGCAGCTCGTGCTATGCAAGGTTGGCAGGCACATCGCCTTGATGATTCTGGAGAGGTTACTTACTGAGCATAATCTTTCACTTCAAATCTTACCGCATTTTTTGTGATTTCACCTGCAACATTGTCCTTCTGTTTTCAGGATATGGGCTTAAACTCAACCCCAAAACACAAGAAACTCAAGAACATTGGTAAACTATTCCGCAAGGCGTTACTATTCTTGTCAACATCGGTTGCTCAATATTACTGTTTTTTAATTAAAACGGTTTCTTTTTTTTTATCAGGTCTGCCGAAACCAAGAACACCAAATTGCATGGACCTTGTTGTTTCACAAGAAGCAGAAAAACAGTTACGGAAAAGCTAATCCTCTCCTTTACATGTTACATTTTGTTTGTTTCTTTTAATTCCCTTCCCCTAAGCAGTAAATAGGATGAGAACAAAGCATTTCTTGACCTTAACATATTACTTTAGTTTTCCTTTTTATCTTGCTTTTTAATCAATGCAAGATATTAATTATTAATAATGTGATTTTGGCGCCTTAGGTCGGTTGCTGACGTTATTGATGATGGACCTCTTGCTGACTGGGTGAAGATAACTGTCAAAGAAACTGTGAGTAATTTTTCATGCCATTTTCTCCTTTTGTAACTCCTGCATGAGAAAAGTCTGATCAAAAGGCCAGACTTTGTTTGAAGAAACGCCAATAATACTTCAAACTGGATTTGTTTGTTTCCCAATTTGCAATCTTACCAAATCTGTCTTTTTCTTCTTTTTTTTTTAAATTCACAGAGAGAATCCTTTGAGGTTTTTGCATTGGTACCTGGACTTCTTCGCAATGAGGTGAGCCACTGACTCCCTTGAATGTTAGAAACCTTATTTTTTAATTTGTATGAATGCATATTTACTGTGGCAATACACAGCAAACACATAGAGATCTGTTAGCTACTAAAAGCAGTTCCATTGACTAATTTTTCTACGATATAGATCTGAAGTAGCGTAGATTTTTGGAAGGTTGACCTTTACTTACATAGAAACTGGCTATAGTCTCAATACAGAGTTTTGTAGGTGATACTTGTTTCTCTGGTGAAATCATAACAGAGTTCAAAGTCCTGAACATAATTGTTTATTTTTTGGTTCTCAGATTCGAATTCAATCAGATCCTGCAGGAAGGCTGATTATAATAGGCGAGCCTGAGCAGCTTGACAATCCTTGGGGCATTACACCATTCAAAAAGGTGAAAAAAAACTTTATTATATACTTAAGATATTGCAATTAACTGATACAGAGACCTGTTGTAATCTAATTGAAAATCGTTTTGTGATGTTGATATGATTACACCAGATTGTTGTCTTACCAGCAAGAATCGATCCGCATTCATACAAATGCCATCATGAGCATGCATGGTCGGTTGTTCATACGAGCTCAATATGAGAAGTGACTGATCTTAAGAGTTTGAGCTCGCTGTTTGTTCTTAGTTTCTCTTAGGAATTCATTGGTACTGGAACAAAATGGCTTAGGGTGGCTGAAGCAGTTTATAACTGTAATTTTTAGTTTGAAGACTCGAGTTATAAGAGAAGACAATAAAATATTGTATCTTTGTTGTAAGATATATATATTTTGTAGAATTTGTGATAATTCTGAGAAGCTACTCCAGTTCTTAGTTTTAATGAAGCCTTTTAAGATGCAAGCAACAATGATATGTGTTTGGACCAAAACTGGAATGTTTAGCTTTTCTTATGTTTTTTTTTAGATAAATATATATGTCCCATCAATGTTTTGAAAACTGGACCGGACACCGACTCGGTGAAGCTACTGGTTAGACCGGTTCAACCGGTTGAACCGGGTTTTTTATTTATATAAAAATGTATATAATTATATATTTATACTATATAAATTTTACTTTTACATATAATACTTTTTCTATACTTTTTTTATTAACTCAAAATAAACAACAAACATAAATCTGATTACTATGTAAACTAAAAATTAAAAAAAAAAACAGATGATTTACAGCTAAAACAATCATATTTATTTATTTTTACAACTAACATTTCAAATTTTAAGAATATGGTAAAACAAAAATAGTATATGAGAGTCAAAAATATATTTTTCATATTTTTTCTTAGAAAAATAAAAATTAATTAAATAGTGATAGTTAAACATTAATTATAAAATATTAAATTTTAGCTAGTAATAATTAAAACACTTAATTATATGTTAATTTTTAAGAATCGGGTTTTAAAATTAAACCGGATCACCGGTTTTACCGGGTTTCAGCCGGTTTTACTGGTTTTTATCAAATCCGGGTTTTAGACCGAACCGTACTCGGCTTCTTCAGCGAGTTACGGTCGGACCGGTTCGACCGGCCGGTCCGATCCGGTTTTCAAAACACTGTCTATAGGGTACTGATGATTTCATCCTTTCGCCGGCTCTGCGTATCTTCTCGTTTTAATTCAAGTATTTTACAGGAGAAAAAAAAAGGTACTAATGATTTTTTGGGTATTCAAAGTAGTCCTGCGATGAATTGTTTTCAAAAAGTGAGAAAAGTTTGATTTTTTTTTGTTTGTTAAAGGGAAAATAATAGTACCAAAAACCTTTTTGACATTTTTATGAATCTGAAAAGTTCTTTGATTATACTTTTGGGCCATAGATTAAAAATAACATAAAAGGTTGATTTGTTACCGGCGTAGATTCAAGGTTCAAGATCGTGAAAGTCCAGGTTAGTGTCAGATATCACCTTAAATGAACAAGAAACATTAGTTTGGTCTAACCAATGTTTCTAAAACCAGAGCAGCAAAACGGAGACACTCTTAATATGTTCTAACCGGAATTCAACTGAGTTTAATAATTTTATTAAAAACAATCATAATCAATCTTATACTTATAAATATAATATTTGGTGCATAGATATATATATAAATTAAATAGAAAGCGATCAAAACATCTCATTTTGTTGACAAAAAAAACATCTCATAATTTTAAATTTCAGAAAATGAGTCACTTGAACTATTTTTCATTGTGTACAATATAAAAAGATAAAAACCCAAAATATATTAAATGATAAGTTAAATTATCTTCATTGGAATCCAATAATAATACAAAATAAATGAAATAACATCAGTAAGTTGTACTTTAGATATGGATTCGACTGATTTACAGCTATAACTTTTAGAAACTTAGTAAAATGGTTAAAAACTTGAACAAAGTATAAAGGTAGAAATTTAAAAATCTTCGTATTCTTTTCTGAAAATTATTTATCTAAAAGTTATTATCTATTGTTAGATAAAAATAGTTTATGAAACAAAAGTAATTGTCTAATTGTAATTCAAAATTTTAAATTTAATAACCGAATCCTGATACAGAATTGGTTTAATGGTTTGTCGATTTCCCTTTTTGGTTAGTTTAATATGGTTCTAGCCGGTTTGATTTCCTATCAACACAATCTAATATGTTTTTGGTTCATGGTTGAACCCGGTTTGACCATGTTTTGGTCCGATTTTAAAAACATTGGTCTAAACAAATGTTCAGTTTACAGACAGTTCAGTTTAATTAGTTAATTTATTGACAAGATTGTAAGACAATGTGTCTTTTACCAAGCAGAAAGTTCCCAGCATAAAATTATATTTAAAAAAACTAGTTTATTCTCAACATGGTGTAGTTCGATTGCAAGATAATTGACAACATCACCACATGGGATATGCAAAGTTACAAACATAGCTACATCGTTTTTCCCTTACTATATTCGGAACCCCAAAATGAAGCCATATGAAATAACAAAAAGTAGGTATTGAAATAACCCCAAAAAAGCCATATGAAATTGGAGTAACAAAAGTACGTATTGATATTCTTTTTTTTTCTTGGCAAAAACAATCTTTGCTGAAGTCTATGTTTTTGGTTGAAGTAGTCTTTTCAATATCGTCACTAAAAATACTCATTATATTAATCTTTTGGGTAGCCACAACAGTTGAAGTATTAACTTCGAGAGTTATATAATTTGGTTGGATATACATCTTTGATCTTACAAACGTTATAAATGGTCAATTTGTAGCATCATATTCTACATACATTCATCAAATCTTTTAAGTTGCCTTGCAAGTCCAGTTCACTTTTGGAGTGCATATTGGTTTATCCAAAAGTATTTAGTTTTAATACTATGTTTCAGTATATCAATGTCATTTAACTAACACTTAAGTACTCTTTTGTTCCAAGTCAATAAATTTGACCCTAGGGAATTGAAACGTTCCTCTTTTTCATGTATATCTCGGTAATCAAAACCATTTTTTGTTCTCTTGCAGCAGAGACTCTTAATTAACTGACACTACAAGTAATTCATGTTCCTGGTTAATCCTCCCATGTTAAGCCCACTCACTGATTCATATGTGACCGACGTGAAATATCCATTCACTTCATGTTTCTACTGTGCCGTAACGGTTGTCTTTAACCTTACATTGGTCCCCTGGCTAAAGTTCATACCAACATTCTTCATGATCTTGTAACCAACATCATTGTTTTATGGTGTTTCTTTATATCCATATATATCATCGAAAATCCATTTTTGCAGAACGAAAGTACTGATATATAAACCGATACAAAACCATAATATATTTGAATTGTTGGTTGAGACACATGACCCAAAACTATGATGTCATTGTAACATGAACCGCATAAATATACACGACCTACCATTTTCAGAGCTACTTATGGGTCAACCTAGCGTCTATATATAATGGCATAATGGCGTTGGATTACAGCTTTCTTATAAATAATTTGTCTCATTGGAGCATTAATGCATATATTTTATGCATGAAATTAGTAAGTAACTCGAATGTTCGAACAGATATCATTATAACATGGCCACTCCAAGTATATATGTAGTCTTTTCTCTGAGATGGTAAGACTAAGGGAGAGATCGCTTAGACAGTAGTTTCTTAAATTCTATCAAGTAACCAAATTAGACACCTAGTCAAAACCATAAACTGTACAAGAAAAATATAAGACGTTCTAATCAGTCAAGTGCTGAAAATACATGGTAAGTAGGAAAATGAGACAAAAGCTACAATGTATGTAAGCGTTTAGGAAACGAATGTCAACCGATAAACGTATTCAGTCGATCATCTATATGTCAGCTAGTGTTTATCCTTATAGATATACTACATTAAAGTTTTTTAAAGATGTGGAAGTGAATGAGCATTATACTGCAAATGATTAGGGGAAATATTGTCGGCCTATGCGTTGATTTAAACATAAAAAACTATATATTATACTATAATTATAGGAAAACGTATTGTACAAAATATTCATATCAAGTAACTTTTGAGATCATTTTATTCTCACCTATCCTATATGTCATCAAGAATATGTCGTAAACCCTCAATATTTTCTTACAAGAATCGTACTTGCTATGAAATAGATCCTATATATCTATCAATCGAACCAATTAGGTATAGGGTACTTCAAGAAACCCTAGCAATGAATCAAAGAAAGGCATATATGGCAAGGGTTTTCTAACAAGTAAACACTAGAGAAGTATATCCTCCTATATATAAAGGTCTAAGGAAAGAAAGAAATTAAGAAACATGAGAACTCAAATATGCATATCAACTAAATACAGAGATCCCAAATGAAAAGACGACGGCTCCACAAAATGAGTAAAATTTAAAAACACACATAATTTTTTTTTCTCCATTGACAATAATGTAAATTAATTAAAAGGTGGTCTTGAAGGGGGACCAGTTCCCCATCCTAGCAAATGAGGATCACCGGAAAACCCATAACCACCCACATTACCTCCTAACTGTCCCTGACCGGTCACTCCCGACCGCGGAGATGCTGATGGAGCTTGCTGCATCTGCGTTGGCCCTTCTCCTCCTCCTCCTCCACCACCGCCACCACCACCTCCTTCTTCCTCCTCTTCAATAGGCAATCTCTCAAAAACCGCATTTGAGAAGGAAGCAGCCATTAGTATAACCGGAGCTGATGCAACAAGCGGAGCCACAACGATTCCTCCAACCACCTGACCTTGCCCTCCGGCTAAAAATATTGACAAGCCACCAGCACCAGGGGGTGCAGGTGGTGGCAAAACGGTTCCCGTTAGCGAAAGAATCTCAAACCTTCCATGTAAAGTCACAACTCCTCCTCCTCCGCCTCCACCGCTATTTCCGGGAGTGACTGGCTGACGAAGAGTGACGTTAGAAACGGTGCCGTTTCCTCCTAAAACGGAGACCCCTCTCCCTCTCCGCCTAGCGTAAGTGGACACACTTTCAACTATGTCAGCTCCAGGAGATACTTCAAGGACGTGAGATCTAAGCGCATTGGGGCTATCGCGCGTCACTATGATCGGTGGCTTAGCTTTGTTCTTAGATCCCGGTGGACGTCCACGTGGACGCTTTCCTGGTGCTGAGCTTGATGTAGCCGGGTCTGAATCGGGTCGACCCTCTTGATGCTGGTCCTTGTTTGAGTGATCAGATTCTCTTGAATTATCCGACGGTTGTTGCTGTTGCTGTTGATGTTGTTGCTGGTGATGATGCTGGTCAAAAAGATTGATCCCGCCTTGTTGTTGAAGCTGTTGGTGGTGAATCCTCTGGTCTGAAGAGGTTATGGAAGTACCTAGAAGCTCCACCGCCTTGCTCGTAGCCGCCTTCCATCGCCGCCGCATCTACTAATTCCCTATCCCACCACTGTTTATTCGCCAGCTCAAATCAATTTTCTCTTGACTCTTGATCCTTCTTGGTGATATATTGAGAGTTGAGGAAGAGCGTGAAGAAATAAAACTAAAGAATTCAGATCAAGAAGCTAAACTCAAGTGATCAGTTACACACGCAGACAAAACTAAAATAGACCAAGAACAGAACTAAATTAAAGAACAAGCAAAGAAAAAACTGGTAACTTGTGTGTAATGATCTCTCTCACTCTCTCTGAGGTGTGGGAAAGGTAAGAGGAAACCCTAAGCTTAATTAGGGCAAGAGGAAGAAGCAGCTTCAAGTATATGAGACGGCGTCGTTTTTCAGCGATTCAGATGTACTCTGGAAAAAGAAGAGAGATGCCTGGTTTGAGGTTCATGTGTGACTCTGCAATCAATTTTTGGTCCTCTCACTGAACGAGGAAAGTAAAAGCAAAGACAGAGACATACAGCGAGAATTTAGCGGAGAAACGAGTCTCCTTTATTATATTTTATTTATAAATATATTTAAAATAAAGATAAAATAGTACTATATATTACGTCCACAAGCCGACAAAAATATGTGAGTTAGTGGGTTATCCTTGCATGAGAACACAAACGAAAACTAGGGCTTCGCTTGATGTTTTCCTTTCGCTCCAATCTGATCAAATATAAGAATGAAAGATTGTGAAGAAGTTTCATAATCTGGAAGGCTGGAAGAAAATGAAAAATAGAGAAAGAAAAAAAAACACAAGGACAATTTGTTTAATTATTGGAATTTGCAAACTATAAACGAAATATAGAACACGCATCATTCTTTTATTATTTTTTTTTGTAATCTTAAATTCTTTTAATTTTCAACACAAAATGTCAAGTGGAAGTTGGGTACAAAGATGATAAACGAATCTCACACCCACTTTAGGGCGCGTGGAATTAGGTTTAACCAAATTAAAATTTGTATCTACAATATTTCATGAACACTAGTCGTTTTAACTTTTATGTATTTAATAACGTGAGTGTTTTGAGGGGAAATGAGAAAGAATGAAAGATCATATTCATAACACATTTTTAGTTGAGAAAATACTAAAACTGATAACCTAGTTGAAAAATTTAACGAAAACTGAATATGTTTTAGTGCTGATATATCATTCAATTTTTTGATAAAAACTGATATATCATTATATTCAAACATGATTGATGAATGCGCGGTGATGAGTTATATAGACAAAACTTGTATTTTTTTTTCCAATTCGTTATTGTGGACATGAAAAAAAATATATAGTCTTTGGTAAGCAAATACAATATTATAAAAAGAACACACGTTGCCTTATTATACATACGGATACAAACAATATTTAATAACTAGTAAAAATATAAAATTAGTTACTTTTAGGAGTTGCATAACAATGATTAATTAACCATGCTTTGTTGAGTAATTAATAATTTCTTTGAAACTCGACATGTTCTCGATATTTATATTTGCATATGTGTTAATGTGTGTAGGAGAAGGCACAGATCGAATAATACTATATTTTTAGTATTTGTAATTTGTTTTTGCATTTCATGGATATCCGATTTTTTAATTTGTTTTGATTTTAAAAAAATACGGAGACCCGATTTTCTTAATATTAAAAATTTATAGATATTTGTGAATATTCATAGATATTTACAAATACTTACGGATGCTTTATCCATTTTTTAAAATCTACAAAACATTAAACAAATTTATTTTTTTCTTAAAAATCATTTTACATAATATAAAAGATAAACTATAAATTAATGAAACTATGTGTTTTATGAATTCTGAAATTAATAAATTTTAGAAAATTGTATTTTCCTATACAGATTTTATAGCTTCTTCTTAATTCTATATTTTATAAGTAATTTCATTAAAATTATAAATTTATGTTAAAATAATAATTATATAAGATTATACATTTAAAACTCTATATTTAGTCATCTGTATACATCTATATATATAAGTCAGAGTGAATTAGATATTTGCTTCTAAATTTTATAATATTTGTAATTTACTTCGTTTTTAACGAATGTCGATTTTTAGTATTATTTTGTTTCGAAGATTTACGGATATCCTGATTTTTCATATCAAATCGAAACGAATAATAAATCGAATTAAATTTTACGGATAAAATGTACAACCCTAAATGTGCGTATGTGCGCACGTTACTGCTAAATAATCATGTTGAACTCGGGCTGCGCACGTTACTGCTAAATAATCATGTTTTTTTTTTTTTTTTTTTTTTTTTTTTTTGACAAACTAAATAATCATGTTGAACTCGGGCTAATTGGATATCAAAGAATCGATGTTCTTGCTAAAGTTTTCCACTTGTTATATTGATATTTACTAATTTGCACTTTTATTGTCATCGGAGAGGGCATAAGCCGCATAACTAAGAACATTCAATCTTGATAATTAATGTTCCTTCACTATATAATGAGGATATATATTGCTTTTAATATCACAAACGGCCGTCAAAAAAAAATCACAAACGAAGTGGACCCCTTTTTATGATAATTTTAGAGAAAGGTAATGGTTCATCAATGCGGAATTGTAATTAATATTTAATATCATAGGGGCTCTGTTATCATAAGACCATCATTATTGGTGTCCACTCTCTCTCCCTTAACTAAAGGCTTTCTTTTTTTTTTTTTTGTTCGGTAGAGAGTAAGGGCTCGTCCTTAAATAAGGGCTTTCTCATTCTCTTTTTTCTCAGTCCCCGCGTTATTTCCCTTAAGAACTTTGCTAAGGACTTCCCAATATTGATGTTCTAATGCCAAATTATTAAAAAAATAATAATAATAATAATAATAATGCCAAATTAGTTGACACATTTCGGTTTTTCACAAATAACTGATGCCCAGTTAACCTTGCCTCGAGGGCTCGAAACGGTCTTTTTCATATCAGCAAAAAAACTAATAGACCACTAAATTAAAATTCCTATCATATATTAGTATGATAATATCGGCTTTACAACCACTAAATTACAATTCCTATTCATTATATGAGTAACCAAGTTGTCAAGCCGATATAAATAGTTTCTTGTAAGTTTGTAACAGTTCGTAATAATATCTTTATGTCAAAACAGTTTGTAACAGTTTAATACTGTAGTCTGTTTGGTTTACAGTACAGACTATTCTCTTATTAACTATTATAAGTGTTTGGCTAACTATATATTGAAAAAAAATATTAACTTTTTAAAAAATATGTTTTTCCTAAATTCATCTTTTATTAATCTTTTGATCGAAAACAAACCGAATTCATTGATATATCACTTCCACACAGACTAAAGTAAAAATGAAAATGTTGTTGGACCAAAAAACACGTTCGATAACTCCAAAAACAGTTACCAAAAGTATCGCTATAACCCATCCAAATAACTGCCTATTTATTGAAGTGACTAAACTGGATCCGACCCATTAATGCTTGGACCTCACCGGACCGTGACTTGCTGTCCTATTTTTTAACTGCACTGCACCTGTATAGTAACACCTAAAGCTCCTCAACGTGGACGCATGTGGGCTGAACCATGTGGGACCCCTGTAAAAGCATATCGAAACCGTCCATCCTCATGACGTACGGGACCCACGAACCGTTCATCGGCGCAACCTGCCGATTCAGGGCTCGGTGCAATGTACATCAACCGGACACGTTGGCTGAATCCACACGTGCACAGACAAAGGTCACGTGCAGTCAAAAGGTCAGAGCATGAAAGTGAAAGGCAGACAGTGTGACCACGTGGAAGCGGTCGGAAACATCGGTACTTGGCCAATACCTTATCCAATCGTACCCCTCCCGAATCTATCCAGCTTACCCATATCAATCAATCACTCTTCTCTTAAGGTTTTGTAGTTGGGTAGTTCACTTCTGTCCTATTTTTACAATTCTCAAACCTAAAAATGTGAACTTTTTACGTGTTTAAAACTTTAAATCAACAATTTATATAAATTGTACCAAAATTTTAATACTGTAACTGTATTGTGACATTCACAATGTCTTATGCAGTTTGTAATTGTCACCTAGAAACTTAGAAAATAAATGGAAGCTATTTAACATGATACATGCTTTCTATTCACCTTTTCTGATTAGTATTACTTGACAAGTTGAATTGGTGGATTTAGGAGGTTTACAAAGTATTAATGAAAGTTAGAAAAGACAGTGAATGCTTTTGAAAGGTAAGAGCAATTTGATTTGAAAGTGTGCTTAGATGGACAATTCAAAACCGAGTTATCAGTAAAGATTTTACCGTCGTAGCATCGTTGAGTCCGGGACATCACAAGCATGACTAAGCTTGATTGCTTGTTAAAAAGAAGAAGGAAAAGACTAAGCTTGATTGCCGTCGATGTAAGTAAGCTTGACTCGCTGGTAGTAGCCAACATATTTTGTTCTTAGAAAACTACTTTCATTTAATCCTCCAGATTCCCTTTTTCTGTCGGCATATAATCCAGCCGATACAAATGGATTTTGTAGTGCTGTTTTCATGAAAACTACTTCTCAAAGTTATCATTCACCAATCACCAGACACAGTGTCATATATAAGTTAACTCGATCATTGTGTTCTTGATTACTTCAAGAGTTATCTTTATCAACAAACATGGAATAAAACCAGTTCTAATATGAGTTATTGCTTTCGACTCATTTGAATGTCCAGGAAAGGGTCTATCTGTGGGCTGTACCTCCACCCGGGGGTTAGGCTTGTATCATCATTGACCCGGGTTTAATCCTTTTAGTTTCAAAAACAAAAAAAACCAGTTCTAATATATTCCGACATAAACAGCTAAAACATAATTTAAGGTGATAAGGAAGTAGCTTGTTTGGAGAAATAATTCAAATATATATATTTTGAGGCTGAGATAACATTAAAAAGCTCTTGAATCTAAATTTCCAATATCTCCTTTAAAAATAGTTGTTAATACCTACTTGACATGACATCATTCAATTAAAATATATGGAAAATGATACGAGGGCCAAAAAAAATTGTGATGATTATGGATTTATGGGACACCATCAATCAGTACCCTTATTTTATTTGATTTGCTTATTTTCTTATCTTTTTTTTTTGTAAACTTATTTTCTTATTTTCTTATATCAATCAAAAGTATTAGAGCATCTCCAATGTAAAATTCCATTTTTCTTCCAAAATGGAGTAAAAGTGAATATGGAGTAAAATTGCTCCAACCCTACTCCATTTTTCACTTTATAATGGAGTCATGAACAAACAAAAAATAGATTACTCCATTTATAGAGTAAACTTCAAAATAGAGTGAGATATGGAGTTGGATTAGAGCATATGTTACTCCATAATCACTTTTACTCCATTTTGGAATTAAAAATAAAGTTGGGTTGGAGATACCTTTTTTTTTTTTTTGGAGATACCCTTACATATGAGATAGTATCGTGTATCATATACATTCTAATCAACATGGTACTTTATATAAGAAGATTTACATTTTAAAAAGTTTAGAACAAATAAGTTAGGTAAATGAAAGATAAAAAGCAGTAACTATTAATTGACATCACAATTTATAATTATATGATTATGATTGAGAAGTTTCAAATTCCGCGATGCATGGTATTGGACATGTAAGAGTCTTGAACTTAGAATATAGTCATACATCTCTCTTTTTTTTTTGTTGTTCAAAAAAAAAAAAGTCATACATCTTTTTTTTTATCATAGAATATAGTCATACTTTCTCTCCCGAAAAAGAATGTAAACCCATCTGACAAAGAAAACTTGTATTAAGTTACACAAAAAAAAATTTGTATTGCTGGTTAGAACAAAATAATTAATCAACAATACTTGTAGATAAAATTTGCAGAACAAAAGATCATAACTTTTTTAGCAAAAAATGATCATAATTAAAGTTAGTAATTTAAAATTTGAAGATAAAATTTGTAGAACAAAAGATCAATCAACAAGTCTAATTCAGCCCGTTGTATCAAATTATCAGTCAAATCATACTTTATTTGGTTTGTCGCTCGGAATCTAACATGTCCCGCTTCCGTTGCTTTGTATAAACTGAGAGGAATTATTGGGTTATACAATATTATTAACCTTTAAACGAGGGTATATTATTATACCATATATGGGAATTAGCTGCTACATACTATAGTATTACACTTTCACTCTTTTGACAAGAAATATTATATTTGATGTCAAAAAAGACGAGAAATATTATATTTCAATTTTCTCGACTTTGACTTGACATTTTATAAACTGAGTTACATTGCCCTATCAATTTGGAGGAGCTCGGTATCCAAAACATATGTTACTATAAAATAATTGGTGTTCAATATTAGGTAATGATACAATTAAAATTTAAAACTAGTGGCTCCACTAGATTTTATAAATAATTTCAAAAGCAGTTGTGATCAATCATAAATTACGGGTCAACTTTTTCGATAATGCCCACTCCCATTCTCGCATCTTTGGCGACTTGCGATCTGCCACCACCCCCATCCACCAATTATTAAAAGTATTACTTATAAAGTCGCAAAAGAAAACAAAAACATGAGGAAAAAAAATGTTTCCTCCATTGTTTTCAATTTGAGTAAGCTTTCATAGTCAATACTTGATTTGTACCTACATATAGATATATGAGAAGTGAACTACGTACTGTTTTCACAAAAGAAAAACTATTAAACTATAGAACTGATAAATATATCTGATTTATTTCCTGTTGCCTTCAAATTAAAAGATTTTAAATAGGACAATTCTTTCAAATAACACTTTTTAAATTTTTGTCACAAAAATAACATTCAGAAAAATAAAATGACCAAAATAATACATTTTGTATTGAAAATTTTAATATTTATTTTTTGTTTTTAAATATTTAACACATTCCTAAAACTTCACCCTTTAACTCTAAACCATAAGTTTTAAATTAATTAATCCAAGGGTTATAAATGCATATTTACTCTTCAATAAACCTTCTTTTGGTCATTTTCTTCTTTGTGATGCTATTTTTGTGACAAAAACTTGGTTTTGTTGAATAATGAACGGAAAAGCTTACTTTGATCATCGACTAAACAGTCGTATATATACATGATACATGTAGTTATCCTAACTATAAGATAAACACCAAACTAGAAGTAGATAAGGATGAAATAGAATATGTCGATCATATATATCGGTACATAACACTCCCCCTTGATCGACACATCTGGTTCAGGGTTCATTCATGCTTTTGATGTTGCCTCATTAAAACCTTTCCAGGAAAACCCAGTGGGACAAAACCATGGATAAGGAAAAAGAGTACAACACATGAACTCCCCCTGATGAATGCATCACTGAAGATCTTTGGATGATGCATTCCTATCTGGTCGATGAGCTTCTTGTAATACTTTGTAATTTCGCCGGCCTTCTGGAACTTCATTTGGACATGGTCAAGACGTGCTCCTTTGATGCTAACCACTCGACAATGTCTTCATGTTCTGGTCGGATGGATGATGCTCAATCAATACTCGGATAATACTCGACCGGTACTTGGATGTATCTCTATCCTGCGATTAAATCTTTCTTGCAGGTCCTCTCATGTCCCACGGTTCCTCTAGTCTCATGGCTTTACAATACCGTGGATACTTTCATTTTATTATTGACTCAGACATTCTTCTAGTCACTATCTCTGGATGATGTCTCATGACTTCTTTCATTTTTTCGTAGACAATGCTATGTTTTCGAAAACATACATGTTAAGTCATAGACCTTGTCATCACACGCCAATATACTCATATATGGCTAAGGTATTGCAGCCTGATATAAAGATATGGTCCGGATATGATACTGCAATTATATGGTGTGGTCCACCTTATACTTTGGTGGAACTTGGTCGGACCATAAACCTCGACCACTCTTATGATGATTGGTTCTTTTATTTCTTGAATGATGTATAGACATTCATTAGTCCCATATACTTCATTTGGTACTTGACCACACGTTTTATGATACTACCATATGTTGGTCGATCTTTCCATTAGCTGCATTACATATGCTGGTTGATCTGGTCGGTTCATGATGATACATCAATCAATTCACAAGTATACACTCGGATTTATTTGGCTAATTGTGCAGCAATGGTTTATAATTTGCTTGAACCAATTCACCACACTACTTTTGGTTATTCTTATGGACGATTGGGAAGTATGGAGCCGGATGGTCTTTGGCATGAGAATTAATGGTTTTCTTTGCCTTCTCCTGCGACCATCTCACATTACACCATCTAATTGTGGCGTGCTGATCTCAACTCATACACGGCTATGATTTCTAGTCCCATCATATTCTGTCCAAAATCAATCGATAACTTGTATCATTGAAATCATTGAACCATTGAACCTCTCTTTAGGTTGGTTTGATATAAACATAAACACAAGGAATTATAATATCCTCTATAAGGATCTATGGACTGATTGTACTAAGTATTTTCTTAGTCTTTCATATCACTTGCAGCTGCTTTGTTTTCAGTCCATGAATAGCTTAGGAACAAAACTATTCTATGAGAATTTCTTTTCTCATCTTTTTGATACTTTTATCATTTCTTTATCCAGTGATCAATATGCTACTTACTACATTTCTTTCTTACTTATATCCAGACCTTTTCGAATTTGTAGTAGCATCCACCACATAGGAGTATATCTCCTTATAATCTGTTCTTTTGGTCTCTGTGAGTATCCTTGTGTAATCAAGCCATTCCTTGAATACTTTAAATAGGAATATGAACACCTTAGTCCATGTCTCACGATTTCTTTTCCTTTCCCACACAAGACCTATTTTTCACTGGTTTTATCTTATCAGATGGTGTTTCTATATATGGCCAATACACCCATCTCTTTTATAGATTCTTTGAATCTTTCTTTGAACCCCCACGGTTTCCTTTAGTCTATGAATGCATTCTTGTATTCTCGTGGGTTCTGATCCTCGCTTATATCTTTTAAACTCAAGTGTTATTTCCTTATGCATCTTTATCTTTTATGTGTCGACACTTCTTTTATAGTGTTCCATTGTGTTCCAGACATGAACTAATCGATTAGAGATTTCATTCTTACTAAGAACCTTCATTACCTTGCAGTTTGGCGTCCCAAACTACATGGTCTGGTACCTTAGATGTTCAGCTGCGCAGCCTTATCTCAATGTCTGGTCTGATTTCCTTTATGACCTCAGATATGTCATTTCTATGCACCTTTCTTTTCATTTCTGAGGTTCATTATCTTATGGAACATATTGGTCTATCTTTAGACTCTATAGCAACTTGATTATGTCTCTTCTAGGACATTAATTTCGTGGTGCTTAAGCTGGTATGACTTAGTCATTCTTTTTCTTTTCTTTTCGGGTCTAATCTGTCTGGCATTCTTTTAGCTAGCTTTGTATGATCTTTCTTTGGACGTCTTAAATCATATTCTCTGGTCCGAGGATCTTGCCAAGACAAGGATGGTTAATATCATTCCATTTCTTTATACTTGTACCAGCTTATTTCTTTCTCCCCCTGATGTTGGATAGTCGGATTTAATCATACAATCCGTGAACCTTGCCTTAATCTGATCACCCATATTTGGCTCAAAATTTCTTATAAAATCGTGGGAGAAAGCTTTCTCATATCCAACATATATTCCCAATCTTATCTCATCTTCTTATGAGGTTCCATCCTAGACGGCACATATTATTGTGGTGGTCTAAACATAATCTCTTAGGATGGTCTATGTCTGGATTATGACCCTTTATCATCTTTAGATGGGAATATCTATGCTCACTTTATATGGCCTGATGCATATTATCATTACATGTAAATCTATGTGTTCCCAAGCATTAGCCAGTGATCTTTGTATCACAAAGAATTCGGCCAAGTTCTATCATGGTCATAGACCATGTCACTCGGATTTTTAGTGTTGTTCATGGACCACGAGAGTGTCATTTCTCCCCCTCATGAACATGCTATAAATCTTTTAGATGCTTGGAACATTATAGCCTATTGAGTTTCCCTTGTGTACATGTTACACAACGTGAGATTCTATGGGATAACTCTTTTGTGCCTTTTCTCGATATCAATCTTTGCATCAATTTTAAAGACCTGGATGGCTAGTCCAGTCATGCCATAAAGTGTATAAAATTTCGTGGTCAACCTATCTGGTTACCTAGGCCTTTTGCCTTTATCATACTGATATTTTAGCATAGTTTAGATCAGTTGGGAGTACAGTCTCGACCATTTTTATGCCTTGGGCAATTTATACTTTCTTTATAATCTTAAGGAACTTATATTTCCTTTGTCCATTGGTTCAATGTGGAAACCATTCACTTTTCAAAATTTTATAACTCAAATGGAACTTTTATTTGGGTGAATAATTCATGCCCCTTTTAGGCAATGCCTTTGGTCGGATGATTTTTAATTACTATACTCATTTTTAAATTTTTATTTGTCATTTATTAATCAAGAAATTATCAAGCAAGTCAAACATGATAATATAAAACTAAAACAACTCTTAATATATATAAAAAATCGTAAATGACAAACAAATAAAACATAAAATCAGAATATCGAAATCTCGATTCTTAGGCAATGTATAAGCTGGCCACTCCTTTTATTATTCTGGACGTGACTTCTTTGGATTCATCCTTATTCTCTCCAGCCTTATTGGCTTCAGGAAGTCTCATCTCACTGGTTTTCTTTAGAATCAAATTCGTATAAGTGGTGAAACCTTTTTTCTGTAGGTATATTGTAACAATAGATCCCTTGGATCAGCTGTGAGAAATGTTTTTTTCAGTAAATCTTCCTATGTTACCTCTTCACCACATAGTTTCAATCTAGAAACAATTTTGATTATAGCTGAGTTGTATTTATCTACGGACTTAAAGTCCCGGAATCTGAGATTTATCCACTCATGCCTAGCCTTTGGTAATAACACTATTGTGTATCTGGATTTTAACTCTGTCCAAAGGTCTAGAGGGTTCTCAATATTTAGATACTGATCTCTGAGATCTTCAATGAGATGTTGGCGAATAATTGTTACTGCCCCATATTTTTCATTTTCAGTTGCATACTCGCATTTGATGATACATCTGTCAAGTCCTCTTATCTTCAGGACACTTGCAGTGTTCATGGCCCATTTTAAATAATTATCTCCAGAGAAATTAAGGACTGGATAATCCAAATTTGACATCTGAAAATATAGATTTTAGAATCTTATTATTTGACTTATAATCAGATTCAAACAATGCATTTTGGTTTCTTTCAACCTTTTAGTTATGCAATGTGATTTGGTTTCTTTCAACCTCTAAATTATATAATTTAATCCGATTTATTTTAGTCAATATAGCAATGCAGCTTTGGTTTCTTTCAACCTTTAAATTTATGCAATGCAATCCAATTTTTTTTTTTCAATCTAGCAATCTAGAAAATTTCTATAATTTTTTTTTTTATCAATCCCTAATGATTCAAGTCAATTTCGACATTGATCAGGGAAATCATCTAGCAAATAGATTAAAATTTAACAATTTCAATCGAAAATCACCTATTTTCAATCGGATTTCATAAAAAAATAGGGTTTGTATAATTCTCAATCATAAGCAGTTCTAAACATCAAGAACAACTTAAAAAAAAAATATTTAAACTAGACAATCAGATCAAGAAATCAAGTCGGAATCACAAAAAAAAAAAAAAAATTAGATGTTTTTGGATGAAACCGATCATGTTTATGTTTTAGGGGATTGATCGATTTCTAGGTTTAAGGATTCGATTTGATCATTCAGATCAAAGAGGTTTTGAGATTCAGAAACCATTATGGTTTTGATTTTTTTATTGATAAACAATCTCATATCGAACTTTTTGGTATAAGAGCTTCGATTTACTCATGGAAGGGTAGGGACCTATTAAACTTTTGCTAGGTTTTTATTTGGGGTTTTGCAAAATTTTAATGGTCATTCCTTTATCAATCAACCACGTTCAATTATGTGTTCTTTTAGGGTTTCAACGTTTACCTTTAGAACTTCGAAGTGTAGATTTGGACCACCAAGAGCTGGAACAAGTCGGATCGCGAACTGCATGACCGGAACGGATCAGAATCTGGTCGCGTCTTAGGTCGAGCAAAAACCTCTTGTAGCTTTAGAAACGGTTTGAGAGAACGAACGGTTTGAAGTCGTCGGATGAGTTTTAGAATTTCAGGGTTTTAGGTCACTTGACGGCGCGTCTTAAAATAGAGCGTGAGGGCGCGTTCGGATTCAGATAGAGGCGAGGCCGACGGCGTTGGATTCGTCTCGTCAAGAGCTTTAATTTGATATATTACTCGTTGTCTGGTTCCTCATAGTTGAAGAGATCGTTCGATTTGAAGTTGCGTCCGAATTAGGGCTTTGAATCAAGTTGACGGCGCTTCTTGTAATAGCTCGTGAGAATGCGTCCGGTATCGGATTGCGATGAGGTCGACGGCGTTGGATTCGTCTCGTCGAGATCTTGAATTTGATAGGTGTCACGTCGTCTGGATCCGTCGGGTTGAGGAGATACGGTGTTTTGAAGTTTCGTCTGATTTCTAGTGTTTATGGTGGTTGCTGGGAAAAAGGGTTTCGAAATTCACTCAGGGTTTTCTCAGAGCTCTCGTGCTGATAACGTGTTGAATAATGAACGGAAAAGCTTACTTTGATCATCGACTAAACAGTCGTATATATACATGATACATGTAGTTATCCTAACTATAAGATAAACACCAAACTAGAAGTAGATAAGGATGAAATAGAATATGTCGATCATATATATCGGTACATAACAGGTTTAATGTTATTTTGATTTTTTTTCTCTTTTGTGAATATTACAAAAAAAGAAAAAGAACTGTTGGTTTGTATAGTGAAAATTAAAGGTGATTGTATTGATTAGAATGAATTATTTAGAAGGGAGAGGAAGCAACATGGGCAAATTGCCAAATTGGTTTAATAACGAGCCCACATGTCCACCTGACTATTTTGGACTTTCTGAGTTAGTCTCGAAGACTTTGGGCCCATAAAGAGGACAGGACAAAAAAAATCTCTCTGAAATCGTCCACGTAGACATTATTACCACGAGGGGATATCAGACTACGTGACGTGATGTTGGTCAGCTCTACACTTTCATTTTCTCCAAGCTAACTTATTGAGCCTCAAGGCTGTCCGATAAATATACAAGCCCATTAATAAGGTTAGGCCCAATTCCCCCACGCAAATCAGCGACTCTAACGACAGTCGTGTAGCTCCGAAGTCGCCGGAATCGTATCAACACTTCCACGTAGGGTACTTAGAATCTGTCATCTCCGGCGAGAATCTGATATGGCGTGACGTGAGTCGGTTTGATTCGGTCTAGTCCTTACTTTCTCGTTCCGTTATAGAGAATACATACAGGTTACAGAGATTTGATTCTTCTTTCAGGAGTTGTGGTTGGTTATAGATAGGAGCCATCGTTCGTATTAAGGATGCTTGAGTTACGCGAGAGAGAATGCTGTTTGCTCTTCTGTCTTACCGTCTTCATAATCACTGCGCCTTGCTACAGCCATGAGAGCTCGTCAGTGTTCTTTAAAAACAGTCACATTAAAAAAAAAAACAGTCACATTACTTTTTTTTAAAATGATTGTTGATGTAACGTTTTTGTAGGTTTGATGGAAAAACTTTACATGCTGGGAAGGAACTGTGGAAAGAGACTCTGCCATTGCAATCTGGATCTCGAGTTTACAGATTACAAGGGATTAAGTCAAGTTCTTGGTATGAAGTCAAGATCTCGTACCCAGCTTCTGTATGTCACATTTTGTTATTAGCTCTTGTTTCCAAGTTTCTTTTAGAGAGTCTCATCTTTTGTTGTGATGACATGACAAGATCCCTGCTCTGTTCTCGCTGCAACTGTTGAGGAACGGTGAAACGGGTTTGAAGCTGAAGCAGATGAGGAGATTACTAAACACTGAGAAGTTGATATTCAAAACCGAAAGTCTCGAAAGATTTGATGACAAGGTATTTTTGCAGTGTTTTTTTTTTAAATGGGAAAAAATCATGAATCCAAGTAATTGAGTTCATTTCCTGATTTAGGAAGAAGGGTTGTATGTTTTGGTTGCGGTGGAACCAGAAGGAATCGTGGCTATACCAAATTTCAAAGAACGGCCGTTTATCACTTACAACATAGGCAAAGCCTTTTTTCTAGTTCTTTTCACAACATTAAACTTGTAGTGAGGTGAAATGTTTCTTCTAAAACTCACACTCTCTCTCTCATGGTAACAGTTTGTGAAGAACAGGTGTTAGGCATCGCATACTCATGCTGGTCAGTGGTGGTTTTGGTAGTATTGTGCCTCGTTGTCTCGGTTATTCTTCCTCGGTTTCTCCCAACTTATCTTCTAATCAAGGAAGGAGATCGTAACCGTTAGCACTCCCCTGCCAAGTTAATAGTATCAAGAAGAAGCATATGGTTGAATAACACGGATGATTTTTTCACTCTGACATGTATGTTTCGTTATAATGTTTGTTCATCTAACTCTGTTTGGATTCAGTTGTATTGTATTGGATGCGAGCTATGATATTTTGGATATTCATATTTTTACTGGAAAATTTTGACTTTCTGGATGATGTTACATGTTTTGGAGTAATTTTGTTTCTAGAAACTTGACACAGTGTTAACTATTACGACACTTTTTAAGATATAGATTATGTCTGGGAGGCATATTATTAGATTCGCATAGGATGCCATGTGTTATCAAGAGTTTGGAATACAAGTATTTGAGACTTTGAGAGCATCACCTAACATATGCTTTAAATCTTGTGTCAAAAAGTAGGCAGTCAAGTTACAAAAAGAAAAAGTAGCCAGGCCCATTCAATTGTTTTATACATTTTCATACAACTTAAGCTTAACTGGTTTGGGGGTGAAGCTTGATTCATTCACACCCGATTTAAAAATTTATAAATGAGAGACGGCATTGCAAGTTGCAACCACTGATTGATTGATTTGAATTTGACATCATGAGACACTGCTAAACTCAGACCGGAGGGTGAGGCGAACGAAAAAGAACAAACCGGACACATTACACTTTTACCAACTTTACTCAATTCAGAATAAGGCCCTGTTCGTTTGCTGGTCGCTAGCGTCAGCGACCAGAGTCAGCGACTAGCGACTGCGACTTAATGTCGCTGATAGTGTTCGTTTGGAGGTCGCGCGTTCAATCTCAGCGACCATTTTTTTTTAAAAAAAAAGTTTGATCGCACGATTTTGATTCCACCGTTAGAATTTCTAGCGTCCAAAAATTTTAATCACTGGTCGCTAGCGTTTGGTCGCTGCGATCGGTCGCTGAACCCGCGACCAGTAAACGAACAACGTTTGGTCGCTGAAATTGGTCGCTGACGCTAGCGACCAGCAAACAAACAGCACCAGAATAAGCTTTAACCGAAAAAAATCACGAGAGAAGGAACGAACAAAGACCCCCATTAGTCTATAATAATTACATTAAAAAAGGCGGGACCCATTCTTATTGGAGCGAAAGAGGAACCAAACCAACTCTCTCTCTCGAACAATTCATGAATCAATAATCACGCATCATCCTCATCGTCATCAACCAACCTCTTCTTCATCATCATCATTGTAAAATTTCCCCGAACCAAACCTTACTTTTCCCCCTAAAATCACAACTGATTCTCCCCTCCTTCCTTCCCAATCTCCCTCAACGCTTGAATTAAATTCGTAACTGCGAATCGTCTCTCTCTCGTTTTTTTTTCCTTTTAAAAACTTTAGCAATCGTCGCAAATCAGAAACCCTAGAGAGACTCAACCGTCCGCCCGTCTTTCAAAATCACTTTTCCCCTAACTTACTTTTTCTGTTTTTTTTTCCCGGGAAATTTTTTTATCTCTCTCTGTCATGATAATGATCCTTTATTAGGTTTCATTGGGTCCGATCTCTCTTTTTTTTTGTTCCTTTGTCTCTCTCCCTCTTCTCTTGGCAGACCCGAGTAAACCCTAGAATCTTCAATTCGATACTCTTTTCTTCACCCTTTACTCTCTAATCATTCAAACTACCTCTCTCTAGGGTTTACTGGGTCTAGGTTTTACTTCTCACTTTAGAATCGGTCCTTGTCCTATACTTTTTCCGTCTCATTCCCCGACCCGTGAAACAAACAAAAAGAAAGTTTCCGTCTTTGGCTCCTCTAATAACCATGGCGTATCAATCGATTCCGGGCTCTGCGTTTCACTACTCAAATTCCCCTTTCGGTGACACAACCTTCACCAAGGTCTTTGTTGGTGGCCTTGCCTGGGAGACTCAAAGCGACACTCTTCGTCGCCATTTCCAACCCTTTGGTGATATCCTCGAGGCTGTCGTAATCACCGATAAGAACACTGGTCGTTCCAAAGGTTACGGCTTTGTGAGTACTCCTTCTCTCTTTTTTTCTTCTTTTTTGATCTTAAATGCCGATTTTGCTGAAACCTCTCTGTTAGTTTTGTTTTTAAAAGATTGTTGGATGACTCAGCGCCTCTGTTATTTGATTTATTATGGATTATTTTTAGGTGACTTTCCGAGATCCAGAGGCTGCTAGGAGAGCCTGTGCCGATCCAGCACCTATTATAGACGGCAGACGTGCTAATTGTAATCTCGCTTCCCTTGGTAGACCTCGTCTTCCTATGCAATATGCGATGATACCTAATCTCCCTGGTCAGTTTTTGCTTCGGTATTTATATATGCTATTTATTACTTACTATGTGACCTTCCTTCATATTCCTTTTTTTTTTTTCCTTCTGTTAGGACGGATAAGACCTGCATCCCCATATGTGCAGGGTCCTCGCGGTTCACTCTTTGGAAGTCATCCCTATCAGCAACCACCTGCCTATAACTACCAGCAAGGAATGATGTACCCTTATGGGTGAGTTACACAGAATTTCTCTATAGACATATGCTGTGAAGAGTAATCTGTTACATTTGTTCAGTCTCTTTGATCAAGTGTGATTTATACCAATCACAGCGTGAACAAAAATCACTTAGAGATTCTGACGGGCTAGGCGTTGATAGTTAGATTCTGCCGCATAGGGTTCTTGAGTGTAGTAGCACTGGGATGTGACATGTTGTGTCTGATTGGTCATCTTGCAGGAATACAAAAAATAATTACAGAGGATATATGTGGCCGAGCTCAATTTGTTTTCCACAGGGCAAGGTTACGGAATGTATTAGGAGGACTTTGATAAGGCCTAAATCATATGAAGTTTAGGAATTAACATTTTGGAATCGACCTTTAGGCTATTTTCCTAGTCTAGTATCTTCTTTTCGTAGTATAATGTATTATGGCCGTTGTTGTATAAAATAATAGTCTTTGTCTTTATACTCTCGTTTAGTGTCTAGCAAAGACTTTACTCATCTGTCTCTAATTTTAGTTTTTTTTTTAATCCTTCTCAGGGTTACACCATATGGACCTGAGTACATGTACTCACAGTCTCAGGTAGGCTCCTGAAGTTGTTTCTTGGTTTATTTGTGCTTTTTTTTTTGACTTTAGTTTATATAACTCATGTTTTCTCGTCATGGTGTTGTAGGGTTTATATGGTCCTTACGCGGGGCAACAATACCTTCAGGTTTATGGAGTACCAGGTGCAGTTAACTCACCAGGCTACCAATACGGGCAATTGAGTCAAAACATCCCCGTTGGTCAGGGGTACACATCATCAGTACAGGGGTATTCAGTTCCAGGAAGTCATATTCAATCACCTTACCCTTCAGCTATAGCAGGTCCCGCCCCAACGCAGTCCCATTTCATTGTCCAGACTCCTCAGCATATGCAGAGTAGCGGTTCTGATCAAACAACTGGAGGTGAAGGCTAGATGGGCGTAAGTATTTATTGATTTAAATAGGGTTGGAGATCATACACACTTTACACGACCTTGGTGTTATTCATCGGTTTTGCAGTTAATAATCCTTGAAGACTGCAGAAGGGGGAGAAGTTGCTACTCTGAGTAGTGGCAGGGTTCCTCTTTTAGCTTTGCGCATTATTTAATTTTATCATATTCTAGGTAAAGCTTGGTTACTTGCAAATGCCTCTATTTTTGTTTCATTACTAGCAAATGTGTTCGATCTCACCACATTAATGTTGTTACAGGTTGTAAGTAAAGTAGTCTTGCTCACTGAAGAAGAAGTCAAAAAAGGGTAAAGGACAATGGAAGTTTCAGGGTTGGTGCTTCTGTTATCTTAGTCCCCTCGTCATATAGATACGAATGGTTTCACACCGGAAACATGGGATTTTCGCTGGAAACTGGTAGTAAAAAACATGGTGTACAAAGAAAAAGCATATACATTTATATAAAAGTAAAAAAAAAACAAAAAACAAAAACAGATGCATATAGAATGGTGGAATCAAAATCTGATTCTTTTGGGGGTAGTTTACTAGGCTTTTTAGTAGTCTTCTTGCTATCACTTTCTTAAGGCATAAGGAGTGTTAGTAAGAAGATTGTTAGGTAGCTTTCTATGTCCTCGTGAGTCGAGTCCTCTGCATTGTAAATAAAAAGTAATGTGTCTATTGAGCTCACTTGGCTTCTGGTCTGTGCATAAATTTTAGCTTCAGGGACTCTTTTTCTTTTCCATGTTTGTACAGTTTCTAGACTGATAAAATTGTTATTCCAGGATCGATCTTACTTATTGTTTCTGTCTTTGACTCAATCTTTTACTGAATTTCCTCTTGTTTTTAATCAACTCCATTTTTCTTGTTAGTATCTCTTTGTTTGCAAACAATTTTGGACTTTTAACGCAAAAGACTCGTTAGAAAAATGACTTTCGTAAATCATTTATCTCAAATTTCAGTTGTTTACTTCAAATAAAAAATCATATATCCACAAAAAAAAATATTTAGATAAACTGTCAGAGAATTTCTTGAAAATATTGGCTATGTTGTGTTACTTGTGTAACTAATACTCCTTCTGTACCATTTTAAGTGATGTTTAAAGTTTTTATACAAAGACTAAGAAAATGCAAATTTCTATGTAATTTATCTTGGTTACATAAAATTGCATTAAATAAAATCAGTCTAACCAATAAGAAAAACATGTAGTATTTTGTAATTGGTTGCAAACTTTAATTGATATTAAATTTTATTTAGAAATGTGAGAACATCATTAATTATAAAACAAAATAAAAATGCTTAAATATCACTTAAATTGGTACAGAGGGAGTAAGAAAGATTAATAGTTAAGAGCGAAAAAAAAAAAGATTAATAGTTAAGAAAAGAAAATATTCGGGCCTATCAGACTACTTTCAAGCCCAAAAAATGTTTTACAAGAACACATGCACGTGACGGAGTCAGGTGATAAAAAGCGTTGACTCCAAACTCAACTGCAGTTAAACTGAGGGACCCACGTGTAAACATGCAAAGGCCAATCAATCCTCCTCTTTTGCATTTACTTCGCTTTTTCTTGTTGCAAAAATATCTGTGTTCTGCTCCTTCCGTACTCATTACAGCGATGACTACTTTATTTATGTAAGTTTCTGGATCTCCTTCTCGTTTTCGGTTGCAATGTTGCTTTTTAATTTCTCAAATCTATGCTTTTGAAAAATTGCAGAAATTCCGATTTCACATGTACGGTTTTGTTATGTGGGGCAATTGTTACGAGAGACTCTCAATTTATCTGTCTTTTCGTGTAACTACATATATTTGCATGTCCGTATGTGTCCTTGTGCAATGCAGGTTCGTTTATATATATATAGTCAATAACTAGTCATCTTGGTGCGTTTCTAAAAACGAGCAAGAACAAGAGCAAGAGGGAAGAAACATGAGTCCGTGCAAAAGAAAGAAAGAGGAGGAACCAGTTGCTGGTGATGCTGTTGTTTGTCACAAACCACAAAGAAAGGGGAAAGAGCAGGAGGAGTGTTCAAGAAACGGAGAAGCGACGACGTCCACTGGACTTGTCTCTTACCAAGACTTTAATTCATCTGTAGAGCCTCGAGAAACATGCAAGGGAAAGAAAGATGTAGAAGAAGCAGTTTCTGCTCATGCTTCTTGCGAAATCATCAGTAAGACCCCAGAAAGATCTCGGGAGAGTTACAAGAGAACACGTTTCAAGAATGGCGAAACTCTTATGGATAGAGACAGAACAGATCAACAACCCATATCAGTTCCTCCAGGGATGAAGGAATGTGATGCAGAACCGACGGTTATAACCACTGGAATAGCAAGCAAAGCAACTTTAGGACCATCCATTGGTGTTTTCGACATTGGTGTCAATAAATATGCTTACTTCTTCCAGGTTGCTTTGCCTGGTGTCTGCAAAGATTCCGGTACTATTTTCATCCCCTGCGGACCCATTAAACTATATATCCATAGCGTCTTGAGTGATGAACACTCATTGGTTTGGTGTTTTTTTGTTTTTTTTTTTGGCGCAGGTGAATTCAGCTGTGAGATTGAGTCAGATGGAAAGGTTATACTGGAGGGATCAACCACTACAGGATGTAAAACGATAAAGAGGCATTCTCGGGTTTTTAAGATGAATATCCAGAAGCTGTGTCCTCATGGACCGTTCAAGCTGGCCTTTAGACTCCCAGGACCAGTTGATCCGCGGCTATTCTCTCCTAACTTCAGATCAGATGGTATCTTTGAGGCTGTTGTCATCAGGCAGGAAAACTCTATCTAGAACCAGAGAGGTCACTTCAAGCGGGGAACACATTAGATCTCTTATAGATCTTTTAATGTGACTATAGAAGCTAGGCCCAAATTAAACATCTTGTATGGATATATCTCTCTCATTGTTTTTGCAGATGACGCATGATATGCTTGATCACTCAGAGTTTTCACCCACTAATATAACTGTAAGCCTAAAGTATCGTAGTAATGTGGGGATCAAATCCAAAAGAACTTCTGATCACGTTTAAGGGAAATTTGATAAGTTCTAATTTCTAACTATTGCAAAGAAAAGCAAGCAAAAACACAATGAACAACATGATAGATACCTTGTGATAAATGACGAGGCTAGCATTTGAGTGGAGGAAGAGGAATCTGACGTGGCTGTGGGTTGTTGAGCTGGCAAGAGGGAAAGAGATGGCAGTTAGAGAGCAGATGATAAGTGCCAATACTGAGATGGACACAGATCAATGACGTGGCATTGATCTGTGTTGTGATTAATTGTAATCGTTCATACTTTCATCAACATACCTTGGCTCTATCAGCAGATGATTAGTGGAAGAGTATAAATATAAGTGTTACCTTTCTTGTTGGGTATCGGTTTTGTTAGACTTGATCATTTGGCTTGTTGAGTTCATCTCTTCAAGAAGTTAGATTCAGAGAGCTTTTTTCTGGATTTGATGGCTCAAGGCATCATTTTGGTGACTTGAAATTGTATCTCTTCCCATAAGCAATAAGAATCATACTTGGTTGCTTGTCAGAACACAAGATTGTAAACTACTGGGGATAAAGTACTGATACATCAGATAAATAAACAAGGGATCAAGATTAATAATCATCTTTAACTCGAAATCACAAAGATGGAATATGCTCAGATACTAACTTGTGTTCAGATTCAACATGTACTCAAATCACGTTAAAATATGTTCACAAGCAGACACTTTCGATGCATATAAACAACACAAAATCATATCAATCCAAATTCAGCAGTAAGAATAGTGCATGATAGACTCAAAAGTCAAAACCAAACGATAAATCCACAATCTAACAATCTTAAATCAATAACTTTTTTTTTTTGAGAATCCTTAAACCTAAACCAATAAATTAATACTGTGCCCATCGTGACAACAGAATATAACAACTCACAAAATGTTCCTCGTGTTCACGCATATAAGCAGCCTCTTTCATGAGCATAGAAATAATATAATGAAAAACAGACAGAGACTTCTTGTCCTAACTTATTATAAGTACAATCATATTAATGTTCTGTTTCGCTATATTGTGCCTACCTATCCAAAGCTTCCATAAACAAAACCAAAAAAAGTGAAGAGGGAAGCTATGGATTCAGAATCGCAGATCAAGAAAATGACGATGCCACCAAAGGTGTTGTCGTCTCTTGATGCAGCTAGAATACAATGGTACCATTTCAAAGCCATCATAATAGGAGGAATGGGACTATTCACGGACGCTTACGACCTCTTCTGCATCGCACCCATCATGAAAATGATAAGCCATATCTATTACCACGGAGACTCCATCAACACAGCCGTTCTCTCCATTTCTTACGCCATCGCTCTTCTCGGAACAGCAACGGGTCAACTCGTGTTCGGTTACCTCGGCGACCGAGTTGGTCGTCGCCGAGTCTACGGGCTTTGTCTGATCATCATGATCTTAAGCTCCTTTGGTTGTGGCTTTTCCGTGTGCACGAGTCGTAGGTCTTGCGTTATGGTCAGCCTCGGTTTCTTTCGGTTTATTCTCGGTTTGGGTATCGGTGGTGACTACCCGCTCTCGGCTACCATCATGTCCGAGTTTTCGAATAAGAGAACACGTGGCGCCTTTATAGCTGCCGTGTTCTCCATGCAAGGGTTGGGGATTCTTGCGAGCTCAGCCGTGACGATGGCTGTTTGCGTGGCGTTTAAAAACTTCAGCGGCGGTTCGAAGGCGGATGGGGAGCCTCCGGTTGAAGCTGACGTTGCGTGGAGGCTGATACTTATGATCGGTGCTCTTCCTGCTGCACTGACCTTATACTGGCGAATGTTGATGCCTGAAACCGCAAGGTTGGTCCAAAACTTCCTAACATTTTTTTTATCAGTATTATTTTAGACCACACATGCGTTACTGCATCTAAAATATTAATTCCTTTCATAAATCCACTCATATTACTGTAAGTAAATATGTCCAGTGGCGGATGCAAGAACACAAGTAGCTGGGGGCACATGTTTTTTTTCCATTGATTAGTTTTAGAACTGAGGGCATTTCATATGTAGGATTTATAACTACTTGAGGAAAAATGAAAATCGGTTGGGGGCACATGCCCCCATAAGCTTCCATTTACGTACCTCATGAGTCTTTGTTTCCAATGACAGTGATAGAATCTTGAAAGTTGAAATTACCCTATTGATAGGTTTTCTATGGGGGGGAGCAGTTTCATTTATTTTAGAGGTTTTGCAGTTTCACATATTTTGTAGGATTCAAATACTATATGTCTAAACAAAAAAACATTCTGCTTCTTCAACATCTATTTTCTTTAGAGTACAATAAAAGCTACAATTTTGGACATTCCTTTTCGATCATCATGGTGATTCGTACTTATATCTCTAAGAGCAACTCTAACAATAGATTTAGACAAGATATCTTAAGATTAAAGAATTAAGAAAAAATATAAAGTAGAAGAGAGAACCAACTCTTAGCACCAATACTTCTTCTTACTTTTTAGAATCCTTTTCCAATGTCATCTTTCTAATGGTTGGTTGATTTTGTTAAATGAAATTTTTTATTTTTTAATCTTTAAGAACTTTTGAAAAGTTTTTACTATCGAGGGTGTTCTAAATGTCTTCCACAATTCTGATTTTGTTAAATAAAAAAAATTATGTTTTAATCTTTAAAAACTTTTGAAAGATTTTTATGTTAAGTTAGATGGGCTTCACACTTAAAACCAATTGGTGATTAGTGGAGTGACTCATCTATCTTATATATTACTAATGATCCTTTCCAATACCCGATGTGGGACCTTTGTCCCTAATACGCCCCCTTGAGATGATGGCTCTTTGGCGTCAATCTCGGAATGCTTGGGCAAGGATCGATAGGCCAACTTTGGGCCAAATCGATGTGGATCGGGTTGGACTGCGTGGATCGGGCTCTGATACCATGTTAAGCTAGATGGGCTTCACACTTAAAACCAATTGATGATTAGTGGAGTGACTCATCTATCTTATATATTACTAATGATCATTTCCAATACCCGATGTGGGACCTTTGTCCCTAATATTTTACTATCGAAGGTGTTCTAAATGTCTTCCTCAATTCTGATTTTGTTAAATAAAAAATTATGTTTTAATCTGTAAGAATTTTTGAAAGGTTTTTACTATCGAGGGTGTTCTAAATGTCTTCCTCAATTCTAGAAACTTCTCCATTGGGAGGATGTAAAAAGTATGAGAAAAATACATAATCAAACAAAAAATAATAAAAATATCAAAACGTAGGAAAGAGAGATATAAAAGTTTCTTTGAACTCTTAATTCAAAAAAAAGTTTCTTTGAACTCATTAGCTAAGAACCTCTACAAAACTTTGATACACACATGTCCTATTTTAATTAACTAATAATTATCTAAAATAATTAAACTTAAATGTACAAATAAATATATATTAAAATATTATTTTTTTTCTTGTTAACTATCTCAAATAAACATCCCTACCATTGGAGATTCTCTAAGAACATTTAATGTTATTACCGTCGACTCTAAAATAAAATAAATTTTAAGAGCATGATTAGAAGAGAATTTTCTCAAGTGTTCTTAAAATAAGAAAATTGTAAAATTTTAATTAGTAGAGAAATTTTATAAGTGTACTCACATAAATAAAACTATAAAATTTTAACTAAGTATTGTTTGGGAGATCTCCAAATCATGAAAATAGTTTTTTTCTATTCTATTGAAAATTGCTAGAGTTGACAGTATTAATAATTATTGTTTAACGGTATTTTAAACATTTTTATACAATATTAGATTCCTTAAAAGTTGTACTTGTTTGTTTATTTAATAGCTACTTTCATTTATAAATATCAATTATTCAGAGGGTTGTACGAATTAGTGGTTTGTTTCAAATTAGTCATTGACTTTGTAAGGGATACTGGGTTAGCTACCAAACACTGTGGAATATCCGTATATACCGTACCAGCCATATATCCTTATGTATTCTATTCGAAGACCACCCATCATTTTTTAACAAAAAAAACCTTCACCAATTATACATATACTTTATTTCATTTCAAGGGAAATTGCATCGTATGAAAATCAAACAATTTATAATTCACTAACTAAGAAAAAAGTTGACCACAATATTCAATGTATTTTCTAGGTTATTTACCAAAATATCCCTTAAAATAATTAATACAATTAGGTTGCTTTTTTTTTTCTTTTTTTTTTTCATTTTGATCTTTGTATCTCTTTTACACAAGCAAAAACATATTTTTTTTGGTATCTCCGCTTAACTAGCACCATGTGTATAAGATCATCAGTATTGAGAATTCTCGAGGGGAATCACATCTTACTCAAAAAAAAAAAATATATTAAAATAAATAAATCTGATAAATCTTTTTCCCGCGAAGCTTTTTCCAATGAATTATTTCTCCTAAAGTTTATCACTGTAACGTGGATCCTATATGTTGTGGCAACTCGCAATTGGATTATTTTTTCTTCAAACCAAAAAAATAAAAAAAATTAATAATTAAAAATTAAAAAGATGAACCCCGAGAAGTTCACCAATGAAAATGCTCTAATCAATACTATCATGATCATCCTCACTAAGTCACCGCCATAATAATTTTTTTCCACTGTCTCCTCATCTCATCTTCCTCCCTCACCCCTCCTCGCCTTTTTCTTATCTTCTACCTATTATCTTACTAACAAGAAAATTTCATTTTCTACCCCATATATTTGCACCTTCTCATATGTTGCTGTCATATGCATTTATATTCTATCGCTGTTGTTACAAAAAACAGATCAGAGAAGATGAACATTTTGTTTATTGTGTTCTATTCTATTATATATATATAAAATATAATATATAACAATACGTACTGTTTTGTTTCATTTGAAATTTCATTTCACTTATGTAACACAATATTTTCTACTACTATATTATTTTATTTTCCATTCTATTCGATGGTTTCTAAAATGTATTCTATATCTATTTCTATATTATTTTATTATGTTTTGATATTTGAATTTAGAGTTTAAAGTTTAGTGATGAAGCTTTGAATTTAGTATTATAGGGTGGATGAGATTGAGGTTTATGATTTAAGAAAAAATAAATACTTTATATAATTGTTTGATAATTTCACTAAACTGTACTATACTATATACTATGTTTTACTTCATTTATAAATATAACTAGGAGATTTCCTGCGCCGTGCGCAGATAAAAGATTTTTAAAAATATTTTTATATAAATAAATTTTTAATTTTCAGCATTTTAATTTTAAATTTATTAGTGAAAAAGTAAAACCATAATGCATTTTTTCAAGTTTGATTTATTCAATTTTACTTTAACTTTTTAGTTTTATTTTATTTAAATTGTAATAATAATAATTAAAATTTTGTAAAGTTAATTTATTCATATTATACTTTATTTAGTTACTTTTGTTTTAAATATGTGTAATTGTAAATATATACATTAATATAAATAACATATATAAGTTGATAAATATAACATACATAAGTTGTTAAATATATAACTATAACTACACTTATTTTGATAATAAAAATATGATTCATAAATGGATAAAAATAATAATTTCGTAATTATCATTTATATATAATTATATTATTTTAATAGATATAGAAAAGTTATTAGGTATTACCATATTTCTAAAATCTTACCAAAATGGATACTTGTAAAAAAAAGTATTTTTGATACAAAATTTATTAGTTATTACTATGTACGAAACTTTGCCAAAAATATGAATACATATATAGAAAATAGTAATTACCATATTTAAGAAATCTTACCAAAAACATTAATTTTAATATAAAAAATTTACATGTCACAATTAAATCGATGCCATGTCATATTTCTTTTAAACCATATCATCATTTTTTTTTGCTAGACTGATTTTAATGATAACATGTATCAAAATCACTTCGCAAATATAGTCTAGGGGATATATTATTTATTCTGTACTATTTATGGCTGTTCTATTCTATTATTCTATTATTCGTGCATAAAAAACAATGTTGTCTGCACCGCTCCATCATTTATCATCTTCCTATGTAAACTTTATTTGCATTTTATCCTTTCTTTAACAACATTTTTACAGTGTATACACAATTTTCTATTATTGTATTTATAATAATTGTATTTTATATTAAAATAAAATTATTTACAATTATGAAAATAGTATATCATGATAGGTTAAATAGATCATCATTTTTATTGGATAGAAAGTGTGTGATGTTAGTCTCCTTGTATGATTTAACATCAAACATTGTCCATTTATTTATGTTCAAATCTCTAAACATCAACGTGTTCCTTTGTCTCTTTATCTCTCACCTGCTACGTGGAAAATTAAAAAGTATAATCGGATGAATCTATGTTTAAATGTTATTGATTTAATAATGTCAAATCAATGTTAAATCTTTCATTTTGTTTTCAAAATTGGTTACTTTGCAAATTAACCCTTATTTCAACTTTAAATTATTCTTCAGTTAGAAAAAAACCTTAAAGTATTCTTATCTCAGCTATTAGCTCCAGCTAATACACTTATTTGTTTTCACTACAACTATCTAATATACTTTATCTATCTTATTAAAGTTGAAGTACCCATTAAAAGTGTTTGGAAACAAGGATATGAGAATTAATGAGATATGTGTTTGGAAACAAGGATAAGAGAATTAATGAAATATGTTTGGAAACATAGATAGTAGATATATGTATTTTTTTTTATTTACACATTTAGTCATTGTATTTCCAATAAATTAATAACAAATAAGAATTGTTTAGCAACATGAATAACATATTTAATACTTCTTTTTAGTTAAACATTTAGCCACTGTTTTACAATAAATTAAACAACATTCTTACTATATTTTCTTTTATTTACAATTCTGTCACTATATTTACAATTCTTTTTATTTACAATTCTTTATGGTGAAAATAAAAACACAAACTGAAATATAAATAGTATATTATATAAAACAATTTTTAAAACACAATATTATTACTTTATTTAGCTTAGTCAAATATAAAAATTTCAAGAGTTCAATTTTCAAAAAAAATATATCATAAAATTAATAATAATTCATAAAAAACTAATGCAAAAAAATAAAAATTTAAAATATAGATAAAAGTATGTCAAGAAGAAAAAAGTAATTGCTTATGTTATTAAAAAAATTGAAAATCCATTATATCAGTTTAAAAATGTACAAAATGGACTAATCTAATTACCTAAAAACATTGTTTTTTCTAAAATAATAATAAAATAAAATTTAATGGTATATATACATATTTAAAATCAAAATAATAATTTAAAATTGATTTATATCAAAAATTAATCTAAAATATGCATATATTCAAAATTTTATCATTACTAAAAAATTTTCCAATAACCATTATTAAAAAATATTTTCAATATATATAAGAAAAATACAACAAAAGATTAATTTCATATACCAACTTAAATTATGGTTTTATATTTCACATTAAAATTTAAGAATATAACATATGTGATTATTTAGAAAAAATACTATTAATTATAAGATGGTACATATGTGATTACATATGTGATTATTTATAAGATGGTATATATAAAATACTATTAATTATATGACTATTTATATGATGGACCAATACAATTAGTTACATGATGACATATATATATAATACATAATAGTGACTACGGCTGGGTGTTCAGGTATCCATTCCGGTTAGTTTCAGTTCTGTTTGGGTTTCGGGTTTCCGGGATCAAAAATTTCAGTCTCATTCATATATTTCTAAATTTCAAATCGAATTATGACTAGGCTGGGCGTTCAGGTATCCATTCGGGTTCGTTTCGGATCTGTTTGAGTTTTGGGTTTCAATGGTCAAAAATTTCAGCTCCATACAAATATTTCTAAATTCCAGTTCAAATTATATTTGGATCTTTGCGGGTTTAGTTCGGGTTCGGATAACCCATTTAAATTATTTTTTAAAATTCATTATATATTTAAAATTTCTTAAAATATATAAATAAAATAATATATTGTATATAAATCTGAATAACATATGTGAGAATACCTAAACTTAACATATAAATTTGTTTGGTTTAAATTTTGGATCAAAAATCAATAATTATTTTAAATATTTTTGGTGTTTTGAATGTACTTCCACTATGTTAGATATTTGTATTTGACTATTTATATATAATATTTATATATAAATATATATATATATATATATTTCAAGTATTTAAACCAATCTAAAAGTATCATGTATATTCTGAATTTTTTATATACATTAAAAATAAAAATAATTAATATATAAGTATATAAATCTTTTTCAGATACATTTTGATATCCAATTCGAATTGGTTATGGTTTCGGTTGTCTAAATATCAAAATTTGGAATAATTTAGATATTTAATTAACTTTGATTCGGGTTTGGTATTACTCTTTCGGATCGTGATCGGTTCGGTTCTTCAGATTTTAATTTTTTATCCAGTTTTGATATTGACATAAAAAATAAATAGTAATATATTTTTAAAATATATACCCGCACGGGCGTGCGGGTCAAAATCTAGTTTTTATTATGATGTCCTGGGTTTTCAAATGAGAATTCTAGAAATATTCTCTCGGAGACTCGCTAGAACCACATCATAAAGATGCATGCTTTAGATTTTAAAATATACATTTATAGTATTTTTTATCAACTAATAATGATTAGTTGTAAATTTCAAAAACTAATTGTATTTACTTAATTTTTATTGGTTTATAATTATAGAAAATAGATAATCACAAAATATGTGTTTAATATTGAAACTTAAGATGTTTTACTAGTATAATTTAAAAAATATATATCATTTTGAAACAGAGTGAGTAATATGTTGAAGTTAAAGTATTCAATTTTGAATTTTTTATCCGTTGAAAGTGATCCCATATGATTATCTTCTTTTTTTTCCTCGACATCCCATATGATTATCTTATCCAATGAAAATGCTCTAAAGTAGTATATTTTTCATAAAATACGGCTTATTAATTAAAAGTAGTATTACGTACCATGCATGCAGATACACAGCACTCGTGGAAAACAATATAGTCCAAGCAGCAAAAGACATGCAAAAAGTCATGTCAATATCTAATGTCTCTGACGAAACAACGACGGAGCCACCTTCTCCTCCACCGCCGCCTTCCTACAAACTCTTCTCCACTCGCTTCCTCCGCCTCCACGGCCGCGACCTCTTTGCCGCATCCGCCAATTGGTTCCTAGTAGACGTCGTCTTCTACACAAGCAACTTCCTCCTCTCCAAAATTTTCAGTAACTACTCCCATAAACCTTCTTCCTCCGCCACCACAAACTTCTACGACTCAGCCTTCGAAGTGGCCAAACTAGGAGCCATCGTCGCCGCTTGCTCCATCATTCCCGGTTACTGGTTCACAGTTTTCTTGATCGACAAGATAGGTCGTGTCAAAATCCAGATTATGGGGTTTTTCTTCATGGCCGTTGTTTATTTAGCCGCGGGGATTCCGTACACTTGGTATTGGTCAAATCATGAGCAGACAAAGAAAGGCTTTATGGTTCTCTATGGATTGGTTTTCTTCTTTTGTAACTTTGGTCCCAACACTACAACTTTTATCATTCCCGCGGAGCTTTTCCCGGCTAGGTTTAGGTCGACTTGCCACGGGATATCTGGAGCCGCGGGTAAGCTTGGGGCTATTGTGGGCACTGTTGGGTTCTTGTGGGCTACAAAGAAGGTAGAATATGGCGATGATAAGAACCAGGCTTATCCTGATGCGAACCGTATGAGAACTGCTTTCTTGATTCTTGGTGGAGTTTGCATTGCTGGAATCTTTGTGACGTATTTCTTCACGAAGGAAACTATGGGAAGGTCGTTAGAGGAGAACGAGCACGAACGAGTTAATAATGTTGAGGACGAAGAGATTGGTGACGTGAAATCCTTGGCAAGCACTTGATGACCACGATACCGAACTCACGAATCAGTTCAAGTTTACTCGACGACAAAAGGAAGCCACTTGTATATTTCTTGCCAAATAAAACCGTTTAATATTAAGCTTCCTCTGTGCGTACTTACCACCCATGAAATTGTTCAATATACTGTATTATAGTCTTCTTTTGTTTTTCTTCAGTTTAATGCTCTCTGTTTCTCTTCATTCATCATTTTATATTCAGTTCTTTAAGGTCATCATCATTAGGTAGAAACTCTATGATTTCTCACTCAAGTTAGAGCATCTCCATTAGAGGTTTAAACCCCTAATTCTTAACTGTTACCCACATAATATATAAACTTGTATCATCAAAGTTCTTCTGAGTGAACCTGTCTCTTAACTGTTTTATGGGCCCCACGCTACGTGGCGGCCCGCGATTAGTTTCGTTCTATTTTTTTTTTAATAAAAAAAATCAAAAGGAAAAAAAAAATAGTAAAAAATTTTGTTTTGGAATTCGAGCTCAGTCTCACTAATGGAGATGCTCTTATAAAATTACATCTGTTTCAAAAAGAAGCATGTTTTAGAATTTTTGACATATTAGAAAAACATATAGAATTTTGATTCCCAATTCATTATTTTTTGTAATTAACTATTTCTTTAAACTTTTAACCAATAAAATTTCAAATTACAACTATGTTCTTTTTTTTTTGAAATTTACATTCTACTAATAATTAACACATTAAAAATTAAAAATATGTATTTTTGAAACATTTTTTTTTCTAAAATATGGATCTTTTTGGATCCCATGAAGTATTAAATAATGTCGGCAAATGAAAATGAAAATATTAGCTTTGGATAGGCACAATATAGTGAAAGGAAGAAGAAGAGGACCGTTGGTTGCAGGTTTGAGAGGCTTTTGTCTTTGTGGTCTCATGGACTTGGGTTTCTGATTGTGTTGGGCTTACATTCCCCCTCAAACTTGAGGTGGGGGCAAACCAACTCCAAGTTTGCCGCAAAGCTCGGTATACGGATGCCGAGCCAAGAATTTTGTAAATATGTCCGCAAGCTGCTTCTCTGCAGATATAGGGTGAGTTTCAATGTACCCTAAGGCCACCTGCTCCCGAATGTAGTGATACTCCGTGCCAAAATGTTCCGATCTTGAGTGAAGTGCAGGATTGGTGCTTAGATAGACAGCTGAAAGGTTGTTACAGAACAGTTTAGTAGCTTGAGTTTGAGGGAACATCATGTAAGGGAACTCCAGGACCATCCATCGGTGTTGTCGACATTGGTGTCAGTACATCTGCTTACTTCTTCCAGGTTGCTTTGCCCGGTGTCTGCAAAGAGTCTGGTACTATTCTCATCCCATCTAACTACTTCCATAGGTCTAAAAGATGAAAACATACATGAACTGGTTTGGTAATTTTTGTTCAGGTGAGTTCAGCTGTGAGATTGAATCAGATGGAAAGGTTATAGTAGAAGGATCAACAGCGACAGGATGTAAAACGATAAAGAGGCATTCTCGGGTTTTCAAGATGAGTATCCAGAAGATGTGTCCACGTGGACCGTTCAAGCTGGCCTTTAGCCTCCCAGGACCAGTTGATCCCCGGCTATTCTCTCCTAACTTCAGATCAGATGGTATATTTGAGGCTGTTGTCATCAGACAGGAAAACTCTATCTAGAACAAGAGAGGTCACTTCAAGCCGGGAACACATTAGATCTCTTATACATCTTTTTAATGTGGCTATAGAAGCTAGGCCCAAATCAAACATCTTGTATGGACATATCTCTCACTCTTTTTGTTTTTGGAGGTGACGCATGATATGCTTTGATCACTCGATTTTTCACCCAATATATAATCTAACTGTAAACGTAGAGAAAATTATATAGTACTAATGCAAGATTGAATCCAAAAGAATCACACTTTGGGAAATTTTAAAAGTTATTAGATAAGCAGTGAAGAAGATTTTGAACCCAAAAAAAACTATTGCAAAGAAGGGATCACAAACTATAAAGAGATTAAGGAATTCATTTTATTAATGATAATCGAATATATTAACAAGGGATCAAGATTAAGAATCATCTTGAACTCAAATTCACAAAGATAGAATCAACTTATTTCTATAATACCTTATGCTACATAATCCTAAACACTAACTCCCATTCATATTTCAACTGTGTATTCAAATCATGTCTAAATATGTTCACAAGCAGACACTTTTGATGCGCTAAACAACATAAAATCACAAAATAGCGGATTGAATCCAAATTCATCACTAAGAATAGTGTGATAGACTAAGAATCAAATGATAAAATTTATAATCTAACCCCTTTTAATCAAATAAATCTCTTTTTTTTTAGAATCCACAAACCTAATTAAACTATTCATTCATGACAAGTAAACAATTACAATATAAATCTGAAGAGAATATTTTTAAATACTAGAAAGTTCAAAACCCATAATTTTCCATACCTGTGGATTATGTTCCTCGTTGGTTAATTTTATGCTAAGAGATTTTTGTCATTTGGCAATAAATCAAATGTAGCAGTTCTGGTAAACTATGTACATAAGCCGAACTAAAGCACAATGTCAGCTTCATCTAGATGATGTAATTTTGGCAGTAGACATCTTTCTGGTTAGAAATGCTAAATTTGTGCATATTATTTGTATTTTATATATTGACTGATTTTCTTATTCTTTTCATTTTATAGTTTATCCTAATGGAGGATATGGAATCAGTTTGAACAAATACATCTCACTTTAGAAACCAAACTATGTCTATGTCTTTATTGATTATCAATTGTCCTACTTCTGGTATTTATGAGCTGATTGAGAAGAAGCTTACTAAAGAAGGATATACATGAGATCTGTATCTGAATCTTTTTGTGGGTTATATTGACGATCGAATCCCTCAAATAGCTGGAGGAGATAAGTCAGTGCAGCGCTATGGTTCTAATAACAAAAGTAAGCTTTTGTGCTTTCTCTAACCTAGATTTTATTTCTATATAATAACCCTATAAACCCTTAATTTTTATCATTAGCTTTCTTCTCTTGAATTTCATTTAAAACCTAAGATCTTTGATTGTTCTTGGTTGATTGCAGGACATGAGGGCAGTGCAGGTGATCAAATGGCTGATTCAGCTACAAAGCGTTTCATAGATAAAGGAATAGAGAAGTCCACACTCTCGATGTCTATGTCTTACATGTGAGTCTAACACATACTATGTTTCATTTTATTCTTTTTGTATTGTTTTTTGTTTGTTTATTAATCAGATTGTTTATCTGGGTTGTGAGGATAAATTTGTACCAAACTACTTCATATTTACTGGTTTTGTATCCATGATCGATCTCACGGCTTTAGAATTTCACAAGTAAGTTGATAATTTGTTGTTTACATGTGTTTTCTGATGTTGATATATAACTTGTATATCTATTTTGCAGGTACTAGAACATGAGATCAACACTGGATACACCTCTTTTACCCAGCTATTTGTTGTGATAATGGTTAACGGAGTGGAAGTTAAAACTGTGAAAGAACTATCTGAAGTGATCAAGAGCTGCACAAAGAGTCACATTAGATTCGATCTTCAAGTCAAGAAAGTTGCTATCATCCACTTAAGCCATTGCCAGGAAGTGAATGCTTCTCTTTTGTTCCATCATGGAGTTATTAAGTCTTCTTCTGAAGGCGTTTGTTGAAGAATGACGTTGGAAATGAAACGCCGAAGAAGCCGTTTGCTATGAAGTGATGAAGACTATGTATGTAGTTTCAATTTGTTTTTCATGATACACTTTTTGCAAGACTTTTCACTTAATATATATAATTAATGTTTTAGGACTTGTGATATGTGTGGCAGCGAAGTCTATTATACATGTAAGCATTTGTCGGTATGTATAAGGTTCCTAATAATCTGATACTGCTTTATGGTTTATGGTTTAGAGTCAAGGGATCACATAGAACTTTGTAGTGTTCTCTACTCTGTCGTTTTGCAGGAACTAACGGTCATTGTTGAATAATATCAGAAGAGTCTCTGGCAACTTGATAGCGTCTTGAGACAAACTCGTGTTGAAGCCTGCATCAGCTGTACGAGGGATCCTATGGTCAGATTTAAGAGTGTGACTTGAAACTCTTCAGCATCAATGCACTTTCTTTGAATCATGTACTTAATATTAAGGGAAATTGCACTGTAATATTAATAATAACTTACTCACTCCTCTGTAGAACTGGAACTCTCTACCAGATGCATCGATAGCGACGCTCAGAGGTTGATGAGCCAATGCCTTCAAGAGATTCTTTTCATCGTTCCTAAGTACATCTTGGTGCCCACTTATAGTCACCATTTCAGATTCATCCTGTATAAAAACAGAGAGGATTAGTATGACCACCTTAATTATTTTTTCCTTTTTTTTTTAACAACACCAACTTAATTGTTATATATATTTAATTTATTTTTTGCATTTACGCAAAAACGTTTTGTGTCTCCCAAGTTTCCTTTTTTTCTTTTTGCTAAAAGATAATTGTTTTTTATCGCTCCCAAGTTCCCTCTTCCATGGAGTAAGGATAATCCCCTTCTTTGCTGAAGGCCTCCGTTCTTGACAATGTACTCAAAAACGTAATCTATGAGACCACCACCGTTGAACCTACTGTTGCAGGTTGTGTCACAGTATGAGTTCTTATTCCGACAATGTTGTCAAGTTTCCTGTCACAATCTTGTTTATACCTTCCACTGCAGATACTGTCGAAAATGTCCAACAACTTCATTTGTAACAATTCAAAAAACAAAACAAAAAAAAAATTAAATCTTGAGACGTTAAAACATCATATAGTCCAAGAGAACTTTAACTCATACCGCAAGAGCCCTGGTTTCTGACATAGCTACGGCTCCTTTCTTTCTCCAGTCAACAGATTTAGGCAAAGCCTCAACGTCCTTATACGCAAACTCTTCATAAGATCTTTCATCATCACGTCTAGCTATGTCAATCTTGAGCCCTAAATAATTATTCTTGAATTCTTCAAATCCGCAAACTCGTTGAGACCAAGCCAGTAGCTTTTCACTTTCTTGTTAGTCTAGTCGATGTGTTTCAGGTTATCCTTGATAAGAATGTTAGGAACAGACTTTCCACTATAAGGCGCCGAGGGGCTTATAGTTTGGTTTGGAACAAGATACTCTGTAAATAGATGATTAGCTTATTCCTTAAACATTCTATCTCATAGTTACATCAGATGAAAAACAGTTTTTGGATGAATACAATTTCACATTTTTCAAAAAAAAAAAAAAAGAATACTTCGAACCTACGCAACTTCTCTTCAACGGTTTCGTAAGCTTTCTCGAAATTGGAGATCCAGTTTTCGAAGAGTTAAATGAGCTTGTCATGAGAATCCAAATCCTCAGGGGCATATCCAACGATGAAAAAGTCGTGGGAAGCAACGAATGAGAGGGACAGAGATGCAGCTGATAAGGCAAGAAAAAAACAGAGGACTCTTGTATGCTAAGAGAGAGCCATTAGGGTGATTGAAAGTTTTGTACTTTGTTAGTTGATGGAGTAAATGTAAGAGAAGGGTTAGTTTATATAGGTTAAAGTTTTTGATTGACGTTGATATTTTTGCTTTAGAGTAAAGCTGTCTGAATCTGAATCTTGCATAATGTCTGTCCTTAAACTTGGTTTTGTCTTCCTTGAGGAAACTTTGACTCCAAGTAATTTGTTTAGTAAGTTCTCTGCAGCATCAGAACCCTCTACTTGGTCTAGAAGCTCAATCATCTATAATATATGGCCATGCTCCTAATCAAGTCAAATACTAGGCCCCCCACACATATTTGGAGCAAATATCGACTATTTGAAAATCAATCTTGACAAGGATGGTTACATCTTGTATGGTTTGTATTAATATCTTCTTGCGGCCCACAATCACCAACCCTCTTTCCAAAACTCTACCAGCTAACTTTCCAGGTTGATTCAGCAGCATTTCTTGGAAAGAAAAGGTGGGCTAGTAGTAGAAGACACTGCGAATTGGGCCAATTATTTAAAAACGCCATGATGTTTCACGTTCCCGATACTTCCTGTAACATAACAACGCGCCGTTCTGGTCGTTTTAAAATCTTTTCAGTTTTCATGAGTGGTTATTATGGTGGATTTTGTTTAGTTACACAGTGAAGTGTTTTTCTTTTATCTTTTTGTGAGATTAATATTCTGTAAAGAACAAAGTTTGACCTGTCAATCCACCAAGATATAACACAGTCAGGAGGATCAGATCTTCGAACTTAAATGTTATTTTATTTATATGACCACTAACTACTACGAAGTAACACCTATATTTCATTAAGTGGGTGATCTGAAACATGAATCATGTAAAAGTCCAAATTTAAAACTCACTGGTTCTATCTTTACAGGACATATACGGGCATCATTATCATCATCAATACAAAGTCTATCCACTAAACAAAATGTTAAATTGCAATTTTAAGTAAAGATATGTTAATCCAATCATAGAAAGCTAAATGTAAGATAAGTTTTTAATTTTTTGTTGAAAGTTTCTCTTTTTTTTTCTCTCCCTCGTTCATGCTTATTTATTTATTATATTAGCAAGAACTCTCTGAAAAAATACTGATAATACTTGTATAGACGAAATAAATAGATGGTTGGTATTTCGTTTCGAGCGACAAAATCAACAAAATATTATAAAAATGTGAAACAAAAACAAGAAGGATGTAGTAAGATCCGTTTGAGGTGGAGACACGTGGTCGGAGATGCTCGAAGATACTTGGGAGCACGAACTCTACGAAGATAAAAACCGCTGTCTATGTTTCTTTAGGTCTTATGTATATATTATCTATTGTTTCAGAGTTAACAAATACATTAAAAAAGGAACGTTGGTGTTATTTCTCAACTTTTGTTGCACAAAGGAAAATAAAACCAACTTGTTGCAGAACTAGAAAAGTATACATATATGATAACATTATTGAAATCTTTTTGAAACTTATTATGGTGTAGTATCCTGTTGTCGACTAAAATTTTCATATTCGATTATTTCTAATATCATAAGTAGTAGTAGAGGAGAAGTAATTGGTAAGGCACGAAAAGGTACGTGAGAAAGTGACAAAGCACTAATAGTATAAATCACATGCCCTCTCATTGACTACATGTTCATCTCCCATTGCACTTACCCCATGTGTCTCTTGATTATAAGTTTATAACCCTTTTCTCTTTAATAGTAATTTTAACGTTGTTTCATTGCTTCCAAAGTATCTTTTTCTCTTTACCGGAAAAATTGCAGTACATCCAAAGATTGTGTGTGTGCAAGTATGTCTACGAAAGTATAACCTAGCTAATATAATGAAGCGACATGATCACTAGTAAATTCTTGTAAATTGAATAATTGTTTGTAGGAATTTTAGCTACCCACCATGGTACGGTTTAAGAGTGTTACATCTGAAAACTGAAATATTAACATTCCATTTGACAGAAAAGTTGTAAATCAATTTGTTTTATTTGTTATTTTTACTAAGTTTCAGATGTCATCTGAACTATGCTTGATTTTCATATAATATATCCAGTACCGGTTCTGAGATATTCATGGTCCAATACGAAATATAAAACTGAGGCCCTTAAATAATATATAAAAAATCTCTCGATAAGAAACTCAAATCTATAACAAGAAAATTACAATATTCTCAAAACTAATAAAAATTATCAGTTCTTAAATATAGATCTTCTTGCATTTTTTCCTGCAAAATCATCCATCAAACTCTCGTAATCAAAGTTCTTGATCGTATCCTTTTCAATCGTCAATATAGCCAAACCATTCTAAATCATTTTTTATATAATTTACTCATGTTTATCCACCTTCCTTAATCGTTACTTATCAACATATATAATATAGTAAATATAAAAAAAATTCCATGTTTATAATTAATACTAATGGAAAAACTAGGCCCTAAAATTTTACAAAATTAATAGGCCACATACGTATGTTTCTAAAGTTTGTGGTCAAAGCCGGCACTGAATATATCTGGAAAACTAAAAGGCTAGTTTGTAACTTGAAATTTTTTATGACTAAAACATGACCAAAGATGATTAACGGAAGGGAGGACGTTATTAACTTGGACAACAATTGAGATGTTTTTTTTTCCTTTGTAACTATTGAGATGATGTTATAACGTGGATTCCTCTGTATTTGCATGTTGCACAGCACAATGTCCAGGTCGTAATTTATGAGAAAACGTTTCAGCTTCATTGCTGTTTATATTTGGTCTCTTCTGCTATTTTGGATATCATAAAATATCACTGAGAACATATAGAACTATTATGCATAGAAACTAAATAATATAAATACTAAACAAATTATGTCTCTACAACATCAAACAAAACTGCACCAAATTTTAGCCAAAAAAAAAAACATCAAACAAAACGTTAGTATCATCAAATATTACATTTCAGTTGAATTCATGAATTTAAATAATCAAATCCTTTAATATATAATTTAAATAAATGGGCAAAAATATAAATGAATTTTGACTATTTAGTAAATATGAAAAAATGCTGACGACAAAAGGGTCCAACCTTTACACGAACGTGACATACACCCGGACCACTTAACGATAGATTTGAAAATGTGGCTTTCACAATAACAAAAAAGAAATATTATTTTCTTGACGCAGAACAAAACGTTATCCTCTATCGTGATCCATGTCGTAACGGACGGACCCTCTTTAAATTAATTTCCTACAAATCTACTCATAGATGAGTCATGACAATGATGTTTTTCTGAATACGTATACAGTCAGATACAGTTCTCCCTAGATCTTTACATCGGAATTTTGACAGTGACATTGATTATCATATGGTTATTTCTATTCGACTCTTCTATATATAAAGGTTTCGAAAACATTACACAATCCTCGTAAATAGCTCTTCGCAGAGTTCTTACCCGCCAAGAAGAACAACTGTATGTAAATGCAAGTTTTTTAGTAAAAAAAAGTTGAATCCCATGCAGTGATAGTTTTCTCCTTTTTTTTAATAAAAGAAATAACTAAACTTTTGTTGGTATGGTAGCAATGATTTGTTTTTTTTGTTTACTTCGTTTTGTAGCAATAATTTTGAAAACCATTACTTGTCCTCATTGTAGATTCCATCTCCGGGAAAATAAAAGTTTAACCAACGATCAAAATATTCCAAATCAATCATCCTTGTTCTCTCTCTTGATTTATAATTCGAAGACGAAAAGGCAAAGCAAACTAAAAAAAAAGAGTTCAGTTTCCTGGTGAGTGTCGGAGAATTGTACTTTCACAAGAAGAATAAAAGGTGTCGGTGACACCTTTTCTCCAGAAAGTGAAGCAATCTTTTTGTTTGCTTTCATTCACATAAAAACTAAAAAAATCTATTCTTTGCTTTTATTCACATAAACTAAAAAGCTATTATTTTTCCTCCTAGGTTGCTGCATTTTCATATTCATTGATCATCTTATGTAAAAAGGATCTTTTAGTCTAATTTTAATAAATATTTTAGATCTTAATTTGTAGAGTTTGATTCTTTTCCCTTTTTGAATTGTTGACTAAAAGTTTAAAACTTTGAAAGGTTTTAGTCATTGAATCCAACTGTTTTGAATTTTGGTTTGGTGTGTTTAGGGTTGGTTGAACAATGAAGGGAGCGACCCTCGTTGCTCTGGCCGCCACTATCGGCAATTTCTTGCAAGGATGGGACAATGCCACCATTGCTGGTTTTGTAACTCTTCTCTTGATGATTTTGAATTTGTTTACATCAGATCAAAATTCTCATTTGAGATTCTATTAAAATGTTGTTGCAGGAGCAATGGTTTATATCAACAAAGATATGAATCTAGCAACCTCTGTTCAAGGTCTTGTGGTAGCAATGTCATTGATCGGTGCAACGGTCATCACCACTTGCTCAGGACCCATCTCTGATTGGCTCGGGAGACGCCCCATGCTGATTCTAGCATCGGTCATGTATTTCCTCAGCGGTTTGATAATGCTATGGTCTCCAAACGTCTATGTCCTGTGCCTAGCTAGGCTTCTTGATGGGTTTGGTGCCGGTCTCGCCGTTACCCTTGTCCCTGTTTACATCTCTGAGACCGCTCCTCCAGAGATCAGAGGACAGCTCAACACTCTTCCTCAGTTTCTCGGCTCTGGAGGAATGTTCTTGTCTTACTGTATGGTTTTCGCTATGTCCCTGAGCGATGCTCCTAGCTGGAGAGCCATGCTCGGTGTCCTCTCGATCCCTTCTCTTGTCTATTTGTGTTTCACCTGTGTTTTATTTGCCCGAGTCTCCACGTTGGCTGGTTAGTAAAGGAAGAATGGATGAGGCTAAGAAGGTTCTTCAACAGTTATGTGGCAGAGAAGATGTAAACGGTAAGGTCCTTCTTGCTATTTTTGTTTGGTGTAGTCACTGCTATCACGGCCGGCTCTAAGATTTAGGAAGATCATAAATATTTTAGGAGATCATAAATATTTTTATGCTTAATTTTTTTATTAAATTAGAACAATTTAGAAATCACTTACTTAACCTATGTATAATATTTTTTTAAAGTAAAAGCGAATGTTTCATCCGGTTGTGCCCAAAAACCGTCTTTGGCCTGCTATTAACGGTTTTTTGTTATCGTTTTTGTAGATGAGATGGCTTTGCTTGTTGAAGGGCTAGACATTGGAGGAGAGAAGACACTAGAGGATCTCTTAGTAACGTTGGAGGAACATGAAACACTTGAAACCGTTGATGTGGACGGACAAATGAGACTTCTTGGAACACACGAGAACCAATCTTACCTAGCTCGACCTGTCACTGACCAACAACAGAGTTCACTCGGTTACGTTCTCGCCACGGAAGCTTAGCGAACCAAAGTGGGATCCACAAAGACCCGATCGTGGGTCTATTCGACAGTCTCCACGAGAAGATGCCTGAAGCAGGTGGAAGCACAAAGAGTGGTATCTTCCCTCGTTTCGGAAGCACGTTCAGCAGTAGCGCCGACGTGAAGCACTGGGAGAAAGACGTGGAGAGCCAGTTCAACAAAGACCACGATGACTACGCTACTGATGATAATGCACCTGACGATGAATCGGATAACGATCTTCGCAGCCCGTTGATGTCGCGTCAGACGACGAGCATGGACAAGGACGTGATCCCAGCATCCTACGGGAGGAAGCACGCTAAGCATGAGGACGTCACAGCACGCTCAACGGTGAAAACAGCATGGGGATCGGTGGCGGTTGGCACATGGGGTATAGATACGAAAACGGCGAGTACAAACGTTACTACCTTAAAGAAGACGGTGCAGAGTCTCGCCGTGGCTCAATCGTTTCACTTCCTGGTGGTAACGATGGAGGCAGCTACTGTTCACGCTTCTGCGCTTGTGAGCAGATCAGTTCTTGGTCCTAAATCGGTCCATGGATCTGCCGTGGCCCCTCCCACCGGACCGCTCTGGTCGGCTCTTCTTGAACCTGGTGTCAAGCGTGCGTTGGTTGTTGGCGTTGGGATTCAGATACTGCAGCAGTTTTCAGGTATCAATGGAGTTCTTTACTACACTCCTCAGATTCTTGAACGTGCTGGTGTAGACATTCTTCTCTCACGCTTCGGTCTAAGCTCCATCTCGGCTTCGTTCCTCATCAGCGGGTTAACAACTTTACTCATGCTTCCAGCTATTGTCGTTGCCATGAGACTCATGGACGTCTCCGGAAGAAGGTATTAAGAAAAACTACGATTAACCCCGATCTCTTAACTGCGGTTCTTAGCTTTGGTTAAGAGAAGAGCTTAGCTTTTCTTAGATATTAACTAAGAAAAGTTAAGAACCTTCTCTTAAATAAGAAAGATAAGAGCAGTATCTTAGCTGAAAAGTATTAAAAAAAATGTCAAACTATGAGGTAAAAACTCGGCTAAGAGATCGGGATTAATCATGCTCGGACATGTTATAAGATTTTAAAGGGAATATAGATAATTTATTAAAGATCTATATATATATTTTAAAATAAATTTAGTGCATATATATATACACACACATTTTACTTAAAATTGTAGGACCATAAACCAATGTTTTACTAATCTATGTTCCGGCCATGCTTCTGTCTTAAAGTCCTTGTATACTCATGTTCTGTTTTTGTCATTGCAGGGCATTGCTTCTCTGGACGATCCCTGTCCTCATCGTCTCACTTGTGGCCCTTTTCATCAGCGAGCTAGTCCACATCAGCAAAGTTGTAAACGCTGCGGTCTCAACGGTTTGCGTTGTGCTATACATCTGCTTCTTCGTGATGGGTTACGGTCCCATTCCAAACATACTCTGTTCCGAGATCTTCCCGACGAGAGTCCGTGGTCTCTGCATAGCCATCTGCGCTATGGTGTTCTGGATTTGTGACATTATAGTCACTTACTCGCTTCCTGTTCTCCTCAGCTCGATAGGACTCGTTGGTGTCTTCAGCATCTACGCTGCGGTTTGTGTGATCTCGTGGGTCTTTGTTTACTTGAAGGTTCCGGAGACTAAAGGTATGCCTTTGGAGGTTATCACAGACTACTTTGCCTTTGGAGCTCAAGCTTCTGCTCCTTCTAAGGATGATACTGCATGATTTTTGTAACGTTTGCTTTTTCTTTATTTGCTTTATGTACTGAGATACAACTTTCATTTCGGTTTTGTCTTCCTTTGTTTTGTTATCAAATAACTAAACTATTCAATCTTGTAAGATTTGAGGATTCGAACTCTTTTTAACTTGATGGAAAAGCATATGAAAGAAAAAACAGAGATTTAGGTTTTTTTTAAGGTATATTACCAAAGAGAAAAAAAAAAGTATCTTCAGTTTCTTGGAACGCAAGTGTGACTCTCAAGGCTATATTTACAAAGCTTATTGCGTCTCCTCAGAAGATGAATCACCAGTATGATTCTCCTGGACATTATCGGTCTTCCTCGAGCTGGCCTGAGAACTTGTACTGGCCTCTGAAAATCTCTGGCATTTTGACTATCAATACCCAAATTATTCAACTTCTCCTCCTGTAAATAAAGATCCAACAATCACTATTTCTTGAAACCTCTTATTGATTTATCTCCGAGAAAGAAAAAAAAAAGGAAAACTTACATTCTGTAAAGCTTCAAGCTTTTTCTGCATAGCTTCATGCTCAGCACGAATCCGAAACGGAACACCTTGCTTCTGGTACACATTGTTCTGAGCAAGGTCTTGATCGATATCGCTGACCGTGGTCGCAAACGGATGATTGGCAGGGGATCCATCTGACAGTATCAGGATCAACGTCAGGGGGCACCGAGTCACCTTCTTTGAGGAAAACAGGTCGGTCTCTTCCACTGGTACGCTCTCGACCTTCTCTTCTGATGAACACTCTGTTCTTTCTCCGTAAGCGTGACTGGAGCTAGCTTATAAACCTTCCCGCACATCTCCACCGTTGAGCTTCCTTTGCCAAGTTTAACGAAAGGGTTGTTGAATGGGTCTTCGTAGTTAAGAGACTTTGAGCTGATAAAAAGGAGAAGTTAAAAGACCAAAAGTTATTAAAAAAGAAAAGTTATAAAATGAGAAGAAAGAGCCATACATGCCTCTTCTATCACCGGATCTGAGCTGGCCACGTCTCACGAGATCGGCAACAGAGCCAGGAGGACGGTTGTTATTATCTCTCGATTTTCTTAGTGCGTAAGCTCGTAAAGAAGCGAGCAGGAGAGTAGCTACGATGCTGATACCAATCCAAACGCTGTTCTTCCCTGAGGACTTGTTCATCTAGAGAGAGACAAAAGATTACACAAACAAAGTCGATAAAAGATTCAATCTTTAAAGCAGAATCAGAAGAGAGAATCTCATACCAGGAAGACGACAGGAGGGAGTGTGGTCACCATACTACGAAATCTCGAGATCGAAGTCTCGGAATCGTTGGCGATGGTGGTAACCATGGTACGGAATCTCGAAATCATCGGAGTCTCGGATTCACTGGCCGTGTTGTTGTTGTTACTCGGAGTCGTGGCAACTTCTTCTTCTTCTTCTTCCTCGTTATCATCATCGTTCTGAGTTTCTTCATCGTCTGGAGCCGAGGAATCGTCGGCAATCGATTTGCACACGAATCTTTGATTGGTTTGGACTTGAAGACTTATGTGTCTGCGTCTGAACACAAGCAGGCTTGAAGGAATCTGGAGCTTGGATCTTCCAATCGACGACTAGGGTTATCAAAAGACAGACAAACACAAAACGCGACCGTTTTAAGATTGCAATCAACGGAAAGAAGTAGAGAAAGAAGAGAAGGATTGAGTTTTACCTGGAGATTGCAGAGAGAATGGAACTGGAGAGAATTAATGGATGCCATATCACTTCATGTCTGAGGGAAGAACCGAACAACACTCACCGTGTGTTCTTATTCGAACCTGTGTTTAGTTGTTATTTAGTTGTAAGTGCCATTGTAAGACATGGGGATCCGTGGCGCAATGGTAGCGCGTCTGACTCCAGATCAGAAGGTTGCGTGTTCGATTCACGTCGGGTTCAAAAATCCCGAAATTAAATTCGGCAATCCCCAATTTTATTTTTATTATATACGCGGAAACGGCCCAATGAGAAGAAATACGAAGGAACGTCACGTCACGACCCGTTAACGTTAGGAGAATCCAATTATACAAAAGGAAGCGGTCACTTGGTTGGGCCGTTGAGAGAATCCAACCCAAATATTTATTCCTCAGTCAAAATGCTCTGACAACATCAAACTCTTTGTGATACCACCACTACTATCATCAATATTCGCAATAACTTATATGATCAGTTTTTTAACATACACTTTAATAAATCGTTGATGGGGGTATCACTTATATATTCAAGGCGAAGTTGTCGAGCCACCCACTAGAAATGGAACTTTCTAGTTGTGCAAAAAGGTCGACACTCGGTATAAACTACAGAGTTTGATAGATTCTTTGTCTTTTCTATTTTTTATTTATATTTATTTTATATTCACCACATTCTCATACATTCACACCTATGAAACCGTTTTTTTTTAACTCGTTTTTTTTAACTCATTGTTTTTATAAATTATAAATGTAAACATAAAATTAAGTCTTTATGAAAATTGCATTTACATGTCCAATAATCTTTGTTTAAACATATTCAATGTTGATCCTTCAAAATGGAGACATGTACAGATAATCCCTAAAATGTTGTCTGAAACAATAAACACTGTTTTCTCAGCAAAAAAACAATTAACACTGTATATACTTCACTAAAACTTCTAATATAAATCACTTTGAGATTCAATTTAGAACCTTCAAAATTTTTTATGTCCATATTAAGACGCCTAAATTCATAAGCAAGTAGTACTTTAAGAATGTGTTTCCCTTCCTAGCGCCATAAATTACATAAAGCTTAAGTTTTAGGCCACATTTCTTTTTGTTATATTTGATATTTCTAGGGCCACAAATTTTTAATTTGTGTAATTTTTTTTGTCAGAAAAAGAAGTGTACATTCATTAGCTTATTGATTGTAAATAATTAGTTTTATATACTCCTTACAAGAGTTTATAACTTAAAGCCATGTTTATTTTATATTTGACTATCAATTATTGTCAACTAACTTATTAATGTTAATACAGCCATTTTTATATTTCACACAAAGACAGTAATATATTATTCCTTATATTTGTATGATATTTTTTGGTTATTTGTAAATGTATTTTTCTTATATTTGTATTATCTCTTTGGTTCTTTTATGATTTATAAAATAAAATAGTTTCACACTAGAGTGTTAGATTCATTTCTAAGAAACAAAAAGTTAGTTTCATGCACTACATTCTCCTATATAAAAAACAATATATTTTCTTAACAATGATAAAACAAAAATAAAATAAAAACAATTTGGACAAAAACAAAAATCAAAATTTCTAAAAGTGTTTTAAGGCCACATTTCTTGCATTGCTTTAAGCCACCAAATATTTAGGACCGGCACTTAGCTAGACATGAAAATGAAATACTGCTTTATTTAGCACACAAATATTTCACAACACCCATTTTAATTAAAGAACTGTATTAGTCATTCACGCAGTAAACGGAAACAAATATTCAGTAATGCTCAAACTAGTGGAGAACATAAATATGGGAATCTCCATCCTCATTGGTGAACTTGAACGTTTCCTCTCTCATCATTTTAGTCGGCGAATTTGTAGTCCTTCTGACAAAACACAAAACTAATTCTCTTCTCTTTCAGTTCCTACTTCTCTTTGTTGGTCATGAGATCACTTATTTTTGTTGCGACTCTTTGTTACATGGTACAACTGAATGCTTCAAGCGATAACACATAGTAATACACTTATACAGTACTTATGTAATGTTGGAAATAACTGATGCCGATAGTGTAATTTCTAATTCCCTGCATAAATAGCCTTATCAACAGTTTGTTTCTATCTATTTTTATGTAAAGTATTTGTAGTAAAATATTATTCGCATTCATAAATATTCAATAAAATATGCATGCTTTCTCATAGTCCACTAATACATTGAACTTTAGGTTAATGGTCGTAAATTTTTGCTGAACTTTGGTTAATGGTCGTAATTTTTAGTAGAATTAAAAAGGGATTAAATTACAATATATACTAGGTGATAATCCGCGCCCTGCGCGGAGTGAATAGATTTGAAGAAGTTGATTATTTGAATTAATAGATATTATAAAGGTAAAATTCATGGAGTAAGAGGATTTACACTAATTTTCGATTTAATTTTAAACTTGTGTATTCATTTAAAAGTTTAATTGAATCATATATCACGGAAGTTAATCGATAAGACTAAGCAAATACTAATATAAAAATGATGATGTAAAGACATTACCAAAACTAAGATGATAAAAATTTGTTTTCATTAAAAATTTGTAAATATAAGATAAGACAATTTTCCAGGCAATAATCTAATAAAACAATGCAGAAACAAAATATAAAAAAATAAAATTAGTGAGGGAGTTGCTTTCATGAATGGTTTGAGAAAGGAGGATTTAAGAGTGAATATGAGGGTAATGAGGTGATAGGATGTCGTTTATACTGGTTATATAGCACATGATATCGGTCTAGGGTTAAGATAGAAGAATCATATCGCAATAATAACTGTAATATTCACAATTTAATTTGACGTAACTTGCGCTCCACAACAAATGTAAACTTGCCATAATAAAAAAAAATCAAAATGTTTATTGACGTAACTTGCGCTCCACATTCTTTGTATACTTGCCATAATACTCAAAATCGACTAAAATTTTCAAGATTGCAAAAATATAACATTTATTATCGACGAAACTTAATTCCATCACCAATCTCTGGTATTCATGGCACTATATAATTTTTTTTGCAATGTTAGAGTGTTTTCACTAATAGTCGATTGAAACGTTTGTCAAGAATATTTTTTTTTAATTATCGCTGATATTTAATTCCAAATCATTATTCAAATTAATCTTGATTGACAAAAATTAGGGGGGGGAATAAAACAAATTATTATATTTAAGGAATAGAATTTCTTAATAAGTAAATTAGAAATGAATGTATCAAAATTTCCGAAATCAACAATTAATGTATATATAAAGAATGTTTTGTATGATTAAAAATTCCTATATGACTTTATATATATATATATGTTTTGTAATATGATAAACCGGTGATAATAATATAAATGAGATTTGATTTTACTGATTTGTATACAACATTGTACAATGTTGTTATTTATGTAATGTATTTTGTTACACTTAATAAAAAAAATAGATTATACAACAAAGTGTCTGAGATGTTAAATAACAACAAATATACACTGGTTATATGCCTTTTTATATACTAAAATCTTATTTATCTAATTAGCATATAGTATATCATAGACATTAAGTTTATCTTTTTGCAACAACTAATATATCAAAATATACATGCATATTCAATCTTACATACATTAGGTAAGACAAATAATCGACAGTGTATAACACCTTGCAACAACTATGACATTATATTTTTCTTTTCTTTTCTCATAGCTTTAAATATAATGACAGTTTATATTATACACTCATTAAGTTAGACGTAAACATAATCGACAGTGTATTATAGACAAAACTTGGAAACATTAACTATAGGAGAAAAATACTTATGGCAAAATAAATGTTCAATGGCAATCTATGTAATTAATCTAGTAAGAAGAGGGCTTTATCATATTGAAGGTGAGAGTGATTGTGGTGTTGCCACATAGAAAATGGCACAATTGAAAATAACACATGAACTAAAGGTTACTTATCTACAATGTTTCTAAAATAATATATAAGGGATATATATATATATATATATATATATATATATAGTTATATATATGTATGTATATAATATAGTTAGCAGCACTAAGCACAAGGACGCACTTTCCGTAGTGGAAATGCTTGTGATGGGATTATATGGTGGACCATCCGCCGTTTTCAATTCAATGGCTCCCATTAGAAACGAATAATATTCAATTTAAATAACTAAATCACTGTTGACAAGAAAAAAATAACTAAATCACTGTTGACAAAGAGAATTTAAATTAATTTAAATAAATCTATCAATTAATTCATTCAAAGTTTACTTTACTCTTAAATATGTATGTGGAAATCGCAATATATTTGTTAGGTCAAAACTCAAAAAGCTAGAAGACACCACAAAAAAATAATTTCTTGCGGTCATCTTGACTCTTTCAATTATACTATCCTTACAGTTGATTATAAAATCCATCTGATTTAGTGGAACATAGGCTCGCATAACCTATTCCCGAAATTCTATAACCCTTATGACCTAAAAGAAGTTGAAAGAAATACGAATAATTACCACTGGACGTTGTAGTTAGTTGGTTTAAGTGCATGTGTTAGTTCTGTTGCGTTTTAGTCCGAAATCCGGTGAAAGAATGTTTTACACCACAAATTTTACCTTTCAAAAATATGAAAAGGTAAGACCCAGCCAATACATTACATACATTTGTACCACACACACTGGCCAGGTTTCCTTTCCCATCTATTGGGGGAATATTCCCATAATTAGCAAGAAACTATAAAAAATCATGTAATCAACTGATTAAATAGTCTTTAGGAGCTTAATTTTGAAACAGAAATTGTATTCAAATGGATTTTTTGTCGCGTCTACATATACTTTAATATAAAATCCACGGTACAATTTCGTTTAATATTATGAACTGTAATGAATGTATTATTTTTTAAACCAAGTTGAACAACATAGTGGTTATATATAACTAGTAGTAGTGGCTATTTGTTGGACAAAAATAAGCTACAAACTAACGAGTTTCCTATGATAGGCTATCTCTCGATAGTGTCACCACAAAAAAAAAACTTGACTTTACAATATAGAAATCAAATGCGCAGATCAAGAATTTCAGTCATTTCTAATCTTTTGTATAAATAAATATTAGATTTTTTATGTGTTAAAGAATAGGTGTCGCCATCAACATGCTTATCACTCGGTGAACCAACTCGAACATATGGTTAAAAAATGATTCACAGTACGATTCAAAATTGAATACATCAGGTGGATTACTGGACCTCAACCCATTTCCATGATTTAAAGAAGCAATGAAATGAAAACATACATGTCTAATTATCTTAATGTTTTTTAGTGTTGCAAATACATATTTTGATTTTTCCAATCAGTATTTTAGTAAATAAGTTTTAACAATTCACAAAAAAAACAGAGTTTGATATATTTCAATTAAAAAAGTTTGATAACATATCACAATTTTTTCATATCAGTCATTTAGTTTCAAAGGACCCAAATATTTTTTTGCAAATCAAGTATTTTTCATTATTTTGAAATAGAGTTTGATAGATCAACATTCTCATGCAGCACATAAGGGCTGATACTAACTTTTTAGAATTTAATTGTAGAAAGATATAATTAATATATAAAAAGACAGAAGTTTTAAGAGTTTTTTGTTTTACAATATGTTTCTAACAATGTTTTTATAATAATATATGTTCAATTTATTTTAATTTTGTACATCAAACACAAGTTTTATGGTTGTTTTTTGGTTGAAACCTAGCTGCTACTATTATTCCTTATGTTTCGTGAAAAATAATTTATAGTATATCTAAAGATATAACAAACATATAAAACTAAACTCTGGTTATTCATATATCTTTACACTAATATATATGTATATATCATCCCACTAGTTTATAACTAAACACCAATTTATATCAAACATGAAATCCGAATCAAACCTGAACCAAAATGCTGATAAAGAAAAACGTGAACCAAAAACATGAATTTGTGTTTAACTATAGCTGCTGTAAAATAAAAACATATGAAGGAACTTTGTGGGTTAGGTATTTTTTGAATTTGATATGAACTCGACATGTACAAAAATATTCCAAAACTCGAAAAACATATGCGAAGATTAGAATAGTATGTATCCAAAAACCAAAGATCTATGCATATTGTTTTTTGTCAGCACTATCTCTAAAATCATAAAATCAATAGTAAAACAATTTATTCAAATACGCTCTAGTCATTTTCATGGACTTATAAATACTATACAATGCATAAAAGCTAAAACATATCATTTTCAGGGAGAGGGGGGAATGTTAATCATAAACTTAAAACAAATCAATCAGACGAATGAGATCAACTTCGAGTAGGTCTACAGATCGTTAAATTTCCATTTGGCAGACCTATAAACTCGAAGAAGTAAAAAAGGCTCGACGCAAATAGCGAAATATCAATTTCATACAACATTTACAAATTACAATAAAAATGTACACATTAATAAGAGAGTAAAACACTATCCACTAATCTGCATTAAATTATAAAGGTATCTAACGCACGAAGAAGGAAACCAAACGAATCAGGGCAGGTAGGAGCTAGGATCATCTTCGCCTTGCTTAATTCGGATCACGATTTCAGGTTCGGGCTCAGGCTCGGATCCGGAGCTAGAGCTAGAGCTACCGGGCAAACCGCCACACTTATGACACCTGGCAACCACCAAGATCTGACGGCAGGAAGGGCAAGAGGAGTGAGAACCGAGCCACGTGTCAATGCAAGACAAGTGGAACCCGTGACCGCACTGCGGCAGAACGCGGAGCTCGTCGCCGGCGGCGAATTCCGCCAGACAGATGGCGCACTCGGCGAACTTCTCCGACTCCGGCGATTCCGGCGTGAAGGTGAGCTTCGGGAGAGACTGGAGCACTTTCTTCTTCAGTCCCTTGTTCGCCGCCGCCGCCTGCTGCGGAGGAGACTGGCCGGAGCCGTCTGGAGATCCGGAGGAGGTTCTGGCGCCGGTGGCGAGACGGCGGAGCCAGACGCATCGAGAAACCGCGATGAGGCCGAGGACGCAGATCAAGGCGCAGATGAGAGCGGCGAGGATGACGACGAGGTCGGAGTTCAAAGAGACAGTGGAGGTGTCCGTCGCGGGAGAGGGAGTGTTGGATTCTCCGAGAAGACGGAAGAGAATTCGCGCCATTTTTTTCTTTAGGTTTGAGAGTTTTAAAAAAAAATGGTAAAAGGATTTGATTAGAGTCTGAGAGGTTTTTAGAGAGGCAAAGAGGAGCTCAGCTTTATAGAGAGTGTGCGAGAGTTCATGCTTGCTTGGTATCGCCTACGTAATATGTCGCGATCGGCAGGGTTACTATTGTCATTTAGAATACAACACGGCTCATTTTTATAATATATGGTTATTTAATAGCTGATGTTACACTTGTTGCTTTCTGTCCGAGACTATTGATGTAGCTACTATTTCTTTATTTTTCTAGCATTCATGTCATGTTCAGAATAATAAAAGAATCTCATAATAAAACTTATAATCATTTATCGTCAATTACTATGTTTTAATAGTATTAAGTATTAACTAACTAAAATTTATTAATAAGAATGAATAGTGAATTTGGTATTTTTCGTGAATATTCATTTTAAATTTATAAAATATCAATCTTTAGAAACAATAAAACAAGTCTATCTTAATTTTTTTTGTTGAACAGAAAAATAATTAGTTTGAGATAAGTATTAGTACATCTGTAGATAATAAAATTCTAAAGTTTCAGAAAAATATAACATTTTCTCAGTTTCAGTCTACTTGTTATTTATAGTAAATTTGTTTCAAAAAAATGTCGTTTTATAAATTTAAAATAAAATTTATTTAATTTTTATTCTAATATATTTTTTCTATTAATTAGAACGTTGGTGATAATTTTTATTTTATAAATATATAAAATTAAATATTTTCTTAATTTTTGTATACTCAAATATAAAACGATAATTAAAATTAAATGAATACTGATTTTGAATGCAAGAGATATTTTCTGTTGTTGGACCATTGGAACAATAACCGAAGATTCTTGGGTTTGGTCAACTTCTCAATAATTGCCTGCCTTTTGACTCGTAGACACACTCACATAGTCACCTAGAAACTTGACAGAAACAAATTACTTATTAGTTATCCGCTTTTGATTAAGTTAAACGTAACTAAAGTGTATTTTCTTGTTACTCTCGTAAATCAAATTAAGCTTAAAGAGCTTAGTATTAAGCTAATATCTTTACAATAGACGGGAAACCACCTCTTTTCTATATATATTACGATCGAGTTAATGATATATGAAATGTATATATTCACATGGTCCATTCAAACTGCAAAGGTGATTGTTCTCTTGACCGAAAAGTAAAGTAAATAAAAATCCATGGATGGTTGTAACAAATTAAACAAAAAAAAAGTTCAAGAATAGAGTCTGTTGTCCAAAAGAAAGGTTGAGTCTTTGTGAAGATCAAAGATGCCCATTGGGAAAGAAAAGGCTGCAATGTAGATGCCGATTTAACTCAAACCGTCCATAGCAAGATCCTACCATTTGCACTCAAGAAACTTTTCTAATGTCTACTGGTCTATAACTTAATCATTTTCTTAATATGGACTTTAGTTAGGTTAAACTAGTTATTCCATAGTTTAAGTATCTGCCCAACTTATGGTTTTGGTAGTAGAGAACTTAATGACGACTGCCTTTGTACGTGGAGATATTCTCGATCGTTAATGCTAGATGATTAGTGTTGGCAAACCACAAGAATATAGATATTTTGTTACGGAAAATATCTTAAGGTCTTTAATAAAGACAAGTTTCAATGTAGTTAGATTACTTTATTTCACTCTTAAGTATTCTAAAAGATTTCTTAACGTATCTACTATCTTACCTTGATAACCGATTACCTAAAGGAGAAATACAGTTTGGAGATTTATGTGTCGAAAGCATTACATACTTTGTAGGGCGCCTAACACATTTCAGGTTTCAGCCATCAGAATGATGCCACCTACACACTATACTAGACACCTGTCAATTAAAGAAAAACAAAAAATTATAGTTTTCATAATACGAATTAGTGATAAGCGACTATACACTTAGTGATATGAGATAGTCAGAAGGAGGGATGTACATAAAAACGGTGATTTATTTTTGTTTTGTTTTTGTCAACAAAGACGGTGATTTATTAAGACCTTTTTTCAAAAAAAATTAAGACCTTTGTTTTTAATCTTATCATAAAATCTTTTCGAAAGATGTCTCAACTTCTAGTATTTTAGTAAGACCTTTCTTTTAAAACATATCATACATCTCTTGGAAGGATGTCTAATTTTTTTAGTATGAAGCCCTTAGTTGTAAGAAGTTTTTCTTTTGTAGAAAAGATTCTGTTGTGTGTTTTTCTTTTGAAATACTATCATACTTTTGAAAAAAGAAAACAATATTGTGGAATTTTTAAACATTATGTAGTGCATTTTCAAAAGCCAAAAATGTATATAAGTAAAATCTATGACGTAGTATTGAAGATTGCGTACTTTACTATACATAATACATAATTACATATGTAGTAGCATAGTCCCTTTCGGTAAATATATATGAATATGTACTACCCACGTTATTCTAAGTTTTGCATGAGTTGAGCTTTATTTTATGTTCTAGCCATTTTATGAATAGTAATAAAAAAATTATGTGGAGGATGGTAGCCAGAATCGGCCGAATATATATGGTCGTTCTCGTGTTACTTGTCAGTGCATGGTCTTTTAAAACTTTTTCCCAACGATGATGATACATAACTAACTTCAAAATAGCAGATGTAACACTCATCGATTTGGTGAGAAAGTTTGAGAGACACTTGTCAAACTTTCATCAAAAAGATTTCCAGTTTAGATCGTATACATATAATTATTTGTTATCACTTAGAACTTTAGTACCTGTATATTAAATCTTACTGAAGAATAGAAACAATGGGAACACCTAAAATGCAATACACATTAGAAGCTTACAAAAAAAAAATTCTGATAACAAGAGTATTGCTAATGATTATCTCTAAGGTTATGATCTACACATTTGTCCAAAAAAAAAGGTTATGATCTACACACTTTTTTTTTCTTTTTTTGTCAGTCTAAAAATTAATTAAGAGACAATATATAACCTTCTCAAAGAGTTTTTAAAAAGAAGGATACTATAGTCTAACAGATTAGATAATGCATGCTAATTAGTAATTGCCAAGAGAGGTATGTGAGGAGGAAACGTGTGAAACTTAGAAATTTCTAAATATAGTAAATCGATAAAGATTAAAACTGGTATTAATTTTCTGGTTGACTCTTCCCATTCTCAGTGCACTCTCCACTTCCTGTTTTATCACCGCCCATTTACTCTTTCTCCACACATCCTCTATCTTTCTCGTTAAATTTACAATTTTTTGGATAATTAATAGGAAGATCACATCTAAACATGTCACTATACATACCCTTTTTCAGACCATATATATAAATTATGGTAAGTTATATATAGGCAAAGCGAGGAGGAAACTTCGTTTCTTCACTAATTAATCAATTCCGAGTTTGAAAATGATGCAGCCTCGGGGAAAATGCATTGAAATTGACTAAACTCATGTCAATTGTGGGCACGAGATTGCCCTGTGCCACATCTTTGGTTCATGACAATGACTCTGGCAATTTCCCACGTCGTCTAAAGACTAATCTTGATCTTACTTTCCACCATAAATGTATAAATCATTTTTGTTTAAGAAATTTTTTTTTCTAAAAAACATTAAATAACTACAGAGCTAGCAAATTAATAGATCCGACTACTGTTGGAATTTTATAAAGTGTGGTTTTTAAGTCAATGTTTATTCATCTACTGTTGATGTTGAAAACTATGGTTTAATTAGATTCTTGGTCGTTGTGATTGTTTATGCATGATCTTTGATTTACGACCATCAGAAGCAAATCTATAAAGATCTTCTTCACGTGTTTGTTGTGTGTGGGACTCTATTGTCGATTTGATACTGAAGGATGGTGATGTTCAAGGCTCATAATAGCCGCATCCCGATCCCAAAGTCAACCAAAACCGTGACGAAGGTACCTAACTATATCAGTCTGAGATAACCAGATCTCCGATGTTTGGTTTGTGGAACCATAACAGTGTCTCTTCATTAGTATTTAAACTGCACTACAGAGTTTGTATAAACGAGAGATGATTGGTTGGTTTAGTTCGGTCTTGGATTGATTTGTTTTGGTCTAGTTGTGGTATGTAATTTCCGGTTAACTACAACTTTATCACAAAGTAAAAGGAGGAGATACGTAATAAGGAAACCAAGTGGGCTTTAAGACCACACATACAGTCAAACCTAGTTGATGCTGATTCGAGCTGGTTGCAAGAGTAAAAAGTAATTGATAACAAAACAAAGATCTTTAGATTTGTTAAACAATTGGTTAAACAAAAAATTGGGTTTCTTCTTAAATCAGTAATACATTTCTTCAAAATGATCAAATATAGAATGTAATCTTCCCTTTAATGTGTGTTGCTGCTCCTTAAAGATCAAACCTCACGTTCCATTTTCCTTTCAAGTTCGTGTTGAGAGTCCAGTTGTTTTCTCTAATCTGCATATACTGGGACCTGTAAGAAAGAGATAGGGGGCAACGCATTGTTTACAATCATATCCAAAGAAAGCGATTGCAACATGAGAGAGAGAGGGCATGATTCACATTTTCAGTACCTTGTCAAACATTTCAGTAGCCAACTCTGAGGCGTAAATCCTGATCTTTCTCAAACTTCCATAAGTTCAAATCAAATTCAGCAGCTCCTTTCGGGTTCCTCTGTCAGCAGCGCAAGATCACAAAACTCCTCTCAGTCCACTTTTAGTTTCAAAGACAATGAACAGACATAACTGATGAAGAAAGAAAGTTCTTGTTGTAGTATGAGAAAGAAAAAAAAACAAGAAGGGGGGAACCTGATTAAACTCCTGGTCAAAATCACATCTTCCTTTGATATTAAAGGTTACAAGCTGATCGGTTCTAACAGGAAACTTCTTTTTCCCACGGACAAAACCCCGAAGCTTTTGGCTTTTGTCGTAATGCAAGCCTACCCCAATGTTTGTTGAAGCCTATCATAGGCATTGAAAAATATTGGTTTCAAAGAGATGAAGAGAAGAAACACAAAATTTGAGATGGGCAAAGAAAACCTCATGGAAAAAGTGTCTTATCATCGCACAGAAGTAACTTGGCGCTCCAGCCCTTGTATCTAGCTCTCCATGAAGCTAATCAAACAACAAAGGAAGTAAGAAGAGAAAAACAATCTTAGCCAAACCAAAGCAAGCTAAAAACATCACTCACACGTCACTTGACAATCAAGTTTAAACTTTGAAGCACATCTAGTAAGGATTCTAAAAGCCAATCTATTTACTTGTCCACGTCTCAACTCCACATGTAAAGGAAGCTTATCTGATTAGAACCTTAAACCCTTTGATTGCAGACCATAAAAACCATCAAAGTTGTAACCTTTCAATATCAAGCAAGAGGCTTTTGACCAGGAAAGAAAACGAAGAAGCCAGTCAAACAAGAAATTACAAAGTTTTGAGAAGAACAGAGCATAACAGCACTAATTCGAAGGAGGCAGAGGAGGAAGCTGAAGCTACCTGTAAACGAGTTTTGGAGTTAACAGGGAGCTTCTCTTTGGCATGGATTCTCAGTGACCTGGAGTTTGCTGAGTACCTCAGAGAAGTCTCCATCTTCCCTTCCTTTTCTCTTTCACTAAATTGAATTCACTTGCGGAGCCACCACCAACCTTACCTAGTCGCTCGTTGGCTTATCGGTCCGGTTCGGTTTACAAATTTCCTGTCAAGCTAGAAACTAAACCAATTATGGTTTACAACATTCGGTTCGGATTTTACAGTTCTGCGATGTCAAACCAACCATTTCACATTTGAACCAATTAGAAGCCGCCACGTACGAACCAGTTACTTTTGATAGATGATTCTATTCAAATACTCAACAAATAATACCCGGTTATTTAGTGTACCGGAGTTGAAAATTTACATTCTTTTTTTTTTCTCTCTCTCTAGTTTCTCTCCTCTCTAATGATCTTTAGACAAATGTTGGGCTTGTGAAAAGCTTCAAGCTTCAAGCTTTCTCTCTATCAGTGTTGGGAAGAATCGTAGTTCACTTCTCTTTCTCTTCTGGGGGAGTCACCTGAAGCAGCTCTATGTTTAACTCAAACGTAGCTCCAGGCTGCAACAACAAACATACACGTTTCTCTTTATTCTATCAAACCCCCAAACATTAAACCACAATTTGTTAAGTAAAAAACATTAAAAAGGAGCTTTCCTCATATACAATTTGTAGGTTCTCACCGGTATCTCGTTCATTCCTCTCTGACCATAGCCAGCTTCAGGCGGAACAATCACCGTTCTCTGCAGCAAGGTCAAAAACACTACTACTACTTAAGACATTGTTCTCATAACTAACTAGAAGGCAAAAGAGTCTTTGTGAGTGTGTTGTTTTCTAACCTTGCCACCGACTTTCATTCCCTCAGTTATGTAATACATAGCAGGAGGAGGCTTTGGTGCAGCCTGTGCAGAGAACAACCCGTTTGGATTGTCCACAAACTCTCGTTTCCTCTCCTTCCCTGGAGTTGATCCCACCTTGAACTCATAGGGCTGTTGGAGAAGGAAGAAAGTAAGCCACCACACCCACCATCAAGGAGAAGAATGAATATACTTTGAAAATGTGATAGATGGGTTTAAGTAGGTAAACCTGAGCAATGCTACGATTCCCAGCCAAAAGCTTGGACTCTCTGGTGGAGATTGCAGTGATGCTTCTGTAACGGCAATCAAAATGCACCTAGATTGAGGAAAAACTGTAAAGGCGAGCACTTTGATTTCAAATATCAGTGTAAATCATCAAGAGGGAGGGGGTCTTTTCTCAACCTGAGCTGTTGATCCTATTGTGGCTACTGGACCTTTACCTTCCTCAATGTCATAGTACTTTAACCCTTCAGCTGCAAGAAACAGAGCAAACAATAACTTCAGCATATAGCATATGACTTGCAATCTCCATAAGCTGCTCTCGCAAGTAAAGCACATTCCTTTAAATAAAGAATTTCAAAAAAAAACTCTCAAGACCCAATTCACCAAGAGAGTCATCATCATAGTAAGAACCCTAATTGATTTTTTGCTCTGGACTCTGTTTTTCGAGTTCACTGAATTGCTAAGGAATGAGAGAGAGGGAGGGGACTTAACGGCTAGTGGAATACTCCTCGAGGGGGATGACTTTTCCTGCTCCGTCTCTCTCTGGCCTCCGAGGAGCTCGGCGGTAGAACGAAGAAGCTCGTCAACGGAAGCGAGCCGAGGAGAATAAGATTCGCGTCTCTTCTGGAAATAGGAGGAGACGAAGAAAAAGTGATGATTTGGTTTGTGTGACGAGGTTGATCTGCTGCGTCAGAGATTCGAGGAAGACGAGAGTGATGATCAGATGCACATATGTGTAAACTACTAATGGTAGCCATTGATGGAGAAGCAGAGAGTCAGAGAGAGAGAGAGAGCTGTCAGAGAGCTCGAGCGCCATATATCCATATCCCAACTCATTACCAGAAATGACATTTATACCCCCTACCGATAATACGTTCGCCGCCGTTTCGAAAGTCTTTACCGTTTTCTGAAAACAAGACAATAATTTTTAACGTATGATTAATTATGTTATTACAATGATGAAAAATATTACAAAGACGATTTTATAGTCGATAATCCTATCACCATATGAAAATACACGTCTGATTGTCTCGCTCTGAGTCGCCCAATGGATCATCCGTTTTATGAGATCCATATTCGATGATACGTTTTTGTATCACACTGAAAACTTTTTGTAACTATTTTTTTCTATAATATCGATAATCTGTATTTTCTGAGGTTTGAATCCTAGATTTCTAAATGTATAATTATTAATGAATTTTTAGTCAATATCTTTCCTTTGTTGTTTTCTGAAACACAAAACTTAATTTCCTTATTGGAATATGATTATGTCTCTATAAATACATACGCACTATAAAAATCAATCAATAGAAAGAAGAAAAAAAAAAGAGAAGATCATAACATCTTCCTCTCTACACAGTTGGATCATGATCGATAGCTTACCTTTTGATCTCCTCGGGGAGATTCTCTCCAAGTTGAATCCCAAAGCTGTGGCGATAATGCAATGCGTGGATAAATCTATCAGCTCCCACATATCCAACGATCCCTATTTCAAATCCCATGTCATGGGTTCGATGCCAAAGCGGTCTGATGATAGTATATCAGACTGCTACGAGTCCACGCCGTCTCTGTCCTCTGCGATGGAAGTAGTTGAGAAGGTGGATGTCATGAATGTGGATCATGATGATAAACCTAACTCTGGTCTAGGTATTATGATGAATTTGATTGGTAAATTCTCACCATATGCTCAGCAGCTGGTGAATAAAAAGGAAACGCGAGTTGAAAAAGATTGTTGATTGAAGATGTAAAGATGGATGTGCAATCTTCTTCTTCTTCTTACAAAAGAAGAAGAGTTTGAAGTCGTATGCATGCAACTAGTTTTGTTTTTTTCTTTTTTGGTCAAAATGTTAAAAAAAAAAAGTTAAGTCGCAGCTTGTTGTCTTTCAATGTTTTTATGTTTCCTCTTTCTCTCTGTTTTTTTTTTCTTTGAACTCGCCATATGTTTTTGTTACTTTTTGTTATGTTATAGTATATGCTTGTTCTCCTTTATCTACTACAAGGGATATTTGATTTTATTATAGTTGGACATAAGCCAATAGGCTATGGTTGTCGACATTATATAGCTCCGGAGAGAGAGTATTGAGAAGGACCTTGACTAACTTGTTCAAGCGATCTTGCCATTCTATATCATCTATGAACTCTTATATTGAATCTTTGGGAAAACAAAACGTACTCACAGTAAAACTTGCCATTTTAGACTCTGCTGCCAATGCAGTAGCTCTCTAATTTTGTAGATTACTTCATTCGGTGAAAACAAAACACGCACTCACAGTATCTTACAGATTGGGACCGAGACTCAGAACCGTGAAGAAAGAAAAAAATAAAAAAATCTTAATACACGTTCACCGCGACCAAAGTGACAAAATGTTGTTATGACAATAATAAAGCAAATGAATTCACAAGCACAGAACAGAGATACAGTACTCAGTAGGAAACCAAAACAAAGACAAACTTTACACATTACAAATAGTCTAAAGCTATTGTCTCATCCAGAAAAAAAAACCAGAATTTGGGAGAAAAAATTATAAGATTTTTCAAGGAAACAATCACAAGTTCATCAAAGCGAGGAAATATGGGAAAAAGAAAAAAAAAAGATAATATAATCAAATCATATACCGTGGCTGGCTAGAAGGAGTTCCAGTTATCTGACTTTTTCTTGGGGCTCTGATCATCAGAGGAGACTTTGAAGGGACCTGTGGAACCAAACGGGTCTGCATCATCAAACGAGTATCCATGGCTCCCACTGAAATCCTTTGTGCTATTCATCGAGTCGAATCTCGAAAGCGAGGGACCACCAAAGTCTCTGCTACTGTTGATTGAATCGAACCTGGAGAAGGCAGCTCCTCCAAAGTCTTTGGAGCTGTTGATAGAGTCGAACCGCGACAGTCTCTTCTGGCTGGGAGGAGGAGAAACCTGCGCCAGCTTCACTGGTGGTGTTGAAAGAGTCGAATCTTGAGAAGCTATCAAAGTTTCCGTCTCTGGCTACTGACTGCGTCGCTGTACCGAGGAGGAGAGTTCCCGAATCTCGAGAGTGGAGTGCTGGGAACTGAGTCATCAAATCCAAATGGGCTCTTTCTCTGACCGGTGAAACTTCTTGAACTTGGAGAATCTACTCCCCCTGAGTTTCCACCAAAATCGCCACCAGATCCAAAGTAATCTCCATCCTGCAAATGTCAATATTACAATCCTAAGCTTGGAAGAATGTGGATGAATAAATATATTCAGTTGAGATTATTGAATAGGCACTAACCTGGCTTTTTGATGCATCAAATCCCCAGACAGAATCCACATCATCGTTAGTGTCATCAAATGCACTTGCCCAATTGGAGTCATCAAAGAATTCAGAATTTTTTCCACGAGAATCTGGAGAAGGGATCTCAGTACCAGTCCTAGAGAGAGGACTGTCCCTAGGGGCTTCTGCCTGAATCATCTTCACTGTGAGTTAGTCCCATATTCACTCTCATGGTGGCGGTCTGGGGTTTCTGAAAAGGGTCCATAGTTCTCATCTAAATGGGTTGGTGAATCAGGTGGTCCACTGCCACCATCCACCGTACCGTTTTCCTTCTCACCAGACGAGTTTTGCTCTTTTGATTTGTCAAAAGTGATCTCATTGCCAAATCCTAACAATGGGAGGATTATCAGCCAACGTCCTTGTTATGTTCTTAGCTATATCTATCTAAATGTAACAGAATGATAAGGATAAACGGTTTCCGATTGTACCTTCATCTTCAAACTTATCCCATTCTTCATCCCAGAGAGCTGCCCCTTCTTGAATTCCAGGTTGCCAGCCTGTAAGTCACAACATTGAAGTTTACGATTTGTTTGTTTAGCAAAATACTTGTATTTTGCATTCATCTGCAGTGGAAGCAAGAAGTTAAAAGGCGAGAGGAGGGATCATATATAGTAGTACCAGCTGGAAGGTCTACAAGGGCCTTCGACTTAACCTCCACCCCATGTTTCTTGCAGCGTTCAGTCAAAGCCTTCATCAGCTCCTCTAGATCTGATTGTATCCTGTCAGCCCGGACCTAAATATGCCCAGTAAAGCATCAGTCAGGCATGCACAGTAGATAATTAATAATGTAGGCATCAGCATAAACGTAGAGACTAAGTACCTGAAGAAGACCATCAGCACTGCCACCTTGCTCCATGTTCACAATTGCTTGACTCAATTCCATCTTCCTCCCCTGGAATGGGTTAACAAAATTCCGTGAGAGTTCTATTACAAAATTAATCAAAGCCCTATAACCACAACTTTAATGTTTGGAAAAAAAAAGAAGCCTAATATTGGAGGAAAAAGCACATGGAAGAAAAATATATGGCTGGAATGTCTATTAGGTGTTGTGCCATTTTATGTGCCAGCCAAAGGAATTAGCCATACCTCAATCTCGCGGAACCTGGCCTCTTCAATAGTTAATTTTGACCCTAGTTCTGCAACTTGCTTATACTTCTCCTCGTACTTCTTTGCCAACGTTTCAGCCTGAAATAGAAATTGGTGCTGGAATAAGACAGAGATAGCCTCTAAGAACTGAGAAAAGTGCTTATTTACGTGAAATGCACCTCACGCTTGTCAGAGGAAGCCCTTTCAGAGATCTCATTTAATCTATTGTCACACCTGCTTTTGTATAAGACCTGACAGAGTGAGGAAAAATACAAGAAAAAATGACATTAAAAAGTGGCATCGTGAGACAGGAATCAACATTACTTCTAAGTTCTAACCAAATAACAAGAGTAATTTATAGTGGAGTACTCACAATATCCTGCATTTTTGTTCGGTAATATTCAAGTTTCTCCCTGGAGTCCATATATACATTTTTCTTTTCTTCAACCTACAGAGAATCAGAAAATAGAAACAATTGTTTCACAAGCATCCAAGAAAATGTACAGGGAATAGTAACTTATCCAAGCTTTGAAATTACTTTTCTATGCTGCATAATTAAAGAGAAAATGCAGATGATTACCTTTTCCCCATCAGTTGCTGTTTCTTGAAGATTTGAGCTCGCAGAATGCCCGTTACGTAGGTGACTGGCAAAAGGATCATCCAAAGCTGGCGCTTGATTCCTTTGCTGATTAGGTGCTACACCACTGCCAGGGTGAGGGCCTGGTGCAGGAACTGGTGGTCTCATGCCAGTTGGCGGAGTGATTGGCCGCGGACCCATCACTGGCTGTTGTACAAAACCTTGCAGTACAGAAATTTTACTTATAGCGAAGTATCAGGGAAAGGGAGAACATCACAAAAATGCATGAAATCTGAGCAATACCTTGACCAGATCCCCATCCCCATCCAGCATTTGCATAACCATGACTTGGTGCACCTGAGATAGATAACAGTGTTTCATCATACATGATGCTGCTTGGAAGTGATGTTGGAAGAGGACGGCCTTCTCTATACCGCTCCATCAAATACAATGAAATGCAGAACTCCCTCAGAGACAGCATAGTATCATTATCTTGATCAGATAACTCCCACACATGCTTCAATACCTCTGGAAGCGCGCAAAAAGAATATGTTAACTTACACAGTTCATAGCATAATCAGTTCCATATATTATTCAAGAAACATAAGCCCCAAGAGCGTAGCAATTAAATCTAACATAACAAAACGAGAAGAAAATTCAGAAAGATTCTTCAATGCATCTAATTTCAAGAGAGGTGACAGTTGAACGGAAAATTATATTCTTCATGTACATTGGACTGAAAGATCGAAGAGCCTTACCCCTGGGTAGCCTCCAGCTTAAAAACAGATTCCTTGCCTGCTCACCAGTTATTTTTCCATCCCTGTCACTATCAACTCCCATAAATACCTTTGTGTACTTTTGAACATCGGATGGTTTCATTTTTGGCCACGGAGGCTGGTTATTTCCAGCAGGAGCTGAATGGCCAGATCCAACATGCACTTGCATGTGGCAAACCGGATGATGGACCTTGAGAAGACACTGCAGGCGGCTGTAAGCTTGATGCTGGCCTTGGCTGCTGTGAGCTTGCTGCTGGCCTTGGCTGCTGAGGCTGGTTCCCTGCAGGCAGCATTGAGAACGTATTCTGCAGGGAGTCGAGAGCATTAGGCTTTACTGGAGGTTGAGTTCCAGCAGAAGCAGGAACAATAGCTGAACTGATTGAAGAACTACTCAGAGAGGGTTCTTGTTTTTGCTGGAAGGAGGAAAACATGTCACCTCCATTTCCAGATACAACCAGCGCTCTCGGATCAACTTGTGTTTGTGGTCTAAAGCCAGGAGAAGGTGCTGCTAAGCTGCCCCCTCCAAATCCTGACGAGTATCCGCTGGTGTTTCCAGCATACAAATTATTAAGATTGAGCGGTGAACTACCAGGACCAGGTGCACTGGTGGGAACAGCCTGAGGAGGACGAGTAGCACTACCAGCAGGAACTGGTTGAAATTGACCTGGTAAGGCATTTGGTCTATGTTCTGGACCAGCAGTTGGTCTAAGCGAAGTCATCCCAGACACTCCTTGGTTTGGTCTCACTTGCTGGTTTTGTTGAGGTGGATAATAATTCTGGTTGACATTCGCATTTGGAGCCCCTGGTCCTCTAAACCCCACATTCTGATGACCTGTTGAGCCGACCGGACCGGCAGCAGGATTAGGTTGGGGTGCAGGAATAGCTGAGAGATTAATTTTGGGCGGTGGTATTTTGGCAGCGGCAGGAGTATTGAGTGCTGCATTAACAATCTCAGGTGTCAGGTCTCTCTTGCTCTGTGCAACTGTAACAAGCCTCAGAGAATTATAAAAGTCTTGCCGACCAAGAAAACCACTGCGTGACCGATCAGAAAGCGACCATATCTACAAACGCAGGACACAACTGATCAGTAGATAGTTTTATATAGCAAAACGTCACTTAATAGAGCCCTCTAGGGAAAACATATTGTGAAGGAAAGGTTACATAGTAACACAAATCCTGACTGTTAACTTCTTATTCAGTTCATAGGGCTATTCTGAATCTCATAATAGAGCCACGCAATTCAAACGAAAGAATCAAAATTTACGGCGTTTTTGGAAAACCCAAATCAGATCTTTCTTCTGGAAACAATCAGAGATCGAAAAGGAGTGTTTTTTTTTTAATTAAAAACCTGGGCGAGAACTTGCTTGGGCAAGCCAGATCCTTGGAAAAAACCAACAGCTTCGGCTCCACTGATCCGACCATCTCCGTCCAGATCTGCTCTCTTGAAGTACGCCTCGAATTGATCCATGTTTGGATTCTGCCCCGCCATTTCTGGGATCACCCAAACCTTAGAGCGCTTCGAAATCGATCAAATCGTCTTCTTCTCGATGTTGAAGAGAGTCATCCTTTTGTGTGTGTGTGTTTTTTTTTTTGGAATGATTCTGTCGCTTTGCAAATAAATGGGCTTTTAAAAGCCCACTTTCTTCTCAAAGTACAATATTGGGCTTGCAATCTTGACTCCGCATCCAAATATTTGGAATTTTGGATATAATATTTAACAAACATTATTTAAAATTAAAATAAATATCTTAAATAGTAAATACTCCATTATGTATAAATAAGTATATAATTCTTATGTTTTGTTTTAAAATTTTAGATTTTACATTGGGTATATCCTGAATCTGAACGATATATGGTTACTTCGGGTATATCTGAACCGATCCAAACTGACATGTTATATCTGAATTTGATCCATACTTGTAAATTTACTAGAATAAGACTTAGGAAGTGTCACAAATAGAACTGAAATCCAAAAAATATGTCCGAGTCCGAATAGATACCTGAACTTCTAGACCTAGATATATCATTGGGTTGAGGTAACTTGTATTACCAAGTTTGATTTATAACTCTTTCTCATGATTTTTCGAAATCTACCAAAATCCCTAATTTTGTTTACTTTTTTCTTTTTAATTTTGGTGGCATCTCAGATCTATGAAGAAGTTCATATTAATCTTCAAAAGCATAGTGCAATCCACGGATTGACTCTCATTTCATATATTCAAATGAACCATAAGATAGATTTATATATATGTAACCACAAAATAAGTGTGATGTTTTTAATCTGGGATACTTAGACTTTGGTTGGTAACTTTGCAGACTAGCGTGTGAAACGCGATTCCGCAAATATTTTACCAATCAAATAAAAAGTTTGTATTTTTTACTGATAAAACATAAAGAAAAAATTCTTGAAGTAGAAAAATGAGTTTTAGTAGATTATGGTGGAAAATTTTACAAAATCAACATTTTCATATTGTTAAACTATATGTTAATGCTATCTTAAAATTTAAAAATACATAGAAATATTTTTTAATGATAAACAGTTATGTTGTAAATAAAGTTATATTATACTTTGTATACTATTAAATGTCAATCTATTATTAAAACATATTGAAAGATAAGCTATATATTTATAATAAAAACTAAAATATTTTTAATAAATATTAGTTGTTTTCATATTTTGTAATAATTAGTTTGATTATTAATATTTTTTCTATTATAATAAATCAAATAAAATAGTTTGATCGATTTAGTATGTGTTCCATTATTCCGCAAATTTTAAAAAAATTGTGCAACTTAATTATTTTTTCACAAATTAACCATTTTTCTGCAATTTCACGATTAATCAGTGGCTATCAATCGGAGTTTTAGCAACCCAAACTCGCTAAACCACCAGCTTGTGGTTCTTTTTACTTGTCTCCGATGCATGCGCCATTTTCTGTTTCACTCAATCAACAACCGAAACTTCTATGCAGGCGCCAGTCTCTTTATCGACTAATCTTTTTTTGAGCTACAACCACTAGAACTTGCAAGATTATGTTTCAAAATTTTAACTAAATATCGGGTAACAAATCACATACTTCTCAGGTTGCATTATAAATGCTGTTTATTTTATACATGTTAACAAAAATAATTTTTGTTTTGTTTTATGATAAGATTGATTTTACTAATTAGTAAATTAAAAGGACCGTGGATGAAACTATAATTTTAGCAAACACTGAGAATATAAACTACACCTATAAATAGTAGAAAAAACAAAAATAAACTACAGCTATAAATGAAACAAAATCTAAACTCTCTGAAAACAACACTTTTTGACGGTCCGAAAACAACACTTAATTTAAAATAAAATGAATATCAATACTATTAAAACTGGACCATGACCAACTGATAAAAAATATGTCCAATTTATTTTATAAGTTTATCTAGATGATTATCAAAATATATCATATAATCACCTTTAATTATATACAAATATAATTACAAAGAAAACATAAATATAATTATAAAATATAATATAAATATAAAAATTAAATTTTTGAAAACGAAATTAAAACAAAAATTAATCTGTTTTTGAAAGGGCGGGTCAAGAACTCTAGTTTGATATATAAGAGAGTAGATACTGCATCAATGTTCAAACGTAATTAAAGGAAAAAATCATTCGGTGTATATAGCATACTGGTCAACATATGTTCAAATGAAAGATTATCTATACTATTAAAGCAGAATCCCTACTAGGATTCTGCCTTTGATTTTCTAAGATAATTACAATTCCCTGCCATTAGCTTTTTCTTTGCTTTAATTACAATAAATAAATAAGGAAATATCCCTAACTAAAAAACAAACTAATTTATCAAAACCATCGACTATAACACATTCTCTAGGCCCATATAAAGCAAAACTGATAACAAAAATAACGTACATCAATGATAGAACAACGTTTCCGTTTACAAATTTATATCAAACCTTTAGCTTAATTCTTAAGTTTTTGTTTGTTGTGATGTTTTTTGTTTGATCGATTTTGCAAATTATACTCTAAATGAATATTAATTTTAACATTGTATTCAAAATAGCAAGGGGAACACGCCATATTTACACATCAAACTATAGTGTATCAATTATATACATTGTACTTTTAAAATGCTAGAAATAGTTAGTTTTTATCTATGTTTATGTAATGTTTCAGACTTGAGCAATAAACAATATTTTTTTTACTACATCGTTTGTAAATATATATATATATGTATATAATATCAAAAATATTTAATACAAAGAGAATAAAAAATTTGTTTGATACAATAAAGGGAAACACAATATATATTTTATAAAAGTAATAATGAAAATTTATTAAATTTAAAATGTTTGAAATGAAAATTCAGTACGTAAAATTAATATTATAAATATGTCTGAAATACCTTAATATGTAAATAAATATCTTAACAAACAATATATAAAATCCTTTAATTTAACATATAAATTTCCTTTCTAAAAAATTAACAAAATTATATCCCTCAGCAAAATATTTTCAAATATATTTTTAGCATTAAAAATTATATTAATTTTTAAGAAATTAAAAGTATTTTTAAAGTAATGAAAGAATGTATAAATAGACATATTATACAATATGATTCTCATATATGTATATTTATATAGGGCGTTAGATTAATTTTAGGAAACTAATAATATTAACAGATTATATATGTTAATATATGCTATATATGGGTTATATATAGGGTCTATTTGTTCAAGTTTGCATCTGATATGAAACCACCATATGAAACTCAAATTATAATAAAATATAAAATTATTAAGTTATAGATTCATAGATATATAAAAAATAATCAACCAGAAAATACCCGCACTTTGAATATACAAGGTATACATAAATAATTCCTATATATTTGTCAAAGAAAGATTTTGTTACCATAGTGAATCACGACAAATCTTCTACTACGATCAGTTATTATTCAAACTGGTGGAGTATTTTTATTCAAAATAAATGATATGATAGAGATTATATATACTTTTGCATTTTTTGTTACTGTGAGATTATATAGTTTACCCATACGTCCATATCATAATATATTTTTATCCCAAAATATTTATTAATTCTTTAAAAAAAAATTATTTATGTCAGTGCCAAAGATATAACTAATGGGATCATTCATTATCTTAATTTATGCAATACTCATATATCTATAATATTAAAGCAGAATCTTTGATAAGATTATGTCCTTAATTATTTGAGTTATTTATAGTGGCATGTTACTCACTTATATAAGTTTCTTTTATTTTTAAAAAATTGCGTAGAATAGTTTTAAGCAACAATCTATATCATTTAATATAAACGATTGTGCACATATTTCCAAATATAATTACAAGATTTTTTGCATTACGAAAAATAGATCTGAAAATATTCAAACAAATAAATAAAATAACTTATTTGCCGAATAACCAAAAAAGTAATTAGATTTTTAGTCAAAGGTTAGACAGAGATATAAGAGAAATGAGAAGAGATAATGTGTTTTTAGATAGTAAAATTGGGATTTTTGTATTTATAAAGGAGTTGACCAAAAAAGTATGTTTCCTAAATAAATCTATAATTTAGGTTCAATAAATCTATCATAGTTTGGATATGATTTGAGTCCAATACATTGTAGTTCTCTTTTTCATATTAAACGTTTTAGTATATGGGTTTCGAGTTCGGTTTCAATTTTGCAAAAAATTAATAATTATTTTCAAAAAATATTATTTTTTAGATATTGATCATCCTAAAACATATAAACAACTATTAAAAATATTACAAAATGCATTATAAAAAAAATTAATCATAAATTTTATATCATAAAATTAGATACTTAAAAATAAATAATCCCGCGTTTTTAAAATGCGGGTCAAAATCTAGTGTTCCTTTTAAAACTCTGACCAGTCAAAATACATTTCACATTACATATAATTGTCTTCTTTTTTTGACTAAACGTGGCATATAGTTGTATCACTATATATAGTCCAATCCAAACAAAGAAGACAAAACAGAACCAAAAAGTTCCAAAACTATTATAAGAATGACTATGACCATAAAAACTTTTGCTGTGTTTGTTCTTACTATCATTTTCATCCTATCTTCTGTTCATTGTCGACCAACTACTACAGGTATTCCAGGTATTGGTTATTCTTCATTTTATAATTACCAAAAAGATTATGTATTGTGTTTTTTATCTTAAAAGAACAAGATTTTGTACTGTTTTTAATGAATACATTTATATACATACTGGGTTACTAATTTGTATTTAATAAAATAGGTTATGGAGTAAAGCAGATGGATCGTCAATGTTTCAGTGGAAATATATGTCGTGGTGGAGTAGGCGACTGCATTTATTGGTGTAGAGATCATGGTTATTACTATGGCGGATGTCTTACTGATGCATGTTGTTGTCAGATTTAAATACAAGTGAAAGTCCAAAATAAAACAATTTAAAATCGATTTTTTTGGTATCTACTTGAAAAGCCGAACATCAATAAAGGTTGTTTTAGAGTTTCTGGTTGCATGTGATTCACTGATTTCACCGAAAGAATACTCACAAAACCAACAAAACAATTCTCTGAAAGATCAGTTTCTCTAACACCAAAGAATACATGACATTGAGTTCCCTCCATGATTGCAATGAGATTCCAGGGGTTGACCATAAAAATATAATCGAAACCCCTAGAATCTCACTCAAATACACTTATAAACAGATCCTATCTGCGTAACTTCTCATTCAATTCATAGGCTATTCCGAATCGCATATATAGACACAAAAAAGACAGACACAGCAAAGTAGAATCATCTTGTCGATGTTGAAGAAAGTCGCCACCATTGTATTTTTTTTGGAGTTACAGCTTAGACACGAGTTACAGCTTAGTTTCCAGCTTGTTGTTACCTCTGTGAATGTGTACCTTTAAAGCTATTCGTCCTCTCTTAACGTCTTTTCTATGAGACCACCAGGCACCAATAATATAATATGTAATGGGTTGGGTCAGGTAAATAAGCTTGAGATTGTGTCTTAGTCCAGTAAAGTATACAAGAAGATGCATGTGTTTCTGATCGGAAGACGATGCATGTGTTTTTTTTGCCGCCTTTGAAAACAATTGTTGCATAAAGAACAGTGAGAAGAGAAGCTCGAGGAGGATGATAAAGCAAACATTATCACATCGAATCCATTTCAATCTCACATGTAGAATAATTATGAGAATAAATAAAAAGTTATTTTCTCCGTTTCAAAAAATGTATGTTCTAGAGTTTTCACATTTTTAAAAAAACTACAAAAATTTTTTTGACAACAAATGTATTATTTTATGTGTTTAGCTATTTTCTATGATTTTAACCAATCAAAATTCAGTAAATATAATTAATATTTTTGAAATTTATATTTTGCTATTATTACATAAATTAAAAATATAAAATATGGATCTTTTATAAACAATTTTTTCTTCTAACACATGGATTCTAAAAATTTCAGATTACATGTCTATGGAGCAAAAAAGTAAATACAGTGATATTAGAATAATCTTGTCATTGTCTGGTCAACTTCTTATGACTTTGTCAAAAAGATCTAAAAACCTCAAATTAGTATCCATCAACCCTCAATTAACGGAATCCTTCAGCGAAGATAAAAAAATCTCAAATCAAGATTTGCAAATAAAATTTCAAAGATGTTTATCCATGATAGAGATGTGTAAAGATAGAATAATTTGCTTTATAATCTGAAAAAGTAAGAGACAATCACCTCAAGACCTTGATCCGTGAAAGGTGAAGTCGTTGGTAGATCTACCAAGTTGGAAGCATCGTTTATTGATTTGTTCTTTAATATTCTACCATCGATTTATTCTTCTTCAAGCAAGATTTATGAAATTCTAATATCGATTATGCAAGTTGAGTCATGACTTCTGAAACTTTCATCGTCCTTTTGAAGGATGATTGTCTGCAGTTTCTGAATTGGTTTTTGGTTTTTGTTTTTCTAAAAACTATTTTTCATCCAATCATGATTTTGAAAATATATAGGGAAACTACTTTTTTGCAAATAACTGTTTTTAATATAAAAACCAAAATCTAAGTTTTTGTGGTTTTTTTTTTGCCGGCGTCCATCTTCAAGATCAAGTGGTAGTCGGTCTTGAGACGTTTCTAAAAAACGCTATGTCCGACTGGATCTAATCTATATGGAAAAAAATACCCGGTAGTCGGTCTTGAGACGTTCCTAAGTTTTTTGTGGTTTCTTTTTCACTTACGATGGTTTTCCATTTTTTTAAAAAAATTGTTTATGTTATATTTATGAATTAATGTAAGAAAAAGTAAAAATGATAATTACTATAAAAAATAAGGTTAAGAATAATATGCTTACTATTGGTAATTTATGAAACTTCGTGACACATTATTTTAATAATTTTTATTTTGTTTTAAATAACAACAATTTAACTTCTACTTAAATTGTTTAAAATATCATGTTAACTTTTTAAAGATATCAGACCAAAAAAACCATTAATCAAATTTTTGAAAAACCAAAAAGGCAAAAACTAACATACATCTAACAATAAACTGATGTAAATACGAATTAATTCAGATAAAATTTGAAAATTATCAATAATATAAATTTATTTATTTATTTATTTAAAGTTAGTCATAACAAGATCTTAGATTTTTATTTTATTTTGAGAAATTAGCTTTTATTATTTTATTATTTGATACCTATAGTTTATATTTTGTATTCATTTGGTTTTACTTAAATAACTAGGAAAATAACTAGTATTTTATTTTAAAATCTCATATTATAAAATAAATTCCCTATTCTTTTAAATTTTATCCAGTATTAAATAATATTAGAAATATATATTTTTTAAATTACTAAGTATAAATTTTCAAAATTTTCTATATTAGATTCAAGATTTTGTCACGATATATACTATTAAGCAGAATATGTACTAGGATTCTGCCCATAGTTTTCAAGTTATTTACATACCAATGTCGTTCCTTATTTTTTGAACAATTAAGAAACTGCCAGCATTTATTTAACCAATCATTTGTAATGAATTCTTACAACCAAACACATTCAAGCAGCAATTTCTTTAGTTTTTGAAAATTTTAAAAATAAGTCCGGCAAATTTTTATTTTTTTTGTCATCAGCATACAACAACACTCTTATCCGAACTCTGAAAACAAGTAGACACCGAGTTCTGAACCCAGATTATTTGGATCAAATGGTAAAGTATTTTACCACTAGGTGGCACATTCCCGGCATATTTTATTTAACCAGCGAATTTTAATAATTGTACTAACATGATTACTTAAGGAGCTCTTATATTACAATTGTATTAAAAAATCTATTCATACTTTAAACCACAAAAATCTAAAAATTACACAAACCGTAAATCCTAAAAAGTACATACAAACTTTCAATTCAATAAATTTAAATGGTGTTCAATACATTAAAACTTAGACTTATTCAGATAATAATATCTAAAAAGTTAAGAAATTTTCAACTTAGTGTTAAATGGAACATATATATAATACAAATCTTAGTATAAGAAATGACAATATTGTAATTTTAACTTACAGTTATATATATTATATTATTTTACATCAAATACAATTAAATTTTCAAATTAATTCCTTTATTAATTACGGTTGTATTCCAAGTATATTCTTAAAGAAACTGATTTTTTAAGATTCTTAATCTACTTGATATTTTTAATTATATTTCAGTTATTATAATGCTAGATATTGAAAATCTACACTATTTTAAAATCTTGGTTACCCAGCGACGATATCATTCAACTCGAAAATATAAACTAAATTATATATCCAAGCATGAAAGAGGGAGTGAACACAATATATGCTATGTTTATATTGTGTTGAATATTAGTGTTTTGAATTTAATAATTAGGCATTTACTATTTCATACCATCCTCCTATATATGATAATTGAATGTTGAATATAATTGATTATGTTTCCATAATATTAGGCATATACAAGCCCACTTGTGAAACCCATTCCAAATGTTTTTAATCTGTTTTAATCATATAAACAAATAAATTACATAAAAATACTGTACAATTAAATTTATATTTATATTTTAAACTCTTATAAATTTATTTCTCTGTGTATAAATATACAATATTTTACATCATGTCTAGCATATATGAATATTTTCAAAAAAATATACAATCATCACAATTGTAAATAGATTAGATCATTTTGTATAAAACACACTTAATTTTATCATTAAAAATATTTTTGAAATTTTGAAAATGAAATAAATCCCGCATTTTTAAATCATGGGTCAAATCCTAGTCTATATATTAAATGAAAGATTATATTCCTTTTAAAACTCTTGACCAGTATAGTGTTATATATAATGGTCTTCTCACTATATATATAATTAATCCAAACAAAGAAGACAAAACAGAACAAAAGATTAGGAGATCACTATAAAAATGGCTATCACCATAAAATGTTTAGTGGCATTTGTTTTTACTGCCCTCTTCATTGTATTTTCCGTTCATTGTATACCGACTACTGCAAGTATTCCAGGTATTCGTTTATTCTTTATTTTATAAGTAAGAAAAGATTTAGTATTGTGTTTATTCTTTATTTTATAAGTAAGAAAAGATTTAGTATTTTGTTTCATTTTAATAAAACAGGTTATGGAGTAAAGCAGATGGGTCCACCATGTGTCAATGGAGGTATATGTCGTCTTGGAGGAGCAGGCGCCTGCCATTTTTATTGTAGAGATCATGGTTATTACTTTGCCGTATGTACTAATGATTTAAGTTGTTGTTGTACGAAAGTATTTGCATAAATAAATCCATAAATATAAAATATCTATACCCGAATCTAGAAAGAAAACCAAAGTTGCAGAGACGAGACACTCTTTTCTAAATTATGTAAACGTCTCATAGTATTACAATTTACATGGCTTTCTAAAATCTCAGGATATAATTGCATGTGTTTCTATCTCCCATCACTAGATAACAAAATCTATCAATTCTAAAATCTTCAGTTGATGATTCTTGTTGACCATATGGGCTATAAAAGAACCACCCTCCTTTTCATTTGATACACAAAAAAAGTAATCGATTCATCTTTCAAAAGGGGTTTGCAGAGACGAGACATCTTTTCTTTAGTTCTGTAAACATCTCGTAGTATTACAGATTTACAGTTTACATGGCTTTCCAAAATCTAAGGATATAACTGTCTGTGTTTCTGTCTTCCATCACTAGATAACATAATCTATTCAACCTATTTTGTGTTGTACTTTCGGTCACAAAAAAATAATAATAAGAGCATGTAAAAGATGAGTCGATTACATAATGAGTGGATTTGGAAATCTAAACTAAATCTAGTGTTATTAGTTATATGCTTTTAAAATATGTATTTCAATCATGTGTTATTGGTTTAATGATTAAAAAATTATAATTCAAATCAAGTGTTATTCAAAATCAGTTTCAAAAAAAAATCAAGTGTTATTCCATCATACGAATTTATTAGTAAATTTTATGTTACAATGGATTTGAATGGATTTACATGCATTTCTTTGTTAAAATACAAATGATCAAATCCGAGGAAAAACCTCCGGATTTGTAAATACTAATCCGAAAAAATTGAAAATCTGTATATTTTATTTGGATCTATAAATACTGCATAGATTTCTAAATCAATCAAAATATATAAATCAGTAACATGTTACAAATAAATTATAACTGATTTTTTGTGTGCTTAATTTTCCATAATAATGAAACTAATATCATAAAATAAAATAAATATTCTTTTTTACTTTGTCAACAAAATTCAAGTAGAATTTATAACAAAGGAATAATATTTGACTTGTGGGTCCATTTATCAAATCCTAAAACCGAAAATCGGGTTTGGTCCAAATATCTAATTTTGTATTCTAACTAGGATTGGCCCACGCATAGCACGGATATACTTTACGTATATATTATTGTAAGTTTCATTTGCATGTGTTTTATGTTGTTAGAGATGTATAATAACATTTATGGTTTTTAAGAATGTTTGGACGTGGAGTTATTATATATATGCTAACATTTATTATATTTGTTTTTGATGCTGTGTATAACAATGTTATCACATTGCAGGTGATCATTTTTTTTTTTTTTGATAACCGAATATTCTACTAGGGGTAGAAGTTTGGGTATCCCGTACGGGTTCGGATCGGGTATTTCGGATTTGCGGGTATTTCGGTATAGGGATATAGAACCCGTTCGGATATTTTTGTACTTCGGGTCGGGTTCGGGTATTTTTAATTCGAGTTCGGTTATTTCGGATCGGGTTCGGATATTTAGATTTTATAAGAAATAAAAATAAATTTTTCATTTTTAAGTTTCTTGTATTTAAAAATATAGATTTTACTTAACTGATTTTTCTATTTTTTATAGATTGAATGATTAATAAATTTGAAGATAACATTTCAAAAATGAAAATATTAATTTGGCTATTGTTTTAAAACTTTGGATGTAATTTTTGTTAATACATGAAACAAAAAGTTTGACATGCATTTTAAATAAATATCAAATTATTTTCTTCATAATTATATATATACTATATGATCTTAAAGTATGTGTAACATCAATATAAATATTTTAAATAAAATGAGAGATGTAAACTAGAAAAATATGGGTAGACATACATATGTTCGGATATCCATTCGGGTTCGGGTATTACCCGTTCGACTTCGAATATCCAGTCTCTCATAAGTTAATATCCGTTCGGATATTTTGCTACTTCTGTTCAGATTTCGGTTCGAGTTTTTCGGGTCGGGTTCGGGTGCCACTTCGGATATCGGATAAAGTGTCCACCCCTAATCCTGACCCCACCGTAGTGGTCCAGACTAGAGACCGAAGCAAGCAAGGACACTGCCAGGACGTCACCATGTGGCTTATCGTGAACGGTCTTCGGTTTCGGGCGCTGGAGGACCGCATGTAAATCCCCCAGTGGTCGGGTTCCTGAATCCAGATAGCGGAATTCACAGCTGTAAACCCTTTACCACCTGAGTTAGAAGCCTCGGTTGATCATTTATTTTTTTCTTTCAACTCTTTTATCGTAATATATTGCAAATCCATGTTTCTGATTGTGTTTTTACCTCTAATTTTCTTTGCGGTTCTCCAATCTTGACTGTAAAGGAAAACATATGATGAAAGCCACAGAAGAGCAACTTAGGATTGCATCTAATAGCTTAATAAGCTGTGCAACAGTATGATGATTTGTGCTCTCTGTTTTAAGATATATGACTTTTCTTTTTTTCTTTTTACTTGGGAAAGCACCAACTTAAGTACATAATTTTAATAAAGATACGACTTTTCTTTGCTTACTTGAGAAAGCATTAACTTAAGTACACAATTTTGATACGCAATATGAAAGTGATCGAATATGTTCCATGACTAGCTGCAAGTCCACGCTAAGTGGGCTTCCTAAAGGCCATGAGTTCAGGTAATATTTGCCCGCCCTCACAAGTTTCTAATTCAGATACATGACAAAAGAGATATATGTTGGAAACTTAAAAACTAATTAGATCTTTTTTCTTTTGTTATCAAAAATTAGTTAGATATAACAAGTAAAATAATAAATATTTAGTGAAAATACTTAATTAACTTCAACTTGGTAAAATAAATATTTAGCAAATAGCAAAATAGCTAGTTAATTGTATATTAGATAATCTAAAATACATAAATTTCAAAAACAAATAGAAAATCACAAAAAAACTATTTATAATATTGTTCTTCAAATTTCTTAAGAATTCACTTACTAGTTTTATGATCCTTCTGAAGATAAAGTATTTAAGAAATACGACTACAATGAAACTCCAACAAATTGCCACATCTTTGACATAGCAAAGAATGTTACTATTTTAAGAAGATGAAAAAAATTATTATATTCCTTCAAACAAGATGATAATGAAAACAAACACAAACATTTGCATTTTCCTTCTCGGAAATCAATTTTACTTTATATTTAAATTTCAATTGATACTTTGTTACAACCATCAATTTTTATTCTATTTTATTAAATCGATCGGTCACAACTATTTATGGTATTTCCATTGATTTCAACAACTTCAAACCAAAGTAATACACTGCGGTCACTAACAACTATCAAATAGATCAGAAAAATATCATTCTCTTTCAACATATATTCATTTTTATATTGTGTTCTTCATGCGAGAGTTTTTAAATAAAAACCAGTGCGTTTTAGAGAGTTAAGCATCATGTTTAAGGAGAACGTCACATATTCATACAGCGCAAAAACAACTAAACACTAGTACTATATTTTCTCTGCCAAGATTGAGAAGCGTGCTTTGTAAGTTTTGTAACATATTGCCATAACTGTAAGAAAGAGAAATGAATGGGGGTTCTACAGAAGCCCACTGATTATCCATCGTCACAATAGTGGATACAAAACTATCACCGTTCTCTCTCAACAACCCAGAACTGCACGTCGTTTTCAAATCTCAGCTTCCCCTATTAAAACCCAACGAGCGCCAAAACAAGAGAAAACTCGTCAAATTTTCCCGCCCATTTATCACTAATCCTCAAACCTCACTTCTCTTCTTCCTCTTCCCTCACCGGTCCTCCGAAGAACCTCAACGACGAAGAAATGGTTTCCGCAACCACCAATTCGGAATCGAAACAAACCAAAACCCCCAAAAACGTCTACCAAATCGGGGGCCTCCAAGTCGAGTTCCCTTACCAGCCCTACGGGACCCAGCTCGCCTTCATGAGCCGCGTCATCTCCACGCTCGATCGCGCACAGAGAGACGGACACTGCCACGCGCTGCTCGAGTCTCCCACCGGCACGGGAAAATCCCTCTCCCTGCTCTGCTCGGTGCTCGCTTGGCAGCAGAACTACAAATCGCGGCTTCTGAAAGGGAACCTTGTCGCATTCTTCCAAAGCTGCGCCCGAAGCAGCCGCCGATCCGTTGAATCACGGAGGCGGGTTCATTCCCGAAACGCAGCCATCAGGTTCGTGGTTTAATTTTGATCGATCGATCGCATGTATTGATTAGGGTTTTAGATCGGGGAAGATGAACCGGTATTAATTTACAATTTTCCGGTTAAGCTCTGGTTTATTGCTAATTGAATCGGTTTTAATTTTTGATTTCTGGTTAATGTATGAATAGATACACCTATGCCTAGCAATAAGGAACCAGCTGAAGCTGCAACTAAGAAGAAACCCAAAGTTCCTACCATATACTATGCTTCGTAAGCAGCATTACAATACTAAATTGCTCCCTTGATAATTCTATGTATTTATATTATTATTAATTGTTTTTGTTTTGTAGACGAACTCATTCTCAGATTACACAAGCCATTCGTGAGTATAAGAAGACTGGTTACAGAGTTCCCATGGCTGTATTGGTATGTTCAAATTTTGATTTTGCTCTCTATTAGGCTTTGTTTTACTTATGGTTAATTAATCAAGATGATTTGTGTTTTTTCACATCGTCGTCGTTGTAAGGCTTCAAGAAAGCATTACTGCACTAATCGTCATGTACATGGGAAAGAGAATGTAGATGAAGAATGGTAACTCTTCATCCACATTCATATCATTGCACCATTTTTTTTTTCATTTACTGCATAACGTCGATGCTAAACGTGTATTCTTTTGTCTAGTCGGTTGCTTCTAAAAGATAAGACAAACATACAATGTGCTGAGTTCAAGTGAGTTTTTTTTTTCTTCTGATGATATAAGTTCTTTGTTTTTTCCTCTTTTGTTGTTAGCTTTTTAAATCATGTAATCGTTTTCCTTTAACTTCAGGAACGTTAGTAAAATCACAGCTCACCCATCACTTCAGCAGAGAGGTCACAATGAGATTCACGATATTGAAGATCTTGTCAAAGTTGGGAAAAGTGTTAGAGGTGAGACTTGGTTTCATTTTTAATTATAAGTTAACTGTATCTGTCTATTTCTTAATCTCAGATAGTTTTTTTTTTGTAGGCTGTCCATATTATGCTGCCTGGTCATTGGCGGAGAATGCAGAACTGGTTTTTTGCCCTTATTCATACATAGTTAATCCTGTCATTCGAGCAGGAGTTGAAGTAGATCTGAAAGGAGCTATTATAATATTTGATGAAGCACAGTAAGCTTCAGAACCTCTCTGTAGGTTTAGTAATATTTGCACTTATATGTGATTAACGTTAGTTGGCAACAAGTTTCTGATGTTGGTGGTAAGTCTGTTGACTAAACACTTTCCCTGTCCACAGCAATATGGAAGACATTGCTCGTGAAGCAGGAAGCATTAACTTGGACGAAGAGACTCTTTTCAGTATAAACTCAAACTATCTCTAGCTCTTATTCATGTTTCTGTTCACCTGACTTTTACTTAATGTGGCTTTATGTTATACAGAATTGCAGAGTGAACTGGAACAGATGAGCGTGGCCCAGCCAATGATATATCAACCCTTATGTGAAGTAGTAGAGGTAATTCATTTGTTGCAAAATAATATTCAGAGGTACAACTGATGACTGCTTTTAATATTCAGTGTTTTATGGATTTAGGGATTGATAAGCTGGATTGGGAGAAAAAAGGATTCTCTAGAAAAACGTGATTTTCAGCACTATTTCTCTAGGTAGGTTGAAAGTCTTCTTCCGATCATCTCTTTACTTTATTAATTTGAAAACTGTATCTATATTCTTGGTTTCTTATTTTCCATGAGAAATGTTTTGTTGCAAGTGTGATTAATTAGAAAGCAGGCATATTTATATGCATTACTCTTCATAAAACTTTTGGCTGTTTTTCATCCAACAGCTGGACTGGAGATAAAGCTTTAAAAGAGCTCGAGGAATCTAATATTAGTCGGGAGTGCTTCCCAATCTTATTGAATTGCTTTACAAAGGTAAGTCAGTTCTTCTCTGTTTTCTGGATTGGCTCACAGGCCTTTATACTATACTTGAACGTGATATTGTGTTTACTGCTTCAAGGCGATCAGAACATCAAAGGAAGCAGAAATGGAATCAGATATGCTTCATTTAAGTGGGATCTCTGTTTTGACACTAGAAGGTTTTCTTGCGTCTTACTCTTAACTAAATTTATTAAGCATTGTTCTTTGTATTATCATTTTAAGGATGCGAGAGCTTATTGCCCAACCTTCATGCAGAGTTGTTCGCTTCACTTACATACTTCTTTTCAAGAAATGGAAGTCACATCTTAGATTACCAACTGGGTTTACAACGATTCACTAAAAGAGGTAGAAGTGACTTCTGAATTCTGAGAGATCTATTTAGTGGAATTTGTTGAAGTTTTACCCGTCTTAGAAACAAAAGGTGTTCATTTTTGGTCTGGTGGGATGCAGGAGATTCTTCTGGTACCTGGACGCATACTTTCAGCTTGTGGTGTATGAATCCGTCCGTTGTTTTCAAAGACTTAGCTGATCTTTCTTTATCCATCATTTTAACATCCGGGTAAGTACTATCCTGACTATCGCTTCTGCAAAATATTAGGTCACCCTTTTCAAATTCACTTACACCTTTTTCGTCTGGACCTTAAAGTAAGAACTTCTTGTTAATTTCTGCAAAGAATATGAATTTTTGAAGAAAACCACGACGTCATCAGTGTACAATGGATCACACTTATCTTTTTAGTTAGTTTGATCACATTTTTTGTTGCGGTCTTATATGTATCTCAACATTATATTTATGCATAGCATTCTACTCTTCACCTTACCCCCATGGGCTAGGGGCTTGCTAGATTTTTATTGTTTCTTGAGCCATCTCTTTGAGTAGTAATTAAGATTTGAGTTTTTTTTGGTTGTGGAATATAGGACTTTGTCACCAATGAATTCTTTCTCATCTGAACTTGGGATGCAGTTTGGCACTTGTTTAGAAGCTCCACATGTGATTGATATTAATCTGCAGGTTGTGACTAAATCCCTCCACTTAGGCAACGGTTTCCAGAACTGAATATATGATTTAACCGCCTCTTTGTTCCAGGTGTGGGCTGGTGCAATCTCCAATGGTCCTGGTAATTATCCCCTAAATGGAAGTTATAAAACAGCTGATTCATACTCATTCCAGGTACTGTGTAAATCTTTTGTTTTGGTACTGAGATGCATTGTTTTCGTCTATTGACACGATCCTCTACTTTTCTTTGAAGGATGCGCTAGGGAAATCGTTGGAAGAAGTTTGCACTATTGTTCCAGGTGGCTCTCTTGTATTCTTTCCAAGCTATAAGTTGATGGAAAAGCTCTGCACTCGTTGGCGTGAAACTGGTCAATGGTCTCGGCTCTGCTTGAAGAAGGACCTCTTTGTTGGTGGGTAACTTTTACCTTCGCTGATTATGTGGAAACTATTCCAAAAAAAAATCGATCATATATAGTGATTCATTTTGTTTTCTTGTCTAAAACCTCAAATAAATTATCCTTGCAGAGCCGAGAGGAGGAGCCCAGGATGAATTTGATTCTGTTCTGAAGGGTTATTATGATTCTATACGCGGGAAGAACCGATTGACTAGGAAGAAATAGAAGATTGAAGAAAGCGGGGCTAGTTAAAACTGAGGCTCAGGATGATTCCAAGAAAGGAGCTGCATTTTTTGCAGTTTGTAGAGGAAAGGTTTGTCATTTTTTTTGGTTTCTATAATTGGTGTACAATTAAAGTGAGCTATACGATCCTAAGATATAGGTGTAAATGGATTGAGATATGAGTTACTCTACACGTTTCTCACAGGTTTCAGAAGGAATTGACTTTGCTGATGACAACGCCAGGGCGGTCGTATCCTTTTCAACTGCATTGTCTTGGTATTTTGTTTAATCATTTACTGTAACCCTTTGCTGCGGCTTTAGGAAAATTTGGTGAATGAATGGCCTGTTAACCTTGATGATTAAATTAAACACAGATAATTGTTGGCATTCCGTTTCCAAACTTGTAAGATTTCTATTTCCCTTTTAAAATTGTCAGCTTTGTTTTCTGATCTTCTTCAGAGTACTGTTTTCTAACTAGTCACTTTATTGATAGGCATGATCTTCAAGTCGGACTAAAGAAAAAATATAATGATACGTATAAATCATCTAAGAACCTTCTTGGAGGGAGTGATTGGTATTGCCAACAAGCCTATCGTGCTTTGAATCAAGCAGCAGGTTTGATGTGATAACCTTGCATTTTGTCACTTGGTTCCAGTCAATTTTAACTCTGTAACAGGCCTATTCATCAATGTATTTTTCTTTCCAGGGCGATGTATCCGGCATAGGTTTGATTATGGGGCCATCATATTTTTGGGTACATATAAGATTTCAATGGATAGTCACTGCTCAACACTATTAAAACATGCTGTTCTCTTCAGCTATGAGAATTTTGCCTTTGTTTTGATGTCCAGATGAGCGATACAGAGAACAAAGGAACAGAGCGTCTATTTCAAAGTGGCTAAGGCAGTCTATCAAACTGTATGATAATTTTGAAGAAGTCAATGGAAGGGTTAAGATCTTTTTTCAACGGTGCCAAGGTTCAAACCATCTTAGTCCCTTCCGAGAAACTTTATTACATAACCTATTAAAGTTCGAGAATTGCATGCAGGAACGAGTCGACAGTAAGATGTTAGGGTCCCAGGATCACACTGTTGAACATAATGTTTCTTCGGAAAACCTAAGAAAGGAATGCATAAAGACGGAAAATCAGTTTCAGAAAGAATGCGATCATGCAGAACCTAAAAGTACATTCTATAAGCAAATATGTTTTCTGGTCTGCGTTGTTTTCCTCATGAATTTGTTTTTGGTTTTCTTATTGATCATGAACGTTTGTGCAGGATATCGCAGGCAAGAAGGTGTGGTGAAAGTGGAGGACTATACAAGTTCGTAATGCAAAATATCATTTTATGACTGAAGACTGGAAATCCAAAAATAGCTGAAGGCTCTAGATCCATGCGGCTTTCTGGTGTGAACTATGGAACCTCCATTTCTCAGTCATCATCTGTAGGTGACATACCTACTCAAACATTCATTCAAGTTAAAGAGGAAGAAGTCATTGACCTTGAGTGTGAGGTCCAACCTGAGCCTGGGTAAATATATCAGACAAGTTTTGCTTAATACTTACCTTACCTGGAATTTTATAAGGATTCAAACCATATACGTATAATGAAGGAATAGATTGTCTTAAGGTAGCTTCAACTCAAGAACTAGCATTTCATTGTGAATTTTTATTACAATACTGCAGAATGTAAGTTTATATTATACATATGTTTCTGCAAACTTAAAAACTCTCATGTGCAGGTGTTGTGAGGCGTCGTCGGTAACCAATTGTGATGAAGATCCAGAAACATCATTTGTTAAGGAAATCTCTGGTATGTTCAGAGGTATTTCTGGAGCCAGTCCAATGTTCTTGCTCGAAGAATGAGAGCTCTAGCCCAGCAACAAGTCTGAGATCCCCGAGGTCTCCTGATGAATTCCTGAAGCAGCGTAAATCTACTGGAAACTTAAGAAAATCTCCTCTTGGAGCAGAGTCACCTTTGAACATGAGTGTAAATTCCCATGCTTTGAAGAGAAGAAAATTTACAAGCTCTCCAGTCATTGACCTTGAAGAAGAAGAAAACAGTAGTGCTCCTAGTACTAGACCCACAGATCACACAAGTTTGCACCAGAAGAATTGAATTTGGGTTAGGGAGTACCGAAGTCAAGATCACAAAACGACAATGTATATGCTTTTCCGGAAGTGAATCAGAGAGTGATGAAGATATCTTGTTCACTCTGCAGAAGTTCTTTAGGTCACCCTGAAAACCACTCACATCCCAAATGCGTGTTGACTTCGTCTTCCAAAACGTATTTGCTGTCTCTCCTGAAAGAAACGCTAGGGAACCGGTCCTGAAGAAATGCCAACAAGTGTTTCAGTTGTCATGACAGATTGCGCATTAGTTAATCAGAGACTCTGCAGAAGTTCTGAAAGCGCAAAAGGTCAAGGCATTTGGTGCCAGCAAGATGGATGTGTTTTCAATACTATCTTTTGCCCTTTCTGTAGTATCCCAAATACGTGTCTCGGAGTGCAAGTTAAGGCTACTGATTCATCAAATGTCCAGTTTCTGAGCAAAGTAAGCCGGCTTTAGTAGTAATTCTTCATAATGATTTGGTCCATGTTGTGTTGACCTCTGCTAATATCAGGATCTTTACTTGTTGGCAGATTTTGTTCTTTGCTGATCAAGTAGATGTGACAGAAGATGATCCAAGCAAGGAAACAGCGTTAAAGCATGAGGTATTCTCGCCCACGCCATACTCTTATATAAGAGAAGCAATCTGATGTTTCAGTTGGGAATAAGATGGAGATTACAATTTTGAGACTGAACTAAGATGAGTTTAATGCTTTCAATGACAAAGTCTAGCATCTTATATTATGAGTTTAAATATAGTTTTGTTTGTGTTAAAAAAAAATATATAGTTTTGTATCTTGATTTCATTTTTTAGGAATAAACAACAATCTTCTATTGGTTTTGTAGGGATCTCCTGATGTCACTAAGACAGAAGCCGGACAAGAAGTGATGTGTTCAAGTCGATAGAGAGATTTGCATACTCCCCAACGCAGCAGCAAAGTTCGGGAGGATGGAGAAGTACAAAATCAAAGGTCTGTGGAAGACTCTGTTTACTGGTAGTCTAGTTCCGTAACCTTAATATTAATCATCTTTCTTTCGTCCTGTGTGCAGTTGAGACTACCGAGACGCAGTTAGCCAACAAGCAAGACTGCCTAGAAAAAAGGATGTTATTCCCGCATTGGCATGCTGAGCCCGTTTGATTCACAAATGAGAGGGTAGTCAAGTCAAGAAAGCCAAACCGGCATCAAGCTTCTCCTTGCAACTGATGGCAACCAATGAACTTTGCATCTGTGGTTGAAGAAAGATTTTGGCTTTTGCATCTGAACATTGCCAGCTTTTGTTCGGTACTTAGCTTTGTGTTTAGGTCATGGCAATCCCACAACTCATGGTGAATTGGTCATATATACATAACATACATAATTTATTGGGTTATTAAATTTGTTTTCCATCTCTTATGAATGTAAATAATTATATATCTGAATATCTCGTTAGTAATGAAAGTGTCATTTTTATTTTTGAGAATAGTATCTTTTTCATATGAACACTTTCTTTACTTAAAATCCCACGCACGTCTAGGGAATGCAGGTACCGTGCGGTCATATGAACTGACATGCATGTTTTTTCCTTAGCCGTTCAAAACATTTCCCATTTGCTTTCGAGAATGTTGTAGTATAGAAAACCTATTGAATCCCAGTGTCTTTTTTTGCACATTTTCTTTGTTTCTAATCCTCTGTATCAAATGTGGGCATATCAATTTGCGAAACAAAAAAATATACTATAAAACACTTGTTAAAGACACACAAAACACATACATAATAATATCATTTTAATTAACATAACGAAATGTATTTCTTGGTCTTGTAGAAACATGAAGAAGAGAAAGAGTGGAGACTAGAGATTTTCATCATTCTTTGTTTTTTTTTTATGTCACAGTCTATACGAATTGAACTCTCCAGAAAGCTCCCCTCTGCTCAACAAATGCTCAATCCCTGAAACCACCACAAGTCGATCACCTCATCAGATAAGATTAAACATAAAAATCAAACCGAACAAGACCTAAAATCAAATCAACTATCACGCTAATATTGTACTCAGAAAACGTAAACCGGAGCGAAACATAACAGATTACAAACCAAACCGAACTTTTAAACACACAAATAAATGAATTGGTGTAAAATCATATGGAATAAGTATTTGAGTACTTACCTAAGTCAGGACTGGGGAAGAGTATATGCTCATAAGACTCAAACCCTCCAGAATCTCCACAACTCCTCTTCTCATCCTGTCGTCACCACCGCCGCATCTTCAGCAGGACCAGTATCTGTCGTCGTCGTATGAGGTGGTTGCTTTCTTTTGGACCGAGCCCTCCGGTTCTGAAACCAGTTGTAAACATTTGTCTCCGTGATCTGTCCATGTTCAGACAGTTCCGCTGCGATCTCTCTGATCCTCCGTCGGTTCGGTGTTCCACTTCTTTCCTCGTAAATGCTCTCAAGTATTTGAAGCTGCAGTCGACGTCGGAGTCCATCGGTTCCGAGTCGATATCCTCTGATGGCGCTTGATGATGCAACCACCATCGGATCAAAGTATCCACCACCGTTTGGATTCATTCCTATACTGTTACGTGAGCCTTAAGTTTCTTCCAAGTCTAGATATGTATTAATTTAATCTAATTGCAAAGCGCGTTTGCTAGTCGCTAATAAACAAACGCAGTTTACACTCTTACACCAAAATAGCAGCTCAATGATGAGTAAGGTGTGTGATTAGAGAAAACGTTTGCATTACAAAACGCCGTGTTTACAACACTATATGTAGAGAGAAAGAAGTGTTACCTGAGGAGAGAGGGTGGAAAGAAGAGAGAGAGTTGTGGAGGAGAGCGAGCTGTTCACAGATAACGGCGTAAACGGCGATCTGCTTACGGAGAGTCTCCATTTGCTCCTCCGTCATAACTCTTCTTCCAACATACGCACCGTTTTGGCTCTCTTTCTCCATCTCTCTCGTTCACCACTTTGCTTTCTCCTCTTCTTTTTTTTTTTACCATATATATGAAGTGAGATAATATGTAAGACAGTGATTGATTTATACATCTTTCTTTTTATGAATAAAGGATCTTTAATTTTGTTTATTACCGTTATATAAAACACTTTTCTGAAAAGATGACTAATGATCAACTGGCCTGATTTTTTTTTTTTTTTTTTTTGATAAAGAATATAATTACCGGTTAATTAGAGAGAAATTAGGGATACAATTTGATTACAACTGATCACATTAGATTCTTAGTTCTGTAAATGTATATCTTATAACCTATCCAGTGTAATATTCTTCAGGATTGATCTCGGTCAATCATGTGTCACTATCTAGTGTTAGTATTTCAACGATTTTATTCGAGTTTTACGGGTCAATCCACCATTTTAGAAATTAAAAAGGTGTTAAATTCCAAAATGATATAAGACTGATGATCTTAATCCTACGTGTGAATGACATATAAAACCAGCAGAAATCAAGTCCATGTATTATTTCATCAGTAGCTTTGCTTGTATGAGTAGAAGAGTGCAAATTGTGCATTTTACTTTATATATAGTGGTTACATAAAGCCGGAAGCAAGGCTTAATCACAGCACAATATAAAATATTATCTTTGTGACTAATAATTAAAAGATAATAGAGAACTAAAGAGCATGCTTCCTTTTTCATTGTTCGTGATTAAAGAATAAAATGTATGAATTTACGACCAAAAAGGTTCGTTGATAGAAACATATGCTACGCGGATCCCGCTCTCAATCTCCACTAGTGTCAAGAATGATCAGGATTAGCACATTTCTTGTATAAAAATTATGTAATTATACATTCTTTAAAAACTCTAATTCTGTATGGGTTTTATAAAGTGAAAAGAGTACCAACTCATCATGGCTGTGGTCATTGTAAAGAAGGCCTACAGACAATTTTAACAACCTTTGTAGCTAAAGTCAATTCAACCAAACAGAAAGTAAAGTCATGGAATAAACTTTTTGGAACACCTTAATTAAGAGCGTGTTATTACTGCGGGTAGATAATGAAACATTGACTGTATATTGAGATTTCATTAGAGATGTAACTCTAATAAGCAACCGTATCAAAATTTTACTAGGGGTAGTTTCGGAGATTATAAAGAGCATTTAGATCATAACAAACACAGAGCTATTTAAAAAAAAAAAAGCTAAATGGTTTAATATTGAGCTGCAAATCTCTCATTACACTCGCTTTTTCCATTACACGTAGAATCAGTAAGAAAAGAAAAACCATTTAAAACAACTTCGTTAACATTATAAGAGAAAACAAGAAAGAACATGCTTGAGATCCTTGCAGCGTCCTATATTATGCTACTAAACTTAGTCATCATCTTCCTCCTACATATAAGACAGAGCAAGCACAGAGGTTTATAAAGGCTATTGGGATTATAGTGATGCAGATAAACAAAAGAAGCAAACAAATAACGATAGTGATGCAAATAAACTAAAGAAGCAACTAAACAGAGTTATAACTCATAATCAATGATGCTGTTAAGGAACTTGAAAGAATCAAGAACAAACCTCATCACTCCCATCATCGGCATCATCCTCATCATTAACCTCAGACACGGACTTGTCAGATTCCTCCTCGTCCTCCTTTGGACCTTCCTCCTGAAAAAAACACCAACACATCAACGTCAGTCAACCAGTCCCACCACCCTTGAATAACTAAGAACAACCAAAAAAAAAAGGGAAATTACCAGCTTCTTGTTGTAGGCTTTCATGTTCTTCTCATACTCGACTTTGCGGTTGTCAGCCTTAGCAACGTAGGGAGCCTTCTCCTACAACATTGTATAACCCCCAAAAAGGTTAATTCAATTACTCATAAGAGCATATGTAACACTTAAAGATAAAAGAATTAGAGAACGAACAGTGTCAGACAAGGATTTCCACTTTTGTCCACCAGCTTTTCCAACCTAATAAAAAACCATTTGGAATTCATTCTCACTAGTCAGTGCATATAACTTGTAAAACCAAAGCCAATAGTACAACTCAACGAATCCAAAATAAAACAACTCACAGCAGCAACAGATTTGTTATTGGGATGATCCTTCTTGTAAGTCTGACGGAAATCCTCCCTTTCATATCACAAATCCAAATCGATTTTAAGGATTAGCATCAAACATCATACAAGTCAACGCATCAAGGAACGAATTAATCAACCTAAATTAAGTATGTGATCTAATGTTCTGAATCGATTTAGCAAAAGTAAGTTTCCTACAAATCTCACAGTACTCAGAGGAGGCTAGACAATAACAAACCAAGGCTTGATTACTACTATACACAGGAAACTGAGGGGGATGGTTTACATGAAAACGAAGAAGGCACTGGAAGGCCTCTTTGGTTTGTTAGGATCCTTAGCCGCCGCTTTGCTTGCCTTTGCAGGCTTCTTGTTCACAGCGAGCCTAATCAAACACCAGAGAACAAAAACGATTTCAAAATCCCGAGATCTAGAAGCGCTAACTAGACGACAAAAAAACAAACAAACGGAAGAATCGTTCGATCTATCTAGGTGAGAGACTTACTTAGAGCTCTTGGTATCCGCCTTTGATTTACCTCCTTTCATTGCTCGATTCTGCAGACAAAAAAAAAATCAAAATATTAGCGAACAGAACGCAATCAAACAGAGAATATTCGGTTCTGAGAGCTACAAAAAAAAATAACGATACGGCGGAAACAATTATCACCGAGAGAGATCTACAATCGAGAAGAATTTGAGAAATCGAGAGGAAAAAAGAATCGGAGGAAGATACCTTTTGACGAAGAAGATCTCTCGTAGGGTTTGAAAATAGAGAGAGAGAGAGGAATGAGCTGCTGCTACGTGTTTGTGATTTGTACGCCTTGTGAAAACGAGGGTTAAGTAAGTGGTCTTGACCAAAAAAAAAAGTAAGTGGGGTGTTGTAAAATATCTTCTCGATTTCAATTTCGCACCATATCTAAAAATATCTTTCAAGGGGTTTAGGCGGGATTTCAAATCCTTTTTCGGCCATGTCAGCAATCCGTGTTTTTTGTATTCATTGGCTCTCTCGCCTTCTCACGCTTTACTCACCTTTTTTTTTGTTGAGCATTTATATTAAAAGGCTTTAAAAGCCACGTATTGCAAGCGGTTATCGAATGAGTCATTTTTAAACCCAATACAATTGAAGCCCGACTTCAGCCCAAACAAAAGAATGGAGATAAGCTCGAAACATAGGCCAACCACGTGTTAACTCAAGCTTTACTACTCACTTGTAGATTTGACTATGAATTTTCTTGTGTTCTTTGCTTGCTTGTGTTATATTAAAAAAACCCGAATTATATAAAAGTATATTAAATTTGGAAGATGATATATGAAAGGGAAAAAAGATTTGTTAGGGTTAATTCGAAAGCGAGGGTTAATGGCAGAATAATGCTCGAATCTTCGCTGGTAAAAGGCGGTTCAACCACTGTTTTGCAGGCCCCACAACACGTGGCGGCCTGCAACTGGTTTGTTTATTATTTTTTTATTTTCTTTAAATCAAACGAAGAAAAAAATAAAAAATCATAAAACTTATCTTGAAAACAAAAAGTGAGGGGTTCACCGATAAAAATGCTCTAATGCTACTTTTAAAGCCAAAAATTTACAACTAAAAAGAAGAAAGAAGGGTGTGGAATTAAGTCCTTCCACAGAATGCCAAATCTTACTTCTTGTATTCGAATTTGTGCACAACCTTTACTTCTTGTATTCAGATTTGTGCACAACCTTTACTTCGGCCACAATCAGGTGAAATACTAACCCTTCATCTACATCATACTTCATATGCGAATTCAAGAGGAGTTTGTGCACCCTACATTAATCAATGCAATTCCGATGAGAACCAAACATTTTACTGAGAAAAATACAATAAAAATATAAAGGCAAACAAGAACATACCTCTAAGAAGGCAATCATTAGCAACTCGCAACCGGAAATAGAGTTCTAAGGCTTTCCATCCACAAGAAAGGCAACTTTGTACTGAGAAGATATTTAGGACGGTCTAGAGGTGAAGCCACCCAAACCACCAATTAAAACATCCAAATTAAAAAACATATTTCTAAATTTTTTATAAATATTTATAATCATTCAGGTTTTTTAGATAAAATCTAACTAGTTTTTGGTATTTTATCTAGTGATTTTTATTTACGCCTCCTATACAAATAGTTTATAGATCTGCCACTGCTTATCAACATCAAAAACATTAAGAAAGAAAGAGGAGACGAAGTAAAAGAATATTCTTTCTTGTACGTGAAAGATGAATGCAACAGGTTGGGATATATGTCATGATGATGTTTCTCATTTTGATTCCATCTCCACTATATGGTAAGTTTAATACATTTACTCACATGTTAAGTTCAAGATATCAATAAACTTATCCAGCTTCTGAGAGTTCCAAAGACTCGCCAACATCTTCTTCCCTCAAGTGTTCTCCATGTGATTATGGGAAGGAAACAAGTCCAAAGTGTGAGTGCAAGAACCCCATCAAAGGAAGCATGTACTTCCCTCATCCTTCCTTGTCTGAAGTAAACAACTCGATGAGGAACTTACTTATCCAAGGGTTAAAGGCTTACTTGAAGTCTTCCAATCTTCATGTGGAGAGTGTCCATAAGGAATGCTACAACCAATGTGAGTCTTCAAAAACGTAAGGTAGACATTTCTATCTTCCCATTGGGCAAGGAAAACTTCAAACAGCGAGAACTGGATGTTGTTAGTTTTACTCGAAGCAATGGAACATACAAAGCTCCAGCTATACTTGGAAGTTACTACTACATGGCTGACGTGTACATCTACTTGCATGGTATGTATAAACACACTCTCCTATAATCTAAAGTTTGGTTCAGTATAGCTCATTCACATGTGATAAAACAATCAACAAATGAGCTATATTGATTCTCCAGACATGGATGCTTTCATAATCACATCAGTATCAAGTGGCTATATAGTTTTGCTTATGTTCTTGACTGCTGATGTTGTGTATGTGTTAAGGAAGAAGGTGATAGTAGTGAGAGAAGCAAGGGAGCATAATGCAGAGAGCATTCAACTGGATATAAATGCTGGAAGCTATGAGAGATAATCTGATTCGCTTTCGTTAGTTATTGAGGAACAGAGTTTCCAACAATAAAATGTATGGCTTTAATGAAGGCTTCCAATCTTCCTGAAGCCGTATTACCTAACTGTTTTTATAGTACCAAAAGTTTGAATTTTTTTCTTCATTACATTTTATAAGAAAAAAAATAAGGAAAAATAAGGAAAACATGAGAGAAAAATAAGGAAAAAACAAGAGAAAAAGCATGTTAGCAATGTATCACAACATAATCTTTATGTTTTTTTTTAAACTAATATTAATGTCACCCCGCTAAATTTATATATATATATCTCTATCACTAATGTAAAAAATGACATTGTTCATAAAATGGGGAGAGTGTTAGCTTGCATTGTATAATTAAAATAGGGTTTTCGTGAAAAAATACCTATGTGGACGTCGGTTCCTCTGCGTGTACTATAAGCTTCTTTAGTGAAGGTGAATTTTGTAGTAACCTTGCTATACCACCTATGTGTAATGACCTATGATGATTAATGTGTATGTGGTTTCTTTGTCTAAAAGACTAAAACTATTACGCTTCCTAATAGACAACTATTCATTTATAAAATAAGCCACAATTTGTATTGTTGTTCTACATATTAGAATATATCTATTACAGAAGCTGTCTTTATAGCAAAAGACAGTTTAGTTGGTTGGATACAAACGTTTGTGATTCAAGTAAATGTCAGGAAAAAAACATTTGGAAACACAAGAGGAGTTGCTTTTACCGACATTGAGAAAGATTTGTCAAAATGGCAAAAGACTCTGACCGGCACAGAGGATTGACTGTTACAGTGCACAATAAATGGAAAATTCATAATTTATTTATTAATTTCTGAATTTATATTATTCAATAGCGAACATTAATAAATTTTTGGTGTGACAGAAGGTAGGCTGGTCAATATCAGGTCGCACCCGACATATCACCCCGTCGAAAACGTGCCAAATGCATATATCACAAGCGTTGGTGTCTCTACTCGTCGTGAATATGTCGAACAACAACTCCTTACCTGCATCAGGCCACTGGAAACTGCAAGTGTACGTTGTATGTAGAAATATACTTGTGAGAAACTTAAACTCAAACTTGTCTTTAGGTTTGAGCGAAACATGCCCTAGATCTTTCTCCCCGTTCCTACAATGTAGGTCTAGTGTTTCGAGTATGCATAATCTGTTAATGATCACGACTTGTTTGGGTGTGAGTACGCCTTGTGGCATCACCGTTTCGTTCACTAGAGCTGAAAGACCAAACGATACTTTTGTGAGGAGAATTAACAGAAACATCATATTTTATGTATGATAAAAAAAGTTTTCATAAAAAACATATACATTTATTATTGTTTTGAAATTTTAAAAACACTCACATATTTGAAATATTTTAGAAAATAAATTTATACAAATGTTTTGATTGAATAATTCTAATTTTAAATGATTTTATATTTAATTTTAACTTTTATAATTTTTTTTAAATATTATTTTCAGATAACAACATAATATATATATATATATATATATATATATATATATATATATATAATAATTATCCTTTTGACAATATTAATTTATAATCTAATATAAGATATAAATATAATATTATTAACTTAAATTTTTAAAATTAAAAATATTATTTTCAGATAACAACTTAATATATGTAATAATTATCTTTTATTTTAACAATATTAATTTATAATCTAATATAACATATAAATATAATATTATTAACTTAAAATTTGGTTTTTAACCTTTTTAAAAAAATATTACTTTCAAATAACATCACAATATATATAAGAATCATCTTTATATTTTTGACAATATTTATTTATAATCTAATATAACATATAAATATAATATTATTATGTAAATTTCGTTTTTAATTATATAGTAGATTATATATAAAATCATTAAGGGTAACAATGACTTTAACCGTCCTAACTTTTAACGTGAGAGTTCCGTTGCGAAAAATCACTTCGTAAATAATAGTATAGATAGATACTCTTAGAGATCAGTTCAACTAATGCTTTTTTAGTTTGTTTAGTTGTTTCTCCTTATTCGTGTAACATATTATTAATAAAAATTATATAAACAAAACTAATGTATTTACAAATATTATTATTATTATTAAATATAAATTATGTTTAAATACAAAGTTTAATAAAATCATATAAAATATAAAAAAATATAAGTAAAAAATTATATAAAATTTAAGTAAACTATTATTTTCTAAAATGTGAGATTTTGTATTAACAATTGATTTTAGTAAATTATAATTGATTATGTTGCCACAAATGCATTATTCTACAGGGTCAGTCTCGTATGCAGTGCAAAAAAATAACCATTTTTTTGTTGTACATATGGATGGAGAACTATCAATTTAGTTTGAAAAGTCTACATGAGTTAATTTAAGTTGCTGACAAAAATAATTGATTATGGTGAAAATGTTGGTGATAATATTAAAAAATATTGCTATACAATTAATTTTATAATATCTTTAATAACGATTAATACAGTTGAATTAATAAAAAAATTAATGTGATATTTTATATTATATATTTATATATGATTATTAGGAAAATTGTAAAAACATGTTGTTAAAAAAAATGTTTAGGACATCTAAAACATGTTATACCGGTACTTAAAAATATTCCACCATTGTGTGCAAGCCTACCTCCAAATATCCCAAATCTATTTAATTTGAAGGCCCTTTCTCAAAAAAAAAACATTTACAAAAATGTTGATAGTAAAGAAACTTGAGGTAGAGAAATTGACGAATGCCAGCTTGCCTTCGTTCCCAAGTTAGTGGGTTTGAAAGCATGTTAACTCTTCCGCTTTCATTCCGTTTGAAGCCTACAATATCCATATTTTTCTTTGAAGGATTATTAAGTTTCTTTTTTCTTTTGTAAAAAAGGATTATTAAGTTTCTGATGTTTGTAATGTATTATGTACACCTTCATCTCTGTTTATATAGCTGAGTCCTGAGTGTAAGCTTTTTGATTTGCTTCTTCAACTTCCCTACGCGCTTAAGCAGAAGTTGTTTAGTGATATTGTCAAGCTTACGAATATTTTCCTAACGATGAGTCATTTGGGTGTGTAATATTTTAGAAAATACATGTATAGTTCTACAAATATACAAAATGGCACACAAGTTTTTTTTTTTTTTGACAAAAAAATGGCACACAAGTTTCCTATTAGATATTCTCCTAATTTAGTATTCTGCTTCATATCTAATATCTCCTAAATTAGTAATGGTGAGTGTCTGAGTGGGAACACTTAAAAGAACTATTTCTACTTTTTATCAAAAGATAACAAAAAAAAATGTGTCACGCAAGTCCCGAATCCGAGTAATTTTTTGTTCTAGTTCAATATTGTGTTTTTTTTACCAGTGAATAATGATCTAAATCATGGAAAGTTTAAACTTATTATTTTCTTAACGAGAGTCCTGGTGAGCCAAAAGCAGTTTAGTAATATAATCTTTACTAACTAGTAAATTGAAGCTAAAAAGGTAGTCAAAGCTCAATTAAATTTACAACCGGCTAAAACACTACCAAAATCTCCACTGACACGTCATTGGTTGTTATACGATTAAACAACTAGCTAGCATATGACTCAATTTACAACAATAGAAAGATGAGAGAGAGAGAGTTTTAAAATACGATTCACCCCCGGAACCGGAACTACAAAGTTCCCTATCAAAAGGTGTATAGTGCGCGCGCGCACAACCCATGAGCATGACATAAAAGAGACCTCAAGCCTATTAAGGCCCAAATACAGCCCACTTAGGTTACATTACCCTGAGTTCACCCAAGTTCTAATTTCATTTTTATTTTTTTTTAAAAAGAAAAAACATAAGAAAACACGAAACCAAACGCCTGTACAGGAGAGGAGACAAAGAGAAGAGGAGAGAGAAAGAAAGAAGAGAGGAGAGAGAGAGAGAGAGAATGGGTGAGGTAGCTGATACAATGACGAAGAAGAAGAAGAAAGGTAGACCATCTCTTCTAGACCTCCAGAAGCGAGCTATCAAACAGCAACAATTACAACAAGCAGAACAGCAACCACAACGATGACCCTAGATCCGGTTCCAAAAACCCTAATTCTCCCAACTCCGGCACCCGATCCAAGCGCCGGAACCCTAATCCCAACGGAGTTTCTTCCTCCGGTTCCCCTTGGATCAAGAACGACGACGATGAGGACGAAGACGACGACGACGAGCGGCGGGAGAAGAAACACAGGCTAGTTGCACGGATTAAACTCCCACTCTTCATCGACATTCTTCCTAATTCCCAATCGGGCGGTTCCGATCTGAACCTCGACGAGGCTTCCGTTAAGTAGACGGAAGATCGGTGGTGGCGGCGGATCTGGATTCACGGTTCGTTTTCTAATTCGAGATTGATTTAATTCTAATTATAAAAAAAAGAGTCGAATCTGAGAAATTAGGTTTAAATATATCAGTTGGGATTTCGCGCGTTTGTGTTGTAACTTGTAAGAGAGATGAGTTTGACTGCGTCTTAATTTTGATTGGTTGGATAATTCGTATTTCAGCTTTTCTGTAAATTAATTTCCTTTTTGTGTGTTTCATCAGTTTTTATTCTCGATTTAATATGAATATTATATATTTAAAAAACCTCTGATTTATGGTATTTAATCGAATTAAAGATGCATCTCTGCACTGAAACCATCATGTGTCTCTCTCTGCGTCTTGTTCGATTCTTTGCATAAATATGGTAAAAAGCTCACATTTTTAGTTGGATTATTGGAGTTGATGATGATGATGCTGTTTGATAATTCTCTGCAGGGAGAAAAGGGTTCGAAAGCGACAGACATTCTTCAAGGTACCGTATAAAAGACTCCCTTTTTTAATTTCGTTTTATTTAATTTTTCTGATGATTCGTACGTACGTACGAGGATAAAAAGGGGAGATTTTGCTGATGATGATTAATAAATTTTAAAACTTTTTTTTGTCATTTACATGTGGACAGGTTCTCCCGGAGAGTCTGGCCCCACTACACCTTTGCCAGACAAAAAGTTGTTGGTGTTCATCCTCGATAGACTTCAAAAGTATATATCTTCATTCCCTTGCTCTCGCTCACACATAGTCTCATTATTTTGTATTTTTGGTTCAAGTGATTTTTTCCTATTGCTTTTATTTTTGATCAATGTTGTTTCACAAACACTTGTAGGAAAGATACTTATGGCGTTTACTCAGATCCAGTTGATCCCGAGGAGGTGACTGTCTTGTCCCTTTTGTTGATGTTTAAACTCTTTAAACGTTGTTACAAGCTCATTAATGTTATGCTTGTTTTTATCTCTGCCTGGTATGTGCTTGCAGCTTCCCGATTATCACGAGATTATCACGAATCCAATGGACTTTAGCACAGTGCGGAAGAAATTAGACTCTGGAGATTATGCCAGTTTAGAACAATTTGAGGTTAGTGTCGTACTCTGAGACCCACTGGACCACTCTTCGATTCTTCCTTCTCCCTGAACTTTCGTTAGGGTCCCTTATCTTTGATAGTTTTGATTCTTTCGAGTTAGTTCATATTTTGCTTGTGCTGGAGGTTATGTTGTGGCATCGTCATTTCAAAATTTTCTTACAGCTTCTTATGGTTTAGGGAGAGCTATTGCTTGATGTTTGTTTGGCGTGCATGTTATATGTAGTATAGAGTGCAAACCTTAGGTAGTTCATAGTTTTGGTGCGAAGTATTAATCTGTTTAGATTCAAATTTGCATCCTAGTTTGAATATATGTAAAATTCGTGTGAAGATTAGTGTTGGGACAGCTCTTTTTTTTCCTTCTCTGATAAAGATCGCTTCTGGCCCTGCTCTTTTTGCAGGGAGATGTGTTTTTAATATGTTCAAATGCAATGGAATACAATTCATCAGACACTGTATATTATCGACAGGTATGTTTTAAAAAATTTAATCTCCTTTTTTTCTTCTTTGATATATCATCGGTAATAATGTCATTTTGGCTTTTTGTAGGCGAGGGCGATACAAGAACTGGCTAAAAAGGACTTTGAGAATTTAAGGCAAGACAGTGATGATGAAGAACCGCAAAGCCAACAAGAACAACAACAGCAGCAGCAGCCAAAAGTTGCCAGAAGAGGCCGTCCTCCAAAGAAACAGCTTGAACCATCTTCGATTGACCGTACTGCTTCTGAAATTTCAGCTGATGCGCTCATTCCTGGTGCTTACAATCTAAGAAAGACTCCTCCTTCAAACAAGTTTCGTCAAGCAGAAACATCTGTTAGGATCAATCATAACAGTGAAACCCAAAGTGGCTGGTCTGTAGACTGGGAGAATGAGTTTCCACGTAAATAAAATCTCTCTACCTTTGCTCTCCTACCTTCTTTCAGACTTCTCTTTCTTTTTGTTCAAATATAAATCATCTTCTCTGTTTCTCTGCAGCTTCGGTTGTGAAGGCGGTTAACAAGTATGGGATGAAACATTTCAATGTCGATGATAACAAACGCGATACCTACAACCACCTACCAACTTCTACGCAGGAGCCCTCGGTTTTAACAACGCTTGAAGACGAGTTAAAACAGTTGATTCCAGTACACGCTAAAGCCAATCCTATTTATATCCTTCTGTATGGTGTGAAACAAGAGTCTGACCATTTTTGTTTTTTACTTATTCATCAGGTTGGGCTGAACACTGAGTACGGTTACGCGAGGAGTCTAGCACGATACGCGGCGAATCTCGGTCCTGTTGCCTGGAAAGTTGCATCAAAGAGAATCGGAACCGCGTTGCCCTCTGGAGTCAAATTTGGTCTAGGTTGGGTTGGAGACAACCCAGCAGGAACCGAAGAGGATGATCCTCAAAAACAAACACCATCGCTGGGAAAACAGAAGTGTTTTAATGACTTAGCTTCTGGTGACCATTTAAACAGAATCCTGTCTCCAACAGCTTCGGTCTCGAGCGCTTTTATAGGAAACAGACATTCTTCTTCTGCTCAAGGAATCGAAGAGACTGCTGCACAGACTCGTGGCATGATGGATAGAGAAACCGAGTACCCATCATCATCATCCTCCTCTCGCAAGGCAGGACCGCTGATCAAAACTGAGAGCAGCAACCGCGGTTTCAGTGGATTCAACCATAGTCCAAGTCCGATGATTGGAGCCACAAACTCAACCACAAAGGACCATACCGGGTTTGCAACAACAAGGGTTGTTGTTTCCTTATAACAAACAGGAGTTCCACCGGTTTCCACCGGACCTTAACGCTAGGATTGTATCACCAAACTCTCCCGGGGCCAATCAGCAGACTAGTTCGTCCTCGTCCCAGCATCCTGATCTGGCATTACAGCTCTGAGAAGATGAATGGGATCTAAGGATGAGAAAAGAAGAGGCATTTTCCAGAGGCTTATCTCAGCCATGTATTTTCTGGTATGGAAAATCAGTTGTGGGAAAGGAAAGGTCATGGCCTATTTGTTGTGACATGAAAATATATGGGACAAGTCTCTCTATTGTACAGGTTGTTGCAACATCCATATTTTTTTAGTGGTAAAAGAGAAAAAAAAGAAGAAAATGAAAATCAGAAGCGTCTGCCTCACAAGCTGTAGAATAGTTTATAGCTTAAAATTTTCTAGTATTTTTCCAAAATGGTGATGTTGTAAGTTCTTAAATCACAATATGATTTTTCCAATATAGTGTCATCAGTTTCTTTCTTTAACTCTTCTTATATGACTATGCATTATTTGTTTATAAATAACAAATGAGAAGTGGTAGTTTCTACTTCCTACTTGAAAAATATGTCAAACAAGTATCAAAATTAGAACGTTCACAATTGCAGAATTCAATTATCAGACTATATGGTATATTCGTACAGTATGTCACAGATTCTTCACGGAACAGCTCTATCGTATTTGGATAGCGTCGAGAATGTGTATGAGTCTGTACATATTTGAGCTTATGAGTGTGTAGACATTTTAGTTTCTTTTTATGAATAATAAATCCTAAGAAATTTAATTTGTAAGGGTGAAACCTATATCGAGGACCCAATCTATAGATAACTTGTCATTGGCAGTCAATTGTACTTTTCTGTCTTCCTGCATCAGTTTCGAGTTAGATTGCTATTTCTACAGTTTTAGACACATGATTTGCCACTTGTTTGTCCACTTACCATAAATAAACAAAATGTCTTAATAAAATAAAATAAAAGGGATCAGAACAATCTATATATAAAACAAAATAGTTACTTTTCGACGCTTTCGTTAGGAAGATTTGAGGATTATCTTTTTAAGATTTGGTAGTAGATCTTGCAAATTAGTCAAAGACACAAATAAATTAGTATTTTGTTTATTCTTTACCAATCCAACGTTTTGTTAAATTTAATAATGGTGGATCTCAACTCGCATCAAAACCGAAAATACTTAAATATCATTCACCATCGTTAACGAATTTGAAATGTTAGCTTAATAAATAAAAAGGCTAGTATTTGTTACAAAGTTAAATTAGTAGTAATTGAAATTCAATGGTAATAGCATTACAAGTTGTAATTGTAGAGTTATTAATACAATAAAGTTACTTAAGCCATGCAAAAAAATATTGGTGAGAAAGGGGCTGTGTGTTATCTTTTGTTCGTTGAAATATACTTCTCCGTATCTTACGGGTGTTTAAGGTTTTTGTGAAAAATTAAACTAATTCAACCAATAAAAAAAATATATAATATTTTAGGACTGGTCAAAAATTTCAAATAACAATAAATTGTATTTAGAATTATAAAACCATCAATTATTATGAAACAATATAAAAATCTTTAAACACTACTTAAAATGATACAGAAAGAGTATAAATAAGAGGTCCGAAACCGAAAGTATTGTGACAAATATAGAGATTTTGAAAGTAAAAGCACTAGATCGTTTTTTTTGTTAAGTTGATATGTGTATATCAAATTTTAATGCCATTAACATGCTTAAATTTTAAGGATCAAAATTAACGTCAACAAATATTTTTAAAAAAGGAAGAAGAATCAACAAATAGCTTGAAAAAGTTCCGAAATAAACATATAGCTTGTAAGCTTGATGATAGGAAAAATAGAGCAAAGATGTGATAGAGAAAAAGAAATAGATAGGTGAAATTGCCAAACTTATTAATTGATGATAGGAAATTACAAATTAGTGTCATATTTTTAAAACGGTGGTAAAAAGTCAATGCGGGATATGAGAGGAGGACAAGGTGACCACTATTTTTTTTTGTTTTTTTTGAACAACTGGTGACCACTATCTAACTAAAAGAAAATCAGTGGGACCCGAAGAGGATGTAATAACAGCGTAAGTTCAATCAGTTTAATATGAACCGTCCATTTGTTGAGATCATAATCGAACATCCACTGTCGGCCTCGTGGGTTCTCCCCCACACACTACTGTTTTCTCCAATTTTAAGTGACGCGTCAATCCGAGGGTATTCTAACGGAATCTGAATCGGTCCAAAGTGGAATTAACTTTTAACGGAATTTAAATCGGTCCAAAGTGGAAATAACTTGGTAAAGAACAAAACGAAACTCGGAGAGTTTAATACTCTTCTTAATTATACACAGAAAAATGAAGGAGAACACAAAACTATTGACCAAGAAAAAAAAACTAAAAAACTGTTGTAACAATTCCGTGATTATCTCTCCCGTTTCCTGTGCTGCATTTTGTTTCTTTAGACCTTTTTTCTTTCTTTCTTGTATCATATGATCCTTGTCGTGATTAGATTGGAATTTTTATAATATTAGTAGCTCTTCTGTTCTTCCTGCAATCTACTTTTTTTTTCTTCCTTTCTTGTGGGATTTTTGGAGCTCAATTTCTAGAATCTCTTCTCTCTTTCTCAAACCAGCTCCTCCATTGTTAGAAAAAAAAAAAATGACTTGTTTCTCTTGTTTGAATCCTCGAACCAAGGACATACGAGTCGACATTAATACCGCTCGATGCGCAACAACAGATTCATCAGGTTCTTCTCAGTTCCAATCCAAACCACTTTCATTATTTTTTCTTTTCATAATGTATTTTTTTAATGCTTTTTGTGGGTACAGTTCTTGGTAGTGATACAACAGGGACAGAGTCGATTTCTGGTATTTTAGGTTAGTAGTATGTGTTTAAATCACTAGTAACACTTTTTTTTTAATTATGTTTTGTTTCTTCATTACACTTTGAGTTAAAATTCTTGTCGGAATCTGAATCAGTAAACGGAAAGGTGAATAGTCCGAAAACTGGTGGTGGAGCTAAGAGTTTCACGTTTAAAGAGTTAGCTTCTGCAACAAGAAACTTCCGCGAAGTTAATCTTCTCGGAGAAGGAGGCTTTGGTAGAGTTTACAAGGGACGTCTAGATTCAGGACAAGTCATATCTCTCTCTCTCTCTCTCTCACTCCATCTTCCTCAATCCCTTCTCTACAAAAGAAAACCTCTCTTTTTTTCATAATGTAACGCCATCTTCCTCAAGCAGGTGGTGGCTATTAAGCAACTGAATCCAGATGGGCTTCAAGGGAACCGAGAATTCATAGTTGAAGTTCTCATGCTTAGCTTATTCCACCACCGCAATCTAGTTACACTCATCGGTTACTGTACTTCTGGTGATCAAAGACTTCTTGTCTATGAGTACATGCCAATGGGAAGCTTAGAAGACCACCTCTTTGGTTACTTACTTAACCCTCCTCCATGTTAATAGTAATATTTCTTTTTCAATTTTTTTTACTAGTTATGTTTTGTTTTTTTTTTAAGATCTCGAGTCAAATCAAGAACCGTTAAGCTGGAACACACGTTTGAAAATCGCGGTTGGTGCGGCTAGGGGAATAGAGTATCTTCACTGCACAGCTAACCCGCCAGTGATTTACCGCGATTTGAAATCCGCAAACATACTGTTAGACAAAGACTTCAGCCCCAAGCTTTCGGATTTCGGACTGGCCAAACTAGGTCCTGTAGGAGATAGAACTCATGTTTCCACACGAGTCATGGGAACTTACGGTTACTGTGCTCCCGAGTACGCTATGAGCGGGAAACTAACCGTTAAATCGGATATCTACTGCTTTGGTGTAGTCTTGCTCGAGCTGCTTACCGGGAGGAAAGCTATTGATTTGAGTCAAAAGCAAGGCGAGCAGAATCTTGTTGCTTGGGTAAGTCAAGTTATTAAACCGGATTAAACCGGAAAGTTATACTCTTGTTTAATCTTTTTTTTTTTAACGTGTCTGCTGCAGTCACGTCCATACCTAAAGAATCAGAAGAAGTTTGGGCACTTAGTGGATCCCTCTCTCCGAGGAAAATACCCAAGACGCTGTTTAAACTACGCTATTGCCATAGTTGCATTGTGTCTGAACGAAGAAGCTCATTACAGACCGTTTATAGGTGACATAGTTGTCGCACTTGAGTACTTAGTCGCGCAGAGTCAGTCTCATGAAACTCGTAACGTCTCCTCCACGTCACGGGAGATCACAAGAACTCCACCACATGGCTCATAGAAACACAAAAATCTTGGCTTCTAATAGTAACAGAGTAAAGCGCACCACGCCACAGTTAAATAGTAATAATTTCTACATATACATAATATCTATTATTAGAACTATACCACAACTGTTCGAAATGTCACCCTTCTAACCCTAAGATTATGAGTCTTGTGTTCTGTAGAAATGTTCTTCTTTAGTTTCTTACACTTGTATTCGTCTATATATATATGAATATGACAGTTATGGAAACAATTGAGTTCTTTCTTATATATATATATACATTTAACAAAGAAACTACAGAAGAAGAAAAAACATCTTCAATATCTTAGGAACAAAGGATCTTTACATGTTCTTCTCTCTGCTGCGTTTTTTAAAACAAAACACAAAGCATCTCCTAATAATCCTTTCATAACAAAAAAAGAAACACAACATTAAAATTTATGAACAATTATAACACAACACAAAGGCACAAAGCTTTTGTGCCATGTCCTATAAACTCCTTTCTTTCTTTCTTTCTTTATTTCTTTCTCTGATTTATAATCATTGCCATAAAGTGTAACCTGTAGGTGAAGACCGTTCAGGGAAATGATGAGAAGAAGCAGAAGCATGAAGCAGAAGCTTAATGGTATGACTCGGTGCGGTTCTGCAAACATCTACACACTCTTCTACATCTTCATCACAAGTCAACAAAACCCATTCACTGTCTTCATCTAAGTACTTGAGATCATACCTGCTCATATCCTCTATGCTAAACCTCTTCCCTATCTCCCACAGCAGATCACTTAACCTGCGCGAGTTTTTCATCCGGAACCTGATCTTCTCTTCTCCGTAGCTAACCTTAATCCTCAGAGAGTCATCATCTTGCGATGATGACGACAGCAAGTGTACGCCCTTGACCTTGAGGGATGTTTTCTAAACTAGAGAGAGTCAATACCTGAGCTTTGAAGATCGACTTCGCTGCTCACCTTCTTGAAAGCATCAGCTTGAGAAGGATGGGCTGTTCGCGCTGCTGTTTAGTTGGGTTTCGCTGGAACAGCATTGGCTAGAGCTTGAACTGTGACTGTACTGAGAAACAGGTGACTTTGAAAGCTGCAATGGCGGTGGAGGAGGAGGAGACGGAGGTGAGGTCTTAGCTTGTTGGGGTGGCTCCTGTGAGGCTAAGTTGGGGAAGTTCGCGTAGAAGGAGCCTATAGGAAGAGGACCTGAAACACCTTCAACAGAATCAATCACTCGTTGGATCTTTTGCAGAGAATGTCCCACTTTCTTGATCTTTCTTGATGGCCATCTCTGTATCCCATGTTGCCTGCATATTCTCTTCAGCGTCGTTGGACAAACTGGAAAAAAAAAAACAAGAGATCAAGCTTAGGACATTCAGACAAAAGTAAATACAAAAAAAAAAAACAAGACAAAGACAAGAAAGAGACAAAATAAGAGATCAAGCTTAGGACATTCAGACAAAAGTAAATTAAAAAAAAAAAACAAGAAAGAGACTAAATAAGAGATCAAGCTTAGGACATTCAGACAAAACTAAATCAAAAAAAAAAAAAAACAAGAAAGAGACTAAATAAGAGATCAAACTTAGGACATTTAGACAAAAGTGAATCAAAACAATATAATAATGCTGCTTACCACCGATACTCTTGGCTGCATCTTTAAGACTCCCTGCGAAGTACTGTCTAAGAACATCCAAAGTGATGTTCTTATCATGCCTTTGTACGCTTCTTCTCAGCCATACTATTAAAACCACCACTGGTGAAAGTGCTGCTCTCATTGATATCAGCATATCTCTGGTGAAGTCATAACCTCTTTTCAAACCAAACCCATCATGCGGCTGCTTGTCTCCTCCATCAAACACCATTCCAAGACTCTGATGAGGATGATGACTGTAGCAGCTCCGGCGTGTTGTTGTTGTTCTCTATCTTCGGCGTCACTATCTCCTCCCTCTCTATCATCACTTCACTCTCCTCTTCCATCTCCTTATCCGTAACAGTCCTCAAGCTCCTAGGCACATGAGCCATGATGGTCGAAAGAGCGTTCAGCATCTTCCTCTGCTCCTCCAGATTATCACAGTCCTTGGGCAGAAAGAACTCCAAAACGAAATCAGCAGAGCCGGTGTGGATGCAGCGGAGGCGTATAGCAACCGCGCCGTGAAGACCGAACATATTAGCGTGGTGAGAGAGAGGGTACTCTGACTTCTTGTAGTTAGAGACGTCAGGCGAGAAGCAAGGACCGTTGGTCAGGAAGGCTTGTCCCGCGACTCCTTGGCCTTTCAAGAGGTGATGCTCAGAGCAAGCTTCTTGGAACTCACGGACGGTTGGATCACCGAGGTAGCAAGCATCGTCGATCGTCGACACGCAGTGGATGTAGTTCTCGTCGTTGTGACGGCACCCGCTTTTGCTTTGTTGGAGACATGAGACCCATGTTTGAGCTAATGGTAGTTTGTGCGTCTCACAAGCACATCTCAAGAGGTTTCTTATTTCAGGTAATGCAGCTTTGTATGATAAGTCACATCCCTGAAATAAATAAATAAAAAATTAATATTAGTTTCGTTCCAACTGTCACTCTAAGAATATGATTAATGGAGGTTCTTATGAATAGAGTTTTTAGCGGAATTTAAGAATCGGTTCTTAACTTTAATAAAGAAAAAGTTAAGAAAGTTAAGAACCGGTTCTTAAATTCTGCTAAGAACCCCATCCATAAGAACTCCGGTTAATCATGGTCTAACGAGAGACCTCTAACACAATAGTGAAGATCTTGGATAGTGTCTTTTGTTACCTTTAGAGAAGGAGGAACAGGAAGTTCAGTGCTCCTAAGATCAACAGCCTGAAGAGCTCTGCAGATGCTTTCAAGCTCAGGTTTTAGTTTAACCATCTCAGTAGTCATCACAACCTCAATAACACCCAAGCAAATCTTACTCCCTTGCTCAAACACCGGAATCGCCAGCGTCCCACGGACAGTCGCAGTCCTTGAGCGTGCTGGACTCTAGGATACTCCTCGCTCTTGAAGAACCTAACATCAGGAGTCCACTCAGGAAGCTTCCCCAAGAAAACCCTTCCAGGCAAACCAGGCCAAGGCCTTGGAGTCATCCTGCTCAGCGGAGAAGTGATAGTTCACAGAGATCTCTCTGTAGTTCGCCAGTCTCTGACACATGGGATCGTGGCTGAACGGCTGTTCCTTTTGTGGTTAGAACTCTCTTGCCGCCTCTGTTGACAGGAACCCACAGCTGTATAAGAGAGCCTCTCTCCGTTGTGTAATCTTTAATGTGTTCGACTGCTTGGACCAGTCTCTCGGTAACCGAAGGAACCACCACCACCTCCTGGTCCTATCCACCACCTTTTGTTCCACTGAAACTCATCTGCACAATCTTGAACGTAGGTTTGAGATGTGCAGATTGCAGATGTGTCTTGAGGTGGAGACCACATGAAGGAAGATGGATCAAAAGGGGTAGGAGGAGTTAAGTTGAGAAACTCAGATCCGTCTGTTGTTTCTAACCAACAACCATCTAGTAGCAATCCATCCATGAACTCTGTGTCCATAACAGTGTTTTCAGATTGAAGAAAACTATCTTCCATGGATATATGCAAGCTGCTTCGTTGGTCTTATTAGCTATCTATCTCCAAATATCAATGAAGCACCATCTGAAAATTAAAAAAAACGAATAAGGTCAAGATCGATCACAAATCTTTAGCTAAAATGAAATCTAATTTCATTATGACAGAAGAGGGAATCCAAAGTTATGGAGAAAAAGAAACACAACTTTTTGCTTGATTCCTTCAAGCTGGTCAAACCAAAACTCAATCTCATAAAAGGTTTTAAGAGATGCACTGATTAAAACCGACAACGAAAGATCAAACCTTTAAAGCTTTTAGATGATAAAATTAGAAGAACTGAGAAAACAAGAAAACTCACAAAGGCAGAGAGATTCTTGGAGATTCCTTAACTGAAGTGGGGTTTTAAGATTCCCTTTTATAAACTCAAGTTGGTTGCAGTTTGTTTGTCTGAAATAGAAGGAACAGATGAGAAAGAAAGGAAAAAGCTGTAAAGATGTCTGAATGGGTTATGTGTCTGTGATGAAGAAGAAGAAGTACCTTAGAGATGAAAACAAAATTAAAAAGGAAATTTAACCCTTTTTTCTTTTGCTAAAAAGAAATTCAACTTTAAAAAACTTAAAATGAAAAATATGAATATTTGTGGATCGTTATCTAATCTATGCATCGGGACATAGCGAGACCTTATTTGAGGTATTTGTGTTTGTTTTGTTTTTGTTTTGTTTTGTTTTGGTTACATTTACAGAACACCGCACTCTCTCTAATCTCTCTATCTTCCAGGCTGCTAAAGGTTTTTGAGAGAAAGAAGATTCTCTCGCTTTCTAGAGAGAGAGAGACGATGGAATAAACAAAACAAGCAATAATAACATGTCTTGTGCAGTGAATTTCTATTTATGCAGAAAAGTCAGAACTCTATTTTTGTTTAGCAAACGTCACGTAGAGAGAATCAGAGAATATCAACAAAATAATCATATGATAATAAAAAGAAGATAAAATATTATTTTAAATATATATGTAATACGTCTGATTTGACACCAACGACAGCAAAAACAAAATAATGAGTAATCTAAAACTTGTAGAAGCATTTTATTTTCTTCATTATGTGACTAATCCTTTTTTAACCAGCTGACTAAAGATAAATATATTGTTTTTTTAATGATATGTTTAATTCAATTAGTGGTAGAATAAGATTCTACAATTTTTTATTTTTGAAATTTTCAATATAATGGCTGCACGTATCTTTAAAATATACCATATCCGATCTCGCTAATTTTTTCAAAAGGTTATATATGTGGAGAATAATTCCTGTTCAACATTTATCGTGGTGATGATGACCAAAGCGCATTAATCTATCTTATTAAAACAGAAGTACACATATAGAATATCTCTTAATTTTCAGTATTATTTACAATTGCATACCACTGAGAATTAAATTGAATTTCCTATTTTAATGCTTGTCTTTTCAGTTATATTAATGTGTTTCTTTTTCTTTCCTATTTTAATGCTTGTCTTTTTAGTTAGATTAATGTGTTTTTTTTCTTTTCTATTTTAATGTTTGTTTTTTAGTTAGATTAATGTATTTTGTTTTTTATTCTTTAACAATTAATGATATTTTAAAGTTATCTTTTTTGTCAACTTAAAGTTGTCTGAACTATTTGAAAATATAAAAAATAGTCAAAAATAAACATATAAAGTAGATAAAAATAATCAAACACCGAAAATATTAAAATATATATTTATTTTCTATCCAAATATTGAAGTTCAACCTGTTTTTTAATTTTTAGTTTAGGTATTTTAAATTACATTACTCAAATTTATATGTTTTGAGAAATTTAAAGTATATATAAATTTTGAAAATTTTAAAATAATTCAAACGGGTTATCCGTATCCGAACCGAATCCATAAATACCCGAATCAAACCGAAACCAAAATTTATAAATATTTGAATGTTGTTGAAATCTTTAAACTCAGGAAATCTCAAACCCAAATAGATTTTAACCGAATTAGTGGGTATCCAAATACACATCCCTAACGTAGTCAATGTAAAACGATCAAGTATTATAAATATATCATTTAGTATAAATAAATAAAAACTAAAACAAAAAATTAATACCCGTACGGTCGCACGGGTCAAGATCTAGTTTCCATTTTAGACCCTTGTTGCTAAATGAAGACATGTTCACAATTGTTATTGTTTTTGTCGGTCCATCGAAATAAGATCATTTTGTTACCTGTTGCTATAACTTATTTGTTTTATAACTACAGAAAACCAAAGAATTTAAAAGGCCACTATTATACATTTTTAGCAGTGTTTAAAACCCTAAAAAAATCTGCGCTGGTAAATCCGGTGAACTGATATGTAATAAGGTTTAGATTTTAGAAAAAGCTATTATTCTAAAATCCAGTAAAATTCACAAAAAATCCGGTAAAATCTAAAATCAAGCTACCGACTGAAACATTGGATAAACCAAGATATAATTTTTAATTATTATTTTGTATCTTTTCAGTTATATTATTAGAATTTGTTTTATATTTTAGTTAATGAATTAGTTTTTATTTTTAATAAAAAATCATATTGTCATGTGGATTATGAATCTATTAACAAAACTAGTCGATGTGATTTGGTATTGATTTTTGTTATTGATAATTTATTATAATTTTATTTTTTGTTTAATTTTGGATTTAAAGTTTAATTTTATTATTTACATTAAATATTTAAATACTTAAGAATTTTAAGTCTGGATGTATTTTGTAATATATAATTATTCTTAATTTGTTATAAAAAATTTAAATAGTTTAAATTATTTTATGTTTGATATTTTTGTAGGAGAAATAAAAATAAAAACTAAAGTTACGTATTTTTCCAAATGTTATTTAAAACATAAAATGTTTTTTTTAATATACTTTTAATAGATAACATATTATTATATAATAAAATTAATTAATCTATTAATATATGGTTCATCCGCTATCGATCTAATAATTTACAGTGATCCAATAAATTGTCCAGTGTTTGGTTTAGATTCAAAACACTGTTTTTAGGCGTCTATGCAGAAATATAATAAATCAAGTAAACAAAGAAAAACAAGAAGTGAGGGAGTATGTTCTTCCTTCCACTTGGTTATATGATATTATTTTCTTCTCAAATTGACAATATAAAATCGTTTAGTAAAACAAAAGTTTCTCATATAGTGCAGAGTATTATTGTAACCAACACCCATTTCGCCTCGTGAATCTATAGATTCCAGGCTGAAATATATTAGAAAAACTACTTAACTTTTTTTGTTAGGCAACACTACTCTTGACTAATACTAAAGATCTTTTGATTGGTTGAGCCAAATCTATGCAGCTATTCACTAATCCTTATCACCGTCTTTTGTATAATGTTGGTGTTACGTTATGTGGAAGTATAGTTCTTTTTTTTTTAAAGTATAGTTTTTTTTTTGGAAAAGAAAGTGTAGTTTCTGCTATTCGATATATACAGTACTAGTTATAGAAGTAATACGTATACGCACACAATTATATATAAATTTTTTTGAACAAAATTATATAGAATTATACACGTATATAATATATACACGTAAGAGTTTGTACTTTCTATCTAACACAAAGAGATAGCGTAAGCTAAAAAGGCGAAATAAGTGGTGCATGACTTAGCTTTCCTCCACTTGGGGGGCTTTGCTCACGTACTCCCAATTAGGTGCACTCCACATACATTACCTAGCTCTTGTAATTTCTATCAAATTATTTTCTCCCTTCTTTGTCAATATATCATATATTACCAAGTGTTTCACACTGCACATACTTTTTTCCTGGGGTCGTACTATAAAAGAAGTTGGATTTTGAGCTGAATATGAAATATATATAATTGTTGGCAAAAAATGAAATATATATAATTGTAAATATATTTATAGCCGGAGCTATTTTATTGCTGGATTATCAAAAGTAATTTGGCGACAATATTTAACTTTTATATATTTAATCTATTATTTTACTTTTTTATGTCAGATACCTTTCACTAAAAAAATAAAATTCTTACTTGATCTAAGGATAAAGCTAATGAGTCATGACCAACATTTCATGTATTTTAACATCAGTTAAAAAAAAAACATTTAATATATTTCGAAGCCTATTCTCAAAAAAATTAAACATTCGCATATTTCGAATTATGAAAAAAAATCAAGTAGGACATGTGGCTTTAGGATATAAATATTATCTTTTCACTCTTTTTTATTTGGTCAACTTAGTTCTCTAAATTAGATCTGGACACGGATCGGATATGCGGGTTTTTGATGCTATTTGTGATTTGCTTCGGATGTTACGAATATCTAATTTTCTGATTTGTTTTACTTCGGAAAAATACGGATATTCGGAAAAAGGATATCCGGAAAATAAATAGATATTTGTGGATACTTACGGATATCTCATTTGTTTTAATTAATACAAATAATCTTAAAAATTTGATATAAATTTGTTTTGTAAAATATTTTTTTGCATGATATAAAATATAGAAATTAAAAGAAGTAGTGAATCTACTTATTTTAAAAAAATTTAAACTTAGTTAACAATTATAATAACACAAAACTTAAGAAAAAAATTATAATTGTCATAAATGTTTTCTATTTCTTTTTTGTAATACTTTTATATAAGTAATAATGTGAATAAAATTTGTCAAATCATATGTCAGTATAATATATAATTTTATACATTTAAAATTTTAAATATAATCAAAATATATATGTATTTATATATTGACGGATCGGATCGGATATTCGCTTTCCAAAATTTTAATATTTGTAATTTACTCCAGTTTTAACGGATATTGAATTTTAATATTTGCTTTGCTTTAAAAACTTACGGAAAATGCTCAGCCCTGCTCTAAATGACTGGACAGAGTCCTGTGTGTGAACGCAAAAGATAGTTTATGAGAATGATAACTAGCCAGCATTAAAATGTTTTCGTTAGGTCACTAATTTGGGCATCTAGAATTTTGGAAGAAACAAAAATGCAAACAATTTTCCCATATGTAATGTATTTCTCCATTGTGAAGAATCCGGAGACAAAGACAATCCCAAAAGTATCATCTTCTCTCTTTTTCTCTATGGAAGAATGCTCTTTTATTTTATATCTTATATACTATCATATTACTTTGTGGTGTCTAAATTTAAATATGGTAAAATATATGTATATATGAACTGTGTTGGAAGAAGTAAAACAGATACCATAATGACTAATTTTTAATAATGACCACATTGGCTGAAACAAATTATGACTACATCCACAATTCCACATGATTCTTTGATTATTTCCTTTAAGCTGTTGAGATTCGATTTCCAACTATCAAATTGGAATCTGGCATTACTTAATAGTTTAAATTGTATACAATGCATAAAACAGCCAATAACCAGTCTCTAACAAAAGACAGTCAAATGAACCAGGAATAAAATAATAGTACATAAATAACTACGGATTTGCAAGGAAATAAACATGATTGGGGGTAATCACAAGAAATAAAACTTAGCAAATACAAAATAAAGATTCTGATAACGGAGTTTAAAATTATTATCCGGGCGAATAGAATCTCCTCTCATATGGTAGTGAAACGTATAAAAAATATTAAAACTTTGGAAATTGATTAGTACAAAAGAAAAGAGTCCATTAAGTGCAAGGAAAAATGTAGACAGGAATGATTATAAGTGCCGAATCATTCACTCACACCTCAAATAATTGTGATAATTTGTTGCACGTTAGTTAGGTATAAAAACCTTTATACTTCTTTTTTGGTACGGAGAACGATTTTATATATGTCTGTACATTGGTTGGTACGTAGACCTAGTAGACCGAGGCCCACGAAATTATACTCTGCATTATACACCTCAAGACTTAGATATTTTACAGCAGTTCCGTCACATGCAATCAAAGTAATGTCTCCTTGATTTCGTCATCAAGATATTGACTTTTCCTAAAATGGATCCGAGATCTTGTTAACGACAACCAAAACACGTTAGTTTATTCTGGTTTCTTCCCTTGAACTGTTCTAAATTTTAAACACAAACAAGTTTTGGACCACTCGCTAACACAATTCACAATACCAACTCATTGGACAATTATATTAACAATTACTTAAGATGCGCAACTTCAATCTATAATTTGGTACGCTACAACTAAATAAGTTGTTTTAAAAAAAGTTTTTTTTCTTTTGTGAAATTGAAAACTGTATTTTATAACACCAATTGTATAGACCTAAATAAAGATGGATATACACTCTAACCGGTTAACTAGCACTCCAAGCATGATTATTTGGTATTGTCAGATCATGCTGTACTAGTTGGTTATCCAAAGATACATTAGAATACCTGCCACAGCACAGAAGGTACTAAGACTAGGTGCAATGGGGCGTTGAAATAATACTTTCAACAGTTGACTAAGTGCATTGGTGTGTTTAATTGTATGTTTAAAATGAAGTGGCATTCAACTAGCTGAAAATATTTAACCCGTTGAATTTGGATGAGGAGAAGAGAGACTGTCGACATGGCGTGATCTTACTGGCTGAAGAGAAAATAGGGTTGTTAACTCTCTTTTGATTGGTTGTGCTAATTTTTTCATTTTTTACTTCACTTCTATATTATCTGATTCATTTATTGTATATTGAATTATTTATTTTTTAAAAAATTATATCAAAATTTATCATTTTTCATACTTTATAAATAGATATTTGTTTCATTAGATTTGGACACAGAAAAAATCATCTTTAACCTCTCATAAACTCTCATTTCTATATTTTTCTATCTTCATTGAGAAATCAAAAACAGATTCCAACAAAAAAAACATTTCTAATAATACCCAAAACTCTTCAAACTATTCTTTATATTTCTAGTCTTTCATAATTGACTTTTTATTTAAATTATAAAATAAAATAAAAAGTCATTCAATCATTTATTTAGCTCTTAAATATTATAATATGTAATCACAAAAACAAATACATAGAACCAAAAAAAAAACGAAATAAAAATAGTAGAGTAAGGTGTTAAATTTTATTAAACAGACCATTGTAAAGTATGAAAAATAAGTGGGTATTGAATTATTAAGTGGAAGAGAGAGAAAATGACGTGAAAAAATAAATGATGTGGAGGGTGTTGTGTGTTGAAACCAATATACATAGTCTAATGTAACCTGGTATCAAACATAAAGATATTTTCGATTTAGATATTATACAAAAAATCCTCACAACTTAAAACCATAAGAAAAATGGATGATTCAAATTCATAGTTAAAATTTAAAAATAAAATTTGTAGCTAGTTTATTTTAAATCCGCAAAATGGTAGTGTCTAACCTCTACGCATATGTTCATACGTATGGAGGATATATATTCTTAAAAAGAAAAAACTGACGACACTGCAGTTTACTTTTTTCTTCACTGCAGTTATACTTAATTCTCAATACTTAAAAGCATACATGAAAATGATAATAATCGGTGATTAAGTTTTTCTATACAGGTTTTCTGTGGAACCATGTGCTGATACCTGATTTAAGCTGAGCTTCTTTTTAAGACAAAAAGTAGTGGCCGAGACATCAGATTAGTCAGACTGTATTAGCTAATTAAAGTTTAGACAAAGTTGTTATAGAATATAAAATACAATTAAAATGGGCTGATGTCATTTTTCTTTTTCATTCCCACTAGCAGCGGAATAATTTTAAACCCCACCTTCCACTTACACAAAAAATATAATATGGACAGACTTGAGAAAATTTTAAAATTTAATCTTGATCGTGCGTCTGACTTTATTAGACCACAATAAAATTCCAATTACAAGCTCACGTCATAGATGCAAATCTGGAATAATTAATAAGCACACTAAATCTAGAGCAAAATATAAAATAAATAAATCCATTTAAAGTAGCCCAAAGAATTATATATATTGTAAACTATATTCGTTCTGTTTCTGAATAAGTGTCATTTTGACATTTTTACACATATTAAAAAAGAAAGCAACTGAAATATATGTAAATTGTTATTTATTATTACATATGTTCTTAAATATAAGATATTTAAAATAATTTATTTGTTCCAATATGTAAGATGTTCTTATATTTCTAGTCAGGTATAACTTCAACTTTATCAAAAACTGGGTAACCAATTAAATTTAATAATTATATTTTGTAATTAGTCAAATAGTTTTTAATTTATAATTTTAATAATACTTCTTGATAAAAAGTATTTTTTTAATAAACGTGTTTTACCTAGAACATCTTATATTTAGGAACAGAGGGAGTATATTTTTCTTACCAATAATATTTAAGATAAATAAAATTATTTATAAAATCAATATAGTTTGTAATTAATTTTCAGTTGAAAGTAAATATAGTTTGCATTAAAATTGTAAATTAACACTTTTGTATAACAAAAGAAAAGAAGTTAAAATGACACTTATTATGAAACACAGAGTATAACCCATCATCTTCTTATTATGAACCACACAAATTACTCAATGATATTGTGAAAAGAAGATTACAAAATCGAATCTCTTGACCAAATTTTTTTTACAAAATAGAAACTAGAGCCTCTTCAAAGTAGAAGTTCTCGTTGAATATTCATAATAACAAAAAAAGTTTAAAATAATGAATTGGAAAATTAAAAATGTCACAAACCATTTGTCAGCAGCTTACAAATGGCTTTAATTATTTAATAAAACATATCAAAATAATAATAAAAATAATAATAATATTTTATCGGTGCGAAACTCATTTTGAATATCTCAGCGTTGGAAGTGATCTTACCCTACTATAAGAGTTTAGTTGTCACTGTTTTATTTTAATGTATATCTATTACCAAAGAGATTACTTGGAAACCAAAGCGTAAGAGGAGCATGTTCAGGGTTTACTGGGTCTTTACTTAGTCTTTAGCCATGATACCGATCAGAAGTTTGGGCTCACTTTAAGACGAGTGGCTAGTTTCTGTCCAAGAGATTCGTCTGCCTTAGTCCAGTTAGAGATCCAAATGCTGCGGATTTCGTGGGTCACACGAGGCTCAGCAAGTGCATCAACAAAACGCTTCAGGAACCGCTCTTGCCTGTCTGCATCCCAGGATCTGTATCTTTCCCCTGGCTGCTTGAAGTTGTTCTCCTTCTCAATCATGCACTGTCATATAAATAAAAACATTTGAGTTTCACAATGTCTGCGTTAATGCATGGATATGAATATGACCTTCTCACGGTTTCCAGCGCATGCAATAGGATTCTGAGGATATTTTTCAGCATGGCGAACCGGGTTCAACCTTGAAGGGAAGTAATTGACCTAGAAAGCAACTCAAGCAGTTAATATCAAACTGAAAATTTATACAAAATCATTTAAAAAAATAAAAACAAACTGAAAAAATGATTTGTGAAATAAGCATTTGAAAGAAGGGATTCACCTCCTCATCTCTGTGCATGAAGTTCATGAGACCCTCATGGTGATTGTTGTGGTGAGCACACTTTGGAGCGTTAACCGGTAGCTGCAGATAGTTTGGTCCTAGACGGTGTCTCTGACTATCAGCGTAGGAGAAGATCCTGCTCTGGAGTAAATTGTCATCTGAATAATGGAAACCAGGGACCACAATAGCAGGGCAGAAAGCAAGCTGCTCATTCTCATTAAAGAAGTTGTCTATGTTTTTGTTCAAAACCAAGCGGCCAACAGGCTGCAAGGGCAAGATATCTTCAGGCCAGATCTTTGTAACATCAAGCGGATCAAAATCAAATTTGTCTTCATGGGCAGGATCTATGACTTGAATGAACATATGCCACTCTGGAAAGCTCCCAGCTGCGATGGAGTCATAGAGATCCTTAGTTGCATGGCTGTGATTGGTTCCTCCAACTCTGATAGCTTCCTCATCCGACAGGCACTTAACCGGACAAGTAGGTTTCCAGTGAAACTTCACGTAGTGAGCTTTTCCGGCTTTGTTGATTAGGACATAAGTATTGACACCAAAGCCCTCCATGTGCCTGTAGTCTTGTGGGATACCGACATCGTCAAAGAGGAATGAAAACATGTGGAGACTCTCAGGGTGGTGTGAGAAGAAGTCCAGTATCCTCCAGTTCTCTTGAATGTGAGTCTTGGGGTTTGGTTTCAGCGCATGGACCATGTCAGGGAACTTCATTCCATCACGGACAAAGAAGACAGGGAAGTTGTTTCCAACAAGATCCAAGTTCCCTTCTCTGGTGTAAAACTTGACGGCGAAACCACGAGGGTCTCTGAGAGTCTCGGGGCTGCCACGCTCATGGATGACAGTCGAGAAACGAGCAATGACAGGAGTCTGAACACCGGTGCCTCGAAGGAAATCAGCGCAAGAAAGGTTTGAAATGTCATGAGTGACTTCAAAGAAACCTTTAGCACTGGCACCTCTGGCATGAACAACCCTCTCAGGAATCCTTTCCCTGTCAAAGTTGGCCAGTTTCTCGATTAGATGATAGTCTTCCAGAAGGACTGGACCTGAGAAGATATAAAAACCAAACGAGCTAAGAGAATAAACATTTAAGAGTAACATAAAAACTTGGCATAGAAACCATAGTTTCTATATAGATATATATATATATATATATATATATATATACTAGTTGGTTTCTTGTTCAGAAATAAATCTTTCAAAATAATTATATATAAATATAATTTCATTTTATTAATTTAGAAATATAACATAAAAATTTGGCATAGAAACCATAGTTTCTATATATAAGTTAAAAGAGGCACCTCTGGGTCCAACAGTCAAAGAGGCGTTGTTGTTCCAGACTGGAGCACCAGAGTTTGTAGTGAAGAAGGGAGAATCATGAGCGCTTGAAGGACGTACCTGCACCCCAACAATTGATCCTCCATCATTAGAAGACAAATGTAATTGGAGAAACATCTAAACGATGATGCTTCTTGATACATGAAAATACTACCACAAAGTATATTATTCAGCATGAACATACCCTTTCAGGATCCATGATGCAATATAAGATTGATTTGATCCGAACTTAGCTTCCTTGTGGTGTAATGTATTGTTGTATCTACGTTATCGGCGTGTGTTCCCTCCTTCACTGTTTCCTACAAGTTTTTATACCGATCAAACATATCTTATTTTTAGACCACCGCGAGAAAAAATGAGAATATCTCTAGAAATGGTCGTGTGGGTACCACGTACAATGACTATTTTCCCGAATTAGTAGCCCAGCCTTTTAAAGACATGTGGATTATATCATCTTTGCGTTTAGCTATAATTAGACAAAAGCCTTTGCTTTAGTTATAACTAGGTAGAGATCCCGCACCTTGTGCGGGGTGAGTGTGTATGAAAATGAAATAATTTTAGTTTACATTTTAATTCTTTTTTTGACAATTTACAATTTAATTCACCATTTCTATTATTAAGCATTATATATAAAACGTAACATATGTAATTTTAATCATATACATGTATTACATATATAATAACTTGGGTTGTGAATTATATATTCAGTTATTTTGATATGGACCAGGACATATGAAAGATTAAATATGATAAGATATAAATAATAGATTGATGACTTATTTAAATAATTATTGGGTCTTAGTTCTGTTAAAAACCCAAACAGATTTGGTGACCAAATTCTCTAGAACTCATTTGTTGAGAAGATGAGAAATGTTTTGTTCATTTCAAATGTCGAGAAATTTGAGAAACGGGAATAAGGATTCATACGACAAATTCAAATCTATTCACTCTAAACCAGTTCATAAGACAAATCAAATCTTTTCTCTAAACCAGTTAATCCGAGATTCTTATCCAACCAACATTTTCTTATTTTCTATTTTATCTTTGCTTGCTTTTTGTTTCTGTTGATAAAGACTAAAAGCATAAAGCTCAAGAGATGACTCGAGGTGCAGCCAAGTAACAATGAGATGTACGTTAACGAACATTTGGAAGTCTAAATCTTCTGAACTTTCACCGTAACTGATATCTACCAATTCTAGTGCATAACCCCGAGATATGGAGACTGAGCTAAACCTATGATCCTCATGATGCAGGAAGAAGATGGAACTTAACATCTAGGAGACTGATATGAATGGAAAATAGTTTCATAAATCCACTGACGTCATATCAAAGGTCAAGTAGAGTAGCAGATTTCCCAATTTGTTAATCTGACAATGCACACAAACTTTAAGCAGCAGAAATTCATGCCCAACCTAGCCACATCCTAATTACGTCAAAGGCCAAACCAGTCCTCCCAAGAGTTGAAGCCCGACCTTAAGGGTCTTCAATTGTTCTCCTTTAACTCATTTCCTCAACCCAAATAAAATGTACACCGACTCCTCCAAGTATCATCTTAAATTTAGCTACATAAATTTGGATTATTTTAATTCCTTTTAATGTTTTGGAAATATAGTTCCTTTTTAAATTAGACACAATAAAAATATTGTCATCATATCAATATAGGATGTGGACTGCACTCACCCAAATGTATGGCCTAAAGCTTACAAATATAATTCTTCACACAAAGCATAACCATAGTTCTCTCTGACACACACACGAAACCGAACCTTACCTCTCTTTTTTATCCCTCAAACACACATAAACACAAAATTTCAAGCTTAAATAGTTTCGACGACTGGTGGAGAGTTGAGAAGCGGATTTAGAAAAGCTTGCGCCCTTCTCATAGTGATTGACGGTATAGAGAGATATGCATTAAAAAGAGTAGAATATTTTCACTGAGACGTAGTAGTTATATATTTCCTGAAACTTATAATCATCCTTAGAGAAATTTTACTTAAACCATATGTTAATTTGATAACTATGCTGCTGTAGTACTAAGAAAGTTAATACTTTTTAATTAATTTAATGACTGAAAAATCATCTTGATGAAACCAGTTCTCTTTTCCTTGCATTAGATACGTTATCTATAATAATAAAGTAGAGATGAAACTCTCCACAATAAGCCACGTCTCCTCCCCTCCTATGTCCAATTAGTGACACGTGGCAGTCATAGACGTACTCCTTTTCTTTCTGAATTAGTGAATTTGGTCGTACAGTAAAAGGTTTCAATGGGTTTATGAATTATTTTGGGCTCTTCCTACTTTTATTGGTGTGACCCATTAGGTAAAGGTGTATTGAGTTGCGTCTTCCTCTTCGTCTTCGACGCTTCGTTTTTCTTTTTCTGTCCGCCATTGCCTTAAAGTCTTCTTCCTCTCTGAAACTTCTCCTTTAATTCAATCAATTAAGACCATCCCACTCTTTCTTATTTATTCAGTCTCCCAAACGGCGTATTTAACCGATATGTAACCGATACAATATCAACCTTCAAATATGTCTTCTGTCCCTACGCCTCTCAGATTTCTGATAGCTTAAACCCTCTTACTCATCACCCTAAAATACGTCGGCTTCGTATGATCTTCTCGCCAACCAACTTGAAAGCAGGACGCTGCTCTTAACACGGTGGAGGTCTGTCAAAGGAGGTCTTGGGAAGATCGGAATGTCTATATATCTGAGCGAGATGAAGGTGCTCTTAAGTATTTTAGGGATATCAAAAAGGAACAGAATTAAAGAACCAAAAGGGTTCAAGCTTGAGTTTATCTTTGATCAGAGCCCTTACTTCACGAACAGAGTCTTGACCATGACATATCACATGATTGATGAAGATGAGCATATCCTTGAAAAGACCATTCGGTATGATCTTTAACTCTTACCTTGTGTTTGATTTTTTTTTTTTGTTTCGCAAGACAAAGAAGTCTTATTAATCGTTAACAATTTTCCAGGACAGACAATGAGTGGTATCCTCTAAAATGTATGACTCTGTAGATCCTTAGTTAAAGCCGATCACTTAGACTAAAGACTGTGAGAGTTTCTGAAAATTGTTCAGTCCACCTAAAATTCATGTGGAAGACGATGATCCTGTTGATGAATAGGTATGGAATATTACTGAATCCGGACTCAACAGCATTCAAGACGACACACAGGATCCGGTTGAGACTCAACAGCAGTTAGGAAGAGTTAAAGACTGTATGAGCTCCCGCCACCTCAAAACTAAAGAGATCACAGATGTTCTACCAAACTTCCCAGATATCTCCATAGTAATGTGTTCTTTCTCTTCTTTTACACCTTAGAAAACATGTGTGATTTTGACATGTGTCAATTTAATTGATCACTTCCTGACTTTCAGAAGTCATGAACCATCTGGAGAAAGAATGTGCTTTCTAGAACAGGGAAAAGCACATACGCCGTAAACAGAGAGGAGGTATATAGTTCATCATTTACTACTGATTTGATTTCGTGCTTTTTGCTTTTTAATTTGTCTTCACCATCAACTAAACCTAAAATATAACCTGACATCATGAAGCGAATTCAAGTTTGTGAAAATAGATCTGATGGTAAAGCACTAAAGCTGCTCCACGAGACTGGAAAAGCTATAGCTCCTGAAGACTGAATTTAAATGAAAGTGTGAGATTCTGACTTCTTACTCTAGGTTTAATACACATGCGTTATTGACTCACTCTTTTTTGTTAGGCTTTATTTCCCGATGCAATATGTAACCACTGACCATTACAGAGTTTCACGAAATGTTAGGCTGGTGAAGCCAACATGACAGCAGTTCGTAAGCTAATCTAAGAAGACTACATGGGAGATTCTAGCAGCCGCAGTATAGGTTTGCTTTCTCAGTTCAGACCCTACTGTTTTAAGGTTTGTTGGTCACAAGCGTTATTGACCCATTGACCACAATGAAGGCATGTGTGATCAATGATGGTGTAGCCTACGCGCTGATCCAACACCAGTGGCGTCCAAAGTCGCTCATCATTGTTTGTAGTTTGACAGAGACTTGGGATCTTGCAGTTTCCACATCGAAAAGTCCAAAAAGTCCAAAGGCTGATTTTGGCATGGCACATCACATCACATGTTTTAGCTGTGGATGCTCACCAAGAAGAACTCGAAAAAGTTATCAGTAAAGTGGCTGTTGACATTCATGGTTCTTTTGTCTCCATGTCCTCTTCAGTACATTCATAATATGATTTACTTAGGTTTATCACTATTTTTATATCAACCCTCAGATTTACCACTATAAGTTTTTGGTTACCGTCACTTTATCATTTCTTCAGCACATTCTATTGTAAATTGGTGATACATTACTGTAGAGAAGAGTTGTTCTGAATTAGAAAACATTGAGTGAATAAATTTGCAAAAAAATCTCTAAACAAATCTACGGTCTTATCGTGCTTGAAAGCTAAATTAACTAAAGTCCCTTTTTGTATTTTTTTTATTATAACACCTAAATGGTCCACAGAGATGAACTCGACATAAATGTCCAATTTGAAAAAACTTTGTGAATTTTCTTAAGCTAACAAAAAGTAAATATTTTTCACTACTATGTTACGGCCTGTTCAAACTCACATTTACATCTTAACATTTAAAACTAGATGCATGGGCGTGGCTTAAAGATTACAGCATATTCCAATTACCATACTACGTTTACCTCCCAAAACTTCGTTTATCTCACTGGTTTATGTTTATGGACTTTTTGACTACGTCTGCAAATCTAAAAAATTAAACTATGTTAATGTTTCTTTGTTCTTAAGTCTTAACTTAGTAAACTAAAATATGGCCACATGCATCCAGTGTTTTAAAACTTAATCTGGAAACTGAACTGGATAATTTCATAGGTGATCGGGTTATTGGGTTGACTGCTGATAAATCACAAAATAATAAATAAATTAATTCTATTGTATAATAATATATTAGCTATTGAAAAATACATGAGAATTTTATGTTTTTATAAAATACATAGAAAAATCCAATGTCTGTTTTCTCTAATTTTTTCCATTATACATACAAAATATCAAAAATAATTTAGTCCATTTAAAAAACTTTAGTAACAAGTTAGGAATTATGACATATTAGTATTTAAATGTATAATGTGAATAATAAAATTAAACTTTAAATTCTAAATAAGCCAAAGTAAAATACGAAATTGTAATAGATTGCTAATAACCTAAAATACACTAATACCAAATCATATAAACTAATTTTAGATCTTTATTATCGTTCATTTTTTCAGATACTTTAATGAATTTTTCATACAAACCTAAAATTTAGAAATAAAAAATCAAAACTAAAACCAAAAAACAAACATAGAGCAATATAAATCACTGAGCTATATCAATAGAAATCACTGCAATTTATCAATTGGCCTCATGACACCAATAGCAAATACATCATCCACATTCTAAATTTTTTTTTTTTTTTTGAAAACTGGCCTTCCTCATTCTAAATTATACAACAAACTTACAAAATATTACAAATGTTAATAACAGAAATGTCTCCATAAACAATTCACTTTGTCCAAAGCATTGGATAAGTAATACTATACTAAACAAAATTTTCACCACATTTTTGAGCCAAAACTCAAAATCTAATATAGCAATATCAAGACAAACAACAACTTCAAACACATATTACTCACTGTGTTACACAATCAACAACCATCCCGCGCGTAGCGCGGACATACCACTAGTTCCTAATAACTAAAAGTCTAAAACCATACATAAACTAAGCACTTCATAGAGCATTACTAATTGAGATTGTAGTTCATGGCTTCTCTAACATTTACCCAGAAACTTAGAACGCTAAAGCTTAAAAACAGAGATCAAGCTTCTTTTTTTTAGATAAAAAAAAAAACAGAGATCAAGCTTTTTTTTTTTGATAAAAAAAAACAGAAATCAAGCTTGCGAAGGTGAGAATCAATATCAAAGCTCTTTCCCTCTTCCCAACTCCTCCACCAATTCTTTAAAAAAAAAAAAAAAAAACTCCTCCACCAACCATCTCTCCTCTTCCCCCATTAGACCCACAACAGCTCAAATCTCTCGAATCTCTCAACATGCCCACCGAGGCACGGATCCCACCGTCATAAATCCATGCGACCACCGTCCCTGCTACAAACCCTCACCACCGTCGTAACCTTCGCCGCCGGCTCCCAATTCCGCCTCGTCAGTTCTATCTCCTCCTTCACAAACTGCTCCTTTGTTCTCTCCATCTCATCCACAACACTCAAAGCGCTCTCCCCATCTCTTTCTCTCTTTCCTCAACTGCCCTTCTCCCTCCCCACCACCTCGCCTCCCTGACTCATTCAATTCTTCTCCGTCGTCTCTTCCTTCCTCCGCCGCATCAGCCTCTCAGGACTCTGCCTCGCTCGCCTAATTAACCTCAACTCACCGTCTTCTCCAAACCCGTCTCCACCTCTGATCTCTTCTGTCATCCTCGGAAACATGCACAAGAAATCTCCCTCACCATCTCCCACGCGAATCTCTCGACAACATCCCTACTCTACTCGAATCTCACATTGCTTTCTGATAAAAGGATCAATACCTACTTCGATTACTCAACTCTCCAACTTTATAACTCTAAACTTGTCATCAAACTCGATCTCCGGCGAAATACCGGACAACATCGGAGACCTAATCTAGCTAAAGAACCAATCTTTCCCATATGTCATTCAATGTTGTAACAAAGACAACTTGTTATATGCGTACGATAGGTCAAAAGGATACGAAAAAATGTATGTATAATTCTTTTATCAAACAAACTATATTATATGGATCGTAATGGCAAATGTCGTAATTGTTCTAGTAAATAAAGGATAATTAAGATTAGAAGTTAAGGAGAGCTGAGGTGATGCCACATCAGTTAAAATGGCAAATCTGTGAATAAACTACTAAATCAAGGTTATTTTTAATAATTGCTTTCCTTTTAATAAGAAAGGGATATTCAAACTAAAATGAACATGTTTATATACTCCACTATAATAAGCTACTAGATTTTGACCCGCGCTTTTGAAGCGCGGAATATTTTAACATGAAAAAATTCACTAATAATTTAACAAATATTTTGGTAATTTTTAAAGAGTGTGTATTTAAAATATTTTTGCATTTAAATCAGTATTTTTAAATTCAACCCGATTGTGATTATACCGGTTAATCCGGAGATCTGACAATTCAATTTATGTTTTTAGAATATTCATATTAAAAAATCACTAAAACCCGAGACTATTCGATTGAACTGATGGATGACCGATATGTAATCTAATTGGATTTAAATTGTAATAGTTTCATAATTTGTAATCTTATAATCGAAATTTTAAAGTTCACTATTTTGCAATTTATGAAATTATGACGTTTCTACAAAATTTTAAAGAGAAAATGATAGATATAAAATAATTAAAATTAATTATTGTGTTATTTAGAAACATTGATAGTAGTATAAAAATATATTGTTTGGAAACATTGATAGTAGTATAAAGAAATAAGTATATTGTTTGGAAACGTTGATAGTAGTATAAAGAAATAAGTATATTGTTTGGAAACATGGATAGTAGTATAAAGAAAGGAACATTAGTGATTTAATGTATGTTTAACTATAAAGTATAAAAGTGTATTTAATTTAAAAACTTACAAAATAAATGTTAGGTCCAATATAATGTTTCTGTTTTAATAAGATAGATATGTACTGCTTCAAGAAACCTTGATTTATTCTTAAGAAATTACAAAGAGAGTGACAGTAAAACATGAAGGAAACATCGTTTTAGAGGATTACATGCATCACTATTATACATAGACGAAATAAATAACCCAAGAAAATCATAGTTTGAGGAATATAAAGACCAACAGATGATAGATCGATCACGATTGTACTTTCCGGGCAATAAGCAAATATGAAGATTACATGCTTGGCCTAACGTTGAGACGGCTTGCAAGCTTCTGTCCCAAAGATCGATCAGCCTGAGATAATAAAGAGATTAAAAATGTTAGTCTAGCTAAAATTCAGCAAAAAAGTATATAAGCGGAGATTTAATATGTTTCTTGTTCTGACCTGAGACCAGTAAGAGATCCATATGCTACGGATCTCATGCGTGAGACGTGGCTCTGACAGGATCTCTACCCATCTCTTAACAAACCGGTCTTGCCTGTGGCCATAAATATAACATTAGTAAGTTAAGCTTTGTCAAGTGAATTTCCGTGAGAGTTAAGTTAGTCAAGTAAGTTAAGCTTTTGTTGCTAAATTTTTAGAGGTATGTAAGAGAGTTGAGACTTCTTCTTTACCTGTCTGGTGCCCATGATCTGTATCTATCTCCAGGTTGCTTGAAGTTGTTCTCCTTCTTGATGATGCACTACAAACACATAAGCAATGCAAAGGGTATTTTAGGAGACAAATCAACTAAAATGAGATAAGGTTTTGAAAGATTTAAAGGAGACATGGAGTGGTATCACAAACCTTTGTTCGGATTCCAGTGTAAGACTTGGTAGGGATAGGAACTTTCTCAGCACAGCGGACAGGATCAAACTTTGAGGGGTAGTAGTTGATCTACAAAAAGCAAACAACCAATAAGTAATTCGATTTCAAGTAAAAAAAAAAAGACCAACAAGTTTATCTCAAGTCTTGGTACTAAGACTTATACCTCCTCGTCTCTATGCATGAAGTTCATAAAACCTTCATGGTGATTGTTGTGGTGAGCACATTTAGGAGCATTAACCGGTAGCTGCAAATAATTAGGTCCAAGACGATGTCTCTGAGTGTCACCATAAGCAAAGATCCTACACTGGAGAAGCTTATCATCTGAGTAGTAGATCCCAGGAACCACAAGACCAGGGTTGAAAGCAAGCTGCTCAGTTTCATTGAAGAAGTTATCGATGGTCCTGTTCAGAACCAAGCGACCAACTGGTTGCAAAGGCAAGATATCCTCAGGCCAGATCTTGGTCACATCAAGCGGGTCGAAATCAAACTTATCCTCATCCGCAGGATCCATTGTCTGGATGAAAAGCTTCCACTCGGGATAGTTACCAGATGCAATAGCATCATGGAGATCCTTAGTTGCGTGGCTGTGATTGGCTCCTCCAACTACCTTTGCCTCTTCATCAGACAGATTCTTGATCCCACAAGTGGGTTTCCAATGGAACTTCACGAAGAGAACCTTTCCGGATTTGGAAACTAGAGTGTATGTGTGGACACCGAAACCTTCCATGTGCCTGTAGTCTTGAGGGATACCAACATCATCAAACATCCAGCACCATGTAAGCAAACTCTCTGGTAAGTGGGACATGTAGTCCAGTATCCTCCAGTACTCTTGGATGTTTGTCTTGGGGTTCGGTTTCAGCGCGTGGACAACATCCGGGAACTGAATCCCGTCTCTGATGAAGAACACCGGAGTGTTGTTACCAACAAGATCAAAGTTTCCCTGAATAGAAGTAACATGATAAGAGAAGTCAGTTTTTTATTTGTAGCTTTCGTATTAATTTTTATAAAGGTCAAATACTTAGATACATTTAATAAAAAGGTAAAACAAGAATCTGTACCTCTCTGGTGTAAAACTTGACGGCGAACCCGCGAATATCCCTCATGGTCTCAGGGCTGGCACGTTCGTGAATCACGGTGGAGAAACGGACAATGACCGGAGTTTGAACACCGGGGGCTCTGAGGAAGTCAGCACAAGTGAGGTTTGATATGTCATGTGTGACCTCAAAGAAACCCTTAGCACTGATTCCTCTAGCATGAACCACTCTCTCAGGAATCCTCTCCCTGGTGAAGTTGGCAACCTTCTCGATCAGATGGTAGTCCTCGAGAAGAACCGGACCTGCCCACAACAAAAGTAAGAAAATTTTAGAAAACCCATTGAAAAGATCCTAGCTTTAAACTCTCTTTCGATCAGTTTTTAAATATCTTTCGTAGCTCGTAAAGTGTATAGGGCTATACACTTTCGATATACCTCTTTCTCCGATGGTGAGGGAAGAAATGTTGTTCGAGACTGGAGCACCACCGTTTGTGGTGTAGAAGGGAGAGTTGTACGCGCTCGATGGACGATACTGCAAGCACCATAATTCGATTGTTCATCCAAAAAATAGAATAGATTACAACAACACTCACATACGGTGAAACCCTAACTTCAGTTGGAAGATATCACTTTCTATTAACCGCGTCTTTTTCTATTCACAATCCCAAATTATATTTATGACGCAACCCGAACAAAAACAGAACCCGGTTCACCGGGTGGATCCGGACCGTCAGTTGACAAAGAAGCTTTTAATTTTGGGTGGTAAAAACATTAACATGTCGAAGATAATAGGCTTTTTTTTGTAACACGAAGATAATAGGGTTACTAAATCAAAATTTTCTTAAAACTAAAAAAGTATTCCATTATTGCTTTGCTTTGCTTATAAAGACTTTCGTATATTCAAGTCTTTGTTTGATGGATATATCAACAATTTTTATTGTATGAATAACTACGACAATCCTCATATACATGTATCATATATGTATGTTGTGGCAAAAAGAAAAGAAGTATTATGTATGTTTATATCATATACATGCTGATCGGATGATCAGAGGTATGTTTTTTTTCTTTAAGACTAAAGATACTTATGTTTACAATCATTCATCATATGAATAGATCTAACTTTTAGTCAGATTTATTAATAATTTTATTAAACTATCGTCGTCTAGACTTGATTACTCAGGTGTGTAGATCTGATTAATCAGATAAATAGTATACGGTCGGACGTATAAACAATCGATTAAACACCCCTTTTCGAACACATGCAATTTCTAAAAACAAACAACAAAATAACTTCTAATATAAAGAAAGAAAAAGCCAAACCACATGTGGCATTTCTTTCGCAAGCAGTGGTTTGTTTATAGATCAAACATTTTAAAGATAGCCAGACAAGAAAATCAACGTCACCACCTTATAGCTGCTCAAGCAACCATAGTAGCTAACCAACTTTTTTTTGGTTCCAATAGCTTAGCAACTTTTGGGAAAAAGCATGTTAAGGGTAAGATCTAATGCAGATTAACTTTCATTTTTATCATTAAAACCAGTGAAAAACAACCATAACATGATTCATTTAATACACACACACACACACAAAAGAGCAAGAAGAACATGAAGAAGATACCTTGTAAGGATCCATGGTGATGAAGAAGCTTTGATGATTCCCAAAGCTAACTTTTGAGGTTTTGGTAGTGAGAGTGATGAGATCCTGTGTCGATATATATAGTGGATAGCGTGTAGCACGCTCGGTAATGGCGGTCCCGAGTGGAGGGCTACAATTGTCCTTCCCATATCAATTTATCGATACAGTAAAAATGGGCCACTGTGTTCCAACCCGTGAAAAGAAAATCGGTGATGACTAATAGTCTATGATCCTGCTCGAGAGGAAAAGTAGTATTTCGATAACAATTATTGTGACAAAACAAAGCACCAATTAACACAATAACTAACTTGAATAAAAATAGTTGTATTATCTGAATCAAAATTTACCTTTATATATGACCTGGTACATAACCTTTCTTTAAAGAGAAGGCAACGATAATCATTCATTATAGTATAAAATATACATATACCTGCGTTATTTATATAGAGTGAAGTATCATGTAAATATTTTTATTTTGGATCGTACCGTCTCAGTTTATCTAAATAGAGTGAAGTATCATGATACATTTCATCACATATGTTTGGTACCCATATTATAAAAGAGGAAGCTCGTGTAAGAGACATGTTCGATAATGTAGACTGCGAGGTTTCTACGTGATAATTTGCACTTTTCCATTTTTAGACAAAATCTAAATGATTTTATCTTCAATTATATTGAAGGATCATGAATGTACAAAAAAATGGTTTATACAAATATGATAGCCATTCCAATATTTATGATATTTTGATTGGTCGAAGAAAGGTAATATTTTCAAATTTAGCAACATTATCCTCCAACAGTGTTTAATGAAATTTAGATGTTCATTCGTAAAAGGTTAGTTTAGCATTATCCCATTGATACGGGTTTCGTACTTGAATAAATAATTGGTATTTATAACTCTATAGTATGCATTACTATTGTTGATCGTGATTCTAATAATCGAGGAGTTGGAAATTAAAAAATTCGTATATATAAAAACAAAAGAAAAAAGCTAAACTAATGGCAGTGTTAGTGGGTATGGTGGGGAGTCTATGTTTGGGAGCATGTGGCGATTATTAACACAATAACACGTTACTTTGATGCTGAATCGATCAATGTTTTGATTGGCCAGCTTTCGCTTGGGTCCTTTTAGAGTGAACAAGTTGCTCTTTGTCATTTCTTTTGATATTATTAGAACTAGGTGAAACAATTATTTCGGCGGTAGACATAATTAACCTTTGTCTCGGTGAGAAGAGAACTCTCCCAGACACAGTAAACGAGGAACGAAGCAGCTAGGAGACCAGCGGTTAATAACGAAAAAGCGACTATTCACTTTCTTGCCTAGAAAGGAAAATAACCATTGGTCTCTCTCCTTTACCAACTTGGAAGCCCTATTAGTTTACCTAAAGAAACATCCTCCAAGCACTTCCTCATCCATCTTCTTGCAATCAAGCTTCCAGATCTCGATCTCCAGAGCTACAACACACATTCCTACCGTAGTTTCCTCAAGATCTTGAAGCACAAGCATCACAGACCTACCCTCAACTCAAACAACATCTTCTCCACGCAAAGTCCCTTCACAGCTACTGTTGTCTCTTCACACATCTTGTACTCGGAGTCGACTGAACTCCTCCAGTTACGAGTCGTGCGCCTCTGAGACCCTCGATACAGACAGAATGGCACCAAGACTAACTGAAGCTGAAAAAGGGAAACAACAAGTGAGAAGTGAACGGACATCAACCATAAGAAGAATCAAAGCTCCAAATGTCGATAATGCAGTCCTCATAAAAGATAATGCTTTGACGCTCATTGGCAGACTCACCAACCCTCAGGAACAGAAGATGTGGGCTCTTATCCCAGCTCTCCCACGCAAATGGAACCTGAGAGGAAGAGTAACGGGGTCAGATCTAGGGAATAACTGCTTCCAGTTCCGCTTCGAACTAGAAGAAGATCTCAGAAGAGTTCTTGATAATAGACCTTACCACTTTGCGTATTGGATGGTCATATTGCAACGTTGGGAGCCAGTTATCTCTAACACTTTCCCTTCCTCGATTCCGTTCTGGATCCGAATCAAAGGACTACCTCTCCACTTCTGGCATGATGACATGGTGGTTCGTATAGGCCAGGACCTAGGTACATTCGAGAACCACGAACTGACTAGAACAACAGCAAGAGTACGAGTTCACATCGACGACCTAAAACCCCTAATCAAAGAAGCAATAGTGGAATTTGATTCAGGGGAGGAAAGTCTCATCACCTTGGAGTATGAGAAATTGGAGCTCCATTGCTCTATCTGTGCATCCCTTCTACACACTAGAAGGCACTGCCCTTCAAGAACAGAGTATGAGCAAAGTAGCCCACACAACTCCAGATCCTCTCCAAATGAACGCCTTCCCACCTCTACAAGAGCGATTGAGGTCAAAGACGAAAACAAAACTAACATGGAGAAGGAAGAAGATAATTACCAGCTACAGAACTTCAAGGCCAGAGTTGATAGACATGGCAGACCTTTCAGAGAGAGAGTCAGTACTAAACAGACACGTGTCCCCCCACCAGTAAACGCCACAAAGGGCAGAGACTCCGACAGTCAGAACTGGAGAGCCAACTCAGTACAAGAGGAGGCTCAGAATGTATCTCCACAATACACTCAACGCAGACTGATGCCTGTAAGAGTACCACAGAGGGGGAAAGATCTCTTCCCTCAGAGAACCCAGGAGGTGTGGCGACCTAAACTGGTTCCTGCTCCAGAGGACCCAACCAACCACGCGAAGAAACTCAGGTTAACTGCACAACAGAGCGGGAGGGACCTCGTAGCTAAGGAGACAACGAGCCAGCTCGTTAGTACGCCATGCCCTACTGAACCTGCAACACCAGTCGCTGCATCAATAAACTATCAAGCAAATCCATTGCAGGAAGGACAAGTACCAAACATGGAATCTGTGATGGAGGAACTGCAAGAGGTTACACGTCAATACCTTAATTGCCCTGACCCAGTAGAGGCAGCGGCTAGGAAGCAACGTGTCTTGGTTAGCGATGCAAGCGGACTCATGGAGGAAACGGCAGCACGCTTACTTGCAGCATCAAGGAACCAGCAAGTATCGAACATTGGGCCGAGAACTTTAGAAAGTAATCCCAATACTCCTCCTCCACTCCAGGAAGATAATGGTCAAGATGTATGCTACCCTACTCCAGCACTCTCGAGAAGCCTTCCTTTGAATGACAAAGAAGATGATGAAGAGGATCTCGACCCCTACTACAGTGATGTATCACCAACAAGAGGGACTCTAGCGCCAAACAGGAAGCATGCTGCATCTGCAAGGATCAAATCTATCATCATTAGTCCTCCAAACAACAGTGACGAGCCTATACTAATATCACAAGAGGAACGAGATCGAGCTCCCATGGCGGAGGAGAATGAAACTCTCCAGGAATTTCAAAACAAAGTAAAAAGAAGGTCTCGAACTTCAACAAGGAACAAGTCACCGAGGAACAGTCCTAACATCCTATATGGAGTGAGCCTCAAGAAAAGAAAACTATCACAAATTCATAACTCACCGGGTAACCCTCGAGATGGTAGTGATATGCACGCAAAGAAATCAAAGAAGTAAGGGAACCTTCAAACGGGAGCTGGAACATCGAAGACGCCACCAAACCCTCCTATTAAACTCATCCCGGCAATGACGAAGGGGAAGTCGGATTTTCGGGCTCCTCCACCCCGGGCTCCTTAGCTGTACTGAGCTGGAACTGCTGCGGGTTGGGGAATCCCGCAACAGTCCAGCGACTGAGGGAGATCCACAAGAAGAACTCTCCTGACATCTTCTTTCTCATGGAGACGAAGAACAACCTAGATATGATCAAGAAGACTCTTCAGTGGCTCCCCCTAGATAACTTTCATGAAGTTCCCCCGAATGCACCAGGAGGTGGTGGGCTATTCCTAGTATGGAAAAACGACATCCAACTTACAGTTAGAGAGAGCAACAAGAACTTCATCGATACGGTTATTACACAGAAAGGAATCACCTTTCAGATCACATTTGTGTATGGAGAACCGGACCAAACTAAGCGGCTAGCAGTGTGGAATGCTCTATCCTCTCTACAACATGCATCAGGAGATCCCTGGTTCTTAACAGGAGATTTTAACGAATTAACAGATAATGGGGAGAAGAAAGGTGGACCTGAGAGAGCAGAAGGTACTTTTTGTGCCTTCCGAACCTTCTTATCGGAGAATGACCTTTTCGACATTAAGCACTATGGCAACTTCCTATCCTGGAGAGGAAAGAGGAACACTCACATAGTGCAGTGTCGTCTAGACATGGCCATTAGTAACAGCGAGTGGATGAACATCTTCCCATCATGTAGAAGCCAGTACCTGAAGTATGAAGCTTCGGATCACCGACCACTCCTAACGTTCCTGGACACTAGGAGGAAGAAAGGCATGAAAATATTCAGGTACGACCGAAGGTTGAACGAAAACGTGGAAGTCAAGCAACTAATCCGAAAAGTTTGGGAAGAAACAGCACAACTTACAGTTGATGAGAGACTAGAGCAGTGTCGAAAAGCTATATGCCACTGGAGCACAAAATTCCATGAGAACAGCAGGAAGACGGTGGAGGATCTTCGAGTGCAACTAGATGCAGCCATGTCAAGTACCGTCTCCGATGATGACCTGATACATAAGCTTAACATGAGTCTACTGATGGCATACAAAAAAGAAGAAGAATATTGGAGACAGAGAAGTAGACAATTATGGCTGGCTCTAGGGGACTCAAATACAAGCTACTTCCACGCAACGACAAAGACAAGAAAGTCAAGAAATTGCATGATAGTGATAGAGAATGACGATGGCATACCTTGGTTTGAGGAAGATCAGATTGCGGCGGTAATCTGCAAATATTATGATAAGATATTCACTGCCTCTCAGACCAATGACCTACACATTGTAGAAGAAGCTATCAAACCATATGTCTCCCAACAGATGAATGAAGAACTGATAAAAATCCCTTCTCAAGAGGAAATCAAAGCAGCTACCTTTGCCATTCATCCAGACAACGGCCCCTGGGCCGGATGGGTTCTCCGCAAGCTTCTTCCAAGCCAACTGGGATGTTATAGGTCCGGCTGTCATTAAGGAAGTCCAGCTCTTCTTCTCAACAGGTGTACTCCGGCCCTCGCAAAATGTGACACACGTGAGATTGATTCCTAAAATCGTGGGGGCAAAGAAAATGACAGACTATCGTCCTATAGCTCTGTGTAATGTCTTTTTCAAGATCATTTCAAAGCTACTGGCGCTAAGACTGAAACCTATCCTACATCTGATGATCTCAGAAAACCAATCAGCTTTCATCCCAGGCAGGGCAATAGCGGATAATATACTGATCACACATGAGGTGCTACAGTTTCTAAAGACATCACAAGCGCAGAAAAGATGTACAATGGCAGTCAAGACTGACATGTCTAAAGCCTACGACAGAGTTGAGTGGAGATTCGTTGAAAAAGTTCTACAACAACTAGGCTTTCACGCAACATGGACAAATCTAATCATGCAATGCCTATCAACGGTCTCCTACTCCTACCTAATCAATGACTCTGTACATGGATCAGTGGTTCCTCAACGTGGCATAAGGCAGGGAGACCCACTCTCCCCCTACCTGTTTATCCTATGTGGCCAAGTCCTATCAGGCCTATGTCAAAAGGCAGAGAAAGAAGGTACCTTGCAAGGAATCTGGGTGGCGAGAGGGAGCCCACGAGTTAATCATCTGCTTTTCGCAGATGATACAATGTTCTTCTGTCAAACGTCCAAGACCTGCTGTAGCACACTGATAAGCATCCTCAAAGAGTATGAAATGGACTCGGGACAGAAGATCAACAGCGACAAATCATCCATAACATTTTCCTCAAAAACACCAGAAGAGATAAAGAAATCAGTCAAAGAAACTCTAGGAATAGAGAAAGAAGGAGGCTCTGGTAAATATTTGGGGTTACCTGAACATTTTGGAAGGCGAAAGAAAGATCTCTTCACAACCATTGTTGACCGCATCAGACAAGCTGCAGCGAGCTGGTCCACTAGACATCTATCCAAAGCGGGGAAGTTAACCATGGTGAAGGCAGTCCTAACTGCTATCCCCACATACGCAATGTCCTGTTTTGAGCTACCTGCAAGTTTGTGTAAACGAATCCAATCAGTACTGACTCGTTTCTGGTGGGACACACCAAATGGAACGAAAAAGATGTGTTGGGTGTCGTGGGATAGAATGACTAAGCCTTAAGCAGGAGGAGGATTGGGTTTGCGGGATATTCAACTCTTCAACCAACCCCTTCTAGCTAAGCATGCGTGGTGAATCTTAACTAACCCTGAATGCCTACTAGCTCGAATACTATTAGGAAAATACTGCCATAACAAACCCTTTATGGAGGTTTCAGTGCCTAAGGTTTGTTCTCATGGTTGGCGAAGTATCCTACATGGTCGTGAGCTACTAAGAGGAAACAGTAAGCAAGGTGATTGGTAATGGACTCTCCACTAAGGTCTGGAAAGACTCGTGGATAGCACTAGATAAAGACATCAGACCCCATGGACCTATACCCGAACCTGCACTGGACCTAACCGTCTCTGACCTCCTAACGTCAGACATGAAATGGAATAAGCACAAAGTGGAGCAACTACTACCTCATATGACAAGGGAGATCCAACTGATCCAGCCAGGAGACCCAGATACAGAAGACACCTTTGCTTGGCAACCTCTCCAATCTGGCAAATACACAACAAGATCAGGCAATTACACCGCTTCAATGAGCCAATACAAAGCACAAGAAGTAAGCCCTGCAAACTTTGATTGGATAAAAGATGTGTGGAACAGCAAATGCTCACCCAAAATGAGAATCTTTATGTGGTCGATAATACAAAATGCTCTCCCTCTGGGAGAGGCTTTGAACCAGCGTGGAATCCAAAACGAAGCTCTCTGCGTCAAATGCAAACAGAAAGAGTCAGCTATGCATATATTCTTTCAATGCCCCTTTGCTATAGAAGTATGGAACCTGTTACATCTTCATCGAGTAGTTCACCTAGCTAAGGATTGCGACTTCAAAAAAGCGGTGGTGGCCTTTAGAAACATCGTCTGCCTCCCGCCTTCAGGCGTAACGACAGCTATCCTCCCGTGGGTGTGCTGGGCTCTCTGGTCAGCACGTAATACACATATCTTTGAGAAGAGAATCCTTACACCTACAGAAACAGCAACAAAGGCAGTAAGATTAGCAAGGGAATGGATCAATGCTCAACCACATAAGGAAATTGTACAGAGAGGAGTACCTACTTTACCAGAAGCAATTCGATCGAGATCGGTGAGGGAACTAGTACCAACTTGCAAATCAGATGCCGCTTTCAATCAACAATCGAATCGGGCAGGATTGGCGTGGATCATCTATGATGCAGCTGGGAAACCTCTACGGCAGGGATCGTCATCTCAAGAGCTCGTCGCCTCTCCTCTGGTAGCGGAAGCACTGGCACTCCGCGCTGGAATCGTCTCTGCAGTAAGCCTTGAGCTTCCAAAGCTCAGGATGCTTTCTGACAATGTAACGCTCATCCGAGCTATAAACAACGACGCACAGGCTAAGGAAATCTATGGTATCGTCAAGAGTATCCAGCAGATCGCCTCTGTGTTTGTCGAGATCACCTTTGATCACGTCTCTCGGTCTTCCAATGTGGAAGCCGACCGACTCGCGAAACTAGCTTTCCTTTCTTCTTCTTCGTTTGTATCGAACCCTTGATGGGCTACTATTGGGCCTGAGGCCCCTTTCTTTTTCATTAATGCAATTCAGGTGTTACAAAAAAAAAAAGAACTAGGTGAAACATTGAAACTACTTCAACATACTTTTTTCTCTCTGAAATTGCAATCATTGGAAGACAATCAACATATATGCAGTCTAACCAATTAAATTCACAGGATTGTTTTTCTGAAACAAGAATGTACTCATAGCCTGATATAGTTTGCCCGGTATAAATATAAAAGTTGTAACTGGAAGACAATGTTAGACTATGTTAGACTATGTTGAGGAGAAAAGAGCAGATTATTTTTATAATTCTAAGAACTTTAATGTATATGCCGGCTTGTGTTCAAAAATAAAATAGAATAAAATGTATATGCCGGCTTCTGTATTTTTCATCATGTATTTCATTTTTAGTATGAATATTATCATTAGACCAGATGACAAAAAGACAATTAGTATGCTTATATGATATAGTGCTATACTTTGATTAGTTCCCACAATTTTGGATTTTCACTTTGATCAAAAAAGAAATTAGGATTTTCACTGATTGTTTAAACATATTGTTTCATCGTTGTTGGATTCAGATTCAATATTAATTGGTTGTGTTTGATTAGATACAAATTATATTATGAACATAATTAGTAGACATATTGAGCTAAAGTTACAAATCCAGAATACATACTTTTACCAAATGTTAATCTTAATCATAAGCCTAAAAGATCATGAACCCCTACAACCTAAACGTTTATAATATATAGCAAAAACAGTTACAATTTACAAAATGAACGCTTGTCGCTACCTAATAAAATAATATCATAGTCCCTCCCTTATCAGATAAAGTTGTAGTAAAGAAAAAAAAAGATAAAGTTGTAGAAATCAATCTTACCAATGAAAAGTCTTCGTTTGGTGCGACACAAAAAAAAAATCACGAACATAGAATAAGTAGTTGCCTAGCTAAAACTGAACTTTACATACGAAATCTTTTACTTGTCAATTATTTGTAGCGAAGAATTTCCAAGTTTCTCAACCTTATTATATAACAAAATCTATAACAATAATTATTAAATATTCGAATGTTGATCTACGTAAGTTCTTGACTGTATACACGAAGAGACTTTTACAACAACTCTGACGAATTCACAACACTAAACTCCACAGAAGATAAATGAAATGAAACGGAAGAACATATTTCTTAGTTCATATGATCACTATCATACAGATGGATCTATTCAAAGCAAATAAAAGTCATTTTTTCAAAATACATGAAGCATATTTTTTGGAAACTAAACAAGAAGCATGAAGCATATTATTTTTATCGATGCCCTTTTTCAAAAAAAAAGCATATTGTTTTAATCAAAATAATAGAAACGAAAGAAACTTGGTTACTTTTATTACAACAGAACATATATTAATATATCCAGTTCAAAAAACATATTAATATATATATATATATATATATATTGAAAATATAAATCTTATTTTTTATCAAAGTATATATAGAACACAACATTCTAAATTATATTTATTCTGGTAGCCTATTGGTATTTTTTTTTTTTGTAACTAGCCTATTGGTATATGATCATAATAAAACAGTCCAAAAGTAAATTTCATTTGTAAACTTGAAGAGTAAATAGAAAATGTAGGCAATTGAGGCTAATACTAATGCTTCGATCCACTTGTAAATCGCCACGTAGCAATCTTACCTTATCAAATTGTTGGTACCAACGAATGAAAATGCGTTTTCGAGGATCAACACGACGAAAAACAGGATTACACCTTATCCTTTCTTTCTTTTGTTTTTGTTTTTCTTAATTTCTTGATTTTTTCATATTTGTCAATGGAGTTGAAAAATCAATAACAAAGCGTACGAATTTGGGCATTTCGAATCTTTTGATACCCCCGTTTCTATTCAGGTGGGGACAAGCTTTCAACTTTTAGTTCTTGTTTTTTTTTTGAACTTAGTTTAACTTTTCTTTCTTTTTTTTTTGCTAAATTGTAAATATCATTACTTGAATAAATGTTTGGTTACAACATGGTTGAACCAGAATCTACTTATAAAGCCAGTCTGTTCTTAAGGGCCGCAAAAAAATTAAAAAACCCATAAGAACACAAGATTAAGCTAAGGTCAAACCAATAATGGTGAGCTTTAACTTAATAGAATACAAGACCAAATGACAACTGATTGCTCCCAATACAAACCCTTTTTTGATCACCAAGGGAGATCAAAAGAAAAGCTGAAAAGGGTCGTTCGGACGAACACTCACTAGAAGGTGGCTCAAGTGGCTTCAACGGAGGCGGCTGGCAACGACTCCGGGGCACCACAGGAGGAGGACGCCGAACAAACAGACCCACAGCTTACGCGGTAGAGAAGCTCATGAGTAAATCCGGTGGACCACCTGCTGGAGATGAAGAACAAACACCGGTCAAGCGCAGGCGGTACAAATTGGCTCCTCAACCGGCCACGCAACCATAAAATACAGCAGAGTCACATCAGAAAATTCAGAGCTTTCACCGGAGGGATGCAGAAGGGAAATGAAGTACAGAGAGAGTTGGAATACTCTACAACAGCAGGCGTGAGAAATGGAGAATCGATGGTTCAACCTTCGTGCGAGGACACCGTCGCAGCGGGTCGTCCTCAAGACCCTAGGTTTCGACATCAACATACGAGAAGGGAAAGACGCACCGAACCGCCGTACACACCATGACAATTATCAAACAGACTAAGAACAGAGGTCCACAGTGGCGAGCCTCTACACCACTTTTCACTCAGAACAAACTGAGAGGAGAAGCTCTAAATTACCTTGAAACAAGCAGAGGAGGAGAGCAGCCGGAGCGAAACAAGAAGCAGGGACAGCAACGGCAGCGACGCGTCACACGATCCCCTTCTAAGTTTCGAATCTCAGATCTGACCAGATCCAAACGCAGTCGACGCCTCCCAGGCCGATTTCAAAGCCCCAGAGAGACCCTCGTTCCGTCTCACCTCGCCAGAGCTCCAGAGAAGCCATAGACCCCATAGTTTCCGTTAGATCTTGAAAAGAAATCCAGAGCAATTGAGCAAAGAAGAGAGACAGGACGAAGACCGTAAAGGGTTGAGACGAATCACGAACTCGAACTTGATGTCCCACGGTGACCGGAGACAGAGGCTCCACGGCCACCGCAAGAAAGAGAAAATCACTGGCGGCAGTTTTAGGTTAAGTGATGTCGAGGAGGAGAGATTCTAGAGAGAATATTTTCTCTCTCTCTTGTTTCTTTAGTCACCAGTAACTTTTCTTTCTTGTTTTGGTGTGCAAATCTTTCAGTTTACTTGTAACCTAGTATATTATTTATCAGTATTTCATTCATAAAATGTATGATATTAATTAATCATCGATTTTGATAGATAAAAATTAGCCATCGTTTGATATAGATAACATGGAAAGTAAGATGAATAATGGGGTTTTCTTTGATTCATCCCTATAATGAACTTGTAAATTCAGTAACCAATAGTATAATAGTATGTAACCAATAACATTTTGTTATTTTATATTCCATATTTTAAAAAGAAATAAAATAATAAAAATTTATCGAGTTATATTATGTTTTTAAAATAAAAAATAGAAATAAACTAAAAATAGTAATAGTCGCCAAAAAAAAAAATTTGTAAAAAGAATTTTTTAACAGCGTCGACCAAACACTAAATCATAAAATTATTGGGTAAACCCTAAACCATTAGAAAAATTTTAAACTTTAAATCATAAACTCTAAACACTAAATCTTTATGAAAGGATTTAGAGTTTATCTAAGGATTTATGTTTAGTGTTTAGAATTTACAGTTTAATGTTTTGCTCACGGTGTTAAAAATAATAATTTTTTGTCAACTATTTCTATTTTTTTTTTTGAAAACATAATATAACTTTGGCAAATTCTTACTATTTTGTTTCTTTATTTAAAATATATTGTATATAAAATAACAAAATATTATTGGTTTTTGAACATATATGTTCAATCTATGGGATGAACCCAAGAAAAACTCAGAAATAAATAAGAGTTATTCTTGAATTCATTCGCTCGTTAGGTTGAAAATATAGGTTCACCAACCAATTATATTTTTATATTTTATATTCAGTATTTTTTTTAAAATAAAAAAAACAAAATAATAAGAATTTTCCAAGTTATATAATATTTATACAATAAGAAATTAAAAGTCAATAAAATATAGTAGTAGTTGCCAGAAATAGATTTTTTAAAAAATATTTTTAACGCCGTCAGTAAAACACTAAACCAAACACTAAACCGTAAACCATAAACCCTAAATTTTAAACATTAAACTCTAAACTCTTGAGTAAACCATAAACCACATGTTTTAGAATTTATACAATGGTTTAGGATTTAAGATAAACTAGATCTTGACCCGTGCGACCGCACGGGTATTTATTTTCAGTTTTTAGTTTTTTGTTTGTATTAAATGATGTATTTGTAATATTTGATCATAAATTTAGATCGAAAACTATTTTTTGCAGTTATAACAAAAACTAAAATTAAAAATTTAATAAATATTCGTATATAAATTCAATTATCCTAATTAAAATAGTATAGGTGTGGGTCATAATGCTTTCGAATTCCAAATATTTGGAATTTCTAAAAATATAAATTTGTTAAGAAAATAATCTCACTCGGAATTTAATTTTAAATTTTAATTTGTGTGTGTACTAAATGTTATATTTGTAAATGTAATCATATTAAATTAAGTAATTTTATATTTTTGCGTTTAACGTAAAATATATCACCGACACTGGAGATCACCTAAAATCTAACATCAATGATTAGATGTATGTGTAAGATATATAGCAAACAAAAATTTTGAATAATAAGTATGAAAATAGACAATATGGTTAGTATGCTATTAAACATGATACATTAGTTATAAAATTTGTAAAAAAAAAATAATTGTTAGACTTTTAACAAATTTGGAACATATAAAAATTAAGATTAAAATTTGTAAGAAAACGAAATGTAATATAATATATATTTGATCTAACTGCTAATTTATTATAAATGGGCTTACGTGTTCAATAATTTTCAGATTGGATTTTGACGATTAGTTTTCATAATTACTGTAGACTGGATGAGAAAGTCAATGGAAAATAATTTTTCGAAAATAAATAAGGTGATTCAGTTTCTATATCTTGTAATAGACATGAGCGTACGGATATCCATTCGGGTTTGATTCAGATCTCTTTGGGTTTTAGGTTTTCAGGATGAAAGGTTTTAGCCTCATTCGGGTATTTATAATTTTGGTTTATGTTCTGGTTCGGATAACTCATTTAAATTGTTTAAAAATATTAAAAAATTTAAAATATAAAAGTAAAAATATATATAACAAATAAATTTTAATAATGTATGCTAAAATTTAAACTTAACATAAAAATTGGTTTGGTTCAAGTATTAAAAGATAGTGATGGCACAATAATTTTCCTACCATACCATATGTGATTTTTTATTATCATTAAATGTGGTACATTTAGAATTAAGAAATGTATTTATTAAACTGAAAAGACAGCATTAATAAAACTAAAAATAATTTGGAAATTGATTTAATAGAAAAATAAAGTTAAATTTTATATTAGGGCAATACATTAACTCAACTGAAAAAGACAAACATTAAAATATGTAACTTAATTTATATTAGGACAACACATTAATCCAACTGAAAAAAGACAAACATTAAATAAGATAGTTTAATTTAATTCTTAGTGGCATGGTAGTGTAAATAACTTTGAAATCTTAGGGGCAATTTATATGGGTACTTCTCTTTTAATAATATAGATGGTTTAATTTTTTAAATATGTAGTGTTTAATATTTATAATTTAAATTTTAGGATTTATCCAAGGTTTAGATTTAATATTTAGGATTTAATTTTTTATGCTTTGATGACGATGAAATTAAAAATATTTTTAATTTTTTTTTGACAACTACTACTATTCTTCTGTTTATTTATTATTCATTTATTTTATTTTAAAATATAATATAAGTTGACAAAATTTTATTAATTTATTTATCTTTTTAAAAGACATTAAATATGAAATAACAAAATATTATTGATTGTTGACGACATACCGGATGAATTCAAGAAAAACTCAATAAATAAATATAGAAATCAAGATCTGAAAGTTTAGCAAGTCCCAACTGGCTAAACAAATGCCTTCGCTCGGTGGTAAGCAAATAGAGCCTTGTGGTGCATAAGAAAAGTTCTGAATCTTTATGCACACATACCTCGACTCGGTAGTCGGTTACATTTGTAAATGTAACCGACTACCGAGTCGATATACAAATGAATCTTTATGCTTATCAATATTAAGTTCCGTATCGATATACAAATGTCTCGATTCGGTTATAAGGGTTAATAAATGAGAAAATACTTGTTTGTGGTTGCATGATTCTAGCCCAAAATACAATACAAATGCCAGACTGGATTTGGTTATATAAATCGTTTAGATATGGTGTTTGGTGCATGACTGAGTTTTGAATTACCATAAAAAAAAACTATTGGCTTGGTTATAAGGTTAGAAATAGATAAGAGAGGTTCTGGTGGTGCATGATACTAGTCTTAGAACACTATACAAATGTCACAGGCTCGCAGCTCTAATAAAGGTTTACAATGGGAAAATAATGGCTGGTGGTTGGTGCCTGATACTAGTCTCGAATCACTATACAAAGACACTGGCTACTTGGTTGTAAGCTGGATGGGAAAAGAGTGTCCGGTTGTGCATGATGTCTATAGAAAGAAAAAAAGTAGTCTAAGCTGATTAGAAATTTTATATTGTGAGATAAGGGTGAATGGTAATTATAAATAGTCAGTTAAGTTCCTTGACATATAATGGATGAGAAAGGGGTGAATGGTTTGTGCATGACATGTGGAGAAAGATGTTGTCTAAGTAGTGATCTATACAAATGGCTTAGATTCTTATTAGGCTCTTCGGATGTTACTTTGGAAAATATGTCCAATGCTGTCAATACAATAGATGCCTCGACTCAGCTAAAACTCTATATATGATACATGCTATATTTACATGGCAATAAAAAAAAAGTTACAGCACTATTTCAAGAGTATCATGTTATTTTTCTTTCTTGGGTTTTGTGTCATATGGGGTATTTGGGATTAGGGGCTTGTTCTTGACCGGGTGTTTCTCAGATTAGTAAAACCGGGGTTTGATGGTCAAACTCAAAAGTCAAGCTTTTTCCATTTTCTGAATTTTTTTTTTTTTTTTTTTCAAAAAAACTCTGCTTTTTTTTACGTTAGGTATGCTTTGATACTGAGTTTGATTTTAATAATTCTCCAATGAAAAGCCTCCCCGCAGATAACGAAGGAAATGGTACATCAGATAATGCAGGAGGAGGAGGAGGAGGAGGAGGAGGAAAGATGATGTGGACACGGAGAGCACTCAGCGCCATTAACAAGAACATCACTGAACCACCTCCTTATGCTGTCAACAACAAGAGATCACTTTCTGAGTAAGTATGAATCATCTTCAGATTCAAAGATTAGTTTTTTTTTTTTTAATTCTCTCTCTCTTCCTTTGATTAGATTATTAAAAATCCAAATATTTGATCTGATTCCTACAGAAGGTATGTTATCTGTAACAAACCACCACTGCGTCGACCAGCTACAACAACAAGGTACATTTAAGATCTTTCACTCTTGTCTGTTTTTCAGTGTGTCTCACATTGTCTCGTTAATTAACCAGTTCTTACTAGTTACTACTACTCTCTGTTTGTTTTAGGAAGTTTGCTGCTCAATTATCTGATAATAAGCCAATGTTTGTACAACACACTGAAGCAATGATGGAGGAGATTCACCAGATGGTAACCTTAAGTTTCTTCTAAACTCTTTTGTTTTATAGAAAGCAAGTTAGTAGTAGTTGTTACTCACATTATCTTTTTCTTCCAAAAGGAGGAGGTGACTGAAATGGAAGATCCAGATAAAGAAGAAGAGCTAGTGATTAATATCGACTCTTGTGATGAGAAGAATTCTCTAGCTGTAGTTGAATACATCGATGACATATACCACTTTCACAAGAAATCTGAGGTGAGTTTGATTCTTTTTACTACAAAAAAAACTGTGCTATTCTTTGACATCAATGGGCTTATGATTGATTTGTTCTTATGATTCTGCAGGAACTTTGTTGTGTTCCTTCTAACTACATGGACAATCAGCAAGATCTTAATGAGATGATGAGAGGAATCCTCATTGACTGGTTGATTGAGGTTTAGATAGATCCAGACAATCAAAAAGCATTCTTGTTATTCAATGTATGCATGATTATTAATTTACTTGGAATTTTTTTTGATGCAGGTGCATTACAAAGTTTGAACTGATGGAGGAAACCCTTTATCTCATAATCAATATCATCGACAGATTCCTTGCGGTTCATCAAATAGTGAGGCAAAATTTTCAGCTTGTTGGTGTAACCGCTTTGTTGCTAGCTTGTAAATACGAGGAAGTCTCAGTTCCACTAGTAGATGATCTCATCTTGATCTCTGATAATGCTTACACTAGAAGACAAGTACTAGATATGGTGCATATCATTCTCCTCTTGATCATTAATCTAACTACGGTGAACTTTCAGTGTCAGTTAACCTTGTTCCGCCTTCTATTCCAGGAGAAGCTAATAGCCAACACCTTGCAGTTCAATTTCTCATTGCCTACTCCATATGTGTTCATGAAAAGGTTTCTCAAACCTTCCCAATCTGACAAAAAGGTTTGTATCTTTTTACAGTAAAGCTTGAATTGTGTGGCATTTATATCTAAAGCTGTGTGATATGAAACTGTGGTTTCAGCTTGAGGTTTTATCGTTTTTTATCATCGAGCTTTGTCTCGTGGAGTACGAGATGCTGAAGTATACACCATCTAAGCTAGCAGCCTCGGCAATCTACACTGCTAGGTGTACACTTGATGGATTTGAGAAATGGAGCAAAACATGTGAGTTTCAAACAGGATACAAGGAAGAACAGCTTCTGTAAGGGTTTACAAGTCACTGAACATTCAATTTGGAATGTCGTTTCAAAACCGATAAGAGATCATTGTGATTATGAAAATCGGGTTTTTGGTTTCTTTTCCAGGGCATGTGCAAGAAAGATGGTTGATTTTCATCACAAGGCAGGAACAGGGAAGCTAGCAGGAGTTCACAGAAAGTACAACACATCAAAGTTCTGTTATGCTGCAAGAACCAAACCAGCTGGATTTCTACTTTAATGGAGGACAAACCCTATAGCAATAAGATCGAATGACTAATGAGTTAAGTTTTTTTTGAAACAAAGAGTTCAAAAGAGCAGCGATCTTTCTTTACTCAAGAGAGAATATGTTCTTTTTATATGATGCTTTATAGACATTCTACTTGTGAAGCAATCACCTTTAAACTTACATGTACATAATTGTTGTAAAACCTTCTGGTGTGGTAGATGACACTCATCAGACGTTCAGTAACTCATTGTTTGATAGTCATGTTACTTGATAGCCATCTAATATAAAATGGCGTAGTCCTCCTATTTTGAATGCACATCTCACAGATTTAGTCACTGTCATCTACTTGTTATGTTCATTATCTTGTTCGATGTCTTTTACAAGCTACAACCAATCGGGTACGTTGTCTTTTTCATCTACTGCTAGAAAGTGGAGAATGCAAAAACATAAAGGAAAACTCGTCAATGTTTCTCAGCATCTCAAAGTACAGAACTAATAGTGTGCATTAGGACATCTCTCTTTCTTTCTTGTTTGCCTCCTTGTTAGAGAAGGACATTTGGTTTCTACAAAGTGAACTTTAAAGCAATACACAACAAACGTAAGAGACGCTGGCGTTGTTTGCAGATAGAAGTTTACATGTTACGCATAGATTCAATCATCTCCTCACAGGTGGTACTGCTCCCCTTCCTCCAGTTCCACGCCCAGTAGCCGGAGCCTTTACAAAAAGATAACAGAGATTCAAGGATCCAACAATTAGTAGTGACAAAGAAGAAACAAACAAGGACTTCATCAAATTTCCTAACAGTGGTGTCTTGAGAGTTAAAAAGATGAAGTAAGTAGCTTGGAGAGAGCTTACTTTTCCTCGCATTGCAGCTCTACCCTCTGCCAACACCAAGTGATCCGCTCTTTCCCTGCATCAGTTGAGCAAGGAAGGTATTATGTATATTCAATATCTAGATAGAAACTCAGAACATCATTCTTCATCAAGAATTCAGAAAGAACATACCTTGATTCTTGCATCTAAGCGCTTGAACATTGGAGCATGCTTAAGAATGTCTGGTATGACCATAAACCTGTCAAGATTTTTCCGAAAGTTGATTACTAACCATCTAACTAAAGAGTACGATCCCCATGAATTACATGAAACAGGAAAACAAGCACAAGTCAAAAGATGTGTGATTTACGGCACCTGACTTTGCTGCCTCGAATAAAGACATGCTCAAGCTGCGATACCTTACCATCCTGTGACACAACATTTGAAAACCCACAACAGAAGTTCAGTCAGTGGCAATTAACAAGCGAACCCATTATCCATATGTCGAAAGATTATAATTCTAAGAAACAATACTCTATATGTGAGTATATGATTCAAAAATTCATAACTGGGAAACTCCAAGGTCTTGCTTTTATTTTCCAAAGAAGCACAAACAAGTTTTCATCAAAGGGAACATGATTAGCCCTCAGTTCTGCATACTTAAGACAATTCACCACTGACCACTATGATCCAAGATAGCAACTTAGACACAGGTAAAAAAAAAGGTTGAAAACTATGTACATGCCAAATACACCAATACTGTGTGTTTAGCAAATCTAATTACTTCCTTAATCTTTACAAGAAGTCGCTACTGGGATCACTCTCCTAGGGTTCCTATACAGCCAAAGTTCTCTCAATTCCCAAAGGGAGGAGGAAAGTCACAAACTTTAAGAAACCCTAGATAGCAAATATCACTCCAAACTTGCCAAATCTAGGGTTTTTTTCACATCAATTAACAAACGAAAGCAATATATAACAAAATCGTTGACACGTTTTAGGTAAAGAAGAGGTGAAATTGAGACCTGAGCGGTAAAGGTAATGTCCTCGAGCTGGCAGTTCCAGTTATCCTCACACTCGATCATGCTTCCTCTGTAGAGCTCTCCGCTCTTTAGCTCCACCGTCACTATATGACCCGACGCCTCGTGGAGAAGCTTCACCGGTATTCCCAAACTTCGGCTCATCTCTGGCTAAACCCTAACTAACTACGACCCTTCCGATCTATAAACCCCAAATAATGGCGGAAGGAAGGAGAGAGAGCGATTCAGATGTTAACGGAGAGAGACATTAGCTTTAGAAATTTTTCTAAAGCTCTCTTATGATAATTGGGCCTTACATTAAGCCCATCAATCATTTTAGGCCCAATGTTAATAATTTGCTTTTGGCTCCCTATATTTTAATATTAATTTTGCTTTCTAGTCCTTTGTTCGAGTTACAGACGACGGTGGATTTTTCACGGGAAAACAGCTTATTCATACCCGAACTATGAGTTTTTGGGAAAAACATACCTATACTTTTTTCTTATGCGAATACATGCCCGAACTATATAAACTTTGAATTACATATCCGAACTTATAAAGTCCACGCTAATTCATACATCAATATTAACACTGTTTAATTGTAGTTAATGGCACTGATTAGGATGATTATGTGGATGATTAGTCAGCTTCACATACAAATATGACGTATAAAAGAACATATTATAATGGGCTAAATTTTAAATCTTATGGATCGAATATGATAATTACTGTGGGTAAAATATTAAATTGTTTGGGCCATTGTAAAATGGCGTCGTTTTAAAAAACTGATCTTTATCACAAGAGGAAAATGAATATTAGTTTTCAAAACGATGCCGTATAACAATGGTCCGAACAATTTAATATTTTACCCAAAATAGTTATCATATTCGGCCCATAAAATTTAAAATTTAACTCATTATATTATGTTCTTTTATACGACCCGTTTGTATGTAAAGCTGACTAATCAGCCACATAATCATCACAGTCAGCACCAGTAACTACAATTAAACAGTGTTAATGTTGATGTATGAATTAGCGTGGATTTTATAAGTTCGGATATGTAATTCAAATTTTATATATTTCGGGTATGTATTCGCACAAAAGAAAAGTATAGGTATGTTTTTTCTAAAAACTCATAGTTCAGGCATGAATAAGCCGTTTTCCCGATTTTTCACAGGCGGATAAAGGAAGCTCTCTCCGTTTGTAAAAGTTAGGTTTTTTTTGGGGATCGGGTGATATGGCGGAGGAGAAGGAGAAGAACAAGTATAGCATAATCATTCCCACGTACAACGAGCGCCTCAATATCGCTCTTATCGTCTACCTCATTTTCAAGCATCTCCGGTAAAACAAAAATTATTATTTGTTTTTTTTCACTGAATCCGAATCCGATCGCCTATTAGTGATTTCAGTATTTAAGGATCATGGGTTTACATTAAAGATCCAAACTTTATGATTGTTGTCTGTGCAAATTGGTTTCGTATTGTTCATAGAAACTCTGGTTTAGTGACTCGGAGATTGATCCTGTTTGTGGTTGAGAATCTATTATACTAATACTAAGGAAAATTTGGCACTTGGTGAATGGTGTGTTTAGGGATGTTGATTTTGAGATAATTGTTGTGGATGATGGGAGTCCTGATGGGACTCAAGAAATTGTCAAGCAGCTGCAGCACTTGTATGGTGAAGACCGCATTGTGAGTAACAATAACAAGAGTTTAGTTAATCTGAATCTAGTATAATTTATTGGTGCGTTTATTCCTCAGTTTGTATACTCGTGTTTTTGTTTTGGTTTTTGTTTTGTTGTGATGCAGCTTTTAAGAGCTAGAGCCAAGAAGCTTGGTTTGGGTATGTCTCTGTCACTTGATCATCTTCTAACTTTGCTTGCTTTACAATAAGAAAGTGGATAGTTATTTAGTCTTCTTGGCATGATCCAATCGCAGGAACTGCATATATCCATGGTTTGAAGCATGCTACAGGTGATTTCGTTGTTATCATGGATGCTGATCTTTCACATCATGTAAGTGTCTCTCCTACTTGATATATATTTTTTATCGGAGTTGTTTTGTTGAGAGCTAACTCGCTTTTTCTCTTGTGCAGCCAAAGTATTTGCCAAGTTTCATCAAGTAAGTAGAGTTTTTACTGATCTCGTACAAATTTCAGAAGCTTATAATGACATTTTAATTTGACTCTGTTTCTGTTGTATATATCATGAAGGAAACAACTAGAGACGAATGCAAGCATAGTGACAGGTACACGATACGTAAAAGGAGGTGGTGTACACGGGTGGAATCTTATGCGGAAACTCACAAGCAGAGGAGCAAATGTGCTAGCTCACACACTTTTATGGCCTGGTGTATCTGATTTAACCGGATCATTTAGGTAAAAGAAATTTTTAACTAACTTGTGTTCTGCTGAATCATTCAATAGTTTTCAAGACTGACCTCCTTTTATTTGAAAGGCTATACAAGAAATCGGTGCTTGAAGACGTGATAAGCTCATGTGTGAGTAAAGGTTATGTCTTTCAGATGGAAATGATCGTTCGTGCTACCAGAAAAGGATACCATATTGAAGAGGTCTCTCTCGTCTCTTCATATAACATATATAAAAACCCACTTGTGATTTTGGTTCCTTTCAAAATAAATCATTATTCATGATTCATGATTCATATGATGATACTCCTCTGTCTTCTTCATCTGCAGGTACCGATCACATTTGTGGATAGAGTCTTTGGAACTTCGAAGCTGGGAGGATCCGAAATAGTGGAATATCTAAAAGGACTCGTCTATCTTCTTCTCACGACTTAAGAGACGAGAAACCAAACACAGCTCAACAACTTACACATGAATCTCTATTTATACTCGTTCGTCTCTTATTACTAAACTTCACTTTTACCTTTGACTACAGACATAAAGTTGCGCATCCTTCAAAGACTCAAAAAGATTCATAGTATCATAAACGTTCTTTTTTTTGAATGTTGAGTTTGAGAACGTTATACATGAGCGTTGGTAGTATCTCATATGAAGGACAAGTGCACAAAGCAATCAAGCAAAGCCCAAGAAAATAGTTGGGCTATCACTAAAGGACAATTACACAAAGCACGAAGTTGGTAGGAGAACCAAGTGGCTGATTATGTGGCTATACATGCTGATGCTCTCATCTCTCACCACATTTTGATATCAATCATTATTCATTACCAATTTTATCTCAAATTGGATACAGCTGCTCCTGTAGGATAGCTGATAAGAACTCTTTACCTCATTGATGATAGATAACCACTGCTCCACTAGAGTCTCTGAACTAAATCCAAAAAAAAAAAGAGAAAAATGGAGGGAACAATCAAGTCTCCGGCCAACTACGTTCCTCTCACTCCCATCAGCTTCCTCGATCGATCCGCCGTCGTCTACGCCGACAGAACATCCATAGTCTACGGTCCTGTCACCTACACGTGGCGCCAGACCCGTGACCGCTGCGTCAGAATCGCCTCCGCTCTCTCCCAGCTCGGCATCTCCTCCGGCGATGTGGTCAGAAAGATCTCAACTTTCCTCAAGCTTTGAAAATAAAGTTTTCGACTTTCTAATAATGATCAAACCAATTTAATCGAACCAGGTTTCGGTGTTGGCTCCAAACGTCCCAGCCATGGTCGAGTTGCACTTCGCTGTTCCCATGGCCGGAGCTCTCCTCTGCACGCTCAACATCCGCCACGACTCCTCACTCGTAGCCGTTCTGCTCAGACACTCGGAGACCAAAGTCCTTTTCGCAGATCATCAGTTCCTCCCGATAGCTCAAGGAGCTTGCGAGATTCTCTCCAAGAAAGGCGACAAGGTCCCGCTTCTCGTCTTGATCCAAGAGCCTAGCGTTCAACCAGCTAGGAAGAAGAGTCTGATCATGGAGTACGAAGACGTTGTGTCCACGGGGAGATCCGATTTCCAAGTCATAAGACCAAAGGACGAGTGTGATGCCATCTCTCTGAACTACACTTCGGGAACAACTTCGAGTCCCAAGGGCGTTGTCTACAGTCACAGAGGCGCTTATTTGAACTCTCTAGCGACAGTTATACTCAACGAGATGCAATCCTCGCCTACTTACCTCTGGACTAATCCCATGTTTCCACTGCAACGGCTGGTGTTTAATCTGGGGCGTTACCTCGATTGGTGGGAGTCATATATGTCTGAGGAACGTTACCGCAAAGGGTGTGTTTGATAGTATTTGTAAGCATAACGTGACTCACACGGGAGGTGCACCGACCTATACTGAACATGATCATCAACGCTAGTGACTCCGAGAAAAGGCCGCTTCCAGGGAAGGTGTCTTTTATCACCGGCGCCGCGCCTCCGCCTCCTCACGTGATTTACAAGATGGAGGAGCTGGGGTTCTCTGTGTTTCACTCTTACGGGTTGACGGAGACTTACGGACCGGGCACTGTCTGCACGTGGAAGCCTGAGTGGGACTCTCTGCCTAGGGAAGAGCAGGCGAAGATGAAGGCGAGGCAAGGGAGTGAATCACTGTAGGGATCGAGGAAGTCGCTGTGAAAGATCCTGTGACCATGAGGACTCTACCGGCTGATGGTGTGAGTATGGGTGAGGTTGTCTTCAGGGGGAACACGGTGATGAACGGTTACTTGAAGAACCCTGAAGGCGACCAAGGAGTGTTTCAAGAGGAGGTTGGTTTTGGAGTGGGGACTTGGGTGTGAAGCATCCCGATGGGTACGTAGAGCTGAAAGATAGGTCCAAAGACATTATAATCTCGGGAGGAGAGAACATTAGCTCGATCGAAGTCGAGTCTGTTCTGTTTACTCATCCTTGTGTTCTCGAAGCGGCTGTGGTCGCGAGGCCTGATGAGTATTGGGGTGAGACTGCTTGTGCGTTTGTGAAGCTTAAAGACGGGTATAAGGCCACGGCCGAGGAGATTATAAGCTACTGCAGGGGGAAGCTCCCGCATTACATGGCTCCGAGGAGTATTGTGTTCGAGGATCTTCCGAAAACATCGACTGGGAAAGTTCAGAAGTTTGTCCTGAGGAGTAAGGCTGAGGCTATGGGAAGCTTATCGAAGAAAGGAACAAGCAAGCTATGAACCGGTAAGTTTTTTTTGTGTGTGTGTCGTGTTGGTTAAGGTAAACCGGAAACATTGTACCACGGACAAGCCAAGTTGTGTCGTTCTGAAATAAAGCATCATGTTTGATTAAAAGCTAAAGAGGAATGATTATTGTTTTAAAATAAACCAAGTTGAAATAAATAAAAACAGGTATGAGGGGTTGTATGGTTGTGGAAGATTAGATAGGCATGAAGTTGTCTGGTTGTTGTGGTGACTTGTGGAAGATTAGATCTCTAGCATTTTCTGACTAGGACTTGAATCTAATGGCAAGTGGTTATATATATTATCCTAATTACCTTACTAAATTTGTAATGGTTACGTTAAAACGTCCTCCATGTGGACCATGTCCCCAATTTTCACAAGAAGTGTAGTTTAAAGGTATTTCAAGTAAATTAAAAATCATTTAAATTTAATATTTATATACTATTTACACACTATTTTTTCTCCTCTAATAATACATTAAAATATTAGGATTTTATTTAATTTTTTGCATTGAAAATTTAAAACACACTTTGTGAAACAAATAAAATCTTAAGAAAATGACACATTTTGTGTAAAGGAGAAAGTAAAAGATAAACCGGCTCACACCAATTTTGTTCATAGATGATCTCAAACCGTTGGTTATTTTCCGGTATTGGTTAAGTATATGGATCCAAGAACTACTAAACCGGGTCACACCAATTTAGTTCAAAGATGGTGACAACACCAAGGAAACAGAAAGACAGACAAAAAGAGCAATGATACTTTCCTTGGCTGTTCACGCAAATGTTCACTTACACTCTTTAGCAAAAGTTAAAAAATCTGAAATAGTGATTCCAAATATTCGTCTTTCTACAAATAGATATGAAAAGGGAAAAACAAGGAGGACAATAAATGTAAAGCAAAAGAGTGATACTTACACTAATAAAACTACATTTCAGAGACAGTAATGGTTTTTTTTTAAGAAAAAGATGTAAAGTGATTTAAAGAGACAAAGGCTTGTTTAAGAAAACAAAACATGGAAAAGAAACAAAGCTTGTGACTGGCTCTACTATCAAAAAGATGGTCATATTAGTTTCCATTTGGTAAAACTTATCTCCTAATTATTGGACAATTTTAAATCAATTGTGAATGATTAGTAACCAAATAATTTACTTATGATTATGCAAAAAAAAAAAACACAAGAAGATTAATGGTCAAAACAAACTATAAAACAACAAAGAGAATAACTTGCAAGAGTCAATAAATCCAGCTCATGATAATAAATTATCAAAATTAATCAGATAAGGCCATAAGGGTGAGCTTAAGTTTACTCTCTGCCTCTTTGATTGATAGGCGGGCGGTTCTGGCCGGGCTTTCCTGAGGTAATCAATTGATTAAAATAAAATACTTATATAAAAAAAAAAGCTGTTAGAACGAAGTGCAGGAGGCGGTGCCTTTCAGAGCTCAGAAATCTATAAGAACTGTCCCCAAAACAAAAGGATTAAAAAAAAACATATTAATCTGTTCTTCTCTCTCTCTGATATATTAAAAAAAAATCGAAACGAGAGAGAGAGAATCTCTAATGATCGTTGCGGTGGTGATGGAGATGATGTGATTACAATTTAAAAAAAAAAAACACACAACAAAACATGTTGTCATTTTGATTTCGATCTTATTAGAAATAAATCTCCAAACCAGAGTTCTAATCTCATCAAAAGGAGAGAAGACTTTTGTTTTGTCTTTTGTTTTTTTTTTTGCAAATCTCCTCTCTAGCGAGAGAAGTAAACAGCGCCGCACGCACGTAAAATAGAGCCATTCCAATGGCATTCCAGCGGCGGCGCAACAGTTACTACAACCGTCTCCGTCGACTCCTGCCTCTGATATGCGCCTTCTCCGGAGCTCTTCTGATCCTCTTCGCTCTCCTCTCCGTTTTCTCCCCTCCTCCTGATGTCTCCGATCGCCGCATTTCCGTACTCTCTCTCTCTCTCTCTGTTAATGATTGTTTATTAGAGTCTTACACTCACTGTTTTAACGTCATTTGATTATGTGTGTTTACCGCAGAAACAGATTAACTATGGAGGCAATGATCAGAAGAAGAGCATACCAGTGGTTTTTAGAGTTCCGGTTAGGTTTTTTTTAATTCATCTTCTCATGTTCTCTGTTGCAAAAGTTTTTTTTTTTTTTTTTGTTGTTGTTGTTGCGTGTCTTACTTAATGGGCTGCTCTGTTTGGATTTTTGTGTGTGACCGAAAACAGAAAAGTGGAGGGAGATCAGATCGTGATATCTGGCGTTCATGGAATGCTGACCTCTTTTACGGTTGCTGTAATGCTAGCACCAAGTTCCCAAGTGCGTTTTTAAACTCTTCTTTTTTTCTTTTACTTTTTTTCACTTTTCTGTAATTAGGACTAGTTTAGGCTAGAATCAGCTTAGTTTCTGTATTCATGAGGTTAAATTAAAATAGTCAGTTACACTCTCTCACTGCACTGCAGATGCTAAATCAATTACTAGAAGTGATCGATACTTGGCAATCGCCACTAGTGGTGGTTTAAACCAACAACGAACTGGTGTAAGTCTTCCTTTTTCCTTTTTGTCTTTTAATTTCTATGGTAATCTTGGTTTTTTGAGAGCAATTTGCTATTTTCAGATCGTAGATGCTGTTGTTGCTGCTCGAATACTAAACGCTACCCTTGTTATTCCCAAGTTAGACCAGAAATCCTACTGGAAAGATGCCAGGTTCTTGCTCCCACATTCTCTTTCACTGTAGTAAAAAAACCAATTCATCTTAATTGAAACCTTATTTTTTGTGCTTTTATATACACAGTGACTTCTCCCACATCTTCCAAGTTGATTGGTTTATATCATTTCTCTCAAAAGACGTCAAAATCATTGAGCAGCTTCCACCCAAAGGAGGACGAACCTGGACTCCCAGCAGAATGCGTGTGCCTAGAAAATGCAACGAGAAATGTTACATCAATCGTGTACTCCCTGTTCTTCAGAAAAGGCATGTAAGTTGCCCTGCTTCTCTCTCCCAATCTTTAAATGAATGCCTTAAGTATATGAATTTTGATCTTCGTGAAAATGTTTTTTGTTTCAGGCGGTTCAGCTGAATAAATTTGACTACAGACTTTCAAACAAGCTGAGAGATGATTTGCAGAAGCTGAGGTGTAGAGTAAACTACCACGCGCTTAAGTTCACCGACCCCATTCTCAAGATGGGCAACGAACTGGTCAGAAGAATGCGGTTAAGGAGCAAACACTACATAGCTTTACACCTTAGGTTTGAGCCAGACATGCTCGCCTTCTCCGGATGTTACTACGGTGGTGGTGACAAGGAGAAGAAAGAGTTGGGATCAATCAGAAGGAGATGGAAAACTTTACATGTATGTAGTAGTTGTTGGTGTCATAACACTTTTCTATCTTCTTTTGTTTGGTTTATAACGAGTATTTATCTCTATCAGGTGAATAACCCGGAAAAGCAGAGGAGACAAGGAAGGTGTCCGTTGACACCAGAAGAAGTTGGTTTAATGCTCAGAGCTTTGGGGTATGGAAGTGATGTTCATATATATGTTGCGTCAGGTGAAGTCTACGGAGGAGAAGAGTCGTTAGCTCCGTTGAAAGCGCTCTTCCCACATTTCTATTCTAAAGACACTATAGCTACCAAAGAGGAGTTGGAACCGTTTGCTTCCTACTCTTCACGGATGGCTGCGTTGGACTTCTCTGTGTGCGATGAAAGCGATGTTTTCGTTACAAACAATAACGGAAACATGGCGAGAATATTAGCTGGTCGAAGGTAAGGTAGTTAGTTTAAAACCAAAAAGCAGCTTTTCTTTCTTTCTTTCTTAATTGATGAAAGTGTTTTGTTTGGTTTTTTTGTGAGATTAGCAGGAGATATTTTGGACATAAACCGACGATAAGACCGAACGCGAAGAAGCTGTACAAGTTGTTTCTAAGCAAAGAGAACACAACTTGGGAGGAGTTTGGTTCAAGAGTCAGAACGTTTCAGAAAGGATTCATGGGAGAGCCCAAGGAAGTCAGAGCCGGTAGAGGCGAGTTTCATGAGAATCCTTCCACTTGTATATGCGAAGATACCATTACCGATGGTAAGTCAAAAGAGGGAGGAGGTATGGATTCAAGAAAACTCGGTAAGAAAAACAAAGTGAGTAATGGATGAGCAGAAGGAAGATGAAGATGCAGAGTGGTCGTCAGATTATGAGGAAGACCAAACTGATTTGCATGACAGAGGGCTTGTTTAATGGTACGAGGTTAGATTATGAGGATATCTCTTCCGATGACCCTGAGCTTGAAGAAATTGCTAGTCAGATTGATTCTTTTTTAAAGACTTCAAAAATCAGTTTTTTTCTTTTCACAACCTTTTTGTTGTGGTCATATTTGCTTCTTCATCTATTTCTTATGTACATAGGAATCCAATCAGAGAAAGGAATCACCTTCTCTTTTACCTTTTCCGACAAGAATCAGTAGTTGAGTCTGTTTTAGTTCAGAACAACAGAATATTGGGTACTGAAAGGAATCTGTGTGAATGATAGATAGATACATAAAGATTCAAAACAAATCGTGTCAAAAGTACATTGTTGCAAGTGCCAACTTTTCTTCCGACAAAGATTTCGATGGGTCGTGTGTGGGTCAGAGCAAAAGAGATGCTGAGCTTTTTATTACAGTCTTGGAAGGAAAGGCTTCACTGATTCGATGACGACCTACATATACAGTTTATATACAAAGCAAAGAGAAATTAATCAGATGAGTCCCCAAAGCTTTTTAGATAAGAATCTTGTTTCTTTTTCTGATCTTGTGATTCTTCAGGTTAGATAGCAATTTACTTACCCTTCCGTCATATGATAATGATGCAAAAACCCAAGGCTCACGTGAAGCTCCAAGCAAGGCCTGTTTTGTGATTAAAAACACTAATGTCAGAGTGTGGTTTTGTTTCACAAGATGATGGCACCATTATATAACGTTGTAAAAGAGAATTTACCATAGACGCTGTCTTCATAATCAGTGTATGAGTTAAGCAACAGGTTTACACGCTGACGTGTTGATTCCACAGGGCTGAGATAGATGGAAACAACAATACGACTCTTTCAAAACAATGCAAAATCATAATCATAATGGGAGGGAGCGAGCGAGAAGAACAAGAGATTTGTTACAACCTTTCTGGAGCTTTGTCATTAGTGGATGATGCTGAAGCATACCACAAGTTAACAGCTGAGTCTGTTCCTGCACTCTGTTTTAACTTCAATTGATAAATAACCACGCTTTTAAAACTATATCGCGAGTTAAATCATAGGCTCTGCCTTTCCAAGTTAAAACGTAGCATGTGTACCGAGGGGAAAAAGACTATATCATTCATCACCTTGCTCAGCCTATCTCAGCTAAAAAACCGAGACAGCAATATGCATAGCTACTATGTCGAATGATCTAATTCTGTTTAAGAAACATGAAGAAGGAGAAAGAGTGTACCAGAATCAGCCCATCATACTCGGGGTTACACTTGACAGCCCATGTCCTACAAACAGAAACATACAACACAAATTCAGGTCTCAGGCTATTGGTTTCTAAAAGAAGAAATGCAAACAAAATTTACCAATGTGTATGACCAGGAAGCTCTTGGACGGGAGTCTTGGCCTTCCGGAGATCCCAGACGTGTATGCCAGATTCATCCTCTGCTGTTATCTACATAACCGAATGTCTAATTCATCATATCGAACCCAAAGAGAGACTATTGTTTCACTTCAGAGCTACGGCAGTACTACAGAACACGAGAAAGAACTTCTTACAAGTATATGCTCTCTCTTGGGATTGTAATCAACACCTCGTACATGAGCTCGTTCAATTGAATTAACCTTCCTGTGTTATGCAAACAACGAGTCCCTCAATATATAAGATAGATAGGTTCATGCGAAGAGGAACGAACAAAGCAACTAACAGTAATCTGACATCGAAATCCCATGAGTGTCAGAGTATGTATTCATGAGTGTGAATATAATCGACAGTGCAAAACCTCCTAAGTGCATGCAGGAAAGGCCTATGTTTAATGTTACTGAGAACAGAGAAGATCAACAATGATACCGTACTTCATGGTACGCAGGTCCCAGAACTGGACAGATGATTCACCCGTTGCCGCAACAGCATTTACATCATGTGGATCCCACGCACCACCAGATAAAGAATGCAACATCCCAGCCGAATCCTTAGATAAGACCTATATAAACCAAAAGCCAGTGAACTTGGGATCACAAAAACAAGAAGAGAGTCTGTCTCTATATATCCTCGTAAGCTAATAACCTCAGCAGACTTGTTGGAAGAGTCCAAGCTCCACAAGAAAATGTTCTGTTCATCCATGCTGATTAACTTGTCACATCTTCCAGAAGGCCACCAAAGAACACTTTTTTAACCACAAGAGAGAGAGAGAGATAAACAAAAGAGTCAGCTTCCTTTAAGATGTGCATAAAAAGTGAAACAAAGTTGTAAACCTTTCTCTGCAATCATCAATCAACTCACCAATTAATCTTACCAACATGTGCATCAAGAGACGCAACACGCTCAAGCTGTGGAGAATTCAGTTGACCATACAACTCAGGGATCTGCCAAATCGCTGCTCCAAATGATTCACCTTAACCGGATCAAAAAAAAACATTTCAAGCTTCAAAACTTATGATTTAACCAAAGACTAAACCGAAACTGATCAAAACGTACCGGTGGAAAAGACAGTGGAGAAAATGCGTTGATCGAAAGGGCAAGAAGCAAGGTCCCAAATCTCATTAGGATGAGAGAACAAACCCTCGCATATCAGCTCTGATCCACCAGATGACAGTACGTAGCAGATGAACCTTAGCTCACAAAATGTTAGAAATTAACAAACTCTCACTCAGTATCAAATAGAAGAAGCCATGGTGGGATTCACCTCGTTTTCTTCTTTCAAACTTAGGGTTCCAGTGAGAAAGCTGGTGTAATCCGTATCTGCTTTCACATCCGATATACATCTCGCCTGCAAACACACAAAAATGATTCGTCTTCGTAATGAAATTCACGAAGAAGATCGGGGAACATGAAGAAGATGATAGAGAGTCACCTGATACTTCAAGCCGTATCCAATTCCCGACGATCCTCCTTGCATTGTTGTCGCCTGAGCACTGATTCAGTAGATTGCCGATCAGTTTTGATTTCGTTGGTTTCGTGCTGATGATGATGATTCTAATGAGCCATAACTTCATATCTTAAGGCCCAATTATAAATATGACAAATATATAAGCCCAATTTCTCTTCCTTCCAGTTATACACAAGACAACTTTTTTTTTCGTTTTTCTAAACAAGACAACTTAGTTTGTGAATGGGAGAAAAACATTAGTTTTGCTGCAAATTAGTTACTGTATATAATTTAATTTTTGGTAAATAAATATGTTCCATTTAATTTTTAGGTGTACCATAAGTTTTTCATGAATATCTAAGTAAATCTGATTTGAGAACCTATCTCATTTTTTCTCTTCACTTTCGTTATGATTTTTCTCTAGGTTAAACAGTATGAAATTTTCCAATTGAGGTGTGTTTATGTAAAGAAAGTATTAGAATAATTGAATTGTTCATAAGCACCGTTGTAACGTTGTATGATCACCGAAAAGAACATCAAATCATGAATGTTATCATTACGTTGTTTTTGTGTTTGTAAATGGTCAAAATTATGAAGTATCATTACGTTTGTTACAACGTCTTAGCGAAGTCACGGAGACAAGGCACGTGATGCTTTCATGATCTTATGAACGTTAATTAAAAATGGTATTTGTTTGCCTCATAAAGAAAAAAAATGATGTTTGTTTTTATGTGATATCTTTAGATTAAAAATAAAATTAACTGCATAATTTAGATTGCTAAATGTACGTAAAAGAAGAACAGTAAGATGAGCAAGAATATCTGCAACCAAAAAAAAGAATGGATTATATAAGTTGATAAAAATATTATCAGGTGATAATACGCATGCGAATTTCGTAATAAAAAAGTAGTGAGAAGATGACAAAATTCGAGGAGGTGGAACTCCACCATCATCCCCAAAAAAAGAAACATTCCTTTGCTTCACTATAAAGATGTATAAAGAAAACTTTCTTATTTCATGATTATGGGCTCGTTTAGGAAGAAGATCCTCTCTCGTGCAATCTATATTTTAGTTTCAGCTTTCTTATTTCGTCTTTATCATCTCAAAAGCTTCAAAACCACTACATCTAAGTTGAAGACTTTCAAGCTAAGACGTGTCACGTGCGTAGACGCTCGTTCGTGCATTTCTTTTATACATAACTTTAGTGGAATGGATTAGGTTAGTGTATTTGAAAATAATTTCATGGTATAAGGGCTCAGTTGATGCACAGTATATTTGGACTATATATTATATCGTTTAGTTTGATTCCAGTCATCTATACATATTATAGAAAAAGAAACTTCCGAACAACAATTTGTTTGACAATATTGTAATGCTGGTCAGTAAATTGCGAGAACAGCTAGATATATACTCGATATACATTTAACGGAGAAAAATAGACACATAAAACGAACTAAAAAGGAAAAGATGTCAGTCCCTCTACTTTCAGTCGAGGTCCACCATGTTCTAACTTATGGAGGAAGAGTAACCACAGCATATGGTAAACACTTTTGTGTATTTTTTGGTTAAAAATGCAACATTTATAAAGATTTTTCTCCAATGTTTTGTATATCAGTATTGTGGGTGTAGTATGTAAGTGCATGTGACTAAACTATAATTTTTTTGTTACTTCCGCAAGAAAATATAATGCCATAAGTTTTGTATGTTCTCTTTCTCGCATGTGATTAAACTGTAAGTTTTGTATGTTCTCTTTCTCGCAATCTAAATTGTTAGAATAGTACAAAAGAAAAGACAATGCCATACAAATGAGACCGGCTTAACACTGACGGAGGCCCTTGGGCAAATTTTTTTTTGGGGCCCTATAACTAGTTAGTTTTGTCAAAATATTTTGTTTTTGTGAGTTCTTTTTAACTCACGGCAGCAGACAATTATTTCTATTTGAATTTTAGCTAGAAATTATGTAATATTATGTGTTTAATACTGTCTAAGTCTAAACCAGACATGCTAATCAAGGCCCTAAATATAACTAGATTTGGAGCGGACCCTGGGGCGGTCGCACTGACCGCCCTCCCTCATAAGCCGGCCCTGCAAATGACTAAAAAAGATGTAGATATTTCATCATATGCATGTTAATGAGAGGTGTGGAGTGTAAAAGAGATCATATAAATTTGTACTCTCTCCGTTTTATAATAGATAAAATTTTGATGTTTCAAAATAGATAATATTTTCATCTTTCAAAGTGATTTTTTACTTTATCAAAAACCGTGTAATTATTGATATTTTATAGTGTAATTGGTTAAATAGTTTTAAAATTTATATCTTAATCATATTTTAAAATAAAAGTAAGTTTGTTAATAGTTGTGCATAATTTAAAACTTCAAATATTTTGGAACAGAAGAAGTATTAGTTAGGAAGATATGAGAGATTATATTGGAGATGATCGGTAAGGTAATGTAGAGTTAGTATGTTAACAAAAAGAAAACTTCAATTTCGTTTTTTGAAGCTAAAGTCGTGGGTTTTGAGTCCAGGAGAATTAAACGGACTAAAATATGTGCATGTTATTGTGAGCATGTACTTAATACTTTGCGTTACTTTGAATCTCAAACCCTACGTTACATGGAAACGGAAACGGGTACGTGGAAGCAGAAGCGTATGGAAGCGCGGAAGCGTATGGAAGCGCAGAAGCGAAATTTTTAAAAAATTTAGGAAGCGGGTACGTGTTGGAAGCGTATATCCATATATACATATATATGTATATATATTAAAATATAAGAAATATTTATATAATTTAGGACTAAAAATCATATGATTTAAACTTAAAATTAAGCATTTATTAATTTATAATAATTTTGAAATGATTTCATATTAAAATTATAAAAATACACATAAATTAAGTTTAAAATAAATTATGATATTAATTATTTTAAAACTTCATAAATTTATTGACATAATATATTTGAATATGTGCTATATCTTTAATAAAAACATCAATGCATAAAGATAATTTATAGTATTAGTTTTACTATTTGTATATTTCTATTCTCTTGAGTTCATTACTTTAAAAATTTGGATTTTATATAAACTAAAACTATGATTTTATATTTTTATGAATTATGACAATGGGTTTTAAAATAAAATGGAAGCGTGATTCTAAAACGGAATCCTAAACTTCCAACGTGTTTTTAAAGAGAATATTTTGGAAACGTTTTGGAAGCGAGATTCCGATAGCTTCCACAAGATTCCGATTCCGAATCCGATTCCAAAACGGGAAGCGGACATCCGATGACTAGCTCAAACCTTTTTAGTTTTAACTTTTAACTTTTAACTTTTGTTACCTTTAACTTTCCAAACGCTTCTTTTTCCACTTTCTATGCTTCAATGATTCCCATAGTTGAATAATGCACGGTTCTTAATCAATAGCTTCATGTCCTTTCTTCTACGAGGAAAACGGCTCTTATTTTTAAATCATAATCATTTACTCTTTTATAGCATCAATCATAAACCATTAGCTTATGAAAATGTTACTGCGGTGATATAAATGTCCTTTTGAAATGTATTAATGCGTTATATACTCGCCGTAGCTGCTAGGATGGGAGCCAAGAACGTAGCTAGGAAAAGACAACATCTAATTTAGCCAAGTCGGAGTGATCTAGTAGTTAAAGGATTTAGTTACGGTTTCAGTCACTGTTGGTTTATTGTAACGTATAAGACCGCAAGAATATAAACAAAAAATATTCAGAGGTCTACAGAGAATAGCTTGAAAACTGAAGGATAGTTTTTTTTTTTCTGTTTTGTCAATTTCTTAAGTTGAATATCTATTTAAAATTTTAAAAATTAAAAATAAAAATCAGAAAATAGATGTTATTTATGGGATCCCGCCACAGCATTGTCTTAAAACTCAATTCACTCTGTCTCTAATTCACCAACGGATAAATCACATATCTATGTTCCATCCAAGTTTTTGAAGCACACAGCTTCTCCGACCGACCGTTATGGGCTGCTCACCCTCGAAGCTCGACGGTTTACCAGCCGTAGCTCTATGCCGCGACCGCTGCAACTCACTGGAGGAGACGCTCCGCCGTAGCTACGCACTAGCCGACGCTCACTCCGCTTATCTCCTCTCTCTAAACACAGTCGGTCCATCTCTCCACAGATTCTTCGCTCAAGCCGTCGAGTCTCCTCCGTATATTGACTCCGAAGCCGAAGAATCGCCGGAAACTTCTTCGCCGGAATCATCTTCCCCGGCTCACTCCGTGAGCACCAGCTCAGATTCAGATTTGCCTCCAAAATTCGATTCCGACTGCGAAGAAGATGGAAACAAATGTCATCTCTTTAGATATCAGAATAATCATGAACCGTTCCACTCCCGGAGTTACGAATCCGGCATTAACACGCCGCCTCCTCCTCCTCCGAGTAACAACGCTTGGGATTTTATCAACTTCTTCGAGAGCTATGAGTTACCGTACGCTACGAATCTCAAGGAGTTGAAAGATAAAGAGACCGCTCGTTGTCTTGATGAAGACGAGTCGACGAAGAAAAACAAGGCTCCCATTCGTAAAAACGGTGAGAAGATTAGAACAGAGGAAGACAAGTGTGTATTAAAACCCTCAGAGAAGAAGAAGAAGAATAAACTTAAACCGGAGAAAACCAGAAAACCAAAGGATCAAAACGTTTCTTCGGATTTCTCGGAAGTCACAGAGCTGTGGCAGGAGATGTTCAAGAAAGCTTCAGAAGCAGGGAGTGAGGTTTCTAAGATGTTCGACACTTCCAGATTCAGATATCTTAACCACAAAACATCAGTCTTTCAAGGTAATGCTCTGTTTCTTGTTAACGCCACGTCACTCTCTAACTACTTCTGATTCTGTCTTTTTTTAATATATATATATATCAGCTTCTTCGAATGTTGTCTACGCAAAGAAGATGACTCCAGCGGAAGATTTTGGAACTAGCTTCAGTAATCTTTCATCTACTCTGAAGAAACTTTTCATGTGGGAGAAGAAACTGTACCAAGAAGTAAAGGTAAAACTCAAAAAATGCTGAATGATATTTCAAGACAAGAACATAAAGTGTTCTATGTTCCTTTTTGATTGTTAGGCTGAGGAGAAACTCCGCACGTCTCTCGTGAAGAGATGCAAAGAACTGAGAAGATTAGAAGGGAAAAGTACTGATGTAAACAAACTCGAATCAATTCGTTCTTCGATTCAGTGTTTGTCTACAAGAATAACAGTCTCTATCCAAATGATAGATAACATATGTCTTATGATAAACAAGTTACGCGATGAAGAACTCTGGTCACAAGTGAAAGAATTGATCCACAGGTTAACTGAACTATTTTTTTACCATAAGTTTGTGTTTTGAGTAAAACTCAGTTTTTCATTGTCTCAAAATTAGGTTGTCTGAGATGTGGAGGTCTATGCTAGAATGTCACAGTAGGCAATCCAGAGTAATGGCAGAGGCTAAGAGGTTTGATGAGATGACACTAAAGGGTAATCTAGACATATCTCAGCTTGAGCTTGCCATGGAGTTGAAGCTGGAGTTAAGGAACTGGTGCCAAAGCTTATCGAACTGGATAGATGCTCAGGCTCAGTATGTTAAGGCGTTAAACAGTTGGCTGATGCGGTGTCTGAAGCAAGAGCCTCAAGAACCAACACCAGATCTCTCAGAAGAGCCACCGTTGTTTGGAGCTGTGAACAGATGGTCACAGTCCCTAGGGAGATCAGATGGAGAAAAGGAATTTACGGAAGCGGTTTACAAGCTCTTGATGCAAGTAAGTCGTCAGGTTGAGAAACGGAGGATGGAACTGGAGGAGGAGCGGAGGAATGTTAATGGAGGGGATAAGGATGTAGAGAGGAAACTTGTGATGTTAGAGAAGAAAGAGCAGAAGATGCAGAGGAAGATGAAGACGACAGTGCCATCTGTTGAATTTGTGGGGAGTTTGAATCTGAAGTCTACCATGGAGGAGATTTTCAAAGGTGTGGAGAAGTTATCAACAAACTTAAAGCAGAGTTATGAGGAACTTGACTTGATGTGCACGTAATGCTTCGTTTTTTTTGCTTCCGTTCTTTTAAATTCTTGTCTATTTTTCTCTTTTGTTATTGTAGATTTTAAAGTTTGCTTATTAATTTTATTTTGGACAATCATATGTGTATGCTTTTAGTGATTTTTGAAAATTAGATATATTCTTACCATGAAATGCTCTTATGCCTGTGACTTAGTGACTATGATTTAAGAAATCTTATTGCGAATATAATACATTAGTTTGCCCTTTGAATGAATCAGAATCAGAACCAGAGATGAAACTCAGACGAACGATGATATTACACAGAACAAAGTATATAAAGAGGGACACATCGAACATATTACGTGGGCCAAAGGAAAGAGATACATCATATACATCGAACCTGTATATGATTAGATATCTACATCTAGATCTTAAACTTTCTCTCTGTCTATAGCTTTCTTGTTCTCTCTTACGTCCTTACATACTCGAACAACTACCTCACACACACATTAACCTAGCTCGCGAATTCCAATAGTATCTGTCATAGTGTCATATTATATAACGTGAAAGAAGTCCATGCGCGCAACTCTCCTCTCTTTGTTACCACGTACGTTCTTATTTTCCATTGTGTTTGCACTTTCCTGGAAACCCTCCTATGCAGCAAGAGTCTTCCTCTTTTACGTTGTAGATGAAACCCTCTCTTCGACTAATCACGTTTTCTGCACTTATAAGTAAAAGAATACAAAATTCAAGTTATCAAATCATTGCTTTCGTTGGGCAATCTCAATCATCTCAGGGAGAACGTTGGTGGGCAGTCTAGTCTACATGTCACTTACCTCTTATAATTAAACTTATATTATCATAACCGCACAGCTAATGCATTATTAGAAAGCAAAAAAATAACAAAAGTATTCTTCAACATTTAGTTTTAATATCACCAGCCACACTCAAAACATCTTCACCAGAGTCGTTTGTGTTCAAAGAGAAAAAATGGCGAATATTGAAAGATCATCATCATCTCTTATTATAGATCCAAGAAGTGGTTTCTGCAAAACAAACTCAACATTCTACAGTAAACGCAACCCACTGAGTCTCCCGGCTAACCCTAACCTTGACGTCACGACCTTCATCTCCTCTCAACCGCACCGTGGCACCACCGCCTTCATAGACGCCGCCACTGTCCAACGTCTAAGCTTCACCGATCTCTGGAGAGCCGTCGACCGCGTCGCTGAGTGTCTCCACCGTGAAGTCGGGTTACGTAGAGGCGACGTCATCCTCATCCTCTCCCCAAACTCGTTTTACATCCCCATCGTCTGCCTCGCCGTCATGTCCCTCGGCGCCGTCGTCACCACCGCCAACACACTCAACACCGCCGGTGAGATATCCAAGCAGATCGCCGATAGCAAGCCGAAGCTGGCCTTCGCGACGGCTCAGCTGGCGCGCAAACTGCCCACCAGCATCTCCGTTGTCCTAACCGAGGAGGAGCCGACACGAGGAGTCAGAGTCGTTGGTGTTGTGTCGGAGATGATGAAGGAACAACCGAGTGGGGAGCGAGTCAGAGACCGAGTCAAACAGGACGATACGGCCGTGATGCTTTACTCCTCCGGCACCACGGGAGCGAGCAAAGGCGTCGCCTCGTCTCACCGTAACCTAACCTCCCACGTGGCGAGAATGGTGTCGGAGAAGTCGCTGCAAGACGAGGTTTTCATCTGCACCGTTCCGATGTTCCACGTGTTCGGGTTGCTAACATTCGCCATGGCCACCGTGGCTCTCGGCTCCACGGTGGTGATCCTCCGGAGATTCGAGCTCAGCAACATGCTGGCCGCGGTGGAGAAGTACAGAGCCACGACTCTCGTTCTGGCCCCGCCGGTTCTGGTGGTTATGACCAACGAAGCAGATGTGATCAAGGCCAAGTACGATCTGAGCTCACTGAGAACGGTGACGTGTGGCGGAGCGCCGCTGAGCAAGGAGGTGACGGAAGGGTTTTTAAAGAAATATCCGACGGTGAATGTGCTTCAGGCGTATGCGTTGACGGAATCTAACGGTGGAGGGGCTTTCATGGATGTGGTGGATAGTCAGAGGTATGGGACGGCGGGGAAGTTGACTTGTGATGTGGAGGCGAGGATCGTGGATCCGGATACGGGTCGGTTTATGGGAACTAACCAGACGGGCGAACTGTGGCTCAAGGGCCCCGCGATTTCAAAAGGTACTAAGAGCAACATTATTGCTAGAGAGGTCTTAGATTTGTTTATTAGTATTTTTGAGCTAAGGAACAATGTTAAGAAACATTAAGAAAATGGGAGATTATTGCTGGGACTTGAAATTATAACATTAAAAAGAAAATAACAAAGAAGCAAAGTAGCATTTGCTGTGATCAAAACATAAACGTTTCAAAACATATAACGATGAAAAGGTTTCATCATTCATCAATATCAAGCTTCAGTTTTGAAAAAAAGGTTTCATCAACAATAATATCTTTCAGCCATTTAGTCTGATCATTACGTAAAGAGAGGAAAATATGAAACCAACATCTGCGCTCAGTCTGTCACCATCGCAGAAACCAACATCTGCATTCAGTCATGAACTTCTTAGATGCACAGCTTCTTATCAGTTTGTAAAACGTCTAAAGATCAAACATTTCTCAGTCAGTAAAAATCCATCAAAAAAATTGAAATAGCTGAAGCTAAAACAGAGCAAATCTCAAAACAGATCTTTTTTTTCCAAAATCTACAATCTCGACAACGCAATTGAAGATTGCATCAGTATTGGAGCTCACGTAAACCCAACAGATAGAAATCGCAATGGAAATTCAAGACCGATTCAGGCACTAATAATCCCAACAGATAGAAATCGCAATGGAAAAAGGAAAGACCTTCGCAGTGAAGAGACTCTGAGAGAGATGAGAGTAGATCGTCGAGAAGGTCTGAGAGAGTGGGTCGTCGAGAGAGACTGAGAGAGATGAGAGTGCTTGAAACCCAAATCGGAGGAGATGAGAGAGTCTGAGAGATCAATCGATGGAGAGATTCTTTGAGAGGCTGAGATCGATGAAGACGAGAAAGTGAAGATGGATTGAAACGCGATGAGACGGAGAGCTTGTGCCACCTGGCAGGTAAGGAACGTCTCAAAAATTCCTTAGCTAAACCACGTTCACAAAGTTTATTAGTCTTTTTCATTTATTTTTAGGCTCAAATATGCTTAAGGACCCAACTTAAGGAACGCAATAATGTTACTCTAAACACATACACCGATACACGGCATTAATGGAATTTTAAATAACTTTTAACATAAATTTTAATATAATTTTGTTATATAATTAAGTTTTAGTTTTTTAAAAGAAAATTAATCCAATTAAAAGATTTGATGTGGATTTCAAAAGGTAAAAATATTCGGTATTACTGGTGTAAAATCTAAAATTTCTCGTGAAACAACACAAAACATCTTCTTGCAAGGTTATTTCAAAAACCAAGAAGCTACAAATGAAACTTTCAATTCAGAAGGATGGCTAAAAACTGGAGATCTTTGCTATATCGATGACGATGGGTTTCTTTATGTTGTGGATCGATTGAAAGAACTAATCAAATACAAAGGCTATCAGGTTATAAAGACTATATTTGTTACCTATTGATTAATGGTGTAATTTTTTAAACCCACAAAAGCTTGCGGTTTTTATTGGATAAACAGGTGGCTCCGGCTGAACTAGAAGCTCTCCTTATCACTCATCCAGACATTCTTGATGCGGCGGTTATTCCGTACGTGAACTTTTACAACCACCATGTTTTTTACTCGAAATCGATAAGTTTTGTCTTTTAGAACATCCAAACAACATAACTTTTCTTCTGTAAGGTTTCCTGATAAGGAAGCAGGACAATATCCAATGGCTTACGTGACACGAAAACCTGAGAGCAATCTCTCTGAGAAACAAGTTATTGACTTCATCTCTAAACAGGTATATTATATAAATGATCACAAAACAATACCGCATATTCTCTCTTCAAATTTTAAAGATTTGGTGAGAAAATAATAGACATGAATTTTTATGAGCAGGTGGCACCTTACAAAAAGATAAGAAAATTCGCATTCATAAACTCCATACCAAAGACTCCATCCGGCAAAATACTTCGCAAAGATCTAATGAAGCTACCTACTTCTAAGCTTTGAAGTTATCTATTTGCAAGATTCTCACTTTTTACTGTCATCAGAAGAAAGAAATTGTAATAATGTTGTATGATTCTAGCATGAGCTCTTACTCGAGTCTCTGTTGCATTTAATATTTATTTAAAATTTTAATTTAAAACAGAATTTATACCAATTAAACATGACAATGGTAGAAAAAGCTCTCAACATTGTTTTTGGAGCTCTCTTCCGAAAGTTTTTTTTTTTTTTGACATAGTCTCTCTCTTCCGAAAGTTGCTCTTCTCTTATTTTTTTCAGTTGAACCTTCTTTCTAACTTTATTTATTTTAAGCCACTTTGGCAAATTGTGAAACTCGCAACGATTAGAGTATATGCTGTGGTTCACTTGTCAAGTAGAGTCGGATCAGTCGGATAATAATACTGAAAATATGATATCATGATATACTTTATTTGGTAATTTGGGGCCAGCTATGTATTAGTTCAGAGATAATTGACTCAGATCTGTACCAACAACGATCGAGCACTTCATGTTTAGTCACACAATACACGTTGCTAAATTTGATTAAACAAAAGAATTCAAGTAAAAATGATTAGCACTTAAGAAAAAAAATCAATACAAAAGGAAGTCAATTAGAAAATAATTAAGCTCTAGTCAACAGAAGACGAACAATGACGTTTTATTTTTGGTGTACGATAAGGCCCAAGACTTATTGGGCCGAATAATCAAAACTATAGTTAAGTGGGCTTTCACGGTTACCTAACATAACTTCCATCCTCTAACGACCAATCACTGAGGGGCTTAACGATACAACCAAAGGTGCGAACGGTTAGGCACGGCGGCGAAACAGAATCCAAAAAACTATGACGATAGATCGGAAAAGTGGTTTCTGCGACTCAACCTCCGTTTTCCACAGCAAACGCGAACCAATTGTCTACTCCCGCCAAACCAACACCTCGACGTCACGACTTTCATCTCATCACAGCCTCACCGCGGCGAAACCGCATTCGTCGACGCCGTCACCGGTCGCCGTCTCGGCTTCTCCGAGCTCTGGCTCGGCCGTGGAGAGAGTCGCTTCTCGCCTTCACGCATTAGGCGTTCGCAAGGGCGACGTCGTCATTCATACTCTCCCCGAACTCGATCCTCTTCCCCGTCGTCTCCCTCTCCGTGATGTCAGCTCGGCGCCGTCATCACCACCGCGAATCCGATCAGCACTCCGGGAGAAATCTCGAACCAGATCGAAGACTCTCGCCCCGTCCTCGCATTCACCACAAGCCAAAGCTCGTCTCCAAGCTGCCGAGCTCGAATGATCTCCCGGTGGTTCTCATGGACGATTCCCGCGCGGCGTCTTCATTTTCCCGCGCGGCGTCTTCATTTTCCCGCGCGAATAATATAGTTCGGGAGCTTGGAGGACGATGATGGAGACGGAACCGAGTGAGTCACGTGCCAAGCAGCGTGTCAGCCAAGACGACACTGCCGCTTTACTATACTCATCAGGCACTACTGGGACGAGCAAAGGAGTAATGCTGACTCACCGTAATTTAATCGCGTGGTACAAGCGTACCGAGCCCGGTTCGGTTTAGAGAAGCGAACCGTCTGCACGATCCCGATGTGCCACGTATTCAGCTTCGGCGGTTTCGCGACGAGCCTGATCGCATTAGGGTGGACGATCGTGGTTCCTTCCTAAATTCGAGATGAATCGACTTCTCTCCGCCGTGGAGGTTCACCGGCCTTCGCATCTCTCTCTCGTCCCTCCGATGCTGGTGGCCATGGTCAACGGCGCGAGGGAGATCAATTCGAGGTACGATCTCAGCTCGTTGCGCACAGTCGTCGTCGGAGGAGCTCCTCTGAGCAGAGAGGTGACGGAGAAGTTCGTGGAGAGGTACAGTGGTGTTAGAGTTCTGCAGGGCTATGGCTTGACCGAGACGACGGCTGTAGTTGCTTCTATGTTTAGTGAGGAGGAGACGGAGAGGTACGGTTCCTCTGGTTTGCTTGCTCCGGATGTGGAGGCTAAGATTGTGGATCCGGATACGGGTCGGGTATTTGGGGTGGATCAAACCGGGGAGCTTCTGGGTCCGGAGTCCTACCGTTATGAAAGGTGTTTGATTCTTCTTTGAAAAGGTTTTTTTTTGTTTTGTTTTTTTTTGGTGTTGGTATGAAACTGTTTTTGAGTTGTATTTTTTTTTGGAAAGGTTATTACAAGAACGAAGAAGCTACTGCTTCTACTATTGATTCAGAAGGATGGTTGAATGACCTGGAGATTTGTGTTACATTGACAGTGAAGGTTTTGTCTTTGTTGTTGATAGATTAAAGGAGCTTATCAAGTGCAATGGTTATCAGGTAACTAATTTAAAAAGGAAAAAATATATATAATAATCAACTTGTGTTTGATCCTTCTTAATGTTTTGAAACTTAAAAATTTTGGTTAGGTTGCTCCAGCTGAATTAGAAGCATTGTTGCTTGCTCATCGAGAGATTGCTGATGCAGCAGTAATACCGTGAGGACTTTGCTTTTTTTAACATCACCCATCACTAAATTCTTAATGACCTTTTTTTTGGCTTTAGCTCTTACTTTTCATCTTATCGTTTTTGAAGCATCCCTGACATGAAAGCTGGGCAATATCCAATGGCATATATCGTAAGAACAGCTGGAAGTAACTTATCCGAAAGTGAGATCATGAGCTTCGTCGCAAAACAGGTTATATTTTTTAACAATGCAGACCATGTTTTATCACTAATCCAACAATGGTTCCTAAGATTTGTCCGGCTTACTTAGGTATCTCCATACAAGAGGATACGTAAGGTCACGTTTCTGGCTTCAATCCCCAAAAATCCCTCTGGCAAGATTTTAAGAAGAGAACTTATAAAGCTCACAACCTCAAAGCTCTAGCAGGAAGCTGTGTTCACCACCCTTATCTCACACTTCACCATTAGTTAACTCATTTTTATTGGTTAATTCTTCTATAGAAATCTCAAGACAAAACTGGAATATGATATACAAACTTGCGAGGCTTATACAGAATCTCTGTTTCTCTATATTATATACAAAACAGAAATAACTTTTGTTTGTAAAAGCGCTCTCCACAACGCATAAAAGTGTTAAAAAACTAGAGACTGAAGCTTGGTCTGATCATGAGCTGCGTTGTAAGCGAAAGAGAGGGAAGAAATATGAAACCGATGAAGCTTCTTTGCAGGACACATCATGGTTCTTCTTCTTCACATCATCATCATCATCATCATGATGGCAAGACAAACTTCTCTTTCTCAGCAACATGAGGATGTGATCCATCAAACCTCCATCGCAAGGAACCTTCAAAGGGCCACAAATTGTGGAACCGAACTCTTCCTCTGCCATCTCCAGTAACACCTGAAAGATTGGATGTTTCAGATAATCCAACGGCAAAACAAACCTCCGGCCTTCTCTGGTGTACACAGAGAAGTGTCCTTTCTTACACTTTCTCCACTTCTCCATCATCTTGCAAGATCCTTTCTTCATATGTTTCGACTCTGATCTCTCTGCTCTTTGATCTGTTACCAACATAATACCGTTGTGTGTACTGTTTGTTAGTCTGTTACTGTCTGAAACTATACCTTCCTCTCTCTCTCTCTCCATGTATATATACTACAAAACGTGATTAGCGTTTGTGGTAGCTTGTGATGTGGCCAAAAAGAAGGATTAAGAATGTGTGGAAGGTGTAAGGTAGCCGTGGGATTCTGTCATTATTTAGGTTAAAATATTTTGATGAGGTTAAAAAGATTAAAATGTATCTTGTCACAATTTTTTTTAATGTATTTATGGTCTTGCATCTCTAAGCATAAACAATAACTTTGTTGGCAGAAATGAGAGACAAGTCTTAAAATATGGAAAAAAACAATTTATATAGTTAAATAATAGATATAAGTTATAACAAATTAAAAGAAAAATCGTCCTCTAAAGTTAATAATAATATATGGAGAGTGCTATTTGATAAGCTATTTTATCAACTGATTACTCACAATAATAATAGTAAAAAAGTTTTCTGTGTTGAGAAATTTGTTTTCATTTTAGAACTTGGTGATAACAAAAAGTTGGATACTGTATTAATAATTTTAATTGCGAGTGGCGAAACCACATTTACATATAATTGAGACCACAAAGTATGAGTTTGTGAGAAGGTAAAAGGAGATGTGGTAGCGAAAACAGAGCATGTGAGATGTGACCGGTTAGAGCAAATTGCTGCTGCTTTTTCCCTATATTCACGTCCTCAACTTCTCTATTTTTCACTTTCTTGTGTATCTATCTCCCTTGTTTTAATTTCCTCTTGTCTTTTTCCCCGCCAAGTCACATGAAATCCTACGAGCCATCACTTTTCAACTATGAAGTTACACCGTTATAACTTCTATTTGGTGCATCTTTAATCTTTTGTGGTCCTTATTGATGAAGCTTGAACCGAAAATTTCATGACGGAGGTGCATGGACATGAGGAGAGAATCATATGATGCTTGGCCCATTATTACGAAAATCATATGGCGCTTGGCCCAGTTATTTACTCTATACTCCATCCATAACGCCGAAGGATGTGGGGAGCCCCCTCGAGCCCACTAGACTTTTCTCCTCTTCTACAAATAAGAACGATTTTGTATTGTTTGATAATCAGTAAACCGAGTCAAAAGTTCAAAACAACAAACCAAACAAACTGAAACAAGAACAAAACTAAACTCCGTGGTCTACTGGAAATCAAAGAATGCAAGCTTCGATATTATTTTTCTCATTTGTCTGAATTTCACAACCACAATTACACATGAAACATAATAAACTCTCTTTAATTTTCAACACATTATTTCCCCTGAACAAAGCCAAATGCTAATCAGAAAAAAAATGATAAGTCAGACTCTAAAAACCCTAAAGCCTAAGATTGCCGGGCTGAGTCACCCTGACATGACTCAATCCCCCTGCCGTAAGCATAACTGTCATCTTCATCCGTTATGACTAAACGCGCAATTGTGAACCAGGAGGTGAGTTTTTGTGAAAAAAAAAAGAGAGTTGCAACTTCTCTCATGATCGATGGGAGTTTTGGTGTTTCTTCTTTACATAGAAAGTGGAAGAAGCATCCTTCGCTTCTTCTTCCTGGCTGATCTCACCTGCTTGGTGACCTTCATGCAAACAAGTAGTAGCAAAGTGACGCATACCAAGATGAAGGCGAGCTGCAATCGTTTGAAGTACAAGGAAACGGCAGAGAAGACTAAGAAGGCTAAGATGACTAGCTCCCAGATGACAAACACTACAACATCCACCCTGCCATCACACCCAAAATTAGCAGCTTATCAATAAGATGATGAGAGTTTCGACCAATTTTAGCATCATTGATATGGATTAGAAACGTGATCTACTTATAAAAAAAAAGCTTTTGATGCAAATAATCTTAACAGTCTTTCTTGTATTCTATGATAGACAAGAACATGGCACACATTTGTTAAGAGGAAGGAATCAATAAACATATGGATTACATTTCTCTGCATATCTACACTTATGGACTGCTACAGTGTAACCTATTAACACAGGCATATGTTGAATTGAATGTAGCTAACACGGTGTTCTGAGCACAATTTTCACGAGTTTTTGTTTTATATTCCCCAGATTATAAATAACATCAACATTCAGATCCTCAGAAATGTAAAATTCACGTAATCGAATCGAAACTCTCTAAACATTTACGCAACACGCGAACTTGAAGCTAAATTTAGGGAGACTTGAAAACGAAAACAAAAATGGCTCAGATCTCGGATCTTAATCATAATCATCAATCTCACCTAGATGAAGAAAAGCTCGAGGTTGACGAGAAGAAGGAGACAGACGCCCAATCGTGCTTCGATCGAATCTGGTATTCCCTCAGCTGCTCCGCCAGATTCGATCTCGTTATCATCGCTTCGCTCGCTTACGTCTCCCAAAATCCTTCTCTCTTCTCCCTCGATTGATAGTCGAGATTGTGAAGATTGAATTCGAAATTGATGAATCCAACAAACCAACTCTCTGTGGATTCAAAAAATTTCAGAGATGGATGGGAAACAATGTTGGTTTTCGTCTATGTTCGTTGGTGTCTAATTCGCGGGTCGGGTTATAACTTTCCGGTTTACTACTTGACCCGATCGGGATAATAAGCCCATGTTAGCGTAATGAGTAAATGATGTGTTGTTACGCCAAACATTACATTGGGCCTTTCGAGATCATGAAACTATAAAACTAACAAAATATAGAAACTCGTTGTTGATGGAAACGTTGCCGTTACGTGTACGCAAGTGACCGGAGTTAGAGATCATTTGTGTGTTTACTCCATGTAATTGTTTTATCTTTGGGATACATCTCTCTCTTTCTACTCAATATGATGAATTTGAAGGGATGATTGTTTGTTTTGATATTGTACAGTTGATTATTGTTATGTATTAAGAATAGGTTAATACGGTAATGGTCAATGGTGTTTCAAGGATTTCACCAGGGAGCTATGGTTGCTAACGCGGATCGATCCGTTCATCTAGAATAACAAAACATTTTGTTTTGTTGGTTTACTTTTCATGTAAAATGAAAAAGTAAAGAAACTTATGTTGGATTTGTACAATTTTGATTCAACTTAAATATATCTCTGATCCTTTATATAGGTTGGTTATTCTTTGTTCTATTGGGTTCTAGCTTAGCTTTGTGATTGCATGTAATCTGAGGTTTTATCTTGATTCAACATTTTGATTTGGTGCACTGAATTTTTTGTGTTGCGATCAACTTAATTAACTAATTAAATAAGTATTTCCCTAAATTAGCAACGAAAACGTTTGCTTCGTTCGGTATGTGTCGGTATTTTGACCTCCCTAATGATGCCTAAAATACAAAATTCGGTAATGTCATGGGTCGCGTGTACATGAAACGTCTCGATTTATTATGTGGCACGTCGATTTGAATCTTTCAGCCGAACACGATTCAGAATTTAATTATTTTTAGCAGATTCCAGAATGGTGCGTTCTCAATGCCCACATCTATTAAATATTTATTTATGTATCAAATAAAACGATAAATTTTCGTCCGTAGTGGATATAACCAGAGAAGCTGAAAGTGACCCCGCAAACCTGCAAGTTCATACATTTATTTGTTTTTTTTTCTTTGAGAATTAAGTTCATACATTTAGTTATTTCACTAAGAAATTTTTAAATTTAAATTTAGATCATTTTACTTCAAACCTTCGTCAAAATGTTTTTTATATTTGTGTTAAAATTTAAAGTGGTAACATTTTAGTATTTTAATTTTATATATATATATATACTCTATATTTACTGCGTCTGCATGTTTTTTATCCTCTTTCCATGTAACGTCTTATAAAGTGATTTACTAACTTCTGTCCGATACGTGACCTAATATGTTCAGTTCAGTGGCCCCACATGACCGACATCCATGCAACTAGCCTATCAAAATCGACCTAAGTCTCAGATGGGGCCCTTTTAACGCTCTTCTAACACGCGTCAACTATGCGTTGGCTTAAAAACCATTTCTTTCCGCATTATTCTTGTTTAGTTTTACGTCTGTCTGTTCCCATTGTCTTCCATCCACTGACCGTGACCGTTAGTTTTTCTCTCATCAATTACTTATTGCCACGGGTTCATGCTCATGGCTAGTAAAATACGATGTTAATAGCTTGGTTATGCAAAAAAATCGAGAAAAGTTATAAACTACAAAGTACAACACAGAGAAAAAGAAAAGATTAATGATGCTTTTTAAACAAAACGTAAGAGTTCGAATCAAACTCTCTAGTTATTGTCTCTTATCTAATTAGTTTAATGTCTCGCAGTAAAAATAAATTAAAAGGATGTACTTCGACCACGTAACCATACTTTGATACAGCTCCCCGTATATATAAAGTACATACATGGTTATGTGACATTTAATTATATTTTGTTTAACTCCTCGCCAATATACTAATAACATAACATTTAAATAAATAAAAAGGAAATGGATGATCTCATGATTCTCTCATCTACCGACTTAAAGAAAAGAGGGTTGATTCTGTAATTTAAGAAAATAATCACCATCCTTTTTGCTTTATTAAAAAATCAATTAAATGTTTACAGCGTGACCTCCGCGTTGGCCTGGACCCTCTCGCTCACACTATAAAACCCCACTCTCACCTCTCATCACATTCACAATACTCATCACAGCTCTACATTATCAATCACCTTTAAAGCAAAGTAAAGCTCTCACATTTTCTGTTTATCACATCTATCACTATGGCGGAAGAGTACAAAAACGCGTCGGAGGAGTTCAAGAACGAGACCCCGAAGGTTGCCACCACCGAGGAAACCATCTGTCACGACGACGGGAGAGGTAAAGGATCGTGGATTGTTTGACTTCCTCAAGAAAAAAGAGGAAGTGAAGCCTCAAGAAACGTCGACGACGCTGGAGTCAGAGTTCGAGCACAAGGCTCAGGTCTCGGAACAGCCGGCGTTTGTGGCGAAGCACGAAGAAGAGAAAGAGAAGGAGCATAAGCCTACTCTCCTCGAGAAGCTCCACCAGAAGCACGAAGAAGAAGAAGAGAACAAACCTAGTCTCATCCAAAAGCTTCACCGATCCAACAGCTCTTCTTCCTCTGTAAGTAACTTATTCAATCCGCACGTAATAGTTATTTATTAAAACTTTAGATTTATTTTTATAATATGTTTAAGTAATTTATTCCAGTCAAGCGAGGAAGAAGGTGAAGACGGTGAGAAGAGGAAGAAGGAAAAGAAGAAGAAGATGGCCGAAGAAGATGAGAAAATAAAGGAAGATAGAAAGGATGTAATGGAGCAGATCAGGGAGAAGTTTCCACACGGAACAAAGACAGAGGATGATACTCCAGTCATCGCCACCCTGCCGGTGAAGGAGGAAACGGTGGAGCATCCGGAGGAGAAGAAAGGACTGATGGAGAAGATCAAGGAGAAGCTTCCAGGTCACAGCGAGAAACCAGAGGATTCTCAAGTGGTCGACACGGGGGCTGCGGTACCAGTGACTGAGGAAACGGCTGAGCATCCGGAAGAGAAGAAAGGGCTTCTTGAAAAGATCAAAGAGAAGCTTCCAGGTTATCACGCCAAGGGTACTGAAGAGGAGGAGAAGAAGAAAGAAAAGGAGTCTGATGATTAAGAAAATAATGATCTTGGAGTGGGACATTTGCTGTGCTTCTTTGATGATTTTCTCTTCAATCTTTATGATGTTCTGTAAGGTTTGTGTCTTTCGTTGATTTGCATTTGCTACTTTATATTGTAATTTCTCTATCTTTTTTATAAAGTTTGTGTTGTGTTTCTAAGTAACGCTTATGTGTGTATACATTATCTCCACAAAACTCCTCCTCTGCATTTGGTTGCTACTGTAACCACATGATCACCTAGTATCGACAAAAGTTTCAAATGATGACATATATAATAGGAAAAAGACTAAACAAATACTACATTCTTGTGTTAAAAAAAAGAAAATACTACATTCTAACACCATCCAACAGAACAAAATAAATATTATAATACGAATATAAAACTAGTTCAAATATGTCCCCATCTGGCTTCTAAAGATCTTGGACATGTAACCCCACAAAAAAATAATCTCAAAGTAATTATTTCTCAAGAAGTCAAGATGAATCTTTGTCAAAATTGATTAGGAACCAAGAGTAACATGACACAAAAGTGGAAATAACAGAAAAAAACATACACGACAAAGAGTATAGCGATCAAACTTTAATTTCTATCATAATCAATATTTCATTAAAAAAAATATTTTTGGATTGAAACATACCTTGATTATATTTAGTGTTGCCTTGAGGGGCTGATATGTTGATCCTAATTATCATTACTATTAACGATGCAACAATCTGTGGGCTTGTTGTAAAAGCCTTTTCCCAGTCAAAACATATAACTTACTGGGCCTCAAAAGCCCAACGCTTTAGAAAACCCTTTCCTGTCTTGATTAGTTTCTCCTTCCTCTCGCGTTGGTTCATTCGACGCTCAAATGGCTTCTTCGTCTGCGCCACAGGGATCCGTTGACCCTCTCACAGGGAAAGATCCAGCGAAGGCGTTAACAGCTGTAGCGTCTGGATTCTTCGATAACGTGAAGAAAAACAAGCAGAGCTTCTTCCAGTTCTTCGCGATGACTGGGATTTTGCTTCTGAGCTTCCGATCGGTAAGTCAGAAGTATCGAATCCACGACCTGGAGGAAGACACGGCTGTTCTCAAGAAGGAGAGTGATAGTTTGACGGATCGTATGAGTAAAATCAAGAGTGATCTTCTGCATCAAGCGTCGATTGACTCTACCGGTGTATTTGCTTCTCGACTCCGTCTGCTTTTCGGTGATGATGAAAAGTGACGGGAGATTGGTTGGTTTTGAAGTCAAACGAGGTTATAATAGTTTCTCTTCAGATGTATCTGTCTGTAATGTCTCTGTCTTTATCTGGAATCTTTTTTTTTTCTTCGGTAGATTGTAAGGTTTTGGCGAATGAATGAGTAGGGTTTTAAGTTGATGTGATTCTGACAAAATGGTGTAACGTTTTGGATTATCAAAACGCTGGTTTATGTTCATGTTTTTGAAAGAGTAAGAATTGCAGGTTCATTTGACACATTTTAACGAACACTTTTCTTGCGTTTTAGAACACTTTAGTGTGATTGGTAACCTTGGAGAATGGCAGAATCGATTGGATAATTAACATTGGATTGTCAGCTTTTGCATCAAATGTTCCAGCATTATAAGCGCAATTATTTTTGATTGATGACTATTGACTATATTCCTTTCGTTCCAAGTCCAGTATTGCGATGATTGCCAAGCAAGCACCGTGAGCAGTCTTGATAACCACGGTGGAGGTAGTGATAGCAAAGAAACACACTTGTGTTGATCTGAGATGTAAAATATTTGTTTCCAAACTGTAAAGATATGAATGGAACAGTATTTCAGATTTAGATGTTATCCAAAAATTTAACTAAAACTACAAAATCGAAAATCAAAAATATCAGATCCAAATTTGATCGGTTTCCAAACACTTGCCTAATTTAGCAGCATGTGTATTTGTAGGCAACTTCAACACGCAATGATTGGCCAAGTTAATCACTATTTTCGTAAAAGTAACTACTTGTTAAAATATTAGATCATTTCTAATATATTTTGTTAATAGTTTGATTATGGCTGTAAAAATTCAGACGCATTTAAATTGGTTTTAGTAGTGAAGTAGCTACTATAGGTTCTTTTTGTCGAGACATATAAAGTAGCATTTAATATGTGATATGTAAATTTTATTTAAAATATTTACATAATTTCAAAAACAATCAAAATTAAGTTAAAATATTTATAGATGTTTTCTATTATGATTATCTAATTTATTTGATATTATAGATAGTTTTTATTTTATTTTACATATTCTATAGTCTAGAAAAGAAATATGTAAGTTTTTACCTAAAATACATAATAAAAGTTAATTTATTTTTCATTGTAGCTTTAAAAATAAAAGAAAACGATGATTGATAAAAAAATAATAAAAAAATTTGATGTGAATTTTAATTTTAAAAATAAAGATACAACATGATTAGTAAACATTGGTGATTTAAAAATAAATAAATCTAAAGTAAAGATATAAAACCCAATCAATCATCCTCACTATCTTTGTTTTCTATTAGTTGGCTAAGGATTTTCATAATTGTTAGAAAAAATATTGATTTTTATTTATTTTGCATTACGTAATTGAAACAAAAATAAAAATTTAAAACACCAATTAAAATGAAACATACGGAATAATGATTTTACGATAGATCTGAAAGCTTATAAAATAACATTTTTTATTTTTCTTCAGTTTAATATATTTAAATATAGATATATTTAAAATAGAAATGAATCTGAATAAATCTATTTTAAATATAACTATAGAAAGAAATATAGTCAATAGTCATCAATCAAAAAATGCTCTTAGCGGCTATATCTTTACATTTTTGTCCTCTCTTACCGTATTAATTTGGTGATAATCTTTAGAATATAGAGACCAACAAAAAATTTTGGACTATTTCTAAAGCAGCACACTAATCCTTACTCAGGCATGTATACTGTATATATATATTTTCATTTCCTATCCTATCTACATCTCAGGGTCCGAAAATGAAGAACACTAAAATGGCTGCAAACTTCAAAATCGCATATGCCTTTGTTATCGGTTTGTCGCTTCTAATTGCCACAGCGGCCGAAGATCCATACATATTCTATGAGTGGCACGTAACCTATGGTACTATCTCTCCTATGGGGGTTCAACAACAGGTACTTGCTTTGCTTTGCCTCATCGATTATACATTAGTTTTGTTAACCGGATGATTAATTATGATTTATTTCCTCTCCTTCCGCTAGGGTATATTGATTAACAAGATGTTTCCGGGACCTGAAATACGCTCGGTCACCAATGATAATATCATCATCAACGTGTTCAACGAACTTGATGAGCCTTTTCTTCTTTCATGGTACGTATCTATTTGTTTTCCTTGTCAGTTCTTAGTTCTTTTCTGTACATCACAATTCCATAATTCATGTATGTGAAACATATTTTCCTATGTCAATCACAAGGTAATCGATTATCGCTCTGACGTGTAATATATTGCATGCGTTTCTAAATTATCTACGCCCGTGTCTGCACGATGATTGTTCATTCATATACGTGGCCTACTTGCCTACGTGGTCAACTTTTGTTATTGTTTAAAATTTTGATTTAAAAATTGACTGACGATGTTTTGTATGATTCCGACACAAAGGACCGGGATACAAAACAGAAAGAACTCGTTCCAAGACGGAATGTACGGAACGACCTGCCCAATCCCGCCGGGGAAGAACTACACTTACGCTCTCCAGGTTAAGGATCAGATCGGAAGCTTCTATTACTTCCCATCGCTTGGCTTTCACAAAGCCGCCGGCGGTTTCGGAGGTATTCGTATCTCTAGCCGTCCAATGATCCCTGTTCCTTTCCCTCCTCCCGCTGATGACTACACCGTTCTTATCGGTGACTGGTACAAGACCGATCATAAGGTAATCGATTCTTGCTCCAACGTTGACGTATAATAAGATGGTAGATTGTCATAACCTTGAATGGCCATCATAATATATATTGTTGTCTAATATATGTGATTTAGAGGGAGGTAAACATTAAGTTAACACAAGAAAAGCAATAAATTACTAACGGTGAGTTTGGTTAATAGTTTTGCGGTTTTACACTGCTAGTTCGATTCTTTTTGAGCATAGTGGCCCAGACACCTTCTGGTTATAAAAAACACACTAAATTTTTATAATTTGCGACTATATGACATAATATGATATTTTTTTCGAACTTGGGAACCAAGGTGATTGTTTCATCCGGTTGTGTTTGTTAATTGTTATAGAATTCTACGTTGTGATATGATCATAAAATGTGCATGCATTTAGATTGGGACAACGAATGTAGAATATAAGTCATTGATGAAAGAGTACAAAAAAAGAAAAGAAAAGAATGGCCTATTTGATCAGTCGTTAAGGAAAACAACAAGGATCGTATAAATATTTTTGGTTTATTCATAGTTAGAGATAGGAACAAATTGTTTTTCCTTAAAAGGCAATGCTGCTTGATGTAGGCCTTGAGAGCGCAGCTCGATAATGGCGGAAAGCTTCCTCCGCCAGATGGAATTCTCATTAATGGTCATAGTAGTGGTGCTGCACTCAACATTCAACCAGGTTTATTATCCCATTTCTCTTCTCTTAACTCACTCGTTTGTTAATGCTAAAAGCATTTGCTCTATGTTTTGATGTGAATATTTCCACAGGTAATACATATAGGCTGAGAATATCAAATGTAGGACTGCAAAACTCTCTCAACTTCCGCATCCAGAACCACGAGATGAAGTTGGTTGAAGTCGAAGGGACACACACTCTTCAGAATGTGTACTCATCGCTTGATGTTCACGTTGGTCAGTCTTACTCGGTCCTTATAACGGCTAACCAGCCTGCAAAAGATTACTACATTGTGGTCTCTAGTAGGTATACCTCAAAAGTCCTCACCACCACCGGCGTTCTTCCACTATAGTAATTCTGCTGGACCTGTTTCTGGACCTATCCCTACTGCACCAGATTCATTGAGCTGGTCTTTTAACCAAGCTCGAACCTATCAGGTACGTTTTTTTATTCTTCAACAGTTATTTGCTTGTCAACAATTTTGAAGAAAAAATACTTTCAGCATCCCTTAGATTATAAAGCTCATATTGTTTTGCTAGCGTAGAGGATATTCATGAAATTTTGGCCTTATAGCTTGGTGGTTAATTTTCTTCGTGCGTTGTAGGAAAAACCTTACAGCGAGTGGACCAAGACCAAACCCACAAGGTACATACCACTATGGAGCGATAAATGTCACAAGAACCATCAAACTTGTTAACTCTGCTGGACAACTCCAAGGCAAACAACGATACGCCGTGAACAGCGCATCATTTTTCCCATCAGACACCCCTTTGAAACTCGCGGACTACTTCAAGATCAATGGCGTCTATAAGCCTGGAAGCATATCAGACCAGCCCACAGATGCACCAATATTCCCTGTCACATCTGTCTTGCAAGCGGATCACAGAGCCTTTGTGGAGATTGTCTTTGAGAACTGGGAAAATATTGTCCAAAGCTGGCACTTCAACGGTTACTCATTCTATGTTGTTGGGTACGTATTTCCACATTGGTCTCTAATCACTTTTCTAATATAGGTTAAACTGTCGAAGTTTCTCTAACATAGAAAGAACCCTAAACACATAAATATATATATTATATATATGTGCATTTTATTTGTTTTAACCAACTACTGTCGACTTGGTCTAACTACCAGAATGGAGGTGGGAAAGTGGAGACCTAGCAGTAGAAAAGTCTATAATCTAAACGATGCAGTCTCACGCTGCACTATTCAGGTGAAACTTTTAAACTTTTAGTTTGCATAAAAAAGGTTAAGTTGGGGGTTTGTTTTCACACTCACAAGTGAAATATTGTTGGATGAATATGTGTATAGGTGTATCCAAGATCATGGACTGCAATATACGTGGCACTAGACAACGTAGGAATGTGGAACCTGAGATCGGAGTTGTGGGAAAGACAATACTTGGGACAACAGTTATACGTGCGTGTCTACACAAACACGACTTCTCTCAGAGATGAATATCAGATCCCGAAGAACGCTCTTCTATGTGGTAGGGCCCACCAAGGACAGCTTTTGAGTAGCTTTGAGAGCGATAGAGAATCGGTTTAAACCATTTTCATGAATTCCTGACCATGTTCTCTCCCGTTTCTTTCATCTCTGTTGTTTTCTTTTACTCTCTGGATAATTTGATAAATCTATTTACATAATATATGAATGCTGGAAAAGATATTTCCATCTTTGGTACATGTTAGCAGTGCCGGCTCTAGGGGTGGCAAACATGGCATATGCCATATGCCATAGGTCTATCTTAAAAGTCACTAATTTTAATGATAAAATGGGTCAATATTTATGTTTGTTTGGGTCTATAATATTATGCTTAACTAACTATAATACAGAAAAAAAATTTGTCCATAGGTCCAATATAATTTTAAGCCGGCACTGCATGTTAGGAGTATGCACTGATGTACATTCCAAAATCAATCACTCACGCATGCTCTTAGCCACTTCATTAGTATATAAACGATTTAAAATAAAAGTTTGAGAGATAATTGCATAGCGTAAATATTGATGGCGGGAAATTAATTGGGTCTAATAACAAAAAAAAAGAAAAAACATAAAAAATTAGGGGCGTTCCGAAAATCGAACTCGGGACCTCTCGTAAAACCCTTCTTAGAAGGGCCTTCTTCCACAATATTGGCTGCTAATTGCTGCTACAAGCCGCCTCGGCCGATTTTTTCAAAATAACAAAATGTCCGGACGAAACAAAACCCACGTCCGGCGACTCATCCGGTCTTTCCAACGGCCTCGTAAACGACAGTGACCGACGCGTGTACCAAGCAGCTCGAATCACTACACTCTAGTTCTGTCAAAGATCTGCTATCTCTTGGGGTCTGTCATCCTCTATTATATCTTCCTCTCATTAGTTCTTAGGGTTTCACTTTCTCACCTCTTCCCGAATTAGGTTAAATTAATTCGGTTTTTGCTGTGATCTGTGTTAGGTGTGCGAGAGATGTGTATTCCGATTGGTATCCGTGGAGCCTTTCGATTCCGATTTGTCATCAGTCTCGGCGTCAACTCTACGGAGCTGGCTAGAGGAAGCTTCTGCTGCTGCTGCTGCTTCGTCGGAGTCTAGCTGCTCCAGAGTCTGCATTGTCTGTTTAGGTGTATTGCAGTTCGTTTTCTCCGATGCGAAACAAACGCTGGCGAGATCGGAGTGTGGTAGTGACTACGCTGCAAGGGTAACGGAGTTGGTGAAGCGGGAAGGTCATGAGTTCGATAGCTTTGGTTTAGAAGTCTCTGTGCCATCAACCGTCGTGGAGAATGAGCGTGCTGTCTTGTAAGTTTTTGGTTTTATTTGCGTATTGGGTCTTGGAAAGTATATCTCTTTTTGCATTTTCTCTGTTTTTTTTTTGGTTTGTGATCATGTGTTGATGTTTTTTTTTAACTTTGTAGGTTATACCTTAAAGGAAAGTATGAGACTGAAGGTTGGGTGCAGAGTGAAAAGATTTCTGTTAAGGATGCCTTGAAAGTTCTAGTTTTGGATCCACTTAAAGCATCGTTGGTGAGTCTGTTTTCTGTTTTGTAAAATTCTTGACTTGCTTAGGTTATCATCTATTCAAGAGGATGTTATAAACTGCCCAAGTATGTGGAAATATAACAAAATTTTAGGGATTGAAGTCTTTGCATGTCGTCCTTGTTTTGAGTTTTGCAGGGAGCTAAATCAGACTCAAGCTCTTTCCACATCCGTTTGACTTACTCTAAGACATCAGATGAGGCTCAAGGTGCGTCTGAAACAACGCATGAAAGAAAGAAGAGGAAAACAGGTATGCCGAGACTCTACAAGAGTATATAATCATCTATTACTTGGTTGACGCTTTTGTTTAAACTTCTCATAAGTCATGTATGAGAATGGACTGATGGTGCGTACATTATTACTTGAAATTTCAACCATACTTGTGATGTGTAAGGAGTTTTGAAAAAATAGTTGAACTTCATGTGTCAAAATTGTTTTATTTTTATGTATGTCAGATCAGAAGACATCTATGAGTTTTCTTTGTGTCCAGGGAGGTGTTTTGCATTTTAAGCCTACCTCTTTATCTGCGCTGCTTTATTTTCTTTGCGTAGGTGTATTTTTATTCTTCAAAAATGCATATATACTTATTTCTTAAACCCTGTCTAGCATTGCCTACCCCATGTCTTCTTATTGCGGTTTATACACTTTTCGGACCTTGTGGCCACCTACATCAGTCCGTACAGTTATATACAGAATGTCCCATTTCAAAGTCGTAACTGCTATGTATTGTGTAGTTCATGTGTTGCTCTTGTTTATGCAGACGAAGAGAATGGATCAACCTCTATGTCTGAGAATTCATTTGAAAAGGTAATTGCTTGCATGTTTGACCCTAGATTTATATTAAATTAGAACTTTTTTGGTCCGCATTGTCATTATTTGACTTTCAAGAACTTATCTTCTCGTCTTTTTTAATATGAACAGGTTTATGAACCATGCATCTTGTCAGTTAACTGCAACAAGATGCCTATCTTTTTTAGTGGGAGGTACTTTAAAGTAAGTTATTCTTTTCATATTCCTGAGACATACTGTGTTGTGTCCATTTGCTTGTGTGCAAATTGTAGGTTTTGTAACAAATGGATTCACAGATGACCAAGCAGATCGTTTTACCTCTTATTGGAGATCTATTTCATTGATGGTTCAATCTTATCTCTTGCAGTACTCTAGAAATGTAAGTCAAACACGATGGATTATTGATGATGAAAGAATGGGTGAAGCGTCTGTTGAGGTAGTACGCTCTCTAGCTATCTGGATATATCGATATACTATTCTTAAAAGATAATAGGTGCCTTGAGAGATTGTTACTGTATATTCTTTTTTTTTCAGGAGTTGATTGGTGGAAACATTCTTCCGGCATGCCTTGGGGATTCCTACAAGTTCCATGCTGCTGGCAGAGAAGATATTGATGTTAGAATATTTCCCTTTTCCGAATTTCATGTTCAAATTCAAACAGTTTTAAGATGATAATATGAAAGAGCTCTATTCAGGTACGGATGTTGGGTTCAGGTAGACCTTTCTTAATCGAGGTTCAGAACTCCCGCAAATGCCCATCTCAGCAATCACTTGACGGAAATTGAAGAGAAGATAAATAACTCAGAGAAAAAACTAGTAAGGCCTAATCAATTGAACACGTATATTGTATCAGTTGATTATGTGGTTTGTTTGCAAGCTTACAAGCAGTATTCCTTGATGCTAGGTCGGAGTTAAAGACCTTAAATTCATAGGAAGTCAGTGTTGGGCAATGATGCGTGAAGGAGAAGCAGAGAAACAGGTCAGTTTTGCTTAAATGCTATCGTTATATTGTTACCTTAACTCAATCAATAGTTTAGTTAGAAGTGTAATAAAACTATTGAACCAACTACTCGGATATTTTTGATATATTGCAGAAGCAATATGCTGCACTTGTATGGATTGCTCGTCCACTTGAAGAGAAAGATATCAACTCAATTTCTTCACTGATAGAATTGGTGAGTCGCTTGGTTTTTCTTTTTGCTAATCTTTTTGGTGAAGTATAAAAATCTTCGGATTATATTTAAAGTGACATGCATGTCCAAACACCGTTTTTTAGTTCCCAATGCTGACTAATTGTCTTCTTCTGTATTATTTATCACTGCAGAAAATCTTGCAGAAGACACCGGTAAGAGTGCTTACACCGCCGAAGCCCACTTGGAACGTGAAAGGACTATACACTGGTTAGTGACGATCTATCAAGAATTTTGTGTGTTTTACTTACCTTGAAGCTTCTTCTTGTTCGGTAAGAGTCAGTCGTTGTTGGTTCCAATCCTCAGGATGAAAGTGGAAAAGATTAAAGGAAACTCTCACTACTTTCTACTGCATTTATGTACACAGGTTGCAAGATCTTCTAACTCACCTCTCATTATAGTTCTTATCATAATTTATAAAAGATGGGTAAATTTAAAAAGTTTCATTAAGTGTAGGCTGGAACATACATCAAAGAGTTTGTTCATGGAGATCTTGGTCGTACCACTCCAAGGTATAGTAAAAAGAATGAAGTCCCCCTTCTTTATAAAACTTGGATTAAAGAAGAATGGTAACAAGAAGCACTGAACCATATCAACCTCATTTGTCTCATTTTGGTTACAGCATGGGATCAATTTTAGGATGCAGGGCGGAGATAATACAACTTGATGTAACTGATGTCAAGATGGGAGATTCCTGAAATGCCAAGTACCAACAATCCAACAAACTCTCATTTTTGTACTCTTGATTCATATTTTTCCCATAACTTATTAGGTTTATTATTGTATTTGAACTTTTAAAATATAGATTTACTTTAAATTATAACGTGGATTCATTCAGTGATTCAGTTAGATTATAAAGCTTCCTTGTTTGGCAAGATATAAGATATCATTATGATCATATTAGCTTAACACAGAACATGAAGTATTTTAACTGTAATGATCTCTGTCGGTTAACAAAATTATACAGTAAGCAGTAGCTTTCTCTCAATCTCTCTCTTAGTATATAACAAGGAACTGTTCTCTTCATGTCAAGTTCAGTCGAGCCATGTAGCATCCACCATCTTCGCCATAAACCCATACCGATCAGCTGCCTCATCAATCTGTTACAACTCACAAGCATTACTCTGTCACTTCGCTTTCTCAAGTATATAAAATGAACAAAAAAGATATTAAACTGATTACTCACAATCTTTTGTGTTGGACGTCCTGCTCCATGCCCGGCTTTAACTTCAATTCGAGCAATTATAGGGTTCGTCTGTGGACTATTCTCTAAACTCAAACCTAATTCATATTGCATTGTCTGCCAAAGAAAAATAGGTTTCAGCGGAAGAAGAAGATGCAAAAGGCAAACAAGAGACAAAAAGACTAACCGCAAGCAACTTGAATGTATGAAGTGGGACGACTCTATCGTCATGATCAGCAGTTAACAACATCGTTGATGGGTACTGTACAAACACATCCGTCTTCTGTTCCCATGGCCTCTTCACATTATGTAGAGGCGAATACCTTTTTTTAATTTATCAAATTCCAAAAAATAAACATCAGATATCTTATATCTTGCCAAACAAGGAAGCTTTATGTAATGTTTTGACCTAAAACAAGACTTACTTCATCAACCAATGGAACTCTTCTTCCTTGTCAGAACAACCAAACTCAGAAGTCCAAGCATGTCCTATGGTAAACTTATGAAACCGGAGCATGTCCATGACCCCAACATGAGCCAAAGCACACCCAAACAGATCCGGTCTCTGTGTCACACAGTAAACAAAACTCTTCATCTAACTATATGATTACTATTTTAACAAGCTAGAGTTTTAAGAATCTCTACCTGATTAATGCAAGCGCCTATTAGTATCCCACCGTTACTACTACCTTCTATACAAAGCTTCTTCGGTTGTGTATAACCAGCAGAAACCAAATACTCTGCTCCAGCAATAAAATCATCGAGGCAGTTCTGCTTATTAACAAGCGCACCAGCTTTATGCCATTCCTCACCATACTCACCACCACCGCGTATGTTTGCAAAACAGAACACAGCACCAAGATGCATACTAAGCACAATACGAGTTGCACTGAAAAACGGGGTCATGCTTATGCTAAACCCACCATACGCATAAAGCAAACAAGGGTGTGATCCATCTAGCTCTATATCTTTTCTAGCCACTATGAACATTGGTATCTTTGTTCCATCCTTACTCGGATAAAAGACCTATAAAAAAGTTAAAAACATAATAATCAAGATACTGATAAAAAAACAGTAAATAAAAAGCTTGTGATACACGTTACCTGAGTGACTTGAAATGATGTTCTATCGAATCCAGGTACATCGATTTCACGGAAGACTGTAACTAGGGGAGCTTCATTAGATAAGTCACATTTGTAAATCACACCAGGTGTAAGGAAGCTTGTAAACCTAAAGAAGAAGGTTGTGTCTTTACGCCTAGCAAAAACTCCACACACTGAGCCAATATCTACGGGTAACGTGTGCAGCAAGGAACCGGACTCCAAGTCTCTAACCTGCAATATGTGTTTTACATCGCTCATGTAGCTAACCACAAGCTGGTTTCCATTAACTACACAAGCTGTTGAGAGGACATCTTTCTCGTGTTCGGGTATAACATCGGTCCAAGTGCTCGGTTCCTTAAGATCAACTCGAACTAACTTGTACCTCGGAGCATCTTTGTTTGTAAAGAAAGTAAACAGTGTCTCGTCGTTTGCGATAGCAATGTATTGCGCCTCGAATGTGTCGATGAGCTTAACAAATGGAAGTAGAGATTTGCTTCCTCTAAAACCTTCTAGACCTTTAGGAAGTGATGAGAGATCACAGTGATAGACTTTGTTTACAGGGTCACACCCTTCTTCAACGGTCATGATTAAGTACTACATTAAGAAAAATAAATATATAGAGGTTACAACCAAACTTTGAAGTGAGGAGAAGTGGGGCTAGCTTTTACCTTTCCATCATCTGTGACTTTTGAACCAAACATGTGTTTAGGATTGTCTTGGTCTCTCCAACATAAAACATCTTCAGACTGATCAGTCCCTAGGAAATGGTAGTACAACTCATGGTAAAGGTTAGAATTAGTCTCTGTGCCAGCATCTATCTTCTCTCCCTCTCTACAAATAACAAACCACAATAAGCAACAGTCATTAAAATTCAACCATTTCTTCAAAAATATTTTATAGTAATGCACAAAACTCACTGTGGAGCTGGGTAACGACTGTAGAAAAACCCAAGACCATCATGTGTCCATGTAATTCCACTAAACTTAACCTGAAAATCAACAGATGCATGTCAATGACTAAGTGAGGAGTAGTAGAATTCAAACTTGAAGAAACCATACCCAAGATAAAGTATCAGGCTCCACTGTCTTGTCTTCAATCTTCATCAGTTTAATAGTTACCCAATCACTACCACTTGAGCAAAGCCCATAAGCCATATACTTACCATCCTCACTGATAGCTAAAGAGTTTAAAGAAACTGTTCCATCATCACTAAGGGTATTGGGGTCAAGCAAAACCTCTGCTTCAGAATCCAAATCATCCTAAAAAATAAAAAACATATAGGAGGATAATATTTATGTTATAGATATATACTAATGTGAAAGAGATAATGATGTAACTAGATTAGGAGTAATCTCTAAATCTCCGATATGTCGGTGAAACTCTTGTGTATATAAACTCTTGTGAACATAATAAGAACAACAACTTCTACATACTAAATTTACATGGTATCAGAGCTTAGATCTGCTTAACGTGTTTGTGAAGAAATCTATTTTGATACGTTTTCGAAGTCATCATGGGAGATACGGGTGATTCGAAACAGATAGTGGCGAGTAAAGGTGAGACGATTGTGACGTCGCCTTACACGTTGTTTTCTTCTGACAATCCAGGTGCTTTAATCACATCTGTTCAGTTGAAAGGAGATAACTATAATGAGTGGGCGTTGGAGATGATGAATGCTCTCCGAGCTAAGAAGAAATCAGGTTTCATAGATGGAACCCTAGTGAAACCAACCGATGATAGTCCTGAATTGGAGTCTTGGTTGAGTGTTAATTCTATGATTGTGGGTTGGATCCGTTCTTCAATAGAGCCACGGGTACGATCTACTGTAACTTTCATTACGGAAGCTTGCAAGTTGTGGGAGAATCTGAAAAAGAGGTTCGAGGTTGGCAACAAGGTTCGTATCTATCAGCTAATGGAGCAGTTGTCATCATGCAGACAGAATGGACAAGCAGTGATTGACTATTACGGTCGACTCGCAGTGATGTGGGAGGAGCTACAAACGTACAGACCACCTCCAGCGTGTAGTTGCTCTGCAGCTGTAGCATACGAGAAGGAGCGAGATGATGAGAGGGTGTTTCAGTTCATCATGGGACTGGATGAGTCGAAATTTGGGAATGTGGTTACTGCTATTGTTGAAGCAGATGAACTCCCAGATTTAGGGAAGGTTTATGCCAAAGTTATACGGGAGGAAGCTCGTTTGAACTCACTTAAATCACGTGAGGCTGTTTCTCAGGAAGCTGTTGGTTTTGTGTCACGAAAGGAAGGGAATACAGAAGATACTACAGCAACTCGCGATGGCAGAGACAGTCGTGAGTCAAGCACAAGAACTGATAATAACAGTTCTGGTTTTGGAAACAGAGCAAGAGATAGAATCTGTTCCAACTGTGGAAAGACAGGGCATGAGAAGAATAATTGCTGGCAAATTGTTGGTTATCCAGAATGGATGAATGAGAGACGAGGAAGAGGTGCAAGAAGAGGAAGTCGTGGTAGCTCTAGTGGAAGAGGAGGAGGTCGTGGATCAGCACATACAGCACACGCGACGAACTCGCATGGTTCTGGTGGATCAGATCTTACTCCTGAGCAGTGGAAGGCAATCACTTCGATCATAAACGATGGGAGGTCAAGCAATCAGTCTGACAGATTGTCTGGTAAGACCCTTGGTGATGTGATAATTGATTCAGGAGCTTCACACCACATGACGGGTGATGTTACACGACTTGTTAATGTGAAGAAAACACTTCCTTGTGTTGTTGGATTTGCTGATGGTGGAAGATCCACATCAAGTCAAATGGGAGACTTGATTCTCACGGATAAGATAGCACTTAAAGATGTGCTATTTGTACCGAAATTGGATTGTACCTTGATATCAGTTTCAAAGCTGTTAAAGTATAGCAACTGCTTTGCTTTGTTTACTGATACTATTTGTGTATTGCAGGACCGTTCTTCGATGACTCTGATTGGAGCCGGTGAGGAACGTGATGGGGTGTATTACTTTAAGGATGTGAGACCTGCGAGAGCTAACAGAGTGGATTGCTGTAAGGATCAACTTCTGTGGCATCGGAGGCTTGGGCATCATGCTTTTGGTGTTTTGTCTTCATTATCTGAGTTTTCTGGTGTTAGTAATAAAGCTTTCTCTAGTCCGTGTGACGTATGTTATAGAGCTAAGCAAACAAGGGATGTTTTTAATGACAGTATTAATAAAACGAGCAAGTGTTTTGAGCTTATTCACGTTGATGTGTGGGGACCTTACCGTGTTCCAGCTTCGTGTGGTGCTAGTTATTTTCTCACAATTGTGGATGATTTTTCTCGCGCTGTATGGACCTATTTGTTGCTGACCAAGTCGGAGGTTAAGCAAGTGTTGCAAAGATTTTGTGTTTATTCGGAGAAACAGTTTGAACTATCAGTTCAAATGGTTAGAAGTGACAATGGTACTGAGTTTATGTGCTTGGGAAAGTACTTTCAAGACAGTGGAATTGTTCATCAGACAAGTTGCGTGGACACTCCACAACAAAACGGACGTGTCGAGAGAAAACACAGACATATTCTCAATGTCGCAAGAGCATTGCTGTTTCAAGCTAACTTGCCTGTGAAGTTCTGGGGAGAGGCTATTACTACAGCTACACATGTCATTAATTTGACACCGTCTAAAGTGCTAAAAGGATGTTCTCCACATGAGATACTGTTTGGTACTAAACCAACGTATGAGTTGCTACGAGTTTTCGGCTCACTCTGTTATGTACATCATCGTGATAGGGGAAAAGACAAATTTAGTGAGAGGAGTAGGCGTTGCATCTTTGTGGGCTATCCTTTCGGGAAAAAGGGCTGGCGAGCCTATGATTTGGATACTAATGAGTTTGTAGTATCAAGGGATGTAAGTTTCTTTGAAGAAAAATTTCCCTATCCAGAAGAAAATGCTGTCGTTGTGGAGCAATTAGGATACTCGAATACACCAGATGGTGACTGGATGTTGAACACTTCTGGAGAAAACAGGGGGAGTGAAGCTGCTGTATCACCTGTAGCTGAGACTGAGGTTACCGAAACCAAGACTGTTGATAGTGAAAAACAGAGTACGGAAGTTGAAACAGAGGACACGACTGCAGCAGTGACAGAGGTTGTTGAGGAATTGGGGAGAGGTCACAGAGCTAAGGAACCGTCAGTTAAGCTCCGCGACTATGTGAGTTACAATGCTCAATACTTAAAAACACCCCATCACGATCTCGCTGCATCATCACTCAAATCAGAGTCCTCGACGACAGTCCAAGGTAACACTCCATATCCTTTAGAGAATTATATTTCTGATGAACGTTTCTCTCCAGCTCATAAGGCGTTCTTGGCGGCTATTACTCTTGAGAAGGAACCACGAAATTACAAAGAGGCAATGCAGCAAAAGATATGGCGTGATTCTATGAAAAAGGAGATTGTTGCCTTTGAAGATAACAAGACCTTTAGTGTGGTTGATCTACCGCCTGGCTAGAAGGCTATAGGCAACATGTGGATATACAAATACAAGTACAATGCAGACGGTACGATGGAGAGACCTAAATCGAGGTTAGTAGCTTTGGGAAATAGGCAGGTGAAAGGGAGAGATTTCAAAGAAACCTTTGCACCTGTAGCAAAGATGACTACAGTGAGAAGCTTGTTACGTGTGGTGGCTGGTAAAGGATGGATGATTCACCAGATGGATGTGCACAATGCATTTTTGCATGGAGACCTTAAGGAGGAGGTATATATGAAATTGCCTCAAGGGTTTGAACACGCGGGTCCGAACAAGGTTTTACGTCTGCACAAGGCTGTTTATGGGCTCAAGCAGGCGCCTAGATGTTGGTACTCCAAGCTCACCGATGCATTGAAGAAGTACGGCTTCAAACACTCGTATGCCGACTACTCTCTGTTTGTTTACTCAAAGAAAGGAAAGGAGCTTCGAGTACTTATCTATGTTGATGATCTGTTAGTGTGTGGGAATGACATGAACTTGTTGACTAGGTTCAAAGATTATCTGAGCAAGTGTTTTCATATGAAGGATTTGGGAAAGTTAAAATACTTTCTTGGTATTGAAGTTGGCCGTGGTGATGAAGGTTTCATGCTTACTCAGCGTAAGTATGCATTGGACTTGATCTCGGATGTTGGACTGTTGGGAGCAAAACCGGTAGCTACTCCCATGGAGCAACATCACAAGCTTGGGTTGGATAAGAGTCCTTTTCTTCGAGATGCTGAGCAATATCGAAGACTGGTAGGGCGTTTAATATACTTGTCGATTACTAGACCAGACATTCCATATCCTGTCCACATCTTATCACAATTTATGAAAGCGCCTAGAGAGAGGCAATGGGAGGCAGCTATGCGTGTAGTACGGTATCTTAAAGGAACTCCGGGACAGGGGATTTTGTTAAGCTCACGGTCTGATCTCAGTTTATCTGTTTACTGTGATGCTGATTGGTCAGCATGTCCAGTTACCAGGCGGTCTTTGAGTGCTTATGTGGCTCTTGTTGGAAACTCGCCTGTGTCGTGGAAAACGAAGAAGCAGAAAGTGGTGTCGCATTCGTCAGCTGAAGCTGAATATCGATCTATGGCACAAGCTATTCGTGAAATTAAATGGTTGAGGAGACTACTGTACGACTTGGGAGCAGGACAGCAGAGAGCGTCTGAACTGTATTGTGACAGTAAATCGGCAATGTATATTGCAGCTAATCCGGTTTTCCACGAGAGAACCAAACATATAGAATCAGATTGTCATCAGGTGAGAGATGCAATACAGGATGGCATTTTGAAGACAGTACATGTGAGAACAACAGAGCAGGTGGCTGATGTGTTGACAAAAGCACTTGGAAGAGCTCAGTTTGAAAACTTGTTGTTCAAGTTGGGTATAAGAAATTTTCATATTCCCAATTTGAGGGGGAGTATAGGAGGATAATATTTATGTTATAGATATATACTAATGTGAAAGAGATAATGATGTAACTAGATTAGGAGTTATCTCTAAATCTCCGATATGTCGGTGAAACTCTTGTGTATATAAACTCTTGTGAACATAATAAGAACAACAACTTCGACATACTAAATTTACAAAACAAATTTTAAAATAAAAAAACTTAAGTCAACTAAACTGAAGATTGGGAAGATTATTCTAATACTTTGAAGTTACCTGGATATAAAGCACACTCTGAGCTTGAAGACCCGTGTTATGGAAGTAAAAGTAACTGTTTCCTCGCTTGAAGGGAGTATCATAGCGAGGATGATCAACGAGCTTTGTAATTTTCTCATGAAGCTTTTCCTTTGTTTCGCAAGTTTTCAAAACTGAATCAGACAAGTTCACTTGCTTCTCCACAAACTCTTTCACTTCCTCTGCTTCAGGATCTTCCAACCTAACAGAAAAAAAAAACGACCCTTAACCGAAATAATTTTACAATTGGGCCAAACCGGTACCCGGTCTATATCAAATCACAAAGAAACAAACATAAAAGTGGTCCAGAAATGGGCCAAGTTTTCAAAATAACTGGTCTAGTAACTATCTAAAATAGGCCGAATTTTAATATAGATGGTCCAGAAAAAGCTCGAAACACGATTGGTCAAAAATTTTAAAATCAAAATCATTTTATTACAAGAACTCAATCAACTTCCGACAAAACAGCAGGAAATTTAAAATCTCCGGTAAGAAGAATCTCCAACCATGATTAATAGTCAACTCAATAAAGTGATCATTAAAAAAAAAGTGAAGTCACAGCTGAAAACGTAAACGTTTTTACCAACGGTAAGGATCGGCGACTGTAACGCCGTGATAATCTTCAACGATGGACTCGTCCCGCCTTGCCCTCGGATACTGCAGCCGCTCCTCAAACGCCGAGAGGGATCCCATTATATGATTAGAACTTTAAATAAATCTCTGCGACAGAAACGAAAACTAAAAAAAAAAAAGACTTATTTGATTTAGCGGTGAGTTTCGTTGAGTGGAAGGGAAATCAAGAATTAGCGTTGATCGATTATATATATGGAAGCGGCGCGTGCGGTTGAGATCACATGTTTGTTAGGAGACATTTTAAAAAGAATAAGGAAACGTGAGAACATGGAAAGAGCTCGCGTGGTAGATGATGCTGCCATTTTTTGATGAATCTGTCGACATTTTTTGGGTTATGTCGCCATTTTTTTTAAAAAAAAAATTGTATTTTAATCTCTATTTTTGTAAAGATTAAATCTTATGTTTAATAAGAATTAAAGATGTTACTATAATAGTAATGTTTTAGTGATATTACCAAAAATCCAATTGTAAAGATTGTACTATTAACATTTTTATTAATTAGATAAAAACATAAACTAGATTAATATATGCATATTAATTATTTTCCTCTGACTCTTGGTTTCTGCTACACTCTGACCAACTACAACATCTGTAGATGTAGACTAGTCAATGATGTATGTAAGCAACTACACTAACCATTGATTGTATTTTAGTTTCTGGTAGAAACTAAGTGTCCGAATGGAACAGCGGGACAAGTGCGGTTCTCCCGCCACATGCAGTTCTCCCGCACTGCATTCACCATTCACTATTTTCTTTTTGTAAAAGCAGTTCAAGCGGGAGATCTGCATGCAGTTCAATATTTGTTGTCTTTTTGTGGAAAAAGCAGGAGATCTGCATGCAGATCTCATCCGCTAACATTTGGTGATGTTGATCTGCTTTTTTTTTTGTCAATAAATAACTTTGTTACAACATATAACTTTAAAATATATTTATCTAATCTTATGAATATAATATTTTTACTTTATTTTATTTACAACTTTAATAATACAAAATTATCATTCTCTACTTGTTATTTTTTGTCATATAGTTTTTACTTTTTAAAATAATCATTTTAATATAATACATATTTCAATATATTATGTATATCTATAGTAATATAATTTAAATATGTATACTAATGTAAGAGATGTATATTTTGTATCACGCAAATATATGGTAATATAATTTAAATATGTATACTTATGAAGAGAGATGTATATTTCATTTATATACTTAATTATGATATGTATTATGAAAATATATAGTAATATAATTGAAATATGAACAATAATGGAAGATATATATCATTAAATTTTTATTTTAAAATTGTGACATTATGGATTTAGTGCAATAATTTTTGTTATTTATATATTATATTTATATATTATATACTTTGATATATTTTATTATAATCTTTTAAACATTTAATCTACTTTATTTGGATTTTTTTCATTTAAAACTATAATAACTGTTTGTTCTGATTGTTCCGCATTTCTCCGGCATGTTCTGTACTTCTCCTGCTTGATCTGCACTTTTCCAGCTTGATCTGCTTGATCTGCACTTCTCCTACTTGATCCGCTTAATCCGCTTGATCTGCACTGCTTGAACCGCTTTTACCATTCGAAGCCTAATCCATCATCGTAGACGTAGACTATAGTTTATTTTGTTACAAAAAAAAGAAAGAAAAAAAAGACTAGTTTATTTTTCATGCTAACGAGTCGTACAAATATATGTATAGTACGATAGTACACTATCCATAAATTCCTAAATCCTAATACTTTGGCATTTTGCTATGTTCAGCCACCTCAATTCCATTACTATTAACTTTTCCATTGGGTATTCTACTTTATAGATTTGTGTGTGATTGATATTCATGTAAGCTACTTTTATTTATCTATTTTTATGATTTTCAACCTTTTCTTAAGAGTTTCACTAAAATATATCAGAAGAGACAAATTTAGTGGCACGTAGATTCGCATATCCTCTTAAATCTGCTTTATGTGTTCATTCTTCTCATATACGAAATTCGAATCCAAGTGTAAATGCATATAGAATCATGTTGTTAGACACGGCATCCATTACATATTCAGACTGGGACAATTTTTCAAATATATATTAAAAGTTAGCACATCTAATTCTCAAACACACTGATTCTTAGAACTAAACCTATTTTTCAACCGTAACGTTATGATAAACAGATTTATAGAACAATGTGTCGAAACAAAAGAGTGTGTAAGACTGTAAGTCATGCTTGAGGCCCCCATTTGCTATACTTGATTTGGAACCATTTTATGTAAACTTGATCCCTCCCGCAACGCTGGTTAGTTGATTGTTCAAAAATAAACTATGCGTAGCCTGTGATTTTCTCAACATAACGTCGTTGCTAAATATCAACAGTAAACTCATTTTTAGACCAAAAAACAATAACTCATTTTAAACTAAAAAATGAATCTCTAGCTCTCACATGTAGAGATCAACACTGTGGTCTCGAACTTTTATTTATTTTACGTTTGAGGTTACATATCAAACAAGTAACAACTAAGAAGTTAAATCGAGTTAAAAGATGATATTTGTATGCTTGAATGACCACATTGAAGGTGAACCTTATGATAACGGTTCACGTGTAAGGCCCGTTTTTAGCTCATATGGATTATAATAGACTGTAAAGTCCTATAAGCCCACTAAACTAAATGTTTGGGATAGAATCGTTTAGCAAAAAATTCAATTGATGAAATCCTGGGTTAACCCCTGGCTGCAGAACCTATACATAGTAGGATTGTAGGTTTATATTTATATCAATGATAATGTCGATGGTTTATTCAGTCTCACTAAACTATTTTTTTGAGTCGCGTTATCGGATTCACGCTTGACGGTATTCTTTACACCATACTACAAATCTCTTATAAGATTTATTTCATTAATTCAAATTATTTTGTTTACACTAAGACTCGAAATCAAGACTTTTTAATATAGAAGCATTAATAAACTCTTGATCAAACCACTAGATCAAAGAGATTTCTACTCTGTCTCACTAAACTTTATATCATATCATTAAAACATAATCAATTTTTATTTAATTACAAAAAGTCTAGACTAGACCATTATATTTATTTAGTTTTTATTTTATTTTTTACTTATCTAATTTTATTATTATTAATTGTAAATAATGCCTAAAATTAAGGAAGTAAATAACGTATATATTATTCTTTAAAACCAATAAATTTAATTTATATTTATACTAAATTTAATTAACTAATCAATTATATTATATTATTTATATATTAAATAGTGATATATGCATAATAATTTGTATATATACAATAGCACATTAATACAAATAGAAGAAATAAATTATTCAAAGCCTTCACCAAATACATAAAATATAATTTTTACAGTTAGAGTATTAAAATTACATATACCTAAATATAATACATGAAAATATGAAAAATAAATATTAATATTTAGCTGCTATTAAATATTTAATATATGATGGAACATGTTATTATTAATATTTTATGAATATATTTTTTTACTGGTTATTCGAATAGACATGTAATATATTTGTCAACCTCTTTTGCTTTAAATGGAAATATTTATTTGATAGTGACTTTATTTTTTCTAAATCATAGCCAAAATATAGTTATAAGAGATTATGTAATACAATTTCCTTTTCTAAGACCCTAAAAACTGTAAAAGAATATTTGATAATTGTTTTATTTAGAAAAAAACAAAGCCAAAACAAAAGAGATTTATATATATATATATTTTTAAGTCCTAACCAAAAGAAAATTGTAGAAATTTATTTGATAATATTTTAAGAGAGAATTTGATGATACTAAAACTTAATTAATTAAAAAGTTTTAAAATAGTATTAAAGTTGTAAAGGTTATATGACAGTAATTTTTCCTTTCTAAAATCCTAAAAATGTAAAAGAGTACTAATAGTATTTTTTATTTTTAAATTGTAAATAAAAATGATATTTATAAAATAGAATGTGTTTCTTTTTTTTTTAAAAAAAAATCCTTTCAAAAATAAAATTTTCAAAACTTATCTAATAAAACATCAATTTAGTACATAAGAAAGTGCATAATGTTGGCATTAACTCGATTGTTGTTATTTAACTTTCAAAATTTTGTTTCATTCTAATTCTTATTTCCGGTTGGATTCAACTTAAACTTTTAAGTATGATATTTTCTCTATTTTTAGGTACAAAGTTGATAACAATTCATCTATGCACCATAATTATAAAATGCAAATATTAATTTGAATTTACGTGTGAAAACAAGTTTTTAATTATTAAATAAATTTTACACAATATATATAAAAACAATCATAAATTATAATAAATTTATTTATTATTTTATATTTTTTATTAGATTAAAACATCAAAAAAAAACCCACTGTAACGCACATGCTCATATCTAGTTACATAATGAAAATTACATTAACAGAAATTGATGCAAGAGAGTATAGGTTAATAGTTTAATTTGTTTTAAAATATAACTATATATAAATTAGGAATTATATGCATGATAAAAATATATTTAAAAAACAAAAATTAATAAATATTTATGTTTAATGTGAATAGTAAAATTAACTTTTAAATTTAAAATAAACCAAAAACAAAACATCAAAACGAATAACATGTGAACAACTAAACTAAACTTACTAAATAAATAAACAATTATATTTTCTTACAAACGTAAATCACCAAATCGTAATAGACGTATATGAATTGTTGATGGTCAAATCTTATTTGTTTTTATTGATTCATATATTACACTTACAACGAGATAAAAAAATTAGTTTGATTAAAAATTTATATAGTTAACTTTTGTAAAATTAGAGAATCATATCACCATTTTCTAAATATTCATGAATATGTATTAGAATACCCTAAAATACCAATTTAAACCAAATCAAATTACTATCAAGTCACCTATCGATCCACAGGTAGTCCGGAACCGGTTTTAACGGGTTTTATAAGATTTTTAAATAACAAGTTTTTCTTGAAAACTAAATTAGGTTATATAACGGATCACCAGATTTGTCAGTTTAACCATTTGTTTGAGTCAGATTTCAAAACACTGAATATAACATTCATTTATAATATTTAAATATAGACACGATAAAAATTTAAATTTATATCAAATAAATCTGATTTGTTATGAAAATAATCTCGTGATTTAAAAAGTTAGATCAAAATCTAGTGTCTATAGTAAAACAATAACATTTCATGAAATTATAGAACAGTTTGATACTAGCTGTTTTATTAAGAAAATTTCTTGTCTAGATTTTGTTACGTATTTTTACGTCTTATTCGATTCCAGATAAAATTGACAACGAGAGTGGTCAAGTAATAGAAAGAACCACCAAGAGTTTGAGTTTTTAGTTACTGACCTTGGTTTCGTAACTTTTACAAGACTTTGAGAAATATCGAGTAAAGTAGGTTACTAAAAAATCTTTACATGAACCCTGAAGTTCCCTATGTATCTAAGCCCGCATCCTGGTTCTCCCTCACAAATCTAGAGATTGTTGAATGCGATAATACCCATTTACAACTTTTTCTAGTCTTGAGACAACAGTCAATGATTTGGGATTTTAAGGTTTGATAAGTGAGCTACTATTTTATGAGATCACCACCACTTCGCCTATTCCTTTATCAAGTATCGTTCTGGGATTATGTACAATAATCGATAAGGTTTGATTCGAGAGATTCATCATCAAGGCCGCAATATTATATTTTTAATTGTTGATCAATAGAGCTCCATGCAAATTTGCCAAACTCATTGTCCCACATTGGCATTGGCCTAGATAGAAATAACCACGTTTAGATATGAGCTAATTTTGAGAACACTTCCCACAGTGGCATCTTTCTTTTAAATGCAAAATCTAGTTACTTCGAACATGTTTGTCATGTTAGGCAGCTCATTACTCAGAACTCTTAAACCCAGGTCGTGTGGAGATTTATGCTCTGTTATAATATATCCTCACGCAAACCCCAAAATACCAAACTATCTAGATCTCTTTAAACTTGGTCTATTGGACCAATCGATCATTTATGGCTTAAGCAAGACTGCACAAAAATACTTAAAAGTATAAATAAGTGTACTACTTGCGTGTTTTTCTCTAGAGATGATGATAAATAGGTATGATCAAGCAACAAAGCTTGGAGGAACAAGAAAATTATGAACTATTTTCAACTCACGATAAAAAAAAAGCAAGCTATGATTTATGAACCTGTATATATAGGTCAGAAATGATACCAATGAAGGAATGCTCAAAATCTCTATTACTGGACTGTTTCTTCAACTTCAAATAGAATAAGGGAACATCATAATAACATTGTGGACTCCAAAACAAGATGCTTTTCCTTTCTCCCTATTACTACGTTGTCAAAGTAAATAAAAAAACGTGCAACTTTTTTGGAAATCTGGGTCCTTCTCTTTTTCTTTGTGTTTAACCTTTTCTAGAAGACGAACATCAAGACCTTGCACTAGTCAACCTTATCACGATAGAGTCCAAATTGGTTCTACACGCGAAAGGAGGAAAACCAAAGGTTATAAAAGGTTTTACAAAAAAAACGTAAGATCTAGATCAACATAGATGCAAGGATCAATATGAAAAACAAACTTATGTATGACTCAGATAAAAATAAAGAGAAACATAATCAAAGATATAGGAATCAAGAGAAGGCTTGTTGATCATCGCCAAGTAACAGATCAAGCTGACCAGATTCAAAACACTAATAAATATGTATATCAAGAGGGTTTTACTAAGAAACCCTAACAGATGTCTACTGGCAATATGGCCACCTCCTTCTTTCGCACACAACACATATACATACATTTATGTACATAAAAGGAGGTGGACAGAATGCCAAAGAAATCTGTAAGAAACTCTTTGTCAAACCCTCGTGAAAGGAAACGAATAGAAACTTAAGATCCAATTTTGTTTTCCACTCTCCTATTAAAGAGACCCTATTAAAATTTGTATTCACCACATCCACATGGATGGAGAAAAACACAGAGGTCTTGTATTAGATTGTTTAGTAATGTGAGAGAGGGAAGATGGTAGCATATTTATTGAGGGAAGAGAGAGAGGCAGATGGATTCTCTTTAGGATTGTTAGCTTTGCTTTTACAAAAAACCCTAGTTGGGTTGCAGTGAAATCATTTCAGAGAAGACGATAAGAGATTAAGAATTAAAAAGACCACAGTAAATAGGTAATCGAGGAAGAGAGAGATTAGAACCAAAAGGAACAAAGCAGAATGAGGAAAGAAGTATATCTGTGAGACTTTCTCGGAAAAATAAACTCATTTTTCGTTGTAAGAAAAGACTGGATGGTTTTGTTTCTCGAGCTCTTTATTTCTTTTTGTTTCTCCTCACCAAAAATAGTTAGCAACTTTTCAACGGGGTTCACCTCTGCGCCTACCGTTTCCGTTTTCTTTTATTTACTGATAAAGAGATGTTGACGTAATGACGTTGGCAATTCCGCAATATGCAGTGTGAGTTTAGCAAAAAAAAAAAAATGCAGTGTGACCCCAATATATCAAGAGTCAATTAAAATATAACAAAAGCTAACAGAAATAAAATAATTTACCACTACCTGATGTCAAAAAAAAAATATTTACCACTACCCGCTGCATATTTTTCTACCAGTTTTAATAAGTATTATCTTATAAACAATAGTGCTGGACGAGCAATTAGTTTAGCTCGCACTTCATTTTTGGCTTACAACCAAGTTGTTAATCGTACTCGTTTTTTTAACATGCTCATTCTCAAGACTCAAGAGCATAAAACAAGCAAAATAATATATATATAATTTAAATCTAAACTATATTGAATTTGGAAGTCGATAGTCACTACTTTTTATCTGAGATTAGAAATCAATTTTCACATATGCGTAACTAGAAATATATATATTGGTTAGCTATGTACAAACGTTAAATCTGACCCAAAAATATGCAAACTAAACATACATTGTGTGAAGTGTAATAAGTTTTATTTTTAGTTGGAAGAAAATATTACTATATATCATCATTCCATCAAATCTTATTTTTCAATAAAATATCATCAAATCTTGCGTGAGTACCATGCATGTGATGTGGTCACGTTGATCAGTGATAACTTTTTTTTGTAACAGATCATTGATCACTACAACCGTTACTTAACAAGAAAACTATTAAAAATTATCAATTGTAACGGTAATAAATCCGAAGTTACGGAACACATTTGATGAAATGGAGAAGACGTAATAATATTTGTTAGTGTAATGTGGCGAATCATTTAACGGAATTTTAACAATTTTCTCCCTTTTGGTTCATGCGACGGACGGTACAAGACAACTTTCAGTTGATGGGTCCATTTACTAGTACGCTAGAGGGTAATGGATTACAGAATCCAAAGCACAGCGTAAAACGAATAGTAAGAGTAAGACGTCGAAATTAACTCTCTAGGGCTCAATAAAAGAAAGAAAAATCTTTAGGGTTTAATAATGGTCAACAAATTAATTCGAGAGCATTACAGCTTAATAGGAGTTAAAACATATTTTCCTATGTCGCACTCATCACTTCCAGGACCTTCTTCAAATCATCCTTTATTCTTCTTGGAAATTTTGCTTTGACAAATTCTTTACTTTCGTTTATAAAGGAACTTTAACGTAAATTATTTCCTTTTAGTTTCGAGAAAAAAAGAAACAAAATCCCACAAAATGGACTTAGAGTTGCTATTAACCCATGTGAATTGATGTCCACTTCAAGGAATGAAATGCACCAATTCATAATGAAAACCTCCTCACTATTTATTGCCCCAAAATCTACCCCTCCACTATCTTTTTCATCAGCCTCTTACCCTAAAGTTTTGGTGTTTCCTATACTATCAAAATACACCACACACTTAGCTAAATCATTGTTTTTTTATCTGACACTTAAAACCAGTATTTTAAAAAGTGGTTTAGACGACACCATTTAGACACTGTTGTAGGTCATATAAATCTGATTATCTTCTAAACTATTTAAATTTATAATAATATTACAAATAATATCTATTTTATTTTTTATAATTTATAATAATTAATATATTAGAATATAAATTTATTATCAGTAAATTATAATATATTACTACAGTTTATAAATGCCTAATCTTTCTAACTAATAAATAATTTAGGTATCTGATTAAAAGCTTCAGATGTCAAGCATTGAATGACCGTCCGTTTAGTATCTAGAGTTTTCTTTAACAACTAGATTTTGATCCGCGCTTTCAAAGCGCATGTTTATTTTTGTTGAAAACTTTATATAATCACATTTATATAATCCGTCTTGTATATGTATTTATATAACCCGTTTCATATATGTATTTTATATCCGAGTTTATTTTTGGTTAAAACTATATTATAAATGTATTTTTAGGTTTTTAATTTTGAATTAGATATTTTAAATATAAATCAATATAATAGTTTTATAGTTTTGATCGGTGTTTTGAAACCCAACTCGGATCTGCCGTTGAACGATTGTGATTTTTTTAATGATAAGACAAATTTGGTGATCATAAGTTGGAAATTTGTTTAAAATATATTTATATTTTTCAAAATTGTTTTAAATGATAATGATTGTTGTCAAAATTAATAATTTTAGAATTAACTAAAATCTTAAAGAATAATCGGCATGCTATTATTGAATTTAAATAACTTACCAGACTAACCAAACTCATAACGGAACCAATCGACTTCACCGAAAACTTTAGTTCTTTTCAGCAATATTCAACTATATTATCATTTCGAATCAGAAATTAATCAATAGTAGATGATATTAGATTTAAGAAAAAAGCGGTTTAAAACCAAACCATTAAATAGTTTAAAAAACGACGCAGTTTCAAACATGACCGGTTAGAAAAATACTAAAACACTGTAGTATCAAACATGGAAATAATCACAGACCAAAATTAAATTAGGAAACCGGTACAAAATGTCCACAATATCCTAAATGAATACAAAGGAAAGACTTCTTAGTAAGGGTAAAAGAGTAAAAATACCAATATGCTTCTACTTTAATAGTATAGATGCGCAAAACTATATACAAATCTTCAAAGCATGAAAAACCAGCTATATCAAATCATACTTTGTAATAGTTAGGTAGAAATGTTTTAACAATATTTTCTATTAATTCCTCTCACTGTTGCATAGTCTTGTATTTGGTTAATCATATTATTGTAATAGGGTTTAAATACGTGAATAACCAGGTTTTGTGATGATGAGAAAATCTCATATTGGAAATATACATGGGATTCGAGTAATATATAAACGATTTTAGTCATTTTATTTGCGGTCAATTAGTTTGAAGTCAGAAGTATAGGAAATTTATCACGGTATCAAAACGAATCCACACCCTGACCTATAAATCCGCTTTGGACAATAATCCGTTCAATCTAAGAAGAAAATGATGGATTCTGTGAGATTAATGATTACAAGTTTCACTATTTCGAGGGAAGGTATTAAAAAAAAAAGATCATACATTAGAAATATGTGTATGAGCTAGATTCAAATAATATATAAAGAACTTAAGTCACTCCATTTATTGTCAATTAATTTTAAATTAGTGGTTTGATAAATATTTGCATTCAATGATAACGAAAGTAAAAACTGAAACATCGGATTCGTCGGATTGTGAAGGTTTCAGTCTGTGTATGTTTGAATCATTAAATAAATGTTTCAGACTTCTGCTTGATTTCCAAAACATTACAGGCTACTGGATTCGAATCTGCATTATATAGACTTTTAACATTCACAATAAATTCAAAATGATCTATGTTTTAGAGAAAAACTGTTTCTAAAAAATATATATTTTACATTTTCAATGCATGCAATAATAATAATTAAATTGTAAATTTCGAGGATATTAATTGTGTCTAGTAAATTTTAATTAGCTAAAAATTATGGAAAATAGTTAATAGTGGAAAATAATGTATTTATAATCAAAAAATTATGTGTTTGCTTAACATACATTATTTTAAAACGGAGAAAATATTACAGTTTTCTTATATATATTGCGCAAGTAAGAAATCAAAGGTGGACATGTACGCAGATACTACCGTAAGCAGAAAAAACCTATGAGCACCTCTTTAAATTTCCCAACATTTTTCACTCTTTTTACAAGATTCTGCGTTATATATATTCAATAGGTAGCACTGTGAATGAGTTTACTACTGATATCTATTTAGATCAATGTGGTAAAATTGTGATAGACTAGGTGAGTTCTACTAAATGGTACTAGTAAACAACAAAAATAAGACTCAATTCTTTCGATTCAATAAATATTGGGTTAAAAAGGGTGGTGAAAGTTGATTTAGTGGGTTAGATATTAAAAAAAGAAAACAATTACAAGTCGGCAGCGCAAAGAATTATTATGTTTTGGCGATTTATTCCTACTTTTTCGCCTTTTCTATCATGCAGGCGTAGACACTCTCTCATGCATACCATCATTATCGTCATTTACTCGAATTATCATCAGGTGTAATTCATTCAAACCCCACCAATCAAATTTTTTTTTCACATCTTAAGTTAATCAAAGATTTTATGAGAGTTTTGTATTTTTACCAAGTCTACATTAATATTCATTACGACCTTACTATATAGGTCATAAGTTGCTTTGCTCAGAAGTTTATGTTATTTGTAATCATCCAATATATTACTAGTGAACATGAAACTATATAAATAATTAATTTGGTAGGTTACGATCACAAGCTTCTCACTTACAAAAAGTAAATGATAATTAAAAATATAGCTAATAAATATTTTTACTCAGATGGCATACTTCTTTAAAAAACGGAACATTTACCGAGATTATATATGTGTTTTTGTATGGTTAGCGTGGATGTGGTTAATCATATCTTAAAAAGAAGAATAAGTTGATTTTTTCAGCTCGAAAAAGAGTTGATTTTAAAAAGAAATTGGGAAGATCTACGTGAGACTCCATGATTAAAAATCTTTTACGGCAGGCTGGGCAGCACTTTCACGTGATGCAGAAGGTACCTAATGAATAATTTGTTCTTTACGCCGTTTGTTGAGTATTTATTGACATTTTAAATCCAAATAATACAAAAAATATAGTATATTTTTAATATATATGAACTTGGCTAGTGAAGAAAGAAACAAGAGAACGAAGAAGATAAAGAATGGAAAAGACAGTGTTGGGTTGGGTCGAACGTCAAGTGATAAGATGCCACAGAAGATCGGCTTTTTGTTATTTAATTTCAAAACATGAATCATGAAGTACCATGACTACATAAAATTCACATCACTTGCTTTTGGGTATCCTTCACCTCTGCTTATGTTTTCATCTTTTTAAAGATTTAAATTGCTCATGGGTTAACAACGAGTCTGTGTACTATAGAGTAGATAATCACTGAAAACCATTCGAAGTTTAGACATCATGTCTTATTTACCTCTTAATCTAAAATTATTTTCTGCTAGTTAAGTGAAAGATTTTAAACAAAACTTCCAACAAATTGAAAGTGGTTATCAGGACTGACCCATGTGATACATATACATATACAGCTACAGATGTTGTATTTACCATGCGATGCCATTTATAGAGCAAGTACGTAAAGGCTTTAAGTTACAAAAAAGTACGTAAAGGCTTTTCGACTTTCAGGGATTTCTCGTTACTTAGAGCATCTCCAATCCATTGCTATTTTCACCTCTATAATAGCATATAGAGGTGAAATTGTTCAAACCCACTTCCATTTCTTCCTTTATAATAGAAATCTCAATTTTTTGGGACTTTGGCTGATGCAACGAACTCTGCGTGATCTAAGTCCGGTTGGGAGTTGGGACTCGTGGTCTTGGGTGAAAGATGAACATGCTCAAAGATGCTACGCATATTCGAAAGGATGATTAACATTCTCCTAAGGTCGCATATTAACATCTTAACATTTTTTTTTTCAATCTATCTTATTAAAACAGAAACATTCTGTTGGACCTAACATTTATTTTGTAAGTTTTTAAATTAAATACACCTTTATACTTTATAGTTAAACATACATTAAGTCACTAATGTTCCTTTCTTTATACTATTATCCATGTTTCCAAACAATATACTTATTTCTTTATACTATTATCAATGTTTCCAAACAATATATTTTTTATACTACTATCAATGTTTCCAAATAATACAATAATTAATCTTAGTTATTTTATATCTATCATTTTCTCTTTAAAATTTTGTAGAAACGTCATAATTTCATAAATTGCAAAATAGTGAACTTTATAAAATTTCGATTATTAGATTGCATATCGGTCATCCATCAGTTCAATCGGTTAGTCTCGGGTTTTAGCGATTTTTTAATATGAATATTTTAAAAACATAAATTGAATTGTCAAATCTCCGGATTAACCGGTATAATCACAATCGGGTTGAATTTAACAATACTGATTTAAATGCAAAAATATTTTAAATACACACTCTTTAAAAATAACCAAAATATTTATTAAATTATTAGTGAAATTTTTCATCGTAAAATATCCCGGGCTTCAAAAGCGCGGGTCAAAATCTAGTTTGAATATTACAAGAGCTTCGATATACCATTGAGACAATGGATCGGTGGATGTCACATTGTCACAAATGAAACATCTTCGAGGAGTTACGACTCGACACCTAAAGGAGATCTTCTAAAATTTGGAATATGTACTGATTAAAATAATTTATCATGCCACCTCAAAAACTGTTTGGATAGAGCTTTTATTCTGAAAAACATGGACTGGTAGGTAACAGAAATATCAGCAAACTTTTTTTTTATGGTTATGTTGTGTGACCAACTGCTACCAATCAGACACAACAACATCTGGGCTCAAAAGCCCAAGCTCCATTGTTTAAAGGCTATCAATCACAATGCAGAGTTTTCAAGGCCCAAATTAGCATCAGTCTAAACCTGAATACGTCGTCGTTGAGATATGACTACCGTCTTCTAAATCTAGGGTTCTACGACAGAACATCACTAAACTTTAGTCTGTAAGCAAAGAAGAAAATCTCTTCGTACTGAAAATGGACAATCAGGAGCCCGAGATCGAGAAAGTCCCCCAAGAGGAGGAGGCTCCTGATCGCGAACCAGAGCAGAAGAAGCTCAAGATCTCCCCCGCCGGCGACGACGAACCAGCTCCGTCAGCCGCTGTACCCGCCGCAAACGGCGGCGCCGAGCGAAGACCGCCGAAATACAAACGCCGTAAAGTCGCCATCGCGTTCGCGTTCTGCGGCGTAGGGTACCAGGGGATGCAAAAGAACCCCGGCGCGAAAACCATCGAAGGCGAGCTCGAGGAGGCTCTCTTCCACGCCGGCGCCGTGCCCGAAGCCGATCGGAACAAGCCGAGACAGTACGAGTGGGCTCGGTCTGCTCGAACCGACAAAGGAGTGAGCGCGGTGGGGCAGGTCGTCTCGGGACGATTCTACGTCGACCCGCCTGGGTTCGTGGAGCGGCTGAACTCGAATCTCCCCGATCAGATTCGCGTGTTCGGGTTCAAGCGCGTGGCGCCGTCGTTTAGCGCCAAGAAGTTCTGCGATCGGAGGAGGTACGTGTATCTGATCCCTGTGTTCGCTCTCGATCCGTGCTCGCATAGCGAGGCTGAGATGGCTAGGTCGGATTCGGGATGCGAGTATGTGAAGTTTTACCCGTCTACAGGCTCGCCGCTTGCCACGATTAGCTTATTCGCCATTGAAGAGTAGCAGCAGATCTTCTTCGCCTCCAATCGCAGAAGCAAAGAGAATAGATAGGGTTTGTGATTTTCGGGTAGAAGCGTCGTTGGATTGAGAACGGAAGGGGTGGGTAAACTCACCGGAGTTGTGCCGGAGTTTTGACTGGAAAAGAATCGAGTTTTACTTTTTTTTTTTCTAGATTGAATAAGTGAAATATTTTTGCTGAGATGAAAAAGGATTTGGCAGAAAAAAAGATTTCCAAAAACAAAAAAAAATTAGTGCGAAAACCAAATTTTCTTACTAAGTGTTGGCGGGCTAAAGTGTTACCAAAAAAAATTGGTTCTAAAATGGGGTTTTGATTTTCCGTTTAATGAAAATCCAGCATAGCGTTAATTTAATGCTACGATATAATTTAGATCCGACTTTTGATACTTTTAGTAGCAGTTGATGAATTCGTGCTACCGCGAACTGCTACCAATATTTATATTTCTTGTAGTGCAAGCTTCTCACTTACAAAAAGTAAATGATAATTAAAAATATAGCTAATAAATATTTTTACTCAGATGGCATCTAATCTATTAATTTAGGGATTATCTACTATTTGAAGTTCTCATTTAAATTTTGGATTCTTTCATAGTTGTTGCTAGAATATATCATGCCTCCTATACAATGCAACCTACCAACTTAAATTAAACCAAATCTTAACCAATATAGATTAGTTAAACCTAACCAGTAACACTTTATAATATTTTTGGTTAATCTCTTAATATAATTAGATCATATAAAACTGAACCACTCTTAAATCAACGAGTTCCATATCATTCCAGACATAAGAGAAAAAATATCCGACTCATTTACAACGTAAGCATACAAAGACCGTGTATGCTTATGCTCATTGATCTTCCAAAAACCAAATAATTGTGGCATAGACCAACATAAAAGCTCATGTTCGTATCACTAACTTTACTTCCATATATTTACTCTTCACCTACATCATATCACAACATACACAGTTATGCAAGAACATGATTTTTTTTTGTTCAAACAACCAAATAATGGTGGCATATGGTCAGTAAATTTTTTAAATATATTTTTTTATATATTACATTTTACGAGACTATGTGTATAAGTTTTTTTTTAAAAAAATGACATAACTATGTGTATAAGCTAAAAAGTAAAAAGTGTGACAAGGCAAATTATTATACTAAAAATGAAAGAAGATTAAATACAAACTAATAACAAGTACAACACAAATGATAACACTATTAAATTCTATATATATTTAATAAAATATTATATATATGTCTAATATGTATATGTGTATATATATATATATATATATATATATATATATATATAAATGTTACACAAAATATATATAATATTATATACACATATTATATATAACATATATTATTAATTGAAATTTAACAAATCAATTTCCGCCCTAAGGGCGGGTCCTAATCTAGTACTTCTTTAAAAAACGGAACATTTACCGAGATTATATATGTGTTTTTGTATGGTTAGCGTGGATGTGGTTAATCATATCTTAAAAAGAAGAATAAGTTGATTTTTTCAGCTCGAAAAAAGAGTTGATTTTAAAAAGAAATTGGGAAGATCTACGTGAGACTCCATGATTAAAAATCTTTTACGGCAGGCTGGGCAGCACTTTCACGTGATGCAGAAGGTACCTAATGAATAATTTGTTCTTTACGCCGTTTGTTGAGTATTTATTGACATTTTAAATCCAAATAATACAAAAAATATAGTATATTTTTAATATATATGAACTTGGCTAGTGAAGAAAGAAACAAGAGAACGAAGAAGATAAAGAATGGAAAAGACAGTGTTGGGTTGGGTCGAACGTCAAGTGATAAGATGCCACAGAAGATCGGCTTTTTGTTATTTAATTTCAAAACATGAATCATGAAGTACCATGACTACATAAAATTCACATCACTTGCTTTTGGGTATCCTTCACCTCTGCTTATGTTTTCATCTTTTTAAAGATTTAAATTGCTCATGGGTTAACAACGAGTCTGTGTACTATAGAGTAGATAATCACTGAAAACCATTCGAAGTTTAGACATCATGTCTTATTTACCTCTTAATCTAAAATTATTTTCTGCTAGTTAAGTGAAAGATTTTAAACAAAACTTCCAACAAATTGAAAGTGGTTATCAGGACTGACCCATGTGATACATATACATATACAGCTACAGATGTTGTATTTACCATGCGATGCCATTTATAGAGCAAGTACGTAAAGGCTTTAAGTTACAAAAAAGTACGTAAAGGCTTTTCAGACTTTCAGGGATTTCTCGTTACTTAGAGCATCTCCAATCCATTGCTATTTTCACCTCTATAATAGCATTTAGAGGTAAAATTGTTCAAACCCACCTCCATTTCTTCCTTTATAATAGAAATCTCAATTTTTTGGGACTTTGGCTGATGCAACGAACTCTGCGTGATCTAAGTCCGGTTGGGAGTTGGGACTCGTGGTCTTGGGTGAAAGATGAACATGCTCAAAGATGCTACGCATATTCGAAAGGATGATTAACATTCTCCTAAGGTCGCATATTAACATCTTAACATTTTCTTTTTCAATTTGAATATTACAAGAGCTTCGATATACCATTGAGACAATGGATCGGTGGATGTTACATTGTCACAAATGAAACATCTTCGAGGAGTTATAGGCGACTCGACACCTAAAGGAGATCTTATAAAATTTGGAATATGTACTGATTAAAATAATTTATCATGCCACCTCAAAAACTGTTTGGATAGAGCTTTTATTCTGAAAAACATGGACTGGTAGGTAACAGAAATATCAGCAAACTTTTTTTTTATGGTTATGTTGTGTGACCAACTGCTACCAATCAGACACAACAACATCTGGGCTCAAAAGCCCAAGCTCCATTGTTTAAAGGCTATCAATCACAATGCAGAGTTTTCAAGGCCCAAATTAGCATCAGTCTAAACCTGAATACGTCGTCGTTGAGATATGACTACCGTCTTCTAAATCTAGGGTTCTACGACAGAACATCACTAAACTTTAGTCTGTAAGCAAAGAAGAAAATCTCTTCGTACTGAAAATGGACAATCAGGAGCCCGAGATCGAGAAAGTCCCCCAAGAGGAGGAGGCTCCTGATCGCGAACCAGAGCAGAAGAAGCTCAAGATCTCCCCCGCCGGCGACGACGAACCAGCTCCGTCAGCCGCTGTACCCGCCGCAAACGGCGGCGCCGAGCGAAGACCGCCGAAATACAAACGCCGTAAAGTCGCCATCGCGTTCGCGTTCTGCGGCGTAGGGTACCAGGGAATGCAAAAGAACCCCGGCGCGAAAACCATCGAAGGCGAGCTCGAGGAGGCTCTGTTCCACGCCGGCGCCGTGCCCGAAGCCGATCGGAACAAGCCGAGACAGTACGAGTGGGCTCGGTCGGCTCGAACCGATAAAGGAGTGAGCGCGGTGGGGCAGGTCGTCTCGGGACGATTCTACGTCGACCCGCCCGGGTTCGTGGAGCGGCTGAACTCGAATCTCCCCGATCAGATTCGCGTGTTCGGGTTCAAGCGCGTGGCGCCGTCGTTTAGCGCGAAGAAGTTCTGCGATCGGAGGAGGTATGTGTATCTGATCCCTGTTTTCGCGCTTGATCCGTGCTCGCACAGCGAGGCTGAGATGGCTAGGTCGGATTCAGGGTACGAGTATGTGAAGTGTGTTGAGTGTTGCGAGAAAGGGTATAAGATCCCGCTCGGTGTTTTGGGCAAAGAAAGCGTCGATGATGATGAGGTTCAGTCAGACATTTCGTCGAACACCTGTGGTGCATTAAAGGTTGAGACTTTAAACCCAGAGTCTAAGAGTGAAAGCAAGTTTTTTTGTTATGGAGAGGAGGAGAAGGAGAGGCTGAACAGAATCCTAAGCTATTACGTTGGTTCACATAACTTCCACAACTTCACCACCAGAACCAAAGCAGCAGACCCGGCTGCCAACCGCTACATTCTCTCCTTCAATGCCAACACTGTGATTACACTCGACGGGAAAGACTTTGTGAAGTGTGAGGTTGTGGGACAGAGCTTCATGCTTCATCAGATCCGCAAAATGATTGGACTTGCTGTTGCTGTCATGAGGAACTATGCGCCTGAATCAGTGATCCAAACCGCTTTCAAGAAGTAAGTTTTTAGATTTTTTTATATAGGAATTGTTTTGAGGTGCAAAACTGATTTTTTTTATTTATAATTGGTGACTCTTTAATCAGGGATGTGAGGATAGTTGTACCGATGGCGCCAGAAGTTGGACTATACCTTGATGAATGCTTCTTCACGTCTTATAACAAAAGGTTTAAAGTCACTCATGAGGAAGTGTCAATGGAAGAATACAAGGAAGTAGCTGAAGAATTCAAATGGAAGCATGTTTACTCTCATATTGGCTCAGCGGAAGAAAAAGATGGGATTGTGGCGATTTGGTTGCATTCATTGAACGAAAGAAACTATCCAGACCTACGTGTTGCTGAACACAAACCAGATGAAGTCATCGTCTATAAGAAGATCGATGCAGCCTCTGAAGAAAAGATCCACGAAGAGGAAGTTGCTGTGAAAGAGAACACAAATGGTGCTGGAGAGCTACTCGTCGACAGTAAGGTAAATGATGAAACCTCTGAAGAAAAGAATATGGGAGAAGAGAAGGCAACCCAGTGAAGCTGCTTTTGTCTACTGCGGGTCGCTGGATTCAGGTGGAAGCTTCAGCAGGTCCATACCGGTCTACTGAGTATGCCTCATTTGTTTTAGATCTTGACATTGTTTCTGTGACCTTTGAGTCTATGTTTCTCATATGACTAACTTTGGTGGAAACATGCTTGGCCTTTTTTTGTCCTCGTTAGCAAAGCCATTCAAACCAATTGTTTTAACACACAACTAAGCACCGCTAAAAACAAGAGTAAAAGTCAAATCTCTGGGTGAATTCTATATTAGAAGACGCTAGTTTGATCATCAGTTCGCTAACGGAAAATTTCGGCGAGACGAGGATGAAACAATATTTTGCAGAACGAGACAAAAGTAAAATCATCAACACAACCCAAATGGGCAAATTATGACAGTGTTATAACTTACATTGTGTGGAAACTCGGTTCTGGAAATGTTTGAGAATCTGAATCTTTTAGAAATGTATCTTTTGTTGACTGATTATATTAAAATTTTGAGAGAATACAAAACTTCCAAAAAAATACACACACCTCAAACAGAGGATTGGGAGGGAGGAAAACAGAGTACGACTACAAGTAGAAAACAGGGAGGAAAACAGAGTGAGACAGAAGTAGAAAACGGCTACTAGAAATGTAGCGGAGTGGAAACACCATAGTCTATATTTATTAAGGTTTAAAAGTTTATACATTTAGATCTGGTACAATGAAAATCTGTCCATCAAGAATGCTATACATGCAGAACTGTACATTGATCTAATACATTTAGATCTGGTGCAATGAAAATCTGTCCATCAAAAATGTTATACATGCAGAACTGTACATCGATCTAATTTTTCGGAGAGAACTTCACAGTAGAATCCTTAGCAGTGGAGATGTTCATCAAATTGCATATGTTACAACTTTTAAAAACTTATGATTTTGTTTAGCACATGCTATTTTTTTTCTATTTTAAATCAAAATATGTAAATAACTAATAAAATATTAATATATTTTTATTTTGATAAATTTTATTGCATAACAACATGTTTTATTTTCTATTATTTGAGAAATAAGATGACTTCAATTAGTTATAAAACATGTTTTTGTTTTCAAACTAACTTACAAATGTTAAAATAATCCGAATAAATTTCATTATAGGCTTAAACGAATTTTAAATCCTTTCTTACATATATATAAAAAAATAACTTGTTTTCATAAAGAAATTTAAATAGAAAATTTTCAAAAAAAAATTCTTTCTCAATTCTATTATCAATTATTTTCCGAATTTCTTTTCAATTTATTTTTCATTTTAAAAAACATTTTTCCTTAAAAAAATTAGTAAGACCTTCTAAAAATATGTATGATATCTTATTAAATTCAAGATATATACATATTTAGGAAAATATTGTTGAATAAGTATAATATCTTCTTAAAATTTAGAATGATATTAATAAAAATGTATATATCTTGAATTTAATAAGATATCATACATATATTTAGAAACTCTTACTAATTAGAAAGACTTTGATTACTCTGTTGTTGTTGCTTTTATGAAATCTCTTGTTCATCATGTTGTTTGCCTGGAAAAGGAAAATACTTTGATTACTCTGTTCACTCACCTTGTTGTTGCTTTTATGAGATCTCTTATTGTTTGTGCAGAGAAGTAAAAGATTTTGATTACTCTGTTTACTCACCTTGTTAACATATTCATAGAAGTTAGAAAAACTTTCATAAATGTGCACAAATAATACATTCTTATATGTATATTTAGAAGCCTTAATGAAAATATATATATATATATATATATAAACACATTACTAAATTTAAATTATATGTATATTTAGTAAGATATTTTTAAATATGTATAACGAATTCCGTAAGTTTTTAAAAAATCTTTCTGAATTCAATATCTAATTTTATAAAGATCTACTAAATATATATTATATTTTAAAATTTGTAGATAAGTCATATTCAGAAACATGTTATATATATTTTGGAAGACCTTTTCTAAATATGCATATAAGTTACATTCAAGAAATCTAGTTACAAAGCATTCTTGAATTTATAGTTTTTTCTGTAACTTCAGAAATATATCATACATATTTATGAAGGTTTCCCTAAACTATTTTTTAGAAAAAATAATTTAAGGACAAATTTGAAAAAAACATTGAGAAAAGAATTGAAAATTGAATATTAAAAAAAAAATAATTCAAAAAATAAATTTTAGTTGTATTTTCTGATTTTAATATTCATATAATTTAGTAAATAATTAAGTAAATTATAAATGAATATAATTTTTATTTACCTCTCAAATGAAATCTATTTTGATTATTTTGATCTTTATGGGCTATTTAGAGAACAAACATTAAAATGCTATTTAGGAGATTTGTCTTTGGTGTATATAAAACTATGAAAATTATTTTTATTATTTAATTTTGTCTATTATATAAACTAAATAGATAAACAAATGAATTCACGGATTGATCAGTCGTGTATATATGTATATCAATGCACGTTTTTAAAACGTTTTCATTTCTACAATTTTTGAAAAATTATGACGTTCTGATTTCGTATATCCGTCTCTGATTCCATAGCAGCATAGATAATAACTCCACTCCACGTGTATACATGACTTATTGACTAAAACCATTTTAGCTAAGGATTACTTCTCTAGTATTGTTAAACTTGTGTGCCAGTAGAAACCACTTATCAGCATAGCAGAAACTATAAATATCAGAGTTCAGAAGAGAGCCCCAATAGCAAAAAAAAAAAAAAAAAACATTCCTTCAAAAAAAAATGGGGATAGCCGCATTCGAATGGGGAGAAAGGCAACTAACGCTGCTGTATAACAGAGACAACTTTGATACATGGCAAGTTTAATATTATTCAGACCTTTTTAGAGTTTAATTTATGTATTGCACGCTGAACAAAAAATAATTATGTATATTGTCTGGTTGATGATATTCGTGTGGTTAAAAAGGATGACAAACGAGCCGGTCTGGAATGGCGAGGTATTGAGTAGACGGGCTCAACCGAACGGAGGGACATGGTGTGGTATCTCTAGAAATGGCCGAGTTGCCTTTCTTGTGGATGCAATGATCTTTGAAGGTTTAAACAGTTGCGTCTCTCTTCCTGCCGAGTTCTTGGAGGTTTGGTTAAACATTTGTTCTTTTCCTTTTTTTTTTGTTTAAGCTATTGAAAAATCTCAAGAAGAACTGCTTTTATACAGGGCCACATGAGTCCACAGAACTTCGCAAATGAAATAGCTAGAGACCCTTTGAGATACACCGGGATGACCTTTAAGCTAATTGTGGCAGACATAACTTCAAACTCTATGTATCATGTCAACAAATTATCTGCAACTGTGCCACATGTTCGTATAGAACAAGTTGCTTTTGGTGTGCATATCCTTTCTTATTCCGGACTCAATGGCCATCTTCCCAACGTAAATGAGTACAAGAATCAACTTGTTTAGCATTTTCGATGCGCAAGATTTATTTTAATAGTGTGACGTTTTGGTAATAATATATGCAGGATTTACGTCTGAAGGACTTTTTCAGTGAGATAGTTGATCAATATATATGAAAACAAACAAGTACCATTGCTAAGGGAGATGGCTGAGAGGTTTATGTATGATCCAACTGAAGCTGTCGAAGGAAACAAGCTGACAGCAGTTTTTGTGGACTTTGAAGTAACAGAATTAAACAGTAATTGGATTCCGATAAAAGAAGGACGCTACAAAACAACGAGTACAACAGCATTGACCGTGAAACCCACTAATGAAGTAAAGTTCTATGAGAGGTATTTGGAGAATGGCGAATGGAGAAACCATGAAGTCCCTTTCAACATCGTCTAGCTACTTACAAGTTACAATCAACATTGCGCAGCATTCATCTGAATCTTATTATCTCTACTAAATAGTGTTGTTGATGCTGTAGTAATATTTTCACTCTTTCTCTTTACTTTTACCTTCTACTTAATTGCCTCAGGGTTCTTCTGTGATCTGTGAAAGTTAATTTGTCAAAAAAAAAAGTACTGAGACCACATTTCATGAGAAAGTTGGAATCCATCACATAAATGATGAATCTTAAGAAAAATGCCACGTCATCGAATAAGCTTATCTCATTTCTCCACCTCACACTGCCAGGTCATGACAGACGGCATCTAAAACAAACCAATCACAACACGTCTCAACAGATAGTATGGAGTTTGCTTTTTAGAGCCATGCATTGCGTTATCTCATTCTCTCCCTCTAACCACATAAAACTAATACACCTCACAATTTCTCAATCGACACAAAGATATAAAAAAAAAAGTAAATCTAAGCCTCTAATATTCTTCATCATGGCCTCAGTAACCTCAGCCACCGTCGCAATCCCATCGTTCACCGGTCTCAAATCCACAATCTCCAAACCCTCCGCCATCGTCAAAATCCCCACAACATCACGGAAGCTCACCGTGAAGTCATCTCTAAAGGACTTCGGAGTCGCGGCCGTAGCTGCTGCAGCTTCAATCGCTTTGGCTGGAAACGCCATGGCGATAGATGTTCTCTTGGGATCAGGAGATGGAGCGTTAGCTTTCGTTCCCAACGAGTTCACAATAGCGAAAGGAGAGAAGATTGTGTTCAAGAACAACGCTGGATTCCCACACAATGTTGTGTTCGATGAGGACGAGATCCCGAGTGGTGTTGACGCGAGCAAGATCTCCATGGACGAGCAAGATCTACTCAACGCTGCGGGAGAGACGTACGAGGTTGCTTTGAGCGAGCCTGGGACTTACAGCTTCTATTGTGCGCCCCATCAGGGTGCTGGTATGGTCGGTAAAGTCACCGTTAACTAAATAAAGTGTGAATGTAAGTGAAAGAGTGTCTCTGAACCAAAGTAGAGGCTTTCCTTTTTGTAATTCTAAAGAGTGTTGAGTCGAATGGACCGTGATTTGTTATAGTATGAATGGTTCCATAAGTGCTTTTTTCCTGGTTTATAAATTGTATGTAAATTTATGTCTCTCCCTATAATTTTCTTAGGAATATGATAAACTAAATAGGAAAATAAATGGTAAAAATATGCTGTTTGTGCTAAACAAATCGGAACACTTGAAGAGTTTTGTTTCAAACAGGGTTTGAGTTCAGATAGATAGTGTAGAAAGCAAGCAACAACATATATGAACTTAATTATATAAAACGTAACGTATCTATTGACTACGTATAAATTCAGTTATGGGAAATTTAAGCTGAATTGCAACATGTAAGAATACATTTATATAATTAACAAATATGAACCTACTTTTATCATCCATGGACTCGGTTATAAGTTATAAAACTAGATTTTGACCCGCGCTTTGGAATTTTGGAAGCGCGGAATATTTTACGATGAAAAATTTTACTAATAACTTAACAAATATTTTGTTAACTTTTAAAGAGTGTGTATTTAAAATATTTTTGCATTTAAATCAGTGTTTTTAAATTCAACCCGATTGTGATTATACCGGTTAATCCCGAGATCTAACAATTCAATTTAGTTTTTTAAAATATTCATATTAAAAAGTCACTAAAACCCGAGACTAACCGATTGAACTGATGGATGACCGATATGTAATCTAATTTGATTGAAATTGTAATAGTTTCACAATTTGTAATCTTATAATCCAACTTTAAAGTTCATTATTTTGTAATTTATGAAATTATGACGTTTCTACAAAATTTTAAAGAGAAAATGATGGATATAAAATAACTAAGATTAATTATTGTATTGTTTGAAAACATTGATAGTAGTATATAAAATATATTGTTTGGAAACATTGATAATAGTATAAAGAAATAAGTATATTGTTTGGAAACATAGATAGTAGTATAAAAAAAGGAATATTAGTAATTTAATGTAAGTTTAACTATAAAGTATAAATGTGTATTTAATTTAAAAACTTACAAAATAAATGTTAGGTCTAACAGAATGTTTTTGTTTTAATAAGATAGATGTATAAAACCAGATATAACGCATATGTAAACAGTAAACCAAATCATCTGCGACATGTATAAATCAAAACTAGCTAGTTAGAATAAGTATAATTCATCTACATTAATAGTTACAAATCCATTTCGTTTAGTATATAAACGACTAACAACTCCAAATATACCATGTAAAAACTGAGCACCTTCGTAGTCGGTTTATCTACAGGCATAGTCGGAACTATAGCTCAACTATATTTTGGAACCTAAAATCCAGAGATTAAACTCTTTATCAAAAACATAAAAAGCTAATTGTAACATGTTTCATTATGTAAAAACGTGTTCAGATCCATGATCTCAAATTAAAGTCCAGTCTTTAGTCCAAATGCTTTTTGGCCATATTAGCATTTCAGCTGTCTTATCCTATCACTAGTTTACGGTATGTAGAGTTCATTGACTAAACAGTGCATTGCATATAAGCAGAAAGCTAGTGACTGAGGATCAAAAGCTTATCACAATTTGAGTGATTGAGCCTTTGTAACTACATGCAAGAATCTTATTCTATTTAGCCCAAAAGGCAATTTTTATGAATACATTTTCATTATCCAAAAGACGAGAAATTAACCTAAGCGCACTGATAGTGTAGAGTGTAAAGCAGACGGATGTGGCATGTGGGCATCAAAGTGTGCGGGATAACAACATGAAATATTTGTTGATTGTTTGTTTTACTTTCCATTGGTCGAATTGGCCTACACAAAGTTTTCTTCTAGTAACAAAAATGTATCAGAACTTTTGGATTTTGGTAAAAGATTAGAATGGTGTTACAAAAAGAAGGTAAAGACTAGATTACTAATGCTAATAGTTTTAAAGTAACAATTTCACTAGTGCCAACTTTCAATTTAAACCGCAAGAGAAAAGGAAAGTTATTTGAGTGGGAAAGATAGTACAAAAAGGAGACAGTGCACAGACTTGAGAGAGAGAGAGATCTAAAGCCTAAAGGTTATAGAAGAGGAGAAAGAGCATCTTTTGAAGTAATGTGGTCTGATTAGAAGCCAAGAAAGAAACGACAACAACAAAAAGAAACAAGAGCAGATCAATGAATCGACTTTTGTAAACAATTCCAAAAGCCTTTTCATAAAAAAAGAAGCTTCCACGTGATTTCTCCTTCTCTGGTCGGTACTCCTCTCCCATGTCCATCACATCCTTGCTTTTTTTTGGTTGTTTTGTCAAAAAGAAATACTAGATCTTAGATCAGTTTAACTTTGTTGTTACTAATTTAATTTCCCAATTCTGATGAGTGATCATTCTTTGAACAAGTTTTCCAAAACAGTACATTTTATAGTTTCTTCAAGACGTCAAAGTGTCTTTGACATCACTTTGACGAATTTCTTGGACTAATGACTACGTTTTATTTGTTTACAAGTTGGATTGAAGTAACAAGTTTATCAGTGTGGGTAAAGGTGTTAGGTAACGAGAGTGGGACAATCTTATTTTTTCAACTATTGTGATAGGTTGAGGAGAGTAAACTTAGTGTACTCTTTCTTCTTCCACCACAAGTGATTCTTTCAAAGACGGCCATTGTTCAAATTTGGCGTTACACACCTCACGCTGGGGACCTTTCATTTTATTTTATTTCATTTTTCTTAGCAAGATGTCTGTCTCATTAATTACATGGGATGATTTTTTGTTTCTTCAGATTAATAACGAAAACTGCTTGGAGAGTTCGCAATAAATTTCTTTTGACTATGCGTTTTATTTCTACTAAATATTTTCTTGGCCATAGAATGTGGATATACTTGTTCGAAAAAAAGGAAAAAAATCTTTAGATTTTTCAAGTAAAAAAGCCAAATCAGGCCTCTTCTCTTTAATTATTTTTAAATGCAAAATAAAGGGAGCCATTCACAAAAAAATATGTTCTCATCTATTTAGTACTTACTTGACTTCTGACCTCTGTCTACCAGTAATAACGAGACCGTCTCTGCCTCTCTCTCTCTCTCCCTTAAAAAAAATAATGGACAGTGTAGCACTTTTCTTCACCGGAGCTCTCGTAGCCGGCGGTATCTACTGGTTCCTCTGCGTACTTGGACCAGCCGAGCGTAAAGGCAAACGAGCCTTGGATCTATCAGGCGGCTCCATCTCCGCTGAGAAAGTTCAAGACAACTACAAACAGTACTGGTCTTTCTTCCGCCGTCCCAAAGAGATCGAAACCGCCGAGAAAGTCCCCGATTTTGTCGACACGTTCTACAACCTCGTCACCGACATCTACGAGTGGGGATGGGGACAGTCCTTCCACTTCTCCCCTTCCATCCGTGGCAAATCCCACCGTGACGCCACGCGCCTCCACGAAGAGATGGCCGTAGATCTGATCCAAGTGAAACCGGGCCAAAAGATCCTCGACGTCGGATGCGGCGTAGGAGGTCCGATGCGCGCGATTGCATCTCACTCGCGAGCCAACGTCGTGGGGATCACGATCAACGAGTATCAAGTCAAGAGAGCGCGTGACCACAACAGGAAAGCGGGACTCGACGCGCTCTGCGAGGTCGTGTGCGGCAACTTCCTCCAGATGCCGTTCGATGACAACACATTCGACGGCGCGTACTCGATCGAAGCGACGTGTCACGCGCCGAAGCTTGAAGAAGTCTACGCGGAGATCTACAGAGTGTTGAAGCCCGGATCTCTCTACGTGTCGTACGAGTGGGTCACGACCGATAAGTTCAACGCGGAGAATGAGGAACACGTGGAGGTCATCCAAGGGATCGAGAGAGGAGACGCGCTTCCTGGGCTTAGGGCTTATTCCGACATAGCCGAGACAGCGAAGAAGGTTGGGTTCGAAGTTGTCAAGGAGAAGGATCTGGCGGCTCCGCCTGCTGAGCCGTGGTGGACTAGGCTTAAGATGGGTCGGCTCGCTTACTGGAGGAACCACATTGTGGTTCAGGTTTTGTCTGCTGTCGGAGTTGCGCCTAAAGGAACCGTTGATGTTCACGAGATGTTGTTTAAGACCGCTGATTTCTTGTCCAGAGGAGGCGAAACTGAAATTTTCTCTCCGATGCATATGATTCTCTGCCGGAAACCTATTTCTTAATAGGAGTATCTGTCGATCTCAGTTTGTTTTAATTTTTGTTTTTTTATGGGCTTTTTAATCATGCTTGGTCAGTCCTATGTACTCTTTTTAGATTTAAAACCGTGTTTCTTAATTTGGTATTACTGTTAAGTTTTTCCTGAATAAGTGAATCTTGGAATCGAATTATCCGCCGGAAGCTTAGCGCCGACAGACACCGTGGATTATAAGTAAGTAGTGTAGTAGAAGAACTGATTACTGTAAGAAGGAAGGGCACTTTAGTAAACTAATGTACTTTGTAGTTATGTGTGGACAGCGTGTAATAGTAGTTGATTAGTGTGAGTCAGTGTCTGATTTTTGTGTGTAAATTAATTTATCTTGATTAAAGAATAGAAGTGTGCGTGGCGCGACAAGGAATCAAAATTAGCTTTTTAGGTTTTCAGTTTGTCGCAAAGGCATTAGAGTATTGGAACATTGGGAAGTAACTGGGAAGAGTGGAGATGCGCCTGGTCGGATGCTATGAAAATTATATTTTGAGTTGTCGATAGGTATCAAATTGTCTATACGTTTTGTTTTTTTTCGAATAAAAAGAGAATTCCTGTGATTCTTTCTGAGTTATGGTTAGATCCAGGAAAATATATCTAACCAAAAGACATTTCCTTTTTGTTTTTGCTCGATTATGGCCAACTCACTGTACTGATCTCGTGTGTCTGATTGATATTTTAAAATACAGAAATAGCTTTCTCGCGATCGTATTCCATTCCAGTTCCGGATCATGATGATTCACTTTGAAAAGGACAGTCTTAGTGGCGGAGCCAGAAATTTTTTTTACCGGGGTCAATTTTTTTTTCAATAACATAATTTATAAACCACTAAAAACTATAAATTTTAGCTTTATTTTCTAGTGTTTTGTAATAATTTTTGTGGAGTTGTATTTTTTATGAGGTCGAATTTTATATTTTATTGGAGTCAATAGCTTTTTTCCTAGATAAAAATAAATATATGTTTAAAAATAGTGGGGTCAGCTGATCCCATTTCCCATACACTACCTCCGCCCCTAGATATAGGGGCTGACTGGTTTTCCTGCTACCACCCGCAAACGCAGCTTTTGCGGTTCATAGCGGTTGTTGGCGTTTCGAAACAATCACAAAAAACGCTACAAATCGCTTCAAATCGCTCCGAACCTCTTAAAATCAAAAGCTGGTTCCAGCTAGCGTTTGCGGTTGCGGGCGGTTGCGGAAAGGTAAATTTTTTTCTTTAAAAACAGAATAAATAAAAATAATACTAAAAATATCCAATAAAAATTCTCAATTGAAATAATAGAAATTGTAAAATGTATTCATATTATATTTCAAATTATATTATAAAAATTCAAAACTAAAATATTTTCTATAAATTTTTAAAATTGAATAATATGATTTTATAAATATAAATTTTATATTTATCATATTATTATGATTTTTAATATTTTTATAATTACATAAAATGTAAATATTGTTAAATTATTATTTAACAGATGTTGCGTTTGATAGTTTACCATTCATAATAGTCCCACAAACGTAACAATTTCTAACAACTGTACCTAGGCCTAACTGTACCAGTCGTACAAATCTCTAGAAAATGCTTAAAATCGCAACCACCCACACCCGCAAACTCCCGTGACCGCAACCGCAACCGCTACGGTTACACCAGTCAGGTCCATAGTCATATAGATCGTGGTGTCACTGTCTTATTATCTAACGGGTCTTTGTGGCAAGATCTCGATTCTCCAACTAAAGAAAAAGCGAGGCCCACCTTCGCTTCCAATATAAATATTTGGTCTCAAAGTGTTTTCCAATACGTTTTAAGTTTATATGTGTTGGTTGAAGTATTGGGAACAAACATTTGTGTCTTGGGCTGATGGGCCACTTGTAATATTTTAGTTTGTTTTGTAATTTATTAAAGCCCTAGCCTTTTTGACAAACAAAATACTAACTACCATTGAAAATTAGTAATGACTTTATTATTGTCTCTTATTGCAGAAACTTTGGCGCTGAAAAACGCCATGATCTCTACCCTTCAGTGTGGGATTAACGCTCTCTTGATCTTCTCGGATTCTCAGGTTCTCATAAACTTGGTGAATTCAAAAGGAATATATCTTGAAATCGCCATTCTTCTCAACGATATCTACCTTCTTTCTTCTAGCTTTAATGTTATTGAGTTTAAATTTATTCTTAGACGTGCTTATGATATGGCTGACCTTACTGCCAAACAATCTCTATCCCTCTTGTACCAGAATTAATATTTTAAATGAAAGTTTGCTTTACAAAAAAAACATGTAAAACCAGTTATCTGATTTATTACCTTAAAACATATACCAAATCAATTGCTGAATCAAATATATATATATATATATATATTTTTTTTTACTTGAGGTTCTGAACTCTACATGGCTAACTATGTGGTGGTTAATACTTCGTGAAGTTAGCAATTATTTTTCCTTTTTAAAATATAGAAGACAAAAAAATAATGTTGGAGTTGCATTAATAGACATGAATATTTACGTAATAACTAATTCATATTAATTGGTTAATAATTTGTTAAGAATGTGAACACATTTATAATTTATATCTACAAAATTAAGTAAAAAGATAATTTGTATTTTATTTAATTTGGTATTTGAATTGAGAGATATGATATTAGATGTTCAGTTATGTTGTTTACAATTATCTTCTTTTTAATCATTTGATAAAAAATATAAACATAACAAAATATTATTTTTAAAATATATAAATTATTTTAATTTTTCTTTTTAAAAATTATGTTATCTATATATATAAACCTACGTATTTCGAAAATTATAGATATTTGTTTTTTATTTCTGTTGTTTATTGAAAATATAAAGTAAAGAACAAATAAAATTATTTTATATATACAAAATCTATATATTTTATAAATATAACTTTTTGTTATTTATATTGTTCTCTAAAAACGAAAATTAAAATAAAAAAAATATTAGTAAAAAATAAGAATTTTTAACTAGTAACAACAGTTGGATATATTTTCAATACCTTAAAGATATTGGTGTAAGTAATTTTTGTTAAAATTAACGTTGGAATGACACGTATGAAACTTATTTTTTAAAAATTTATATCAACGCAGATTAAGTAAAATAGTATTAAATAATTTTGTCTTTTTTCTTTATTTAGCATGTGATTTGTGAAATATGATATCAGATAAAGTAAAATAGTATTAAATACTATTAAAAACAAATATCAAATTATCTTATTTTAAAATGTTTTGGAAGTTATTTAAATATACACTTATATTTTTCAAAATATATAGATATTTTATTTTTGGTAAATCGCGTAAAATCCTTCAAAATAGCATATAATAACAGTTACACTTGGACTTATTTAACTAAAATATTAAACCTTCAGATTGATTTTTGTATCATAAAAAATTCAATTTGGTTTACTTGTTCATCGAGTCAAAACTATGACCTGTTTCATGTCAGTTTTTAACTTCTTTTTATTTAGTTAGAAAAGAAATTAACAATAATAAAAACGAGAAACATAAATAAAACTTATGAAATTACAGAAAACTCAAAAATCAAATTTAATACAAATAAAAAATAAAAAGTTTTTCAAAATTTAATATGTTTAAATGATTTTTTTAGAAAAAAATAATTTTTAAGAGAGAATCATGTAAAACTCTAAAATATTCTACAAAAATATAATTTCAGAGTAACATTTTTGGTCATATTACTAATGACATTTAAGAGTAACCTTTTTGAACTTTTTATCTATCATCAAGCCAAAATTAAATATAAATTAAAATTAGAAAAACTCAAAAGTCTAATTTCTTTCAAAAATAAAAATATTATCTTCAAATTTTTATTTTTGGAAAAAAGTATTGTGGAAAAAAATATTTTTTATCTAAAAATAAATCATGTAAAACGCTAAAATTTTATTTAAAATAAATAATTCAAAAGTCTAATTTTTTCTAAGTTTTAAATAATTTAATTTGATATGCTTGAAATGATGATATATATATATCCGAAACAATGGTAATTTCTGACATATGGATATTATGGTTTTAGACACTATTCACATTAGATATACGACCAAAAAAGTCACTGTTAGTGATGATTTGACGAAAGATGTTCTTGTTAATGGTGATAATGTTTGAAATTATATATATTTGGTGTGAATTTTTCAGAGTTTTTATATGATTGTTTAAAAAAAAAAAATTTTTTGTTACAAAAATTGCATTTAAAAGAATTAAAATTTAAGAAATTTAATTTTCTTGAATTCGATTTTTGTTTTTTTATATTTACAATTTTTATTTATGTTTATTTATCATTGATTGTGTTTATTAATTAAATAGTTTTTTTTAAATGACATGCCACCTTCTTTAGTGGTAAACATGTCACAATATTGACTTGATGAACAAATAAACTAAACTGATAGTTTTCTTTTATGATACAAAAACTAATTTGAAAATTGAATATGCTAGTTAAATAAGTTCATGGTTTATACTGTTAGCTAGTGTCATTGTGAAGGTTTTTATGCTAGTTTTCCTTTTATTTTTTATTTATCTTGTTAAAGAAAATATAAATAAACAACGTTTTATATATGCAAAATCTATATAAGATTTCCTTTTTTATTTATATGGTTCTCTAAAAAGGAAATTAATTTTTTGTTTTACATTTTGTTGAAAGTAGATAATTTATTTATTTACTTATGACAATTGGATAGATAATTTGTATTCATGTAATTAGCTTTTGTGAAAATTATGATAAGTAGGGAATTGACTTCTCAAATAATATTAAAGATATAGAAAGGACTATAAAATTCTACAAATAAATTCTTCAAACATAGATTCGATATGGCGGGTCAGATGATGTAATCAGACGTGAATCTTCATAAAGTAAGTATAATTGTCGGCTGTAGAATCATCTGTAATATTTTTGATAGTTTGTAATAGCATAATCATCGAGCGTTAAAAAATAATGTTTTTGTTTTAACAAGAGAGATTATTTCTTTCCATCCGAATGTCGAGCAATAAACCTAAGCACACCGATAGTATAAACAGAGTAATTTATTACCCATTCCACTTTTAGAAGCTCAAAATCAGCAGATTAGATCATGTGGACAACACTTGGGTACACCCCTCATGGTGAACCTTCAAATTCACCACCTCTTTAATAACCAATCAAAGTGCCAACTAGACTAATGATCAAATAATTTAAAAAATAAATAATAATACATTTAATAATGTTAATGTCACTATTTAATCCCTAAACTCAAACTATATACCCTAAATCCAAATTATAAACCCTAAATTTTAAATTATAAACTCAAACTCTATACCCTAAACCCAAACTCTATACTCTAAACCCAAATCTTAAACCCTAAACCCAAATCTTAAACCCTAAACCCAAACCATAAATCATAAATAAAGAAATTTAAACTTTAAACCCAAAATTATACCCTAAAATCAAACCATAGACCCTAAACCCAAATCCTATACTCTAAAACCAAACCATAACTAAACCCAAACCGTAAACCCAAACCCTATACCGTAACCCAAACCATGAACTCTAAATCCAAAATTTAATTCTTAACCTTAAATTTCAAAAGAACATCAATATTAATCCAAATATTTAGAGTATAGGGTTTGGATTTTGTATTTACGTTTTGGGTTTAAAGTCTAGGATTTGGGTTTAGGGTATAGGTTTGGGTTTAGAGTTCAGGTTTTTGGGTTTATGATTTATGGTTTGGATTTAGGGTATATAATTTGGGTTTAGGGTATAGAGTTTGGGATTATAATTTAGAATTTAGGGTTTAGAATTTGGATTTAGGGTATAGAGTTTGAGTTTATGGATTAGATAGTGATATTAACATTATTAAAATTGACACTATTTAATTTTTTTAATTATTTTGATTTTTGAAAAAAATATTTAATATTTTTAATCATTAATCTAGTTGGCACTTTGATTGGTTATTAGGGAGACGGTGAATTTGAAGATTCACCATAGAGGTGAACCCAAGTCTTGTCCATCCATGATCGCCTTTTACTTGTTAATATACTTCTAAAACACAAACACTTGATTTTGTTTTTCATATTTCCAACTACCCGTTAGCATGCGAGCATCAAACTGTCCAGGATAACACAACATGAAGTATTTGTTCATCTTGTGCAAGTTTGCGTTACTTCCCATTCCCATTGGTCAAATTAGCCTGGACAATGTATCTGAACTCTTGAATTTTGGTAAGAAGTTGCTCAAAAAAAAGAATTTTGGTAAGAAATAAAATACTAATGCTAACAGTACTAAAGTAACAATTTCACTAGTGCCAACTTTCAATTTAAACTGCAAGAGAGATAAAAAGATACAAAAGTGAGACAGGCCACACTGCACAGACTTGAGAGAGATCTAAAAGGTTATAGAAGAGGAGAAAGAGCATCTTTTGAAGTAATGTGGTCTGATTAGAAGCCAGGAAAGAAACGACAACAACAAAAAGAAAATAAGAGCAGATCAATGAATCGACTTTTGTAAACAATTCGAAAAGCCTTTTCGAAGCTTCCACGTGATTTTTCCTTCTCTGGTCGGTACCTCTGAGTTCTCTCCCATGTCCATCATTTCTTTGCTTTTTCGTTTTTTGTTCTTTTGTCAAAATAAATTGATTTTAATGAGTTTTTTTTTGAGAAAAGGCATTCAATATTTTAATGAGTTTTACTTTCTTATTCACCATTTTAATTTCCCAATTCTGATGAGTGATTATTCGATTGAACAAGTTTTCTAAACAGTACATTTCAGAGTTTCTCCAGAGGTTAAGAGTCTTTCATTGACATCACTTTGATGAATTTTCTTGGACCAGTAGCTACGTTTTATTTGTTTACAAGTAACCAAGTTTATCAGTGTGGTAAATGCATAGGTGTTCTGGTAATAAGAGTGAGACAATCTTATTTTTTTTTCAATTATTGTGATGTATGAGAGTAAACTGTAGTGTACTCTTTCTGCTTCCACCACATGTGATTCTTTCAAAGACGGCCATTGTTCAAATTTGGCACCTCAGGATGGGGACCTTTCATTTTACTTATTTTATTTCAATTTAACAAGATGTCTGTTTCATTAATTACATGGAATTATTTTTTTGTTTCTGTAGATTAATAACGAAAACTGCTTGGAGTGGACAGTTCGCAATAGATTTCTTTTGACTAAGCGTTTTTTTTCTTCTAGATATTTTGCCTGGCCATATAATGTGGATATCCTTCTTCAAAATAAAAAGGGAAAAAATCTTTAGATTTTTAAAGTCAAAAGGCCAAATCAGGACTCTTTTCATTAATTATTTTAAATGCAAAATTAAGGGACTCCATTCACAAAAAATATGTTCTCATCTATTTATTACTTACTTGACTTCTGACTTCTCTCAACCAGTAATAAAGAGACCGTCTCTCCCTCTCTCCCTCTCCCTCTCCCTCTCTCCCTCTCTCTCTCTCTCTCTCTCTCTCTCTCTCTCTCTCTCTCTCTCTCTCTCTCTTTCTCTCTAAGAAAAAATAATGGACAACGTAGCACTCTTCTTCACCGGTGCTCTCGTAGTCGGCGGTATCTACTGGTTCCTATGTGTGCTTGGACCAGCCGAGCGCAAAGGCAAACGAGCCTTGGATCTATCCGGCGGCTCCATCTCCGCCGAGAAAGTTCAAGACAACTACAAACAGTACTGGTCTTTCTTCCGCCGTCCCAAAGAGATCGAAACCGCCGAGAAAGTCCCCGACTTCGTCGACACGTTTTACAACCTCGTCACCGACATCTACGAGTGGGGATGGGGACAGTCCTTCCACTTCTCCCCTTCCATCCGTGGCAAATCCCATCGCGACGCCACGCGCCTCCACGAAGAGATGGCCGTAGATCTGATCCAAGTGAAACCGGGCCAGAAGATCCTCGACGTCGGATGCGGTGTCGGAGGTCCGATGCGCGCGATTGCATCTCACTCGCGAGCAAATGTTGTCGGGATCACGATCAACGAGTATCAAGTCAAGAGAGCGCGTGACCACAACAGGAAAGCGGGACTCGACGCGCTCTGCGAGGTCGTGTGCGGCAACTTCCTCCAGATGCCGTTCGATGACAACACCTTCGATGGCGCGTACTCGATCGAAGCGACTTGTCACGCGCCTAAGCTTGAAGAAGTCTACGCGGAGATCTACAGAGTGATGAAGCCCGGATCTTTATACGTGTCGTACGAGTGGGTCACGACCGATAAGTTCAACGCTGAGAATGAGGTACACGTGGAGGTCATCCAAGGGATCGAGAGAGGAGACGCGCTTCCTGGGCTTAGGGCTTATTCCGACATAGCCGAGACAGCGAAGAAGGTTGGGTTCGAAGTTGTCAAGGAGAAGGATCTGGCGGCTCCGCCGGCTGAGCCGTGGTGGACTAGGCTTAAGATGGGTCGGCTCGCTTACTGGAGGAACCACATTGTGGTTCAGGTTTTGTCTGCTGTCGGAGTTGCGCCTAAAGGAACCGTTGATGTTCACGAGATGTTGTTTAAGACAGCTGATTTCTTGTCCAGAGGAGGCGAAACTGAAATTTTCTCTCCGATGCATATGATTCTCTGCCGGAAACCTATTTCTTGAAATAGAATCGTCTCCCGATCTCAGTTTGTTTTTAATTTTTTCTTTTTAATGGATTTTTAATCATGCTTGATCTGTCAATGTACTCTTTTAGATATTTAAAACCGTGTTTAATCTTAATTTGATATTACTGTTTAGTTTTTCCTGAATAAGTGAATCTTGAAATCGAGTTATCCGCCAGGAGCTTAGCGCCGACAAGACACCGTGGTGTAGTAGAACTGATTACTGTAAGAAGAAGGGTACTTTAGTAATCTAATGTACTTTGTAGTTATGTGTGACAGTAGTTTGTGTGTGTTTTTATTTGACCCCTTTGTAGTTATGTGTGGACAGCGTGTGATAGTAGTTGATTAGTGTGAGTCAGTGTCTGGTTTATGTGTGTAAATTAATTTATCTTTGATTAAAGAATAGAAGTGTGCGTGGCGCGACAAGGAATCAATTAGGGCTGGGCAAAAAATCCGAACCCGAAAAACCAAGCCGAACCCGTCCGAAAAAGTAGCACCGAACTCGAACCAAAATTGATTAAATATCCAAAAGGATTCAAAATTTCGGTATTTAAAGAACCGAAACCGAACCCGATCCAAACCGAAATATTTTGGGTACCCGAATGTATCCGAAATAAATTTATATACTTAAATATATACATTATTTTATATATAATGTATATTAAAAATATTAAAAATATATAAGATACTTTTAAGTTTTCCAAAATACTCGGAAAATATATGAAAATAGTCGAAAATAATGTTTAAAATAGCTAAAGTATACTGAAAACACCAAAATAGTTAAATATCTATTGATTATTTATCCAAATATTCAAAGAAAACCAATTTATATGTTAAATTAAGGTATTTTGACATATATGTTATGAAAATTTATATGTAATATATTATCTTTCTTATAGATTATGAAAATTTAAAGTATATAATGAATTTTGAAAATTTAAAAACATTTTAAATGGGTTATCCGAACGAACCGAACCCGCAAAGATCCGAACCGAACCTGAACCGAAATTTAGAAATATCCGAATGGGGCTAAAATCTTTGACCCCGAAAACCCAAAACCCGAATGGATTAAACCGAAACCCGAATGGGTACCCGAACGCCCAGCCCTAGAATCAAAATTAGCTTTTTAGGTTTTCAGTTTGTCGCAAAGGCATTAGTGTTGGGGAAGTAACTGGAAAGAGTGGAGATGCGCGTGGTCGGATGCTATGAAAATTATGTTTGGGTTGTCGATACGTATTTCTAAATTGACTATACGTTTTGATGTTTTCTTAATAAAAAAAAAAAGAGAATTCACGTGATTTTTTCTTAGTTATGGTTAGATCCAGAATAAATATATCTAACAAAAGACATTTCCCTTTTGTTTTTGCTCGATTTTAGCCAGCTCACTGCACTGATCTCGTGTTTCTGAATTATTATCTTTTTTCTATACAGAAACAGCTTTGTCGCGATCATATTCCAGTTCCAGATCGTGATGATTCACGTCGAAAAGGACATGATGGATACGTAATGTAGATATAGATCGTGGTGTCACTATCTTCTTATCTAACGGGTCTTTGTAGCAAGATCTCGAGTCTCCAACTTAAGGAGAAGCGAGGCCCACCTTCGCTTCCAATTTAATTATTTGGTCTCAGAGTGTTTTCGGATACGTTTAAGTTTATATGTTTGATTTAAGAATTGGGAACAAACATTAGGGTCTTGGGCTGATGGGCTACTTGTAATATGTAGTTTGTTTTGAAATTTATGAAAGCCTAAGCCTTTTCAGTTTTGACAAACAAAATACGTACTACCATTGAAAATACATCAGTACTTTGAGCTACGACTTGCTTGGATAATTTTGGCTTTTGGAAGTGTTTTTAGCGTGATTCACCTGTTTTTGTTAAGGTAGTAAGCAAAACCATGTGACTAGGAAAGGAGTTCAAGTGTATACGGATGAATTACGAGAGACAGTTAGAAGATTCCTTATGCCAATCTTGTAGCAAAAAAAAAAGAACATTTATGTTTACCCAATTCTTGATAGTAGTTGTGCAATGACTGGGATGGAGAGTTTTATTCCCTGGCATAGTAGTTGTGCAATGACTGGGATGGAGAGTTTTATTCCCTGGCTTCTTCGTTGTGTTGTTCTCCTCCTCGTAGTCCTCTTACTTGCCTCAGTCTCTCCGAAAATGAGCTGTGAATTCATAAGAGAAGATTTTGATCCCATCATCGCTATGGACATTGACAAGGTTCGTTTTGTTTTGTGTGTGTGACCGGGTGCTCGAATATAGCATATGATCTTGTCCAAACTATTACTAGAATATATGATATATTGATATATCCGAATAGTAAAACTATATTTCGATTTATTAACAAGTAGAAGTATTCACAAATCCAGACCTAGTACGCAGAAACGAGATTCCGAGACACAAAAAAAAACAAGTATACATAGAATAGTAGTAATGAATACAAAAAAATTAATAAGTAGGTTTAACTTGAAGTGGTTTTGGTCGATCAATGGTTCTTCTTCTCTCCCACAGATTAACTTCACTCTTCTGTCTTGGACGCAAACTCAAACCCTCTCTCTGAGTCAGAGGCATGCTTACAGTCACAGAGAATGGAATCATCGTCTCTTCGCCATCGGGAGTGTAATGTTCATGTCGAGATTCTTCTGCTTGACGTTTCATCTCCACCCTCCAATCAAACCCTCCAAGAGCCTCCCTGCTTGTCGCGAACTTCTTCATTTGACCCAACGAAGGCGCCGCAGCCGCTTCCACCGCCACGACGGGATGTTCTATGACGGCGGTAGAGGCCGCGGAGCCGGATTTTCTCGACGGGTTCCTTCTCGTTGAGAAGAGACGTTTTAGTTTCGACCAGCCTCCTTTGCCTTGTTCCTCTTTAACAAGAGAAGACGACGCCGGTTCGAGGTTCTTAGGTGCTCTGTTATTCGTCCCCGGACATTTCGACTTGGCGAGTTTGATCTGACCGATGCAGGAGACTTTAGGCGAAGTGGGTTCAGCGACAACAACGCCGCCGCTGCTCTTGGTTCTTCTCCTAGCTCTAGCCGACGTTGGAAGCAACGGTGTCATCGGACTGGAGAAGAAGTATCCTCTGTTCGCCGTAGAAATCGTACGGTGGTGACGGAAATCTCTTACCGGACTAAACGGCGCCGCGTTGTGACCAATTGATAACGCTTTTTGTAGCATCTTCGAGAGTTTCTTGGAGTTGTTGTTGTTGTTGTTGTAGTCGGATGCCTTTTCCATTTATTCACAAAGTATTACAAATGCGAGAAACAGAGGTTGTTTTGGTTTTATATGTTCTCTTGTGTCTGATATTTCTCAGAAAGTGAAAATCGGAGGAAACTGTCAGCGTTGATGACGTCATTTGGGGGGTTTTGGTCAAAGCTGAGCTAAACCGGAGAAGACCTTAACTGTCATTATACAGTGTTGACGCAAAACCGGAGGTCATCTATGGCTTTTAGTCTTACACGACCGACTTTGAACCGGTTTACAAAATTAAATGCTGAAGTTTATGTTTGGTTCACCGTTTTCTTGTTTAAGTTCTCTTCTTCTTTCTAGAATTAGTTTTAATGGTTTATTTGACTTTCTTAGGATTTTTAGTATTAATCCCCCACATGTATTGTACATTAGATTTAGAGGATAATAAGAAGCCACATGATGTTCATGCTTAAATTTTGTATGTAGATTAATTAAAAGAAAATTAGTTAGTACATGAACTGAACAGCTAAGTTAACCGATAAATTATTAAGATTGAAAGCAACGTGCAAAGTGAACACTTGTCGTTTTGGCTTTTGGTCAATAAAAGACAAATGATGTTATACATAGGTCACATATATAATAATACATAACATTTCCAAATAGTCGCCAACACATCTATGTACCAATTTATTACATATATTGACGATGAACATCGATAGCTATTGCCTAGGACATCGTCTTCTCATGTTAAATGCTGTTTTGCAATTTCCTTTTCCCTGAAAATAGTCCATCTTTTGAATCTTCTCTTCTTTTATGTTCAATTAAAATTAATGTTGCTGTTTACATTTGCCTCGTTTCACAAGAAATGTATATACGTACACACAGAGCCGACCATACACATCAAATCATCCAGAAACATAATTAAAAATTTGGCTTACAATTTGTAATTGTTCCAAGTCCCATTTTATAATTGTCAATGTGTACACACACTTATACAAGGATCCAGTTTTCTTTCTTTTTTTTTTTAAATTTTGCAGGACCCAAGTTGTGCAAAGATAAGATATATTACTTGCGGATAGAGGGTGAGAAAACATAGCTTTGGACAACCTTTATCCTCAAACCAAACTACATAACTGATGCTATGATGATTTCTTCTTTGTCCAGAACAGCTTTGGAGGTCTGGTTCTAAATCAAAGTTTATACACATGAGTCGTAGCCTCATAGGCATGGGTTTTTTTCTTGCCATGCGTTGGAGCACTGAAACTATATAATTGGCAAATCATTTGGGAGCAATTGATGCAAGAACATTTGTATTTCCTGAGAAAAGGAAGAACATATTATGTGATATATCTGGATAAAGAAAGAGTAAATCATTACTTCTCGATGCTCGCTAACCAGTGTTGTGCACAAAATGAAGTAACACATCTGTTTGAAAATAAAATTGCTTTTAAATAAAAAGAAGAATAAAATTGCTTGGAAAGTTCCTCCCTACAAAGGCCGAGCAACGAGTCCCTTCTGAACCATCTTCTCCACCAACTCCTCATGCTTCTTCAACTGCCCAGCCCTCCTCAACTGAGCAAGAACCATCTCATACAAAGACAAGCTCGGCACCAAACACTTCTCCTCAACCATCTCCCTAAACAACTTATACGCATTATTCCAATGCCCCATCCCACAGAACATCGTAACCAAAACCCTATACGTATTCACATTCGGCTCAACCTCCCTCTCATCCATCTCCTTCTTCATCTTCAACACCATATCCGTCGACTTCGACCCAGCAAACATCCTCATCAGCACATTATACGTCACCGTATTCGGCTCGCACTTCGCCTCCACCATCTTCTGATACATCCTATGCGCTCCGTTCACGTCCCTCTTCTTCTCTATACACCTAAAAACCGTATTGAAAGTCGACGCATTCACCTCACACTTCCTCTTGATCATCGCGTTCAGAACCTTGACCGCGTTCTCAAGATTCTCGTCCCTACAATGCGTCTCAATCAAGAAATTATAAGTGATCGTATCAGGCTCGCACCCAAGCTTCTTCATCTGGTTATAAACCTGAAGAACCTTCTCCGTCCTCCCCGCTTTCACATGAACCCTCATCAAGTTATTAAAAGTAATCGCGTTCGGAGCGCAACCCGAGTCAAGCATATCAGCGAACACGTCGTGTGCACGGCTTATCTGCCCGCATCTACAAAGAGCGTCGATCACAATGCTGTAAGTGTACACATTAGGCTCGATCCCGGACCCTTTCATCTCCTTGAAGACTCTCTCCGCCTCCGAGATCTCTCCCGCGCGGCACCAGCCTCGGACGAGGTTCGTGTAGACGATGACGTCGGGGGCGAATCTGTGTTTCAAGGAGTCGAAAAAGGACTGGGCTTCGGTCGCTCTACGTTTCCTGGATAAGATGCTGATGACGATGGAGAAGGCGATCTTGTCGGGGGCGCAGCCGTAATCCTCCATGCGGTTGAAGCAGTGGACTGCCTCGGAGGCGAGCCCGGCTCTGACGTAGCGGCGGATCAGGACGGTGAATGTCTCCGTTGTGATTGAGACGTTTCGGGATTTCATGAGGTCGATTAGGTGCCAGGCGAGGTCGAAATGTCGGGTCTTTCCGGCGAGGTCGATCATCTCGTTGTAAGGAAGTGGGGATCGGTGGTGGTTGTTGTATTGGGGTTGTGAGGTGGCCCAGTTGAAGAAAGAGAGGGACTGGTGGAGAGGGATGCCGTGGCGGACGGAGGCGCATTTCTCGATGACGGATTGGATGACGGAGGGGGAGATTGAGGCGGAGGGATTTGGGAGAAGTCGAGGGAGAGGGAAGGGAGGGTGAAGTTAGGGTTTAGGGCGACGGCGTCGTTTTGGTTTGTTGGAGGGGGGTTTTTGCGGTAGTGGTCTTTGATGATTGAGTGGAGCTTTCTCTACGGTTTGTGTGTCTTCTGGAGTTAGTGGCGGTGAAACGGGGGAGATGACGGCGGCGGCGGCGGGGGATTCGTCGGTTTCGTGGTCGGGGTGGGGAGAAGATGTGGAGGTGGTGGTGGTGTAGGGTTTGGGTAGAAGAGGAGAGATCAAGGGAAGGGTTCGAGAAAGATGGAGTTTTGATCGGATTAACGCCATCGGTGGAGAGAGTTTGGTTGCTCTCTTACAAAGCTCTCAGAGGACGCAGAGTGGGGTTTGGTCCTGGAGAGACTATCAGAAAGGTCAGATTTGCTTTGCTTTTGCAAGTCCAAATGCTAGCTGAAGCGGCGTCGTTTTGATGCTTAAACCCTATTGTGTTTTTTTTAAATCACTGGTGCTTAAACCCATTGTTATTTTCAAGTGATAGTTTTGTAATTTTCTTTGCTTCCACCATAATACTTATTGTGTAATTTTTTTTTGGTGTAACTTATTGTTATGTAACTTATCATCGAATTATGATGTTTTCTCTTCTGCAAAGTCATAACTTATATTTTATGATTATTATTAGTTAAGTCATAATTTATATTTGATCTTGAAAATACGAGGTTATAACTTAGGCTCGGTGTTCGGGAACCATGTGGATTTCAATTCGGTTAATTTTGATTTTTGGAATTTTTGGTATTATCTTCATAAATTCCATTCAGGTTTTAATAATTATCAGATCATAGTACGGTTTGGTTTCTTCGGAGTTCGGTTCGGATCGGATTATTAATCAATATTTGAAATCGTCTAAAAATATATTTTAAGCCTTCAAAAATTGACATTTTTTCAAAATATATAAATTATTTACAAATCTAATTAAAAATTAATTAAACTAATCTAAATTAACTAAAAATATTCAAAATAACAAATAAAACAAACTACAAAAAATTATTTGAACACTCTAAAATGTCTAATTTTAAAAACATTAAACATATTTAACTAATTTCGCCTTAACATATATAAAAACATTAACATATTTAACTAATTTCAGATATCTTCGGATCATAATTCGGCTTTCGGTTCGGTTTCAGATTATAACCAAACTCCAAAATACTAAATTCTTAAGTCTCGTTTGAATATTTTTATATAACAGTTTGGATCCAATTTTAATTTTTTGGATTCAGATTTAGGTAAGTATTTCTGATTGGGATAAAACCATTCAGACCTAGTTATAACACACAATATGTAGGTTCATGAAATGATTACAAAAATCTAAAAATATAACTTTTGAAAAACTAATGATTGCATATATATGTGTATGCACTATATATTTGAAAACAAATAAAACTGAAAAATGAATTCAATGATGTTTTCTACTAACAAAGATGTAACTCCATTAGTTTTCTTCTCAAGATAAAATCAAATATATTTTAAGTTTTAGAATGAATCAAATATTTAACAGGAAATTTAACTGAAACCTTCAAGTTGAAACGTGTGGGTGTCATTTTAATGTTTTTTTTTAACGTCAGTGTCATTTTAATGGCTAGTCGTTGTAATAGCCAACAACTATAAACCGTACGGAACCATGCTTGGAGTATATTATAAGAGCCAGCTATTGACACTAATCTTTAGTAATGTCATTATCGTATTCGTGTCATTAATCTTTCATATTGTAACCATGTATTCTCGAATTAAACCCAACTAGTGATGTAATCTATTTGCTTAAATATAGTATGTTAAATCAGAATTCATGAGAAAGTAGCTAATTTTGTTTACACACAGCCGACTAAAGATATACATCAGTACATTGGAGGCTGGAGCTCATAGTCATTTACACGTGTTATTTGATACCTGGCCACGTTTTGAAGCTAAGATTATGTGAGTCACTTGGATTATGTGAGGTCAATAAGCAGCTTGACCATGAATCGGCATGCCGATTTCTGACTCCCTTTTGTAAGAAGAAATGTCTCTTGAATATAAAAATAAACGCACGATAGTTTCAAACCTAGCTTATTGGCAAACAAATATAATGTAAAAAAGAACAAAATATCAAAAGTCTTGAAATGGATCCTTATGCCAAACGGTTTGGGACTAATTAAAATAAAAAGAGAGTAAAGACTCTTTCTAAAGCTTAAATCTTCTTTAATCTTGGATATGATCATAATCCGATCTAAGCTTTGGAAATTTCACCTGACGTTCTCGAGGGATATCCTAACAACACACGTTTATACTCTCTTCTCCATCTAATTCCTAGCCGGACTAGTATTTAAGTTCTAATCCAGCATTCATTCCATAATTTCATCACCAAGTATTTCATAAACATATAACCCTTCTATGTTGTTTATTTTTAGTTATTACTCCAAAACCTCAGAAAAATTAAAACAATCACTGGGTTCTTGTCAAATATTGCCGTCGGCGTCGAGGCCGGCGAATGGGAGGGAAACGGAGGAGCTCGCGTCGTTAAAGGATCTGATTCCCATTTGTTATCCAGCAGGGACTCAAACGCCTTCGTTCGAGCATATGCCCTAAGTCGTTACGACGGCGTTACGTCAAGGTTAAAGAACCTCTCTTTGATCCAGAGACGTCCATGCGTATCTACTGGCAGGAAGTGCCTTTTGATAACAACAACGAAGTTCACGATCATGATCGTGGATGTTTCCTTTTCTTGAAGATAAGCATTCGCAGAATGATCGATAAGTGGTTTGGTCCTCTTTTTGGAGTAACCAAGTTTGATGAGTTTCATTATTGAAGTATTCTGTTTTAATTTGTTTGTTGGTGAGAAGATTTTTTTTTGTGCGTGTGTGTGCTGATTGAGAGGATTGAAACAAAAACATGAGTTTGTTTCTTGTTTGGTTTGACTTGAGTTAAGAGAGTACGATAGTGTGTTTTATAAGAGACGAGTCTTGCATTCTTGATTGTATTATCAGTAGGGATTATGTTGATCTGTTGTTACTTCGAAGTACGCACGTCCTACTTTTTATTGTATCATGATTTTCAGTTTTGTGTTCCAGGCTTAGAGAGGCCCGTATATTCATATAAGTATGCCCACTTGAATAAGCTCTAAAAGCCCAAATATTTCAGTCAGCTGATGTTTTTTTCGGTTTCTGAAATTTTAAATTTAGTTTTTACTAACTAAACCGAATTAATGACGTTACTTGTAACTTGTAAACGTTCCGTTCACGTTTGACTTTCTCGTTCTCCAACCCTCCCAATGTTTTTCTTTGGGGTTTTTTCTAACCATTTTAATTTACATATAAAAGTACGATTTAAGTTCAACAACTTTGTCATTTCATTACCAGATTTTGTAATGATCTCAATTTAGTTTTAGCTTAAAAAAGAGTCTGGATAGGTGTAAGACATAGCTAAGATTTAAGAAAATTAAAACAAGGAACTTCCCAATTTCATTCTCATCCAAAATCTATAAACGGAAGATAATCTATAACAGTCTGGAAATCTGTACTAATTAAAAATACATCATCTATTTTAAGGAAGTAGAAAAAACCATCTACTTTTATCCACTATGCATTGGTTGGTTTCATGTGTATAGAGAAAAAAAACATTGTGCTGAGGGAAAACCAGTTCTAGGTAAATTACGTAATCATCCGCATCTATCGACGACCGACCTAGGTTTAACAAAGGGTATAAATGTCATTTCTGTATTTGTAAAGACACGGCATTAGAACGGAGAGAGATAGAAATAAAGACACGAACAAACATTTATAAATTTTTGAGCTTTATATAACTTTTTTTTTTGTTTCTCTGCATCTCATTCTCAGGGGTTTTGTGATTCTCTTGTCCGAATCGATTCCCATCTCGTTGTACAAACCTTTTGTCTCTGTCTCTGTCTCTGTTGTTTCGGGTTGGATCTTTAGCGGTGGTGATGGCGAAGCTGAGACAGTCGCAGAGATTATTACAGGCGAGGAAATGGTCGACATTGATGCTGGTTCTGTTCATGCTTTTCATGTTAACGATTGTTCTCTTGATGCTTTTGGCTTTTGGTGTTTTCTCTCTTCCCATTAATAACTCCGACGAATCTTCTCCGATGGATCTCTCTTATTTCCGACGAGCTGCAACTGATAGGTGCTGTCCGAAGGATCTGTCTGAGATTATTTTGTTCGGTTGGAATGTTTTAGATTCAAATTGTTTTTCGAATTTTTCAGAAGTGAGGAGGGACTTGGGAAGAGAGGAGATCAGTGGACTGAAGTGCTCTCTTGGGAACCCAGAGCTTTCGTCTACCACAACTTCTTGGTTTGTCTTCTTATTTCAAACGAAACTCTTATTACAGAATTTATCAAAAAAAAAAACTCTTATTACAGTGAATGTTTTAGTGTCTGTTATGTCTGAATTGATGCATGTCTGAAATTTTCAAAAAAGTTCGAATCTTTGAGGGTAATTAATTAATTATTTGATGTGACCCAGTCGAAGGAAGAATGTGAGTATTTAATCAGTCTTGCCAAACCACATATGGTGAAGTCAACTGTTGTTGATAGCCAGACCGGCAAGAGCAAAGACAGCAGGTTCGTTTGCCTTTCCTCTCTCCATGGATGTTGAATTCATGAAAGTAAAAAGAAAAGATTTTTTTTTTTTTTTAATTCAGATAGCATTGTGGATTGTTCTGATGATTTGTGAATTTATATACACATTCAGGGTTCGTACAAGCTCAGGGACTTTCCTTAGGAGAGGAAGGGACAAAATCATTAAGACCATTGAGAAAAGAATTGCAGATTACACCTTTATTCCAGCAGGTATGGGGAAACTTTTCCAATAATCTATTGAAGTTCAACATGAGGACATTATATTTCATTTATTACTGTGATTAATATGAATATGGAAAGTGCAGATCATGGAGAAGGGCTTCAAGTTCTTCACTACGAAGAAGGGCAAAAGTATGAACCACATTATGATTACTTTGTTGACGAGTTCAACACTAAGAATGGAGGTCAACGGATGGCTACGATGCTCATGTATCTGTAAGATCTTCTAACTTGTATTCTTTCTTAAGGTTGCCAAATTCAAGTATTGTCCTTTTTTTTCTCTTGTACCAGAAGAAAACACTCTTATTTCTAAATACAGGTCGGATGTTGAAGAAGGCGGTGAAACGGTGTTTCCTGCTGCCAAAATGAATTATAGTTCTGTACCATGGTATAATGAACTCTCTGAATGTGGGAAAAAGGGACTTTCCGTAAAGCCTAGAATGGGCGATGCGTTGCTCTTCTGGAGCATGAGGCCCGATGCTACGCTAGACCCGTCAAGCTTGCATGGTATCATAATAACCCATCTAAAACACCCCTTGTAAACAACGATACTAATTTGAGTGTGGAGTTGATAACATATGTCCTTGTTGCTTCTAGGTGGATGTCCTGTGATTAGAGGGAACAAATGGTCATCTACCAAATGGATGCATGTCGGCGAGTACAAAATCTAGCGTCTTTGATTGCTGGTAACGTTCCATTCGCTCTTTTAACTATCAAACAAAATGTTAGTCCATTATGTTCATTCGCTCTTGGTTCTTATTTTATCTTTTTTTTTTTGGCAGAACAGTATACTGTTTCTTAGATGGTGTCGGAACCAAAATTTGGAGAAAAAGGAGAGTCGATGTTTGTTTGATTTTGTTTTCCCTGTGGCGTTGTTTTGATGGGATTCAGAGGTTCTATATATATACCAGTAGAGAATACCAAAAGAGAGAAAATTGTTAGATTACATTAGGATGGCAGAGAGAGAGAGACATTGTTGCTCACTCCTACCCTACACGAGCCATCAGCTTGCGTCAGTCATTGAGTAAACCTTGTGAATTTAGTTATAACATTATTCAAACTAAAAATGCCATCTTTATATACAAGTTGAGTTGCTTATATTCTAACCCCAAATTATCAATGAGCCTGGATCATCGTTGACTTGGATTTAGTCATCTACTCATTTTCAAAGGGCTTCATGAGCAGAGATAATCATGTCTCTATTGTATCCAGAGAATGGACCAAATATAAGAAAATATGTAAAAGATTGCACAAACTATGGCGGATATAGATATAATGAAAGTGCGAAGCAAATATATTATTACAAAACAACAAAAAAGACACGATTCCCGGTTTTATAAATAGCGTTTTCGTGCGTAGTTTCCCAACTACACAAACCTTTATTACACATAAAAAAAACAAACGAATAATCCAAATTCCACAATTCTCTGAGTTTTCACGCAATCTTGTTTTTTTTCTCTCAATAAGACGAGGATAGAGCAAATATAGAGGCTGTTTAAAAAGGTTTAGCTTGTGGCGTCGCGGCTGTAGAACTGATCAAGTGTTTTGGCAGGAATACGGTGAAGAAGCTCACGCGGGAAGATACGGAGCAGTGTCCATGCCAAATCAAGCGACTGGAAGATGTTTCTTGTATCGTATGCGCCTTGCATCACAAACTTCCTCTCAAATTTGTCCAGGAACTCTAGGTACAGCTGCAAAACCACAACACAAGAAGCTTTCGTCATGAGTAATTATTGTTGTGAGGTACTGATATCAACATGAATGTGACTGAGTAGAGATAGGTTACCAGATCCTCAGAAGAAAGAGCTTCTTCTCCAACGACAGCTTTCATGGCTTGAACATCCTTCCCGATTGCATAGTTTGCGTAGAGCTGAAATTTGATACAGGATATTGAGAATTAAGTTTGAATGATACTAAATAAACATGCGAGATACTTTAGAAGAGTAAGATCCTATAGATAGCGAACCTGGTTGGACACGTCAGAATGGTCACGGCGAGTCATTCCCTCACCAATAGCACTCTGCAGATTGAATGATTGTTAAGATAATAAGTTATAGTATGTTTCAATCCCTGTGAATCCTTAAGGGTATATAATCAAATGGCTTGGCTACCTTCATTAATCGAGAAAGTGATGGAAGCACGTTAATGGGTGGATAAATCTGTTTCAAAGAAGAAACAGAAAAAAAAACAGAGATTATTGTATGTGGATGAGAAACCTTTTCTATTTGTGTATTAGAAAAATAATAATGTGTAAAGCATAACGTACCTGTCTGTTGTGAAGTTGCCTGTCAATGTATATCTGACCCTCGGTAATGTAACCAGTAAGATCCGGAGTAGGGTGAGTGATGTCTGAGCATTACAACAGAGATATTATGAGCTCTGTTCCACCAAAAAGAAGAGAATCGAAGAATGATAAGGTTTTTTACCATCATTGGGCATAGTGAGGATAGGGATTTGGGTGATGGAACCCTTTCTTCCTTCAATACGCCCTGCACGCTCATAAATAGTTGCAAGATCTGTATACATATAACCGGGATATCCACGTCTTCCAGGTACTTCTTCTCGAGCAGCAGAGACCTATAGTTCATCAATTATGTCAAAAGTAGACTTCAGAAAGCACGATCGTGCTGTTGTATAAGAATAGAGATATAGCATAGTCATGCGGGTTGGGGTTTGTGAAAACATAAATCAAGTCATGGATCACGGGACAAAAAAGAGCAGACCCAAATGAAAAACATTTTACCTCACGAAGAGCATCTGCATAAGAACTCATGTCTGTCAATATAACAAGCACATGCTTCCCACATTCATAAGCTAGATACTCTGCGGTTGTCAGGGCAATTCGGGGAGTGATAATTCTCTCGATGGTCGGGTCATTTGCCTGTTGGAGTGGAATGCATAACAAAATGTCAATACATCATTGTTTATAATATTAGCACCATCGACTAAGTAAGATACAACAATAAGCATAGAAAGAAGTAAGTTACCAGGTTCAGGAAAAGGGTAACCCTTTCCATTGATCCATTTTCTTCAAAATCACGCTTGAAGAACTGAGCTGTCTCCATGTTCACACCCATAGCTGCGAAGACAATTGCAAAATTGTCCTCTCCATGATCCTGGAAAAACACAAGGGAAGAGATTGAAGGGTTTCACAATTCAAACCAAACAATCAGAGACTGAAATTACAAACTAGGACACTCAATTGTCCCAGCAGTACACTTAAAAAGTTCTGCAAATATATTTACATGTCACACGGATATAAAGAGATGCTCAAATCCTTATACATTAGTTAGAAACTGAATGTGTGCACAGACACACTTGCACTTCAGCATGATCCTTAGAACATAAAAGTACTTTAGTGGTAGTAAATGATTACCTCAATTAGGTTCTCAGTCTTTTCCAACCGCTTAACAAGACCAGCCTGACGACAAATCTGAGCAGCGATTTCGTTATGAGGTAGACCAGCAGCAGAGAAAAGAGGAATTTTCTGTCCACGAGCGATGGAGTTCATGACATCAATGGTAGAAATCCCAGTTTGAATCATCTCTTCAGGGTAGGTTCTTTCACTGGGGTTGATTGAACTTCCTATAAATATTATTCACCGACGTAATCAAAACAACGACAAAACTTTTGTCTTCAGAGATCACACAATGAGGCAATAAATAAACACACTCACCAGAGATGTCAAGGTATGCCTCTGGCAAAATAGGAGGGCCATTATCAATTGGCTTTCCCGAGCCGTTAAAAATGCGGCCAAGCATGTCTTGTGACACAGGGGTCTTCAAAACCTGAAACACATACCATAAGCAGAAACGTTAAACCAAAAAATTATAGCATTTCTCAGTTTTTCGAAAGCTGGCAACCATTTAACAAATCAACTTAGATTTAAGTGAAGAAGGCTTATGATAATAGTTAAATACCTCTCCAGTAAATTGCACGGTGGTAAATTTGTTGTCAATTCCAGATGTTCCTTCAAAAACCTGAAACCAGGAGATGAATATGTTACTGAGGACAAGCAAACCTCTACATCATGTGTCTAGTGTATTTGCACAAATCAAGTTAAAGAGTAACAGAGAAGAATGATGAACCTGGACAACAGCTTTCTCGCCATCAACCTCCAAGACCTGACCACGTCTCATAGATCCATCTCCTAAGCGAATGTTAACAATCTCCTGGTACTTTGGACCCTGCAGGTATTTTATTCAACAGTTCAATAGAATCTTTAGAGTCAGTAACTATTCCACAAAAAAAAAGAACGATCGCAAAATCTTTATCTTTATGAATGTGTATTACCTTCACTTTTTCAAGGATGACCAAGGGTCCCGCAACACCTGAGACAGTTCTGTACTCTACACATTTCAAAAATAAGATTCTCAAATCAGTCTCTCACGAAGATAATACGTAACATCAGCCATCTACATCATCCGTTAGTCAACCAACGTTTTAGAGAATATAATGTCATCCAAAGATCGGGAATCTACAGATCACGATCAAAAATCAACATACCCATTCCGATCTCGAGAGCTCCTTCATCCATGTCGATCCCAGCGGCCACCATTGTCACAGATCGCATATCAAATCAAACCGCTCCACAATCCCTGTGAACAAAAAAACGTGAGGCGGGAACAGATCGATATATCAAAAATGAAACTAAATCGATTTTGAAACTTCGATCCGATCATAACATTCGAGACCGTGATAGTGAGGAAGAGGACGTAATCGAAGAGTGATGGAAGAGATCTGATGAAGAAAATCACGTACCTGGAACGAATCGATTCAAAGCAGAGAGGGAGAGAGATAGATTGAGAGAGAGAAAACCGGGATGTCTGTGTTCAACTGTGATGCTCTGTGGCTCTCTTTGAATAAAACGTGGTTGGATGATATCTGACAATATTATTATTTTAATTTTTTATTTCCTCAAAATAAAAAGACAATTATTGTTTTTCGATCGAAAAGTTTTTGTCCTTTTTTGGGGGAGATATTTCTTTAAAATTTGAAAAATAAAATATCAAAGCGCCCACCGTGGGGCTCGAACCCACGACCACAAGGTTAAGAGCCTTGCGCTCTACCAACTGAGCTAGACGGGCTTTTTGATAGGACATTCATAAAATCGGTATTATGAGTTTTCATAAAACTTATGATGAGTTATCAACAAGAGCCAAGCTCCCTTCTGATTTATGAACCAAAGTTTTGAAAGTATCATGGACTATATCTTCTGTAGTTTTACCATTCATAAGCTTTTCCAATCAACTTGTATAGCAGAAACATGATGATCCAAAATCTTTTTAGAGAGTAAAACAAAAACCCTTCAAAATGTCACCAGAAATCTCCACAAGAACAGACACCATCTTTAAAGTGATGAAACCTATTCGTATCTCTAACGAAAATCTCTCTACCTGCGTAACCCGATATAAATTTAATGACTGAGTGGCAGTCTCCGCATATCCTAAGGTTCTTTATGACCTGGAGAGGTGTACCCTCTGGTGTGTTCAGAAGACCAAAAACTACTGCTAGTTTCTCGCTGTGTCCCCATAACATCTGCTCTTGCTCTTGCTCCTCCACATCATGTAGAGCGAAATCCAAATTCGGGAGATGACCAGCTTTCCTCATCTCTTTGCTTATCTCATCCATCTTCTCTGTTATCCGATCTATCTGCGGATGCGACTTGTCACCAGCAAGAAGCGTGTACACTTTGTTCTTCACTTGAATCCAGCTGCATCCCGGGTTCTTCTTCATCCCCAGACTCTCCATCCTGTTTCTAATACTGTCTACTTCTGCCCACATGCCTTCAGCGGCGTATATATTGGACAAGAGAACGTAACTCCCTGGGTTTTCCGGTTCTAGATCAAAAAGTTTTTCCGCTGCGATCTCAGCTAAGTCTACATTGTTTTGAAGTCTGCAAGAGTTTAGCAAAGCTCCCCAGACGCAGGAGTCTGGCTCCAAAGGCATCTCCTTTACCAAATCATATGCTTCTTGCAACTTCCCTGCGCGTCCAAGGAGGCTTACCATGCAAGAATAGTGTTCCAACCTCGGTTTAATCCCATATTCCTCAGTCATCATGCCGAAATATTTCCATCCTTCATCTGTTAAACCTACTTGGCTACATGCTGACAATAAGCTTGTAAAGCTGATGAAATCAGGTTTCAACCTGGTTCTCACGAGAGATTCAAATATGCTCATGACTTCCTTGGCCTTCCCGTGCATCGAGTATCCACTCATTAGAGAATTCCAGCAGACCAAGTTTTTCGTGGGCATCATATCAAAGACAACCTGAGACATGTTGATTCTTCCACATTTGGCATACATGTCAATCAGTGCGCTCCCTACGTGAACATCATCCAAGAGGTGGACCCGTGTAGCAAATGCATGAGCCGATCTTCCATGAACCAACGCTGCTATATTTCCGCAGGCAGGAAGCATTGAAGGGATTGTTACACGGTTTGGCTTCACTCCAGCAACCTGCATCTCTCTGAACAGTTCCAAGGCTTCGATATCTTTCCCATTCTGTGCACATCCAGCTATGATTGACGTCCACGACACTACATTTAGCTCCATCTTTTGCTCCTTGAACAGCTCAAACATCTCAAGCGCCTTGTCAACAAGACCATTCCGCGACAGCCCTGTAATACATGCATTGCAAACCCCGGTCTCCATCAGCTCAAACTGTTCGAAAAGTTGTATAATCTCATAGACATGACCAGACTTCCCGTACATATCGATCATCGCACTAATCACACATTTATCCTTCAGCAAACCCTCCTTAATCACATACCCATGAATCTGCCTCCCTACATCCACTCTCTCCGAGTCTCCAACAGAAGGAAGAACACTCGAAACAGCAATCTCATCAGGTAGAAACCCCAGACGATGCATCTTCTGGAACATCACCACCGCTTCCTTATGATACCCGCTACGATTAAACCCACTAAGAATCCCATTCCAAGACACGACATTCGGCTCAATACCAAAACTTTCCATCTCAGACAAAACACGAACCACCTCCTCTAAACAACCCTTCCTCGCGTACCCACAAAGCAAAGCACTGCAAGTCACAACATCTCTCTCACGCATTCCATCGAACACCTTGCGCGCATCGCCCATCTTACCACACCTCATGTACATATGAAACAAAGAGCCCTGAACGAACCTATCCCCATCCAACCCCAACGCACACGCCACGCAATGAATCTGTTTGCCAGCTCTAAAGGCCGATAACTCAGCACAGACTTTGAACAGATTGGGAAGAACGTGGGTATCTGGAACCAACCCACGAGAGAGCATCCGAGAGAACACGCCGAGCGATTGAGAGTAGAGCTTGGCCTTGGTCAACGCGTAGATGAGAGACGAGAAAGTGTAGACATTTGGATCCGGGATCGATTGCAAGATGAGATTCGCGTCGTCGAAGCAGCTATAGTTCGAGTAGGAAGCGATGAGTTTAGCGGAGATGTAGCCGTCGTTCTGGGCTCCGGATTTGAGTATACGCGCATGAGCTTGGGTCGTCTTCGATAGAGAAGAAGACCAATGAGATGGAGAAGATTCTAAGAATCCAAGGATCGTTTGAGGGATCTTCTCTATCAGTGGAAGAACTTGTTTTGTCATTGCTTTGACAAAAAAGAAAAAAAAAACTTTCCCGCTTCACTAATCACTTTATAGTTATAAACCGTCCACGCCACCATATTCCGCCACGTCAATATAATAAAAACAATCAACGGGTGAAAATAAAAGACTGGGCTCCCACTTAGCTTGAGGAATCCCAGCCGTTGATTCTAAAGTATACTACGTCACCCACAGTTGGGAATCCACGGCTAAAAATGAAAGACTGGGTCTCACTCAGCCTCCGAGTAATCTTGGCCGTTGAATTTATTTTCTCCGTGACACCACCGTGTGTTTTTAATCTCTCCTTGTAAGAGAAATCGATCCATCCAGAGAGAGAGAGAGAGAGAGGGAGCGAAAATGATTCGAACGGCTTTATTGGTCGTTGCTTTACTCGTCGGAACAAGCGTACATGCGCAGCTAGTGCCCCCGCCGAGACGCGATGGATTCGTGTATCCACCGGGTAGGAAAATCGAACCGGATACGATACTTATCGAAGCGTATTTTGACCCGGTTTGCCCCGATTGCGGAGACGCTTGGGAACCGCTAAAGCTAGCGGTTGATCACTACGGATCTCGCGTTGCTCTTGTTCTTCACCTCATCCCTTTGCCGTCAGTGTTTTGAATTCTCTCTTATGCAAAATGTTTTCGTATGGACCTTTTTTTATGTTTCGTGTGTGTTTTTTGGAACACGCAGGTTCCATGACAATGCGTTTGTAGTGTCTAGGGCCTTGCACATTGTGAATGCGTTAGATTCCAATGCCACGTTCGGGTTGCTCGAAGGGATATTCAAGCACCAGGTTCGGTTATTGATATTTAAAAATCCAAATTTCTGTTTCTTTGTTCTGTTTCGCTGTGGTGTAATGAAGACCTTGTCTATGATGATTACTTATGGTTTTGGTTGTTATTTGATTTAACAGGCATTGTTCTACAACTCACAAACACAATTCATGCCAAGACCTGCGGTTGTGGACAAATTAGTCAAACTTGGGACAGTTACATTAGGTAGCTCATTTCATTATCCTCTTAAATCTGGCTTCCGCAACTCACAGTCTGATCTTGCTACTAGGGTTTCCTTCAAGGTAATCCCTTCTGCTTTTCCTTCAAGGTTCACATCTTTCACTAGTCAAGAAAAATAACCAAATGGCTTGTTCTGTTCCGTCCTCTGTATTATTGCCTAGATAACCAAATGGAGTGATATTGATCCTTCGCTGCATAGTCACATAGTTACTAGTCATTATTTTAGTTTGCTGGAAGCTTGAGTTCTAGTTGCTTGCGTTACTTTCTGTTATTACTTAGTTTTCATAATAAGTTTTGTCACTCCCTCCGCGTAGATTAATTTGCCTCTGTTCTGTTTTGCAGTATAGCGTTTCAAGAGGAGTTTCCGCAACACCAACCTTCTATGTGAACGGGTTCGAGCTGCCCGATGCTGGTTCTCCCATTGATTTCGAAGGATGGAAAAACACCATTGATCCCCTGGTTAACCCACGAGAAGCAAAGATAAAGGACACCTTCCTTTCATTCCTCACCCAACCATCTTATTAGTTTTGCTTTTTATGCTGCCTCAAACTCACACCTAATGTACTAGACAAATTTAATTCTCCAAAATCTCTGTAGAGAACTAATCATCATTAATAACCCAGAAGCATAAAAAACATGCATGCTCATAATTTTCAGATACATGCTTAATTTTCTAGCATTTTAACATTTGATCAAAACTTGAAAATATGGAGATTGGTGGTAAGTTGTTTTCAGTTTTTTTAAAAAATATATAAAATGCTTAGTAAAATAGAGTTAATCAGTTGTTTTAAAGTAAGGGGGATTATTGGTTTAAGAATTCCAAAGGAGTTTCAAAATTTTGAGAATCCACTGTTATTGGTTTATAGATTTTAAAAGTCTTACCAAAATCCATTGTTATTGGTTCAATGACTTCTAAATTCCACTCAAATCCTTTGTTATTCATAAAGTTTAGTTATTATGGATTATTTATTCCATTAAATTCTATTGTTATTGGAAGGTGGATTCCTTATAATTTTATTCATGAGACTAGACTTTGAAAATATCACCTATACTCATAAGATTTCTGAAATATGTGAAGTAAGAAAAACATACACATATTGAATATTTATCTACGTAAACACACTAAACCAAACTCAATAATGGTGAAGCAACCAAACTCATGTTATCTGTAATTCATTCTATTTTTTATAGTTTCATATTTGACAAAACAACTTTTTGATTTAATGGTGAAGAAATATAACTTATACGATAACTAGAATAGTGTTTTGAGAAAATCACAAAAGTCAAAGAAAAGAGTGAATTTGCTCAAAATCCTAAAAGAAGTTGGATATTAGGGATTTGCCATAGGAGAAGGGGGAAATGGTAGTGATATGGGGAAGAAAATTGGGGGGATTTAGTGTGTGGAATGCAAATAAGATGAGTTTGGTGGTTAGGGAGTGCAATTATTCAAGAAAATAAGACTGATTATTATCACAAGAAAAACCAATAAAAAAAGGAACTCACCAAACATAAAGAAAATGAGAAATGTGTATCATTGTATCAATTGATGTTTATATATATATGGTTTTTTTGAGATTTTATTTTTGGAAAAGTTCTAGAGAAATTGTATACATTGCCTTATAACGAGAAATATTTTGAAAACATATATTATGCAAATCCATGATAGTTAATAAAATCTGTTGAAATCAATACAAAGTATTTGATAAAAATTTGTTAATTCTACTTAACTTCTAAAAATCTATCAACTTTTATAATCATTAAATTCCTTTCAAATTCTGATTTCAATAACCAGTGACGGACCTAGGTAGCAATTGGGTGGGGCAAGTGCCACATACACAATTTTTTTTTTCATTAGTTTTGTTAAAGAAACATTGAAATCCAGATGGTTAATCTTCATTGCCCCATGCACTTCTGGTTGAAAATCAACTCTAACTACTGTGATTTTGCTATATAATATATTGTGCCCCATATTACCATAGATGCTAGATCCGCCCCTGCCAATAACCCCCTATAAATTTCATGTGACTAGGCTTGAATGCAATGGTTGGTAGATTTATCTTTGTTTTCTTTTTTTTTTTTTTGTAAAAAAATTATCTTTGTTTTCTTACCAGCCTCTATTTTGTATAATCAAAGTCACCTATACAGTACATAGAGATGATTGACATGTTGATTACGTGATGGAGAATAGATATATTTTCTTCTTTTTTGCCATTAAAAGTAAGATGTGGGGTTTCTCAAACACTTTATTTATTTCTTGTGTGAAAAAGTCCAAAAGTCCATTTATAGACCAAACAGACAACCACCATTTCTTGCTCCTTTTTGTCTAGTTGGATAATCTTCCAGGAAAAACATACACTTCACCACGAATATTGAGCTTGACCATTCTATCAAACTGGCCGACCGGTACAGAAACAGGTGCAAGTAAACCGAAAAAATTGTAGGAATACAATTTGGGATGTTCGTTTGTTTGGTTTATTATTTTATATAGCTTAAAGAGAATGCTTTTGAGTTTGATGAATAGAAGAACATTAAATAAACAAGTAGCCATTAATTTTTGAAATTTAAGCAAATTAAAAGTTCATTATATATCGTGTTTCAAAGCCAATTCCAATAAAACAACAAAACACCAAATTTAATGTAATTTCATTTCCAAAAAACACTAAAATGATACAATTTCACCAAATTTGGTGTAAAATGAATAGTGATACATCAAACTTGGTATAACACTATTTATCGTACCAAATATTTATAAATAATATAATTCAGTTATTATTATTAATCAGTTCAAATTCGTAACTAAACATAAATATAATGTTTATTTGTATTTTTAATTATTTTACATAATTAAAAATATATTTATTCTTAATTAAAGAATCACTAAGTGATTATTATCATTTTCTTTATGTTACAAAAAAATAAAATTTCGTAGTACTTTTATATATATATATATATATATATATATATATATATATATATTTTTTTTTTAAATCACTAAATGATTGTTATCATTTACTTTATCTTGTAATGTATTTTTATTTTAAAATATTGATTATTATCTTTTTATTTAAGTTATATTTAATCAGTAATTAACACTTAATAATATTACATTATAGTAAAGTTAGATTTTGTAGTAAATAATTAAAACCTTATGTAATACTATTAAATTCACTAAAACATTAAAATAATTTTTTATAGTATAGTTAAAATTGTATTACTAACTAATACAAATTTTATTAAAATAATATTTATTATTTTATGTGCTTTTCATAATTAATAGTTTGTAAATTTTAATATAATATATTATATAAAATAGATACATGTATAATATTGTTAAACTAAAAAGTTTAAATATAAATAAATTTTATAAACATATAATTAAGAAATTTATTAAGCATAATATCTAAGTGTGATAAAAAAATATTTATAAATTTTAAATAATAAATTAAAAATTATTAAAACTAAAGAACATTAAATAATATTATATATTATATTTAGTGTAATATTTGGTGTCATGGTTGAAAATGACAAAAAAATTGACACAAAAATACTAAATTTGATGTAATTTCAACACTAAATTTGATGTTATGGTTGGAGATCCCTAATACTACCATCCTGCAGTTTTGGTTTGCAACAAGATTGTAAATAAATTTTTGGCAGCAGTTTTAGGTGTTTTGAAGGAGATAAGATTTCAAATGTAAAGCTTTAGGATCTTATTTTCTTTTACAAATGACCCACTGGATATAAATAGGTTTTTTGAAGAATAAATTTAGTATTCATTCAAAAAAAAAAAGAATTTCACAAAGAGATAAATCAAAACTGAGGAAATATGATGTCTTATCCGCGGTTCGGTTTGAACCGGTTTAAAGTGAAAATTTGCAAACCGGAAATCAATTAGGGCAGTTCACTGGTGCCGGCTGTTATATATGAGAGAGCGCCTTGTACAAAACCGCTCTAATTCCTTGCTTATCCGAATCTTCTAGGGTTTCCAAGGATCTAACCCCAACAGTCACACAAGGTAAAAGCATTCATTCAATCGATTCGTGAGGATTTTAAGAACAACAACCTGATTCGAATAAGTATCATCTGTGGTTCAAACCTTCGTAAACGAATTTGTTTTTTTTTTGGAGAAGAACTCTTCTGATTTTTTTGTGTTCAGATGGACATGTACGAGCGTGTTGCGAAGCCGAAGGATGAGACTCCGATTGCTGAGAACGAGATTCGTATCACCAGTACCGGTAGGGCGCGAAACTGCATCACCTATGCGATGGCTCTTCTTCAGGTATTGTGTTTTCTTCGTTGAATCTGTGAGATACGTTTTTGTGTTTGGTTCTGTTTCTTCTATGGGTTTATGATTTGTTCAGAGAATCTAGTAGCATTTATTTTATTATATTCTCGTGTCTGATTCAGTAAAAAAAATCGAAACATGAATTTATGTTTTTTTTTTTTTTTTTTTTTTTTGATATCTCTGGTGTCTGGGCAGCCACTTTCCCAAATATCCCCCGAAGGGGTCCAGCGCCCCAGCAGTAAGGATGTTAAATCGCTGTGGCCGGGTTTCGAAGCTGGGTGGCGGGCACCTCAGCCGAGGTTCCATTACCACCAGGCTACGAAGCCCGGTTAACATGAATTTATGTTTGAACGAGAAAATCGTTGGTTAAATTGTGTCTTAAATTCGTGCCTGTTTTAATATTCATATCTTTTTTAGTATATTTAGTTATGTTATCTGTGGTTAGGTTGGGTTATTACAACATATCATTGTGTAGTCTTGTCTTTGATTTCGATTTTTATTACAAAAACATGTCCTGCTTGCGTCTGAACGGATTTGTTTTTTTTTTGTAATATAGGAGAAAGGATCGGATGAAGTTATTTTCAAGGCAATGGGAAGAGCTATCAACAAGACTGTGAACATTGTTGAGTTGATTAAGGTATGCTTTTTGTGGTTTATCTTGGTCATGATAACAAATGTGGGCTTTATTTGTATCTGAACAACATTTTCTTCTAAATCTTTGTTGCAGAGAAGGGTTGCTGGTCTTCACCAGCACACGTCTATTGGATCCACGGACATAACCGATACCTGGGAACCTAAAGAGGAAGGCCTTCTTCCGTAAGTTGGTTGACATTTTTTATTTGTGCTACTACTTGTATTACAGTGATTTTTGTTAATTTTCTCTATTTATATATTATCCTGAAGAATTGAGACGACAAGGCATGTGTCGTTGATCACTATAACACTTTCGAAGAAGGAGCTGAATACATCCTCAGTTGGGTGAGTTTTTTTCAGTGTTTTTCTTTATATATTTTTGTTTTGTGATCACAAAGGTTTTGTGTCTCAAGCAGTATTCTTTCTAGAGAGGTACAATGTCTCTAATGCTAATGATTACTTACTAAATGATATTGCAGGTACCAGCCTCCGATTCCTATTGAGATGGTGAAGCCATTGGCTGAGATTGATTACGAAGGCAGAGGTATTTACACCTTCTCTTTAAACGAACCTTTCTAAGCTCAGTGCTTCTTTTCTTTTTTCTTTTTTATAACTTGATCATCTGTATCTATCTGTTTTAGATGGATCACCAAGAGGCAGAGCAAGAAGAGGCCGAGGAGGGGGTAGGGGAAGAGGTGGCAGAGGTAGGATCAATTTTTTCTTTCCAAAATCTTAGTTTCATCTGAATTGTGGACAAGGGTTCCAATTTTGTGGATTGGGCTGTGTTTAATTTGTCAGGGGATGGATATGTGAACGTTGAGTATGATGATGGGGGTATGGAACCTGAGCGGCCATCTGGTAGAGGAAGAGGAGGGCGCGGGAGAGGTGGGGGACGTGGCGGTCGTGGAAGAGGAGGTTACAATGGTCCTCCTCAGCCTTACTATGAAGCTCAACAAGATGGAGGAAGCTATGAAAACAATGCTCCTCCTCCACAGTATCATGAGTATGATGATGGAGGTATGGAGCCTGAGCGGTCATCTGGTAGAGGAAGAGGAGGCCGCGGGAGAGGAGGAGGACGACGTGGTGGTGGTGGTCGTGGAAGAGGAGGTTTCAATGCTCCTCCACCTTACTATGAAGCTCAACAACATGGAGGAGACTATGGATATAACAATGCTCCTCATCCTCAACAGGACTATGGACATGATGCTCCTCCTCAGGGCCGTGGTACGATAGATGTTTAAAACACCATTGTTATCTCAATTTTTGTAAACCAATATTGTCTCGAGTTTTTAATGTGAGAATGTTGTTGGAACAGGAGGTGGCCGTGGTGGAAGGGGAGGTCGTGGAAGAGGAGGAGGCCGTGGTGGGTTTAACAGATCAAATGGACCACCTATTCAGGCAGCTGCTTAAGTGACCGTGGTCGTTTGAATGAACTTTGTTATTTTCCTTCATTCTGTCTTTTGTCTTTCCATCAAAAAGACAAGATGTTACCGTAGCATAATTTCTCTCTTTCATTTTGCCTTTAGGTTATATAATATGTTCATTTGTTTTTATGGATGTTTGCCTTTGAAATTTCTCTAGTTATCCAGACAGTTTTCCAGATTTTGTCTCTGTTTTTTGAGTTATTGGAAATTTGGTACCATGGCATCTATTTGACTTGGTCGAATCAAACATGATGAGTCTTCAATTTACAAGCCTCTTCAACGCTCATCACTATCATACTTCTCATTCTCAGTAGCAGAGAAAGTGATAGAACTAAAAATCTCTTGAACGGTTGAGACATAATGATTGGGTTTTGTACTACGGGAGAAAAGCCCATAAATTTAACAAAACTAAGATCTCCGTACGTGTGTACAAGTCATGTTAAAAAGTTTAACGCCGTTGCCGGGGATCGAACCCGGGTCACCCGCGTGACAGGCGGGAATACTTACCACTATACTACAACGACTTCGATGCTAAAATATGTTTTATATAACATCTATCTTAATCAAAAGTATAAATACTTGGGAACGACTATTAGCGGACAGCATCAGTTCATCTTCAAATATGATCCATTGTTGCCAGTTTCTCAAAAAAAAACAGGGGACATCTACTCTACAAATGAGCCACAGACAGCGTTTAATTAACTCAATAATCTCATTCTGCCTCAACATGCATAACTAGGCGGTCAGACTCAGAGGAAGAGTTGGCGAAGCATATGGCTAAGGAAGATAATCTTCTACAATTCAATAATCTCAGCTCTGATTCTGTTTCTTGTTTCTGCTCACAACTTTACTCTGCCCTTTGTCCAATTGTTTCTTATTCCGGATGATTACTGTTCCTTTTAATTACTTTGGTTTCAACTCTAGGAAATATTCTTGGTTTCAAAAGATTGGAATCTTTTCAATTGGTTTAATTGTGTTGGGGAGATTTTTGCATCGTCAGGATTGAATACCTTTACCAGGTTTTGAAACCGGATCGGAGCATAACTAAACTATAATACCACAAAATGTTACAAAAAAAACGATTAGAACAATAGCACGTAAAAATGTTATTATAATAAGGCTATGCAAAACTATAATGTAAATGATGTGTCGTAATCCATTTAGCTTTCTCTACTAAGGTGCTGTTTGTTTGCTCATCTAGGTGATCCATCTGGGTGAAGATGGAAGTTGATGTTTGTTTTGTACATTAAAATGCTACATCCAGATGGATCACCCAACTGCATTTATGAAAACTCATCTCAAATTCTCATCCAAATGAAGGTGAGTCTTCACGGAGCATCTGGGTGAAGGTGAGTCTTCACCAAAAATTTGATAAATTTTTCGTTAAAACAAAATAAATTCTTGCCAAAACCGAAAAATGCAATTTTCCGTCAAAATTGGAAAACACAATTTCTCGTCAAAATTGGAAAAACATAATTTCGCCAAAACCAGAAAACGTAATTTCCCGTCAAAATCGAAAAAATGCAATATCCCGCCAAAATCGGAAAAAGGCAATTTCCCGCCAAAAATCGGAAAACCCAATTTCTCGCCAAGACCAAAAAACACACTTTCACGCCAAAACCGAGAAAACGCAATTTTCCGCCAAAACCGAAAAACACAATTTCCCACCAAAACCGAAAAACATAATTTCCCACCAAAATCGAAAAACGCAATTTCCCGTCCAAACCGGAAAAACACAATTTCTCGTCAAAACCGGAAAACGTAATTTTCCCGCCAAAACCGGAAAAACGTAATTTTCCGCCAAAACCGGAAAAACGTAATTTCTCGTGAAAACCGGAAAACGCATTTTCCCGCCAAAACCGGAAAAACGTAATTTCTCGTGAAAACCGGAAAACGCATTTTCCCGCCAAAACCGGAAAAACGTAATTTCTCGTCAAAACCGGAAAACGCATTTTTCCGCCAAAACAGGAAAAACGTAATTTTCCGCCAAAACCGGAAAAACGTAATTTCTCGTGAAAACCGGAAAACATAATTTTTCCGCCAAAACCGGAAAAACGTAATTTTCCGCCAAAACCGGAAAAACGTAATTTCTCGTGAAAACCGGAAAACGCATTTTCAGACCAAAACCAGGAAAACGCAACATCCTGTCAAAACCGGTAAAACGCAATTTCTCGCCAAAACCGGAAAACACAATTTCTCGTCAAAACTGGAAAACACAATTTCCCACCAAAACCGAGAAAACGCAATTTCCCGCCAAAACTGAGAAGACACAATTTCTCGTGAAAACCGGAAAAATGCAATTTCTGGCCAAAACTGGGAAAACGCAATGTCCCGCCAAAACCGGGAAATGTAATTTCTCGCCAAAACCGGAAAAACACACTTTCCCACCAAAACCGAGAAAACGCAATTTCTCGCCAAAAACGAAAATTTCCGACAAAACCGAAAATGTAATTTCCCGTCAAAATTGGAAAAACACAATTTTTCGTCAAAACCGAAAAATACAATATCCCGCCAAAAATTTAAAAACAAATCTATTTTAATTATTTTAGTAACAAGTTCATCTCGATGTAGATGCAAGTTGAAAAAAACAAACAAACATAGTTGCATTTAGATGATTCATCTGGATGGATAAACGAAATACAGAGACGAACAACATCCAGATGAAGCATATGGATAAGGCATCCAGATGGACCATCTGGATGCATCTTTGAGATGTACAAACGAACAGGGCCTAAATAATAAAGAACACTCTAATTATCAGAAGAAAGAAGACAAGAGATGTGTATGACCTTAAACAATGGGTTACATTATTGATACATACATTAGTCTGTCCTGCCAAACTTGGTTTTGTTTGCTTAGTATAATAAATCAATCTCATGTTCTGTTTTAAATTTACAGGTATTTGTTGTGTGATTCAATAGTTTCAATAATGCCAAAAATCAATAAGGACAACTACATACTAGTTAAGCGACATCATCAATGTCATTGGCTTAAGGTTTCTTACACTCTAATTAAATCTTAAACAAGGTCCTCTGTCTTTAACCTTGTTGGATCCCATATACTTTTTAATCAATGCATAGTTCGTATAGTTAGTGTAGTTAGATTTTGGATCGAAGTTTCCGATATGATATTGTTATTTTTGTAGGAAGTGGCAGGTAGGTTGTGTAAGGCGACAAACCACGCCGTGACGGTGATCTTCGTCAACTGCGATTTGGCATGTTGCTAACAATGCAGGACAAGCGAGCATGTGATTACGATGAACCTGCACATGATTGTAGTGCACATCACAAACAAAAGAACATTATCCTTTTGTCTTTCTTTCTACTTCTTTTATTCACTTGTTTACGCAAAATAAATTAATATTCACCGCATTGCACAGTAAATAATAAGATAGAAAAACAAACCATCCATGCATGATTTATATTCTTAATTTTGATGAGAAATTAAATATTTGATTAGGATGCTTGCCCAAAAAAAGATTAGGATGTATTTAGGTTCCAATAGTTTACCATAGTTAGACTTAAATATCATGGGAAAATTTGTCTGGATCTTGTGATCAATTGGTAAGGAGAAAGATTTGGGACGCTAACACATGCTATGCTATGCGAAATTAAGTTATATTATTTATGGATACCAACACGGATGCACATGCTATGGAAAATTAAGTCATATTATTTATGTACACCAATACAGATGTTCAGAGTCTATTTGCATTTTTGGATAGGGGGTTTATCAGTAGACTATACTTCTTTTTAGAGATTAATGTAGACTTTTCCATAGATTATTAATATATAAAAAATCATGGGAAAATTTGATAACCATAGCATATATATAAAGTTCAGACCAATATACCTAAAACTTATATTTAGATTTTGTAATGACTTCTTGGGGAATATAAACCCAACTGCATATTACAAAGTATGCAGATATATCTACTGTATTTTGGACTTGCATTGTTACTTACAAGTATAAATTAGACCACATGTAAGGTTTTATTTAAACAACACTCTCTCTTTCACTCCATCATCACCACAATCATAATCTCTTCCTTTCTCCCACGAATTATATAACCATGGCAAAGTTTCTAGCTGGATTGGCAGTTCTGGTCGCTCTTTTTATGGCGGTTGATGCGTTTAGGCCTTCTGGTTTAATCAATGGTCACGCCACGTTCTATGGAGGGAGTGACGCTTCTGGAACAATGGGTAACATCAACGGCATAGAAATATATTTCCATATGATTTGTCAGTTTCTTGATGAAAACTGATGATTTTTGTTTATTCAGGCGGAGCTTGTGGGTACGGAGATCTCTACTCGGCGGGGTACGGGACAATGACCGCGGCATTAAGCACGGCTCTGTTCAACAACGGAGCTTCTTGCGGAGAATGCTATAGAATAACGTGTGATTACGCTGCGGACTCAAGGTGGTGCAGGAAAGGAGCTTCGGTTGTTATTACAGCAACTAACTTCTGCCCGCCAAACTTCGCTCTACCGAGCAACAACGGTGGTTGGTGCAACCCGCCGCTAAAGCATTTTGACATGGCACAACCCGCTTGGGAAAAGATAGGAATTTACAGAGGTGGAATTGTTCCCGTCGTTTTCCAAAGGTTAGATTTTTCAAGAACCCATTAAGTTTCCATCTTATTATTTTAACCTTATTTCGTATGAAAATTAAACCCCTAATTTTGTCATGATGTTAACTACCACTCCTTTAATATTGGGTTCATTTCGGTTTAGATCGGCTAGATTCGATTTATTAGGATTGAACATTCTACTTTTGAAGCTTTTAATATTGAAAAATAGTCATGTATTTTAAGACAAGACAGTTGAAAGTTTTGGGGTGTTTCTTGAATTCTTAAAAGTTTTTTTTGTCTTTTATTTTTGTTTGGTGTGGTAAAAAACAGGGTAAGCTGTTACAAGAGAGGAGGAGTGAGATTCAGAATAAACGGGAGAGATTACTTTGAGCTGGTAAACATATCGAACGTAGGAGGGGCAGGCTCCATTAAATCTGTCTCCATTAAAGGATCAAAGACTGGTTGGTTAGCCATGTCTCGCAACTGGGGAGCTAATTGGCAATCAAACGCTTATCTAGACGGCCAGTCTCTATCTTTCTCCATTACCACTACCGATGGTGCTACAAGAGTCTTCCTCAATGTTGTTCCTTCTTCTTGGTCCTTCGGACAGACTTATTCTTCCAGGGTTCAGTTTTGAAGACTTTTGTTACGCTGTCTGAAAGATTCTTGGCAGTGGATGCGCTCTGAGTCTGTTCTTTTCTCTTTGGAGCGACCCGCCCAGTTTGTTATATATACTCCATGTAAGATGTTTTGGTTAAAATATAAAGATTAAAAGAACCTATTTTAAAGATAATCTAATTTAAAACGAATTAACCAATCATAAATAGTGAAATGAAATATTATTGGTGAATCAATTTTAATAATAGTAAAATTATGAAAACATTTTTATTTTGAAACTTCAAATATTTTCTAAAACATCTTTCGTTTAACTAATCATGAAGAAACCAATAAAAGACATTCTTACGTTTTTATGATACTTAATTCATAAGCCCGACACAAGTATTTATTTTGATGAACCAAAAGAATCAAATAATCGAGAATTTGGTCCCGTGATTTGCGTTAACACTAGTCTTCTTGATCTATTAATAGTGTGGAAACATAGGTATAGATGTTCTTCAAGCTCTTGCAACAGCTCTGAGAATCTTTCTTGATGTCCATTAAACACTCTCAAGGCTTCCTTTAACACTTCAATCTTCCCACTCTTTGCGCACATCGCAGCTACGGTTTTTCTATGCTCTATCTCATCGAATAGTCTCCCGGCAAGTCTACTCAGAGTATCCAAATCATTCATCATTATGAAAGTTGCTTTAGCTGCAATATCCACTAGACTACAACCTCCTAGATTCTTGCAAAATGTAAAGAACCATATTTTTCTTCTGATTCTTCTCCTTTTCGATGTCAATCTAGCGAGCAAATCCGAGTTTGCATCATGAACTCTGGGGAACTGAGCTTTGTCGATGATACAATATAAAGGGTTTTTCAGCAAGGCGTATCTCGAGAGCTCTTGAAATATCAAAGCACAGAGGTCCGGGGTTTTAGCACCATTACAAACCCTTTTCCCAATCTTGATAACCCTTTTGAGTTTCATGTCATTGATCTTGATTTGTTGGATGCATTGAAGGAGAGACTCACATACATCACAAGCATCGGAGCTAAAGTCAAAGTATTTAACTAGAAGATTGTGGAAACTCGTGTCTTGTGTAAGAGTATCGAGAGTTTCTTGAGGAGGGTCGAGCAAGTAATCGGTGAAGTGTGAATGGAAGCTCAGATCTGAGGATGAAGGAGAAGGAGAAGGAGAAGAAGAAGAGAGTTTGGTAGAGAATGTAATGCCTAACTGATCTTCTGCTTTTGTCCGAATCTCTAAGTAGGAGTTTGTCCTGAAAGCTTCCTTGTACTCCTCGTTAACACTTTGCTTGCACGTCAAGCTACGACAACATTCCTTCTCGGAATTATCTGCTTCATTGACAAAAAAACAGTTTAGATTAACTCAAAAAGGTTTTGTTATGGGATTTTTCAGATGTTTCTGTAAAATGTAGAAATTAATCTCGGTACTCTGGCTAAATAACATATCTAAACAATCCAAAAGTATTTCAAGAAATAAATTAAGAGAAGAAGGAGAAACATGTCATCACTCAGGATGTTCTTGAACAAAGTGGAAAGAAAGAAAAAGGTTTCACCTTGTCTTGCTGAGAAAGACTTTAATCTTGAACCAATAAAATTCTTCATTTTCATCATCTGATGGAGCTCAAAGGCAGATGTGATTCAGGTGATAATAATAGTAAAGCTTCTTGTTTCTTCGTCTTTATCTTCTTTTTTTGGTATGGCGGTGTAAGATTTATTGTGATTAAAATATAAATATATATATTTTAGCAAAAAAGTATAAATATATAAACATATAATTAGGAATGATCGGTTGGACAAAGATAGAGAGAAGAAGAAGATGATTGAGAAGCGACAGCTAGAGAGATAGTACGTTAGCACCGGTACGTAGATTTTGCTTTGGAGCTTGGAACGATAACTTCTGGTGCAAGTTAGAGGGAAATACACGTCGCGTTTTAGACGTGTTGTGGTCTTTAGCATGGAAGGTGACTTGAACAGTTTGGAGAAGAAGTTTCCTTTTACGGTGTTATACCTGCGTTGTTAAATTAATTAAGAAAACATATACTAATTCGTTACGAGAAATTAGCATGGAGTTCCTCGTACGCTTTCCCAAACGAGTGATTGCCATGTAGACCTCTCTCCTTTCAGATATTATCTGATTTGAACCTCATATTTTTTTTTTGGTAATCTTTTGAGATTTGTTTAAATATATATTTTATTAGTGTATATGCAGGTGCTTTCATTATAATTATATTGTAGAATTTTGTAATTAATTCTTCATGTTACCGATCATAGTGTATTGCGGAGCCACGTACATTAACATGGGGGCAATGAACCCAGCAAAATTAAAAATTTAGTATAATTTACAGTCTAATTTATATAATGTCCCCATTCATTTTTTTTGTTTTGCCCCCATATTTTTGCTAATGCCCCCAACAATAATATTTTCTCCCTCCGCCACTGTGTATGCTATAATGAATATATATATGAATGATATGAAGAATATCATTTTAACTGTCACGGTGGTGAAGTAATATATACCAAATGATTCAATAAGATGTTATATAATGTGACCATACTTGCTTACTATATACCAAATTGTACAATTTGGTTATAAATAGAAGTATGTGGCTCATGATTCATAGATCTTCACCACACATCTGCCTTTTCTTTTTGGTGATTCACAGTATTGCAAAAATAAACATTTCACATCATTCTATCTAGTATGATTGATTTATGAAATTTGAATGCGAGTTTAGAACTATAATTATATGAATAAATTAACAATATCACCTATACGGCTACGAGATACTTCAATCCCCATAATCGGAAATATTAATTGGGCATGAAAGCTTTAGCTTATATCTCAGAGCATTCACAATGGTGGATTCCATTGTGGCGTCCTTAGGAACTATTTTAGTATTTTTTTCTTTTTATTGAATAGGTAAGGATTCTTAGCAAAATAAATAATCCAATGGTGGATTCATTTTAGGAGTCTTTAGGAGATTTTTTTTTTTTGTTAAAATTCACATCTCAAATGCATTACATTGATCTGAGAAAACAAGTGCATTACACTCGAATCAACTTATACGCTTTCTGGTTGAACACAGTCTTCTCACTAACTTGGATAACCTACAGTAACAACGCCAAAGAGAAACTTACTACTAGCCACGTTAAACAAAGAAGGGACTATGTATAGAAATAAACTAAGAACAGTTATCAAACAAAATTAAGCAACGCAAGATCCGTAGAACACTGCTGCTTACCTTGTTATCATCAAGGAAATACCATATGCCACTTGAAGTGCGAACAAAGCAGTAGTAGTGACCAGAATCAATACTTCCACCATAATGAACTAACACACCATATAGAGTGTACTTCAAATTACCTTCCTGTTCAACACAAGTACTGTAAATGTTAATAGAGGAAATGATGAAGCTCAAGGATTAAAAAGATACATGAACAAGGATATCTAAACAACTCCAACGTAATATATGGAGCACAAGAGTAAGTCTACTTACATATGGACCACTGACGAACAGAAGGTGCTTTAAAAACAGTATTCATGCTCTCAACTACCATACTACAACAGTCTAAATCATCAACAAAAGCCTCAACACGACAACCAAAACACCATTCAAGTCTACCAATCATTTTGTGATGCTATCATCATTGCTCTCATTCAACTCCTTGATCCAGCCATGACTTCTCCGCAAAAAGCTTCGTGGCAACCATATTATCCGGGGAAAGGAACGTTGTTACGAGCAGACGACAACACGGATCCTCCATGTGCGAGCAGGACGGCTTCCCCAACAGCAACGGTGGCCGATGTGATCAATGAGCAGCTCTCTTATCTCAATCTCATCAAGCACCTGCCTGAAAGAAGTGCAGGTAATTTCAACATATATATGATCGAAAGTAGAAATCTTTGCATCCTAACAAGAGCAATGATATTGAAAGTACGAACCTTCATCTGTGAAACGCCAAACAAGAAAGTCAGAGTCTTGGAATATATATAGAACGATAAACAGAGCAAAGGATCATCAAAAAGGATGAAACTTTCACATTTTAAAGGATCAAAGTCAACAGCTAGAGGAAGCAACGTGTGTAGTCGATCACTTTAAGAATCATGATATATAAAACGGAGACGAGACTTACGAGTGGGTAACGAGACGGGGGTGGTTAACACGGGAGGATAGAGAGGAGGAGGATCAGAAACAGGAGAGGAGGAGGATCAGAAACAGGGGAAGCGGAACGGACTTCTTCGATAGTGACGCCAGCTCCGGGGAAAGAAACGTTGTTACGACGGATTGATATCTATCAGATTGCAAATCAGGATGATGGAGAAGAAGACTCACCGAACTTCATGATTCAGATACCAGAACTTCAATTTATACTTTCCTGAGAAAATTAATAAAGCGGAGAAGACAAGAGAGAGATAGAGAGCCAATGGCAACATGCCACGTTTATAAGGATTGAGTCCTTAAATACCTTATTTACGGACCAATCCTTACCTACATTAGCTCTTTTAATATTATTCAATTCATTTTGACATATGACTGAGCGCTAAGGACTCGTTATCATACCCCGTTGCGGGTGGTCTCAGGCTTTCTTTCCAAAAGAACTAGCCCAACGTTATTTATTTCAAATATTGAGACCAACCGAATGAGTTAAGTAAAATTTATTATCACTAGCGAATTCGGTTTAGTTTTGTCATCGGTTAAGTCCTCCGTTTATCTATAAAAGAATTTTGCAAAACTATTTAGTCTCTTTCTAGCTCTTTTAGGTGTTTGACACTTATTGGCTCACTTGCCCATTAAAACATTTTCTCTCTACTATTTTCATCTACTATAAAAAGTCATAATAGGTTTATTTCATTAATTACATAATATAACATAATAATTAAATAATATTAATAATAAAACATTTTTCACTATAAATTTGAATTTTACTTTTAGTTATGACAAAATCTGTTGAGAAAAATCTAACAAAATCTTACTAAATTTTTTAAAAAAATTTAATTAAATATTTCATTAATTAATTTCGTAATTAATAATATTATATTAATTAATATTATTTAAATTTATTACAAAACAAAAAAGTTATATGCTATTTTTAATAAATTTATATTAGTCTTATTATACTAAAATAGAAGTATTATAAAAATAAAATATTAAAAATTTATATTAAATTGGTAAATTTTTATTTGAAACATCTTTTAATTTTTATTAAATATATTTTATTAAGACTAATAATATATAGAATCTTTAACTATATCAATCATAATATCTTTTGATATCTTTCATTTTAAATATAAATAAATATATACTTTTAAAATTCTAAGAAATCTTTTTAAGAGATTCTAACAAGATCTTAATTTTCAAACATTATATGTAAATATTTTCACTAATTTTGAAATTAGTTATGAAATATTATTATACATTAATATATTTTATAACCAGTAACAACTAAAGTCAATCTTGCCTCGGAAACCAGTAACACAAGACAGCATGTCCACTGCTCTGCGAACAAGGTTTGCACCATCATCTCTGCTACATTTAAACTGCCTCAGGAAGTGAAAAAGCTGGTTCAGCTCCTTGCAGTCCAACAAGGAGATGGTCAAGAGTTTCAGGTTCAGATGAATCTTCTTCTTCAAAGTTCATTTTGCCGTCATCTTGATCAACACCATTTTTTTTCCTGCATCTTCTTATTACTACATTTTGCTAGAGTAAAATTTTTATGTTATTTTTTTCTTGTTTTTCACAAGTTTTATTTTCACTCATTTCACCTTTTTATTTTACTGTAGAATTACTAATCAAATCCTAGATAACAGAAATTAAGATCACTAAGCATGTATTGATGATTAAAGTTTATCGGAAAATATCACCCAATAATCAAAATTCTCAAAATAGCATCTATTTAACATGAAAAACATTAAATTACTCTAACCCCTAAACCATAATCTCACTCCTAAAATCTAAATATTAAATCCTAGATCTTAAATTCTAATGACTAAATCCAAACATAAAATGAAATATATGGCTTTAATTTCTAATTGTTTTTTTATGATTTTTCTTGTCAACAAATTTGTCATAAACATGATTTGGTGTTATCTAAAGGTATTACTTATTAGGCAAAAAGAAATGTATTGATGATAAATACATACATTCCCAAAGTAGCACGAGTGCATTCCACTCTGAGCCACTGAAAACGTCGGCAATACAATATCATTCTTTAAAATGAAAAATTTAGAAGGTGCTATATAAAAATGTATATGTTCTCGATTACACATTAGTTTAAGTACAAGTCATAAGCATGCTTTGGATGAGGAATCCATATGAGTGAAGCACTCAGGCCCGCACCACATCTCTTTTTATTGGCTAGCTACTTAACCAATCTTTTCTGAGATTATTATTATATGAGCACATGTATATGAACCGTAATACTTTGAAATTAGTGTAGACTTAATTCATATTCTCTTATTATGTGTCAAGAATCTTCCGATTAGTAGACACTCACACTCAGCACCATCAAACTAAATGGCTTAATCTTATCTAGAGTTGAGGTTTGCAAAGTGTAAATAAGCAATGAAGTAGTAATCATTTTGTTCAAAGTCTTTGGAACCTTGGAAGAAAAAAAAGCATGTTGAAGTGATGTAACTACTTAAACATAAGATAGTGGTCCGATCACTAGCTTGCTATATCTTAACTTTCTGCCCAATTCAGAAACCCACCAACTCTTTAAAGTGGGATAAGCAACTCAAGCATTAGAGACTCGTGATTCCTTTTGCTTTATCTCTATCTTCAGTTCCAACCATCTCTCAACCATTATAAATACCATTTGCTTGTGTTACACTATGTGAATAAGTCTTTTAAGTGCTAAAAAACTACAGGAGACATGAAAGGCCTTTCCTTCTTCTCCTCAATGTTTCTCTTTCTTCTATGCATCTCATTCATGACAGAAACTGAAGCTGGGTTGATAAACGGCGATGGGGTTTACATTGTTTACATGGGATCAGCTTCCTCTGCTGCAAACGCTTATAGAGCTCAGATACTCATAAACACCATGTTTAAAAGGTTATACACACTACTGAACATGACATGCGTTTTTTATTTACATATAGTTTTGTTTTGTGGACTCTGAGATGGGTTTGTTTGTTGTAGGAGAGCTAATGATATCGTCCACACATATAAACACGGGTTCACTGGTTTCGCTGCTCGTTTGACAGCTGAAGAGGCCAAAGTCATAGCCAAGAAACCAGGAGTTGTTTCAGTTTTTCCTGACCCGAACTACCAGCTTCACACAACTCACTCTTGGGACTTTCTCAAGTACCAAACAGCAGTAAAGATCGATTCTGGTCCACCTTCATCACCAGCTTCAGATGGATTATACGATACCATTATCGGTCTTCTAGACACAGGAATATGGCCAGAATCAGAGAGTTTTAATGACAAAGACATGGGTCCAATTCCATCTAGGTGGAAAGGTACATGCATGGAAGCAAAAGACTTCAACTCTTCTAACTGTAACAGGTTACACACTTTCTTTCAGACACTTACAAAAGTTACAACGGATTGTTATGTTGCTAACTTCTTTTTTGAGTACTGTCTTTATGCAGAAAGATAATCGGAGCAAGATTCTACAAAAGCCCTGAAGATGATTCAGAATACTTCACAACAAGGGATGTGATCGGTCACGGTACTCACACCTCCTCCACAGCAGCTGGATCAGCCGTGGAGAACGCGTCCTACTACGGTGTAGCTTCAGGGAACCGCTAAAGGAGGTTCACCGAACGCTAGGATCGCCATGTACAAAGTATGCAATCCAGGAGGATGCGCTGGCTCCTCTATCTTAGCTGCTTTCGACGACGCGATCGCCGATGGAGTTGATGTTCTGTCGCTCTCTCTCGGAGCTCCATCTTACGCTAGGATAGAGCTGAACACTGATCCTATAGCCATTGGAGCTTTTCATGCGGTGGAGCAAGGGATCTTGGTGGTCTGCTCTGCGGGGAATGATGGGCCTAGTGATGGTACGGTTGTCAACACTGCACCTTGGATAATGACTGTTGCAGCAAACACTATTGATAGAGACTTGGAGTCTGATGTTGTGCTTGGAGGCAATAAAGTCATCAAGGTAAAAAAAAGCCAAACATATAGAGATATTATTATTTTATTATTATACCCTGAAAACAAAAACATTGAGTGTTCTGTTTTGCTAATATATTTTTTCTTCAGGGAGAAGGCATACACTTTGGGAATGTTAGTAAGTCTCCTGTATATCCTCTGATTCATGGCAAGTCTGCAAAAAGCGCTGATGCTTCCGAAGGTTCAGCCAGGTTTATAAACAACTGTGGATGATTCAAATACAGTATCTTGAACATATGTGTTAGAGAATTACTAATAATTGTTTTTATAAAATACTTGGGGGTTTCAGGACGTGCGACTATGGTTCTTTAGATCAAGAGAAGGTGAAAGGGAAGATTGTGTTATGCGAGAACTTTGATGGATCATCTTATGCATCAAGCGCTAGGGATGAAGTGAAGAGCAAGGGAGGCATCGGTTGCATCTTTGTAGATGATAAAACAAGAGCAGTTGCTAGTGCTTATGGTACTTTTCCTACGACTGTAATTGACTCAAAGGAAGCAGCTGAGATCTTCTCCTATATCAACTCTACCAAGTACTTAAACAAACAAATAAACCTTGCGGTCTCAAAATTTCTCTATATATGAACTGTAATGTATGAAACCTTGTTGTTGTAGAGATCCTGTAGCAACTATTCTTCCCACTGTAACAGTTGAGAAGTTCACACCTGCGCCTTCTGTTGCTTATTTCTCTTCCAGAGGTCCTTCAAGCATCACAAGAAGCATTCTCAAGGTAAAAGAAACTTGTGGCCTTCTCTTTTTTTTTTCTAGGGACTGATTCAGAGAATCCACTTGCCTCTCTATTTGCAGCCTGACATTACAGCACCAGGAGTGGCGATACTCGCTGCATGGACAGGGAAGGACACAAGTATTTCACTGGAAGGCAAGCCGCCTTCTCAGTTTAACGTCATCTCAGGAACTTCCATGGCGGCTCCTCACGTTACAGCTGTTGCATCTCTGATCAAATCACTGCATCCCACATGGGGTCCATCTGCCATCAGATCAGCCATCATGACAACAGGTTAGGTCCCCTTCCCTTTATGGTATCCAAAGTTTTAACAATGATTCTCACCATATATACCGTTTTGCAGCGACTCAAACGAACAATGACAAAGGCCTTATAACAACAGAAACTGGTGCAACAGCCACACCTTATGACACAGGAGCAGGAGAGCTAAGCACAACAGCATCAATGCAACCAGGACTGGTTTACGAGACTACTGCTACTGACTACTTGAACTTCCTCTGTTACTACGGATACAACATAAGCACAATCAAGACGATATCAAAATCAGTTCCAGCAAATTTCACTTGCCCTGAAGATTCCAAACTAGACTTGATCTCAACCATGAATTACCCGTCAATCGGAATCTCTGGATACAAGGGAAATGAGAACAAGACAGTGAGCAGGACAGTGACTAATGTTGGTGGAGACGGTGTGGCTGTTTACACAGTCAGCGTGGAAACACCACCAGGGTTTAGTATTCAAGTGACGCCAGAGAAACTTCAGTTTACAAAAGATGGTGAGAAGTTGACATACCAGGTGACAGTGTCTGCTGCTGATGCTGCTTCACTTAAGAAAGATGTATTTGGGGCTCTTACTTGGTCTAATGCTAAGTATAAGGTCAGAAGTCCAATTGTAATTAGTAGCGAGACTAGTAGTACCACAAACTGAGTAATGCTATAAAAACTAAGTTCAGTAATGATGGATGTGAAATAATAATAATAAAACTTTTAAACTTAGTGCAAAATAAAACATCTTTTCCGATTCTTACACGAATAGCTAAAGCAGTTTCTTACTTGCATCAGTATCAGGCAAAACTCCCATGCACAGATACAAATATGGATTCTATGGATTTACAACATATTTATCAGAAGATGAAGTACCCCTAATGGCCAAGCAACAAGGAATATTAATATTATCGGTCTTTCCCGGTCAATGTTACCGCTCAACATGAGACGTCTTGGTGCAAGAAAGCTATGAAAAAGAGACGCAATTAAATGAAATGAACTCTCAGCCATAACTAGATGTAGCAGTTGGAGACACCATCATCGTCTTCCTTAATTTAGGTGAGAACATGTTAGAGAAGATATATATATATAGTGTACTTCGTCACCTAGACTGGTTGACGAACCAATTAAACAGACGGCCTAACCTCCCTCTGCTATTATGGGTTTCACTTCTATCTCCAAACCCATACCGAAAGTTTTTGCTTGTCCTGAACAAGGGGGCACATATCTATTATCATCAAGCATCAATCTCAATTTCCAACTTCAACGGATAACAAAGCAGAAGGGTAGGCAGAGCAGTGACTAATGTGAGAATCACGTCTCATTGGAGATTAAGACACCGTCTACAATGTGAGCATCAATGCACCAACAAGGTTTTACACTAAACTACCGAAACATCCACACTTGAGGAAGATGCGTTTGGATCAATCACATGGTCTAATGGAATGTACAGAGTTAGTATTCCGTTCGTTGTAACGGGAAAAGATGATATAATAGCGACCAATTATAGATCAAAAGAAAGCAAAAAGACCCAAACTTTATGAGATAAAAAAAAACCAACAGAACTTGTTAGTAGAACAAAGCCATTAGCGGTTCGTACACAGATGATGAAACTTCAAACCAAAAGAGAAAAAGAAAGAAGACATCTAATAGAAGACAATCCTAAAACAAACACCAGGAGAGATCAAAAGTCACTCGAAGGCCCATGCATTCTCCTTGCGAACCTCTTCTTCTTCCTCCTTCGTGTAGTCGTTCTTGATGTTGAAGTGGGCGCGCATCTGCTCTGGAGTCTTGCCTACCATCATATCCGCCACAGTCTTGCACGTCAAGTCAAGAAGTCCACTGATGTTCAGATAGTTAGCAGCCTACACCAAACATCAAAAAAGACTCAATCTTTACCCAAAAATTAATCATACCCTAAACCGAATCCGATCAAAAGACTCAACCTTTACTCAATTTCAATCATACCCTAAACCCAATTCGATCAAAAGACTCAATCTTTACTCAATTTCAATCATACCCTAAACCGAAATCCATCAAAAGACTCAACCTTTACTCAAATTCAAAGATAATTAGAAACCCTAATCGGATACTTACCAAGATGAGATCGAAGAGCGTAGGCTGATCAACATTGACGAACTCTGCGTCCCACTTCTTGAGCTCGGTGTCCTCGGTGTTTCCGTAGATATCCTTGTCTCCGGCTTCAGCTTCGGCGGCGGCGTCGACGTGCTTCTTGCAGTACTCGATTACCTTAGCGAGGATGGCACTCGTGACGTTCGGAAGAGGGATCCCGTCAGCGACGCAGTCGTCTTCGACCATGTGCTTGATCGTCTGGGACTCGAGCGCAACCGCTTCATCGACCTCGAACGATTCGCCGTCGGAACTCTTCAGGATAATCTTCTTCGACATATCTGCGGTAAAAGAAACGACTTTGATTCGAAACGGCAAAGATAGAGCGAGAGAGAGAGAGGAGGAGGGCTCGACGTTAACGATGAATGAATAAAAGGGTTAACGAATGGGTACAGTATTTATAGAGGTCTGTGTGATAAACTATAAAATCTTTATTTATAATTAAAGTCGGTTTGTTGCGATCCTTTGTTAAAAAAAAAGGGAAAAAGAATGTAAATATTTACTTATTTTAATTTATAAAATCAGAAAATAAAAAATGTTAACTGGCATATATGTTGTAATTAAAGGGTAAATTAGGCTGAAAATCTGTAATTTATAAGTAGGCTGAAAATTAAATAATGGATATTATACCACAAAAAAAAAAAAGAGGAATTGTAAAAAGTCTTTGAATTAAAACAGTCCTTTCCAAATTCGAAGTAATCTGATTCTATTCTTTGTTTATCTCCATTATAATTAATACACATATCTTCTCTCTTAAAATAATATTTTTATCTACCATTAAAATTATATTAAGTCCATATCATCAATTACCATAAAATATATAACATTCTTAAAAAATCTTAATAATTAAAAGGATATCTACAACAATTTTTTTTAACTTCAAATTTAAATTTAATTTTAGTTATAACAAAATCTTATTAATTATTTTTAATTACTGCATTGATTGATTTCATAATTAGTAATATAATATTTTTAGCAGTAATATTATTATAAACTAATTTTAAATAAATTTTATTATAAAACAAAAAAAAAGTAAAATTTGATGCTATTTTATAACTTTTATAGTTATCTTTTGTCATCATAACTTTGAGTTATAGTATATAGTATTAATATATAAATTAAATATGAAAATGATATTCTCTCCGTTCAGATTTTAATTGACATTTTAGAACTGCTTTTTAGTTCCATTATACATGACGTTTTCCAAAAAACTATGTAAAATATAGTAGTATTGACTTTATTTACCCTTTCTATTGTGCTTTTTAATTAACAAATTCAACTGATTTGTTCTTCACGTCCATTAATGATAGAGGATAGTAATAGGATTGTGCAAATTGTCTTGTTAGGTGTGAAAATTACAAAACAGTCGTATATCAAAAAAACAGAAAAAATATTAAATTGGTAAATTAACATATTAAAATATATTTTTATTTTAAATAAAATTTCATCATTTAAAATGATCAAAATTCGTAAACTATGTAATATTTTTATACAAAAGAAATTGTTAATATATGTTAAGACTTTTATATTTACAACTACATATTATCTATTTATTTATTTTGGAAATCACAACGGCATATTATCTGAAATTATTAATATGCAAAATATAATAGTATATAACAAATCTTTTGTTTTATAAAATGAAAGGTTAACTGTAGTGAAAGTCTAGTATTTAGTTATTATTAAGATTGCGACTAGCCGATCCAACTAGAAAACAGAACTACTTGAGTTCCTTGTTGTCGCTTCTCGGCAAAGTAATCCCTACAGTATTCGGTAACTATGGTGAAGATATGCCATCGGTGCTTTTTTTTGTCAACTTCAGTTCTTTGACTTTACATGATCTTCCTCGACATTGATAACAAAACAATAAATATTGAAAAAGATTTACAAGAAACGGGTTATATTTCTACAACGTGGCTCAGAAGTCATAACTGATGAGATTTCTACAAACCATGTAAACAGTGATGGAATTTTTAATAGAGTCAATTTACACCAATAGAGTGATTTACAGTGACTTTAGACATCTAGCTTTATTGCGTTAGCATAACGAAAAGCATACAGTGTTACATTTTATTTCAAATGGTGGATGTATCTCTTAATTAGTTTTTTGGCTACAATTTTATTGAATCTTTGGGTAGGATGGAAACTATCCCAAAACAAGTAAGCAGATACATTGGAGCACACATCTGTTGTGAATCGATTGCAGAGTATACCTGCTTCCAAAAGTCCAGTTCCACAACATCCTTTCTTTATTTCCTCAAACCCTGAAACATTAATATCCCAATTCAAGCTAAAGATATATATGTTACTATAAAATTCATACTTGTAATTCTAAGAAGTCGTGTGCGGTCTAAAATTACCATAATCTTGTGAGTTTTCTATGATGTCACTGAAAGGAGAGTAGATGTCAATGTAGAAGATATTTGAATTTGGTAGGGCATGAGTCAATTGATCCAACGTGATGAAGAGTTTGGCATTGAAAAGCTGAGATGCATAGTTTAGTTCTTGAGCGCAGTCTCTATGAGGACCTCCCTTTATGCTTCTTTGCGCTGGTATACATCCAAGTGGTGGTGTTCCTATCACTGCTATTTGTCTTGCTCCATATCCATGTAATTGCTGTTTAATTATATCCATATTATCAGTTCAGTAAGTAAGTATTTGAACAGTTAATCCCATGATTATAATTAACGTGGGATTTATGTAGTTTTAAAAAAAATAAAAAAATAATAACAGATCGGTTTTTGCTATATGAAATCAGTTTGACTAGTTCAAAAAAAATGTTGTTTCAGATTCTGTGATAAATTAGTTTTTGATTTTAAAAATAGTCCAAAAAACTCACCATTGCATAACTATGTTTTTCTTTATAACAAAACGGAAAGTACACGCCTATATGGATCAGAATCTGTTCAAGTAAGGTCGTATTGCATAACTATGTTCCTAAAACCTGGTAATTTTGTAAACTCCTTCTCTTAGGGTCAAATTCTTATTAACTTGGGTTCTTTTAGTTGTTAGCAAATTTCAGTTCACTTGGGGTAAATGAAATTGTAAGCTTTAAAAAGGAGGGATGAAGTAGCGTACCATAACGAAACTTGCGGCAGACTTAGCCATCATTGATGTAAAGTTGTGAATGTTGTATATGAGCGATTGAGCACCTTGACCATAGTATGTAATAAGCAGATCGTTGTTACCTGCGACCACAATGGCTAAGCCCTTGGCTAATAAGTGATTAGTCTTATCTTTCCCTAGTAACCTCGTTGCCCTCGCTATGTATTGTTCGAAATATGTCAACTGCTCCAACAGTGACCTCACCCTCTGGTTATATTTTGATGATATGATCATTAGGCTAAGAGCTAGATATAAAAAATTAAAATCTTGAAGAGGTTGTTTTGATCTTACTGATATTTTGGATGTTAAATAGTGATAGCCACTACCACCCGAAGCAAATGATACGCCAGTGAGAAGTTCTTCTAGTTGTACGTTGGGTTCTAAATATGCCGGTACAATCGGCTTTAGTCCTAAATATTCGGCTGCATGGATTATGATACCAACAAACAGTTATTAGAGGAAATAAAAATGATAATAAAGGTCACATATTGGAAACAATACAATTTATGCCAAGCTCCGGCTACCTCCCCAGCCCAAAAGAAAAGGAAAAAAAAAGAGAAAGAGGACGAACATATATAATCAGTAGCGACCTTTCCATCGCTGAATCTCCCGGTGGCAACTCCCGTAGGAAAATTCATGCCATAGGGACGAAAATTACATTTCATTTCTGTTGTTAGATTATTATTATTTCCCGTGTCGATGATCGAATCACCAAAGTAAAACACTGCCGGTGTAGCTGGGTTATGTGGTGATGGATCACGTGGTGGGCCTGGACCAGATTCTTGTGTTAGCCATGGCAACAGTCGTCTGTGGTGGATCGCTTGGGAATGGGTCGTCGTCACTAAAAAGATACAAAATGATGATAAGAGAAAGAAAACAAATCGAAGCAGCTTATATTGTTTCATAGTTCTACAACTATCAATCTCTGAAAAAAGGAAAGGCTTCTCTAACAAGGAAAAACAAAGATGGAATTTTACTAATGATACTATTTTGCATGTGTGTTTATACAAAAAAGAAAGAAAGATGTGTATATTTTTCAACACACTTGGACATGCAATTTATGTGTCGTGTTAGGGTTCCGTGTGTCTCAAAGCTTCTTTTATCACATGTTTGAGATTTTCCTTACATTCAGCTTCGTTTTTCCTTTTAGGGTCCAAAGTAGTAATAATACGTAAGCGTAAGCCAGTTGCAGATAGATCTTAGTTCTGTCGGGAGATGGTTCTACCTTATAAGATACTGTAATTAAATCTCTTTAGGAGTACTTTTTTTGTCAACGAAATGCATAGTTAGACCGATTTGAACTCGGGTGTGGAGTGGACTTGAACACAAACCATTAAGTTACTGGTCAAAATTATACATATTAATCAGCAACGAATAGATTAGCATATACGATCATTTTACATATACACATGATATTTATCTTATCATTCAAGATTCTTAAGATTGACATCATTTTATCTTTGAGATCTGTGAAAGTAAATGAAATTATTTACAACTAAATGATAACAATAAGCAACTTATATATTGTTATAATAATCCGAGATTCTTAACAAATGTTGTAGGAGTCTATGCAATGAGAAATATTAATACTTTTGGAATCGCCAAACTTACAGTCCCGAACTTGAAAACCGTTTCAATTTTCAAAGACAGAAAATAGATAGGTAACCATCATAAACAACAATCATTTCGTAAGAACAACTAGATCATGACCTGCGCGCCTGCGCGGGTTTATCTTTTGATTCACATATTTCATATTCATATTGTATATTATTTAAGATTTATAATATAAAAAAGTTAGAATGATCTGGAACAAAACGAATCGATCCGGACAAAAAAATCAAATACCTACTTAGATCTAAATGTTGAGAACTCGAAGAACTCATACCTGAAATGAACAGATTTATACCCGATCCAGTGAGCTAAATTTCAAACATAATATTTTTTGTTATATTTTTAATTCATTTTTTTGGGGTTGGTGAGATTTACTATTTATTCGGAAGATTTTTGGCTAACTTAATGGTATATATTCGTAGGTTTCTTTTTTCTGAACAGAAAAAAAAATTTGGGTCTTAATTAAATTTATCTTATATAACAAATTGCTGCTATAAATAATTTTTTATAAAAACTAATTTGTAACAGTAATATCATTTTTGTTATAAATTAGTATATCATGGTTTATAGGTTCAAAGTATAGAGTTAGTCGTCTTCATAGTATTACTAATATTGATAAATGCAAGTTAATGAATACATATAATATATTGTATTATTAGTAATCTGTCGTATAGTATTATATGTTAGTAGATGTTATATTAATAATCTATCTTATAGTATAATATGCTAGTGGATGTATCTAGTTTATAATAAAATATATGCAATATAAGGAAACATGCGTAGTGGATATAATAATAAGGTAAGAAGTGAAAAACTATGGTAATGGTTGATATTAATTATTTATAAAAAGACATATCTAATAATAAGTAGATTAATATTTTTTTTTTTTTTTTTAACTGGCCTTCATATTGAAATAATTAAAACAGAGTTTACAATGGGGGAAACAAACAGCAAACTAAAACAGAGATGCAAGGGAATTTAAACAGAAGAAAAAGAAGAAGGTCACAATGGCTTTGGACACCACGGAAGTGAATTGAATGAGCACAGCAATAGCCTTGCTGCACTTCTTAAATCGCAGACCAGAAAGTCACCAATCTCAAGCCAAGTTCTGATCCACAGTTACACATAGCTGTAGATTTGTCCTTTGCTTGTTTGATGACTTCTCGAGATAACATCCAATGAGCTTTAGTAAGACCATCATGATACCGTGCATTACGCTCTTGCCATAACGCATATATGGTTCCGTGCCATATTTGAAGTATAGCAATCAACCGATCGGGATTGGTTGTAACTACATCGAACCATTGAAGAACCGAATCCCACCGAAGAGGAGGGGTGGTGATACCAAGCGCTCCAGTAACTGTTTTCCAAACCAGAGTGGAGTAAGGACATAGAAAAAACAAATGGTCTCTAGATTCTGGAGCAGTTCCACAAAGAAGACAACAATTCTCCAAATCCAGACCCCAAGAGATCAAACGATCCATAGTTGGATTGCGATTAAGCAAAAACAACCAGGAAGTAATCTTGAATTTGGGAATAATAGCCTGATTCCAAACAAATCTCGCCCACGAAACTGAAGGCCTAGACCTCCTCAAATCTTGCCAAACTTTCTTCGTAGAGAATTTAGCAGTGATTGTATCTCCAACTTTCCAAATAGCAACATCAGCTCCTGGAGAAGGAGTAAAAGAAGTGAGATAAACATGAAGGTTTACTTGACGTTCCGACCTTGCGGGTCTTAGAGTCCAAGCTGAACCTTGTGTAATGGAAGAAACCAGAGAATCCAGAGGGATTCCCAAATCCGAAGGTCCCGACGGTCCCAAATAATCAACCAAGACCCCAAAGGGAGTCCAAGGATCGAACCAGAAGTAAGTTTCACTCCCCCCTCGCACCATGATACGAAGAAAAGACAAAGCAATGTGTCTTAACTTTAATAGCCTACGAAATGTCCATGAGATGGAATAATTTCGCGAGTTTAGTGACCAAAATGAACATGTCGAAAGATATTTATCTCTGACCCAAGCCACCCAAATAGAACCAGCACGGAAATATAGCATCCAGATTAACTTAATGCCAAACACCGTGTTCCATGAGGTAAGAGATCTAATACCCAACCCTCCTTCAGCTTTCGGGTAACATAAAGAGTCCCAAGCAACCTTAGCAGAAGTGTTTCCAAGCGTTCCATGCCAGAGGAAAGAAGAGAGAAGACTCTGAATCATCTTTAAGACCTTTTTAGGGATACAAAAGGCAGATGTCCAGAAACCTATAATTCCCGGAATGGTAGATGAAATAAGCTGCAGCCTACCAGCCATACTTAGATGGCGATTCATCCAGCCATTAAGCTTCCTTCGAACCTGAGCAAGTAAAGGATCACAATCCCTAACCGAGAGTTTCTTGGAGCAGAGAGGCAAGCCCAGATATCGGACCGGAAGCTGTATGGAACGGAGCCTAAACCGATTTAATATGTTGAGCTGCGTCTGGGCAGAGAGACCGGAGGAGAACATAGACGTTTTTGACATATTCACTTCCAGCCCAGAGAATTTTTCAAACTGGGACAGAACCGTAAAGACTCCTGCTAAGGAAGATTCTGTACCATCAAGAAAAATTAATAAATCATCTGCAAAAGCAAGATGAGTAAGCTTAGTTCCCGCACAACCCGGGTGATAGCCAAAAATACCATCTTCAGCTGCCCGATTCAACATATAAGAGAGGACATTCATGACCACCGCAAATAGAAGCGGAGAAATCGGATCTCCCTGCCTCAAACCTGTTTTTCCTTTAAAGAAACCAGAAGTTACCCCATTTATGCTCAGAGAGAAGGACGGAGTGGTGATACACGCACGTATGCAGTCAACAAAAGCAGCAGGAAATTGCATAGCCTTGAGAGTTTGAAGTAGGAAATCCCAACGGACAGAATCAAATGCCTTAGAGATGTCCACCTTAAGCGCAATTCTCGGTGATCTATTCTTTCTCTGATAACCATTAAGCACCTCAGAGGCTAGCAAAACATTTTCTAGCAGCAGCCTATTTTTGATGAATCCCGTTTGATTAGGTAGCACAAGATCTGGGAGAATCTCCTTCAATCTATCAGCCAAGATACGGGAAATTACCTTATATAAGGTATTAAGACAAGATATAGGCCTGAAATCTTGTATATTATCCGCTCCTGGCCTTTTTGGGATCAAAATAAGAGAAGTGGAATTAAGTCCCGAAGGCATGAACCTGGATTTGAAGAAGTCCAAGATCGCCGTACAGACTTCATCACCTAGCAAGCTCCATAGTGCTCTAAAGAACTCAGCCGTTAAACCATCAGGTCCAGGGGTACGATTAAGAGAGAGCTTGAACAACGTCGTTTTGATCAAGGCAGCCGTGACAGGAGCAGAGAGAAGATCCTGATGAGCCGGAGTACAGACCGTTAAGATAACTCTTGTCATATATTCCGGAAGAAACATACAATAGGAGCCCCTTAGGGTGCATAAGATTCCCGCAAAATGAGCAGCTGCAATCTGATGAACCTCTTTTAGTGACTGAGATCTTGAACCATCACCTCTCAGAAGATAGGTAATCCCATTAAGAGCATTTCTGACCATGGTAATTCTGTGAAAAAACTGAGTGTTTAAATCCCCTGCTTCCAACCATTTAATTCTCGAGCGCTGACGGAAGAACATTTCTTCTGCCAAACGCAGAAACAGCCATGCTTCCCGAGACTCTTTCTCCATAGCTAAGTTATCTTCAGACGGAAAATTTAGCGCCTGCAGTTGGTGAGAATCTAAAGTCGATTTTGCCTCCTGAACTCTTCTCTCAATCTGACTGAAGTTTTCCTTACAAAGAGACTTAATGGGAGCTTTAAGCTGCTTAAACTTAAAACATAAGACAGTGAGATTTCCTGCAGGTCCTCCTATCTGAAGCCAACATTCTTTTATAGTAGGAACAAACGAGGGGAGCTTTATCAAATAACTTGGAAACATAAAAGGTCTGGTCCCAAAAGAAGGCCTAGTGGAGGTAAGCCTAATATGACATGGCGTATGATCTGAAAACTCCGGAGGTTCAAAGGAGCAAAATCCTTTCGGATAAGACAGTTGCCACAGATCATTCACCAGGCATCTATCAATCTTTTTACCAATGGGATCTGAAGGACGATGGTTCGACCATGTATACTTAGGTCCCTGCGACGACAGATCAAACACTCCGATGTCTGATAAGCACGAGCCAAACTCCCTCATGGCTCTGGTGGAAGTAATAATAGAAGAGTTAGAGGTCTCTCTGGGATCCAAAATTTCATTAAAATCCCCACAAACCATCCATGGGCTGGAAGCCAGGTCAAAAGATACTGATGTGTCTCTTAAAGAGGTCCAGAGCTGCTGACGTTCTTCTAACAGATTAGAAGCATAAACTGCCGTGAAGAAGAAAGGAAGAGCTTCCGGAGGCGAGACTTTAACCGTGATTGATTGAGCATCCGCAAACAAAAACTGGATCTTGATAGGATCTTTATAAACAAACCACACCTTACCAAGATCAGAGAATTGATAGTTAGCCATAAGCTTCCAACCCGGTCCCAACACCGACAAAATAGATACACTATTATCCTCGCTAACATGCGTTTCCAAAAGAGCACCAAAGCAAATTTTCCTTTTATTTATCCACGAAGACAGAGGTATATGCTTCGAAAAGTGGTTGATGCCGCGCACGTTCCAAAAAAATGTATCCGACATAAAAAAAATTAATGGAGGTTGCGATCCCCTAATATAAGGGGAGGCGAACCACCTGAGACAGGGGACCTTTTAGCCAGCTTCCTCTTCTTGCTTTTCTGGTTTCTAGACAAGACCGGAGATGGAGTAGACTGATTATTCTTTATCACATTTTGATCAGACTGATTCATCACTGTCACAGTTGCAGCAGACTGATTATTCACTGGCTCAGATTGAATAGGCTGATTATTCACCGGCACAGAAACCACCAGAGAGAGAGTAGAGTCATCCTGAAGAGAAGAAGGATCTTCATCCTGCTCAAGAACCGCAAAGGGATTAAAAGAAACAACCTCCAGATTTTTTTGGTTAGAAACATCCGCAGCCTTAAATGAAACCGCCTTAACTGCTGGAAGAAAAGGCGTTTCCTGATCAGGTGCAGTGGGATCAGGAACCAAAAGAGAAGACTGCAACTGAGTCTCAGAAGAAGGAGCCTGGTGAACCTCAGATAGTGACTGTAAATTATCCTGAGGAGAAGCATCTATTCCTACAGAGGCCAACTTGGTAAAAGAAGCTTCCACAGGATTAAGATCACCAGAATGTGTAGCAACAGAACAAGAAGGAGCAACCTTTTGAAAGACCAAAGAAGCTCTAGCAGATGAATCCAAATCAGTAAGGACCGATTTAAAACAAGATTTAACTGGAACAGTTTGCTCAGGAGTTTGATCTTCCCTTAGTTTCTGCTTGCCTGTAACCTCAGTTTTAGACTTGTCAGTAGCTTTCCCAGTAGATTTTTTAGATTTCCCAGATTTACTTACTCCACTCTTAGCACCATTTTTAGTTTGATGTTCCGACTGGGGCTTAATAGTGGGACAGAAATTCGCTTTATGACCGATCTCCTTGCAAACCGGACAAAGTGGAGGTAGCCAAGCGTAAGTCACCTCTAATACATCTACCAACCCGTTTTCTCTTTCAATCTCAACCATTTCCGGGAGCTTAACCGTTAGATCGACGACCACCTTCACGTCTACTGAAGAAACACTTGAGAAAGGTTTTGCATCTACAATCTTTCCCAACGGTTTAGTAATGATTACCAGACCTTCATCCGTAAGAAGATCAAACGGAACCTTATTCAGAGTAGCCCATATCGGAGCCCGCTGGAGTGAAGGAGGATCAATACTAAATGAAGCTTTCCATTCCGTTACAAAGAAAGGCGAGTCACCAACTCTCCATAGTTCATGCTGGAGAATACGTTGCCTTAGAGCCACCGATGGAATATGGAACAGATAAGCATTTTTCGAGAGATTGTGAATCGTCACTCTCTTATCTCTGCCCCATAGATAATTAAGAACTCCCCAAATCTTTCCATAAGAAGGGGCATTGCCATAAAAGATTCCCACTATGAAATCTGAATGAGCTTTAGCTCCTCTCTCAAACACTCCATTGGGAATCTTTACCCGTGGAACTCCTTCATCAGACTGCGTTACAGGGATGTCGGATTGAGGGAACTTTCTTGTTGCTTTAGTTCTACTAAGCCAGTTAAACTCAGAGCTCTGAGTAGTAGAGTCTTTGGTTTTACCCTCCGACGGTGGTGTCGACGAAACTCCAAGCTGATTTTCATCCATGGGAGCCGTCACAATTGTTGCAGAAGCCGCTACCGGAGCAGATAGACCAGAGGAAGGAGCCACCTGATTAGGGGAAGCATCAACCCTCGGTGAAGAGACCACGTTTTTGTCGGAGGCTTCCGTCATAATCGTATCCTTCACAACAGGACAAGAAGGGGCCAGAGGAACTGAAGATTCTGGAGGCACGAGGAAGAAGAGGTCAGGGGGAACAGGAGGCACCAGCGGTGGCTCCGATACGCCGGACATCGTGGGGGAGGAAGGTGGTCAACGCTGAGTTCTAGGGATTTTGACTCACTTCTCAGTTTTCAGAGAGAGAAAACGTGTCCTGTGGATTACCTGTAAATCTGAATAGAATGGATGCGGATCAATAAGTAGATTAATATAACATTAATTATGTAAGGTCCAACTTTAAAATCCATCTAGAAGAAGTTGTAATGTTTCTGTTTTAATAAGATATATATGCTAGTTAACACATATATACGTATGCAAAAGGTTTTCTCTCTTTTATTCTCACACGATAAAACACGTTTTGCATAACAATATGTTAATTAGCACATTGTTCTTATGAAATGATTTTTTTTTTTGGAACATTTTCTTATGAAATGATTGTTGTTTATGATAGTTACCAATATCGATTTTATGAGTCTTTGAAACAGTTAAAGCTTCAGGGCCGAAACTCAATTGCTCAAGTAGTCGATGCATAATATTTGTTTCAAGTGACTAATCACGCACATATTGTTTGTCCCAATTAGTTAATTTGTTCCCCGGTTATCTTATGATGGATTATAGTCTAAAACGTACCGTACCTGTTGGTTTGCTCAACATATGGAATACAAAACTTAAACAAAGATGGCTGGATCGTTGAGGAATTTGTTTACAAAAACCAAAAGTTTACATGACTATCTCAGATCTTGTTTACATTATTTGTGGAAGAAATTGATCATGCCTACATTATTAATATTGCAAAAGTTTTCCTTTTCGTAAGATAAAAAGATTACCAATAATATACTAATAAAGATACTTATTAATCAGATAAAATGGAGGTATTTCTTTACAAGTTTTCTGTTTGATATTTCATAAGCTCTCTGACTGGGATGGATACCGTCCCAAAACAGATAAGAAGATGTATTGGGACATATTTTTGATGTCCTCTTTTTGCAGAATACACCTCCTTTCAGCAATCCTGTTTTGCAACACGGTTTCTTTATCTCCTCAAACCCTGCATGTATTCAAATTCATATGATCTCATATTATAATTAAGTAACCTATATGAATTCTCACAGTATTAATTATATAAATAATACAATAGATTAATTACCATAGTCTTCAGGGCTTTCTAGCATCTTACTGAAGATAGAGTAGATGTCTCCGTAAACAATTGTAGAATTTGGTAGGGTTCTGGACAGTTGACCCAAACTAATTGAGAGCTTAGCATTGAAAAGCTGAGCAGCATAATTTAGATCTTCATTACATTTTTTTTTCCTTTTAACTCTCTGTGAAGGTGTACATCCAAGTGGTGGTGTTCCGACCACTCCTATACGTCTTGTTCCAAATCCATACAGTTGCTGCCCAAATATTTGGATTAATATATTTCTTGATGAAAAAATTACATTTTAAAGAAAGTATAGTTTATTGATGATATAGCAACACGTACCAAAACGAAACTGGCAGCAGAATCAGCCATCATGGTGGTAAAAGAGTCGACGTCATTTCTGAGGCGTTGAGCACGACTTCCAAAATATGTATAAACTAGATCATTGCTTCCTGCGACCACAATGGCTGCTCCTTTGCTCACTATATGTTTAGTCTTCTTTTTTCCTACTAGCTTCTTCATTCTTTTCTTGTAGTCTTGGAAATATCTCAACTGGTCCAACATTGTTAATACTTTCTGATTTAAATAAATCAAAAGATCAGTCAGTGTATTAGTAATGATTAATATTTCAAAAAATAAAATCTAGGGAATTATGATTTGATCTTTACCCATGATTCAGATGTTTGAGGAAGATAGCCAGCACCACCCGAAGCAAAAGATACGCCCGTAAGTAGATCGCTTTGTTGTAGATTCGTCGTTTTGTTGTAGTTTCTTGTCTAAATATGCCGGTACAATTTCTTTTACTCCCAAATATTTGGCTAGTGTAATCAGGAAACAAGGAGAAAAGTACATAATTAGAGGAAATATCTAAATACGAGCTAGGTAAAATGTCAACGGGAAAAAGAACACACATTAGGCCAAACTGTGGCCCGAAAGAAAGGGAAGGTGACAGAGAGAAAGAGAGTACGAACATATATAATCGGAAGCGACCCTTCCGTTGCTGAATCTACCGGTGGCGACTCCCATAAGAAAATCAATACCATAGGGACGATAATTACTTTTTAGCTTTGTGTCTAGGTCATCGTTATTTCCTGTGTCAAAGATCGAATCACCAAAGAAAAACACTGCCGGTATGGTTTTGTTCTGTGGCTTAGGTGGTGATGGGGCAGGTGGCTTGGGTGGGCTAGGTTTTGGCGATGGGGCAGGTGGCTTATGTGGGCTAGGTTTTGGCGATGGAGAAGGTGGTGGTACAGGTTTCGGAGCTGGACTAGGTGGTGATGGTGATGGGCCTGGTTTTGGTGATGGACCAGGTGCTGGTGGTGGCTTTGGATGAGGCTTTGTTGGTTGCGGTGGGCATGGAGACGGGGCAGGTGATGGTTTTGGTTCCGGCTTTGGTTGAGGCTTAGGTGGTATTGGTGGACATGGAGATGGACCAGGGGCTGGTGGTGGCTTTGGTTGAGGCTTAGGTGGTATTGGTGGACATGAAGATGGACCAGGGGCTGGTGGTGGCTTTGGATGAGGCTTAGGTGGTATTGGTGGGCATGGAGATGGGCCAGGTGGTGGACCAGGATTTGGTGATGGTGATGGTGATGGTGATGGGTTTGGTGGTGGGCCAGATTGTGGAGGTTCCATTGGCCAATGGAAACGGCCAAGGCCTCGATGGCCAGGGATTTGATGGCCAAGGTCCCAGTGGCCACGGCCAGAGCCGTCGGTGTACTACTTGAGCATGAGTCGTCGTCACATGGAAGATACAAAGGGATACGAAAATGAAAACAAAACGAAATGTTATCGAATAAGAACAAGAACGGACCATGGACAATTGCTTCATGCTTTTACTACAAGTAGTAGTAAGAATATGCGATTTCTTCTTGCATGTCAATATGAATATCAAAATGTGTGCTCCTATGTCTATTATATATGCATTACGTCGATTAGGACATGCGATTTATGTGGCAGTGTTGAAGTTGCTTTTGTCTCAATGCTTCTCTCATCACACATTTTGAGATACCTTCCATGTTCAGTTTATAGTCGAAACTTGACTCTCTTTTTTTTACTTCCGTCAAAAAACTTGACTCTCTTTTAAGCATCTTTCGTGACTTCCTGGAACTTAACTCTCTAAGGATCTCCAACATCTAGATTTTTTCCAAAAAAAAAAGATCATCTGTTAATTGGATATTTTAAGATAGGTTATGGCTATGTACTATATACTTAATCAATAGGTTATGACTACGATTGGCAAAAGAAGATGAGGATTGTGCCATAACAAGATGAGGATTGGTTCTTCAAGTAAGTTTATAGATTAAGATCCTATATATTAGCTCTTTCCCTAGGATCCTAAAACAAATATGCAGATATATTTGGACATTACGAAAGTATTTGACATTATGTACTAACTGCAAAGATTCATGTGTACTTTATAAACCATTGATTTGCCTAAGGGTCAACTTATGTGGGTTAGCCATGTAATCCACGTTCTCAAATACTTTCAGGTTTGATTTGATTCCTTTGCTTTTTTATTAACGTCAAACTTTTTAAAATAAAACTAGAACTGGAATTCTTTGGTCAAAACTTGAGGCCACATTACATATCAATCCACGAAACCACTATCATCATATACTCAGATCAAACCAAGTGTTTAAGTTTTTGTTGTTGTTGCTGTCAGGATATTAATAGGCTCTGTGCTGCACTTTATTTACTTCAATGGTGTCATCAGCAGCATAATACTACGGATCAGCTCATACATACATGTTATACTATACAACCGTAGAAAAGGTAATTAGAACACTCTTCTTCTTTTAGTATCTAGCGTTTACATGAACGATGAAATCATATTAGTATTCTCTCTCAGAGCATGTAAATGATCATATTAAAGGTTTGACAAGTCTGTGACAAAAAACAAAAAGGTTTGACAAGTAAATCAGGCATCGAAGAGAAAGCGACTAGGCAAAGTAAAACTGCTACATCACTCAAAAGACTTTCATATATACACAAACACAAAGGGGAAGCGCACCACATGAGCCACGACCAACAACTAGTTTTTGTTGTGATCAAACCCAATTCAATAACCAAATCTCATACACGTTTGATGATTGATAATATATGTCAAGGCAGGAAAGAAGCGAGTAGGAAGATCAATGCGCGTTAATGAGGAAAGGGTTTTGGTAAACACCGCATTCAATGGTCTCTGATTCACAGATTGGATTCCTGAAAATAGCAGACTTGAAATTTCCAATCTAGCACGAGTCTTGTATATATCCACGTTGCTTTAACTTACTGTTCACATGAAGCGACAATCTCCTCTGATTCACAGATGAAGAAGCAGTAGCAGTATGCTGTACAAGCAGTATGTTGTAGAAGCTGTATGCTCTTATTAAAACTTTTAATAAGATGATTGGTAGAGCAGTAGCAGTATACAATTTTAAGTTTTTTATAAAAGTTAGTTTATAATATAATTATTTTGAAATTATATATATATAGATTATATATATATTAATAATATATTTGTTATTAAAAATAATGAATCTTAATTAATAACATAAATTAAATTTTAAATGTGAAATATTATTATTTTAGAATGTATTTTTAAAAAAAATAAATAAATTTATTTTTGGATATAAAATAATTTGAATATATTAAAAGAATAAATAAATTATCATTATATATATCTTTTTATTTTATATATTAATATATAAAAGAGATAGAAATTTTATCGAAATTTGATTTTTAAAAAAATAAAATTTACAATTAAAATATTTATTTTTAAAAATAATATTTTGCATTTAAAATATAATATAATTTATATAATTAAATTATATTTTAATGTGAAATACTATTTAAAAAAATATTTATATTGTAAATTTATTTTAGAAATCAAAATTTTATTTTCTGGATATAAAAATAATTTTATGATAATATTAAATCAAATAAATGAACTAATTATATTTATTTCTTTAATTTATAAATTGTAATTGTAAATGCTCTTCCAAAAGCTTCATATGAGAGCATTTGCTAGAGAGCATTTAGAGAGCATTAACATTTAGTAAATGTTTTTCTAAATGCTTTTCAAACAAATGTTGATTGGACAATGTGTAGCATAATGATAATGCTAATGCTCTACCAATCAAGGCCTAAACGACCATAACTAGCCCACGTGGCGCTTCTCGATGATCTTTAACGCGTGGTGGATACGCCCACAGACAATTCTACCTGTGTTCTGTCTGTGCAAGGGCCGGGAACCCAGTCGGACAAAGACTTATAATGAAATTGGGCTTTATAAACTGAAATAAGCCCAATAACAAGATAAGAGTATGAAATACGCAAGGGGGGTAGAAAGGGTGTTTCAGATGACGTAGCAATATAGGACCGAGTTTCACGGTGATAGTAAATGACGAAACTGACCCTTTGGAAAAAATAAAGGAAATTTGACAATTAGGCTTTTCCTTTTTTTTAAAAAAAAAAGTTAATTATTCTCCCAAACGTAGGCCGGGTCGGTGGATCTGAGCGTTTCACGCGTCTTTAAATACACACCTCACCCTCTCCCTTATTTTCTCATCCAATTGTTATTTCCTCTCTCTCTCTCCATCTCTCGTTTTTGGATTTCGACAATACGAATAGAGGAAAGATAATTAGGGTTTGCTTCGATATCGATTGATTTCGCGCCACAGAGAAGAGACGTTCCCCGTAGGTTTGTCTGAATCATTAGGTTGTATTAGTCCTCCTGTCCGAATCCTTATACCGTGTCCGTTTTTGCTGTTTAAACCGATTCGATCTGAGAAAAGAAAAGAAAAAAACGATGCCGAGATATTTCACATCACCACCGCCCGTGTATGCGAGGAACTGGGCCAACGGTCAGAACTTGGTCGAATCGACTAAGGTTCGTTGAGCACTCAATTCTTGTGATTGATTCGCACCCGTGTGTTCCCTCCCCCTGTCCAGGGGGATTTATGAATTGTCATGTTTTAATGTATCCTATAACTGATTGCTTAGGTTGTTAGATTGATTGCTAATAGATCTGTTAAATTAGTCTTAGCCTATATATTATATTGCTAATGGTAACGTGTGAACGTGTATCTTGTTTGGTTTGGTCTTGGAATTTTAGTCAACGACCATAGAGACGTGTTGTAGGTAGATATCTATATATATATATATATATGTGTTCGACTCTTGCTTAATTGTTTTATTTGATTTGATGTATCCACGTAAGTGGGTTCTGGTTGTTACTCGATAATTCTCCCAAATAGTCTAAAATCCTTTATTCTGATCGATTATTAAAGATCGAAAGACCGATTATCGCGTCTAAGAAGGTGCTCCGTAAAGAGAAGAAGGAGAGAAAGAGAGAAAAGAATGAGAAAACCATTGAACATCTATATCTACGTACCAAGCAAGTGTGCGATGAATCCGAACAACTTGAGAGGTCTTGTTTGACAGAAGAACATGACAAGTATCTGTCTGATGGTAGCCAAGACAGTAAGAAGAGAAGAAGGGAAGCTTCTCCTGCCTGTTGAGAGTAATATTAAAGGTTCGTGTGTGTGTTTTTCTTTGAATTAGACGAATTTCATTTTTTAAATATTCATAATGTTCTGAAGATCGTTACATTTAATAATTTGCAGCTACGCCTGTTACTGGTAATCCTCTACGGATACGTTTTGTCTTCAAGAAACCTAAAGAATCTGAGGTTGTTGTTGTCCCTCAAGTGCCCCAAGAGGAGGATCTTGTTTGCTCCACCTCAGGGACTGATCAACTCTTAGGTCATGAAGAGAATCTGCTCTCGACTTCTCTTGAGAATGACAAGAGTGCTGCTATTCTTTCTGAATCAAAGAAGAAGAAGAAACATAAGACGAGCAAAGAATCACGGTACAGTTCACTGTTTGATGAACCTGCTCCTCCCAGTTTTTCAATGGAGGAAGACGGTAGCAACAGCGATGATGACTGGCTTCTTAGTGCAAGGCGGCAAGAGAATGTTTCCACCAAGTCTATTATTATGAAGGAAGACGTGGTCATGAACTTGCAGAAGTCGGGGGAGTCCTGTTTTCCTAGCTCGCAGTTTCTGTCTGAAGTGGGAATTTTTTCATTGCCGTACACAGTCCTGTTCTAGGTTCCACGTAATTGTTTTGTTCTTTTATCAGCCTTAGGCCTTTAACTTGTACAGTTCCACGAATTGTAACAGACACAAACACAAAGATCAATAATATTGAATGATTTCCCCATTTTTGGCACTTGTCTTGTACTATTTATCTTCTTCAAAGTCTGGCCCCATTATTGAAACGGTTGCAACAACCGTTTACAATAAGTCCCGAGTTTACTGCCTCTTGAGTGTTCTTGAAGAGTAATCAATTGTTGGAAGTTTTGTGTTCAAGGAAGATGACCTTTTCAGGCAGCCAGCGAATGATTACAACTATGTTTCACATCAAGGTTCTCAATCATCAATTTGGGGTAAGAGGCAAAAGACAAACAGCTTAGAAACAGAATCAAAAATTGCAAATTTAATTAGATTAATATTTCAATACAACAAAGTGATCCTCGTCACCAAGAACAAAGTAGAAGAAAGATTCATTAGTACTCTACACGGGAAGAGTAGAACAACTGTGAACTCAAAGGATTCTCCAGCAAAGAGGAAAAGACACAACAACACAACTTGGTTTAAGCAACTATACAAAAAGCTACTCGAAATGTCTCCCTTCACGTCCAAATTGTCATATTAAATAGTTGAAATCATCATCTTCTTCCTTTTGTTTACCTAGTCTTTAGAGGTTTTCTTTTATCACAAGAACGCGCAATGGTTCTTGTTCTTTTTCTTCTTCTGTTTTGGTGGCTGAAGCACCACTTTTATGGCTTTAAGTTAAATTAGTCATCTACAAAGCATCACACCTGCTCCCCACAGATCATTAATAGAAGGAATTTACAGTAGGGAAAGTGTTGCTGGTGTAAGAAATCAGCATGCAGGTTATTCCGACGATTCTTGGGGAATAAACCATATTCATTAGATTTTGGCAAATCTCAGTATAGCAAGAGAGAGAAAGAGAGAGGCAAGAATGATGAAATCCATAAACCATAATCATTAGGTTTTGGCAAATCTCATCAAGAACGTGTCAATTAGTGTTACGGCAACGATTCTTAAGTGTCAAATCATTAGCTTTCTTTTATGTTCGTTCTCTCAGTTTAGATAATAGTTTAGATAATGATGTCTATTGATGTCTATTGGCTTTCAAGTTTAGATAATGATGTCTATTGGCTTTCAAGTTTTAACTATGAACATTCGAGAAAAATTATATTTTAACCAAAGTTAATTTTGAATATTAATACAAATTATCCAATGACATTTCAGAATATTTCCCCATTTAACCACTCACTTTTTTTAATTACAATATTTGAACTGATTGTATGCGTGTTGACAAGTGCTAAAACATATAATAAAGACTATAAGAAAAAGTGTGTATTCAACTAAAAGTTTGAAGTGATTTGTATTAAAATGACAAATTTACTGTTATTCAAACATGGATTTTAAAAAACACTTTAAAATCTAGTGTTATTGAACTTGACATTTTATAAAACACTCTGAAATCTACTGTTATTGAACAAAAATTAAGTTAGTGATTTTAGAGTGCTTTAAGTGTTTCTAGAGTGTTTGAGGGGAGTTATTTAGTTATAAAAATAAAAATACAAATCTCACTGTTTTAGATGAGATTTCAGAGTGTTTTAACAAAAATCACACCAAACCCTCTAATTCTCCTGCAATCATCTAAAAACTCATTAAAAATCAAATCATTTCAAATTTCATATTCAATACACCCCCTTAGAGATTACATTTTAAAAGAAAAAGCTCTAAGAAAAAACGAGTCAGAGAGATTAGAGGAAGGAATTGCGGAAAACAAAGAAAACATAGAAGAAGAGAAAGCGGAGAAGAATAGATATTAGCTAACCGAATCATTATATCAGAGAATCAGAGATGTTAAGCATACTACATCTGCCTGCGCCGTATACCAACTATTTACCAAATTCTAATTAAGTTTTATTTAAAACATAGTCATTTCATTCATACCAGAAGAAGTATGTAAATTATAAATGAAAAAAATAATCTGCAGAACATTTGTTTGTCAACATCTGCAAAACTTAATCTTAAACGTGATCGCTCTATCCGTTTTATTATAAGCTACAAGATAAATCACAATGTTTAGTAGTGTACGTTTGTTAAAGACCAAAACCAGTTGCCCAGTAATTTCCATAAGGCCCATTATGTGCGTAATGCCCATTGTTCTCAAAATCAAGTAATATGAAGAAACAGAAAAAATTTGCTGAGCAAATCATAGTTTGGATTTCAAAGCCAGAACCGTGTTCTTTCGTGAACCCTAGGACATATCTCTGTGTAATCCTTAACATATATATGCCCTGAAGACAGAAGTACACCGCCCATCAATGGGAAAGCCTAACCTACCCATTAAACTATTATCATCTCAACTTAAATGGAACATGAACATGTATTTTGGTATTTGATGTAACGAACACTACTTAGATGTATGATATGGCATATGCGATTTAGTCCGAAATATCTCACAATATATGAAAATGGATTATTAGATGTGTCATACACCTAGCTAGAGCTGTATTATGTCTTCATGAAGAAATTTTTGAAGTTTGATTAATCATGTGTTAAGTATATTTATAACCTATAGCCAAATTTCTCTTCAGTTTTTCTTCTTCTTGCTATACGTACTAACGTCAGCAACTTTAACTAATGTTAATACGTTACGTAACTTATATCCCTAGAAATTCGATCCACTTGTTCGAAATTAAAAGGAAAATGTTACGTTCCTCGCTGCTGACAAATTTCTCACATCGATACACCATACATATATACTATATTATTGTAAATATCCTAGAGGGAGATAAGGAAGTAAGGAACGATCTTAATTATAGGTTGCATTCAAATATGTTATATTAGAGAACGATACTTTAATTATTTACAAGTAAATCAAATATAGAATGATCTTATGGGAAATAATGAACTTGACATTCAAAACAAAACCTATATGTACATATCTTCCTTGATCTTCTCTTCTTTGAGAGGTAAAGGACTAAATCCTTTTAAAAGTTAAAGCTTTTGATGGGACGATTAATCAAACTGAAATTTCTTCACTTCATAATATACCATATATCAAATGTAGTCGAATTAGTATATATTATATTAAATATTTTTAGTGTGAGTTATCATAAAGAAAAGTAGTTCTAAAAACAAAAGTATAGGGTATTGGAGCATACAAAGTGAAGTACGTGGCCTTAGATATGGTCGGTGCACAAAGTAAATAATAATCCTAGTGGACCACGTAAGGCGACTCCAAAAGCAGCAACAGGCCCTCGTGGTAACTCCACATAATGATTAAACCCTAACTAGCAGCTATGTAAATCAGTAAATATGGGGGAAATTTTAAAACTTTTTGTGAAGAATGGGGCAGAGAAACCAGGACGCGTTAGTTTGGTGGTGAACATTTTGCAGCCGCAAGTACGATTTCGGATTTGACTCGCACTAGCCACCGAAGTTTTTACAATGGGTTCTTCGACCCGAGGAGAACGAACGAGTGGTCTGAGATTCACCTTCGCCAAAGGCTCTATGTCTACCACGTACGCTAGTATGGACAACATAAGCGGAGCCAAGATACTCCTCGTAAATATCCAAAAAAAAGAATGGGGCAGAGGAACAAATTTATTCGAACTTGGGGTTTAACCTCACTTCAAAAGGCTATTTGATAACATGAGATCTGTTTATTGATTACCGTAGGTCGGGGTCTTGATCTTAGATTATAAAAACATATGATGATATATACGTAATATGCATATTGTATATAACTATACTAGGTGATTTTCCCGTGCTCATGCACGGATATAAATGTTTATAAAGTAAATACATTATAATATTTTATTTACATTACGATAGTTTATTAATTTTTTAATTATTTTGTTATTTATATTGTAATTAATATGCATGGTTTTTTAAAATAACATTGTGTTATTTTAGTTAGATTATAATTTTAGATATATAATATCTCGACTGTTTGGCTATTATTTGGATATATTAGATAACATTTATTTTTTATGATTTAACTAAAATATTTTGTTATACCGATTAAAATTTTGATTAACTTTTTTTATTTTCATATAGTTTGATTCTTGCCTTAAATTTGTGTATATATTTTAGTAGGATTATGTATAATTTAATAGTCTTGATTAGTTCAAAGTTACATCTTAATTTTAATATTTGGTTAATATATGTGTAGTATTATTTGAGAATTTCATATTTATTTATTAAAATGTTGAGAATAAATGAGAATACATTATTTTTATTTAATGTTTTACTTTGTATAAAATAATTTGGATTAGTTTAGTTACTCATTTGTGGGTATATTGTGTTACATATTTCTGTAAATTCAAGTATAACTATTTCAAATCTAATTCAACCAAATCATATTTATTGTATTCATTTCATTAGTTTGGTTTTCATCTTAGATGTGTATATATATTTATGAATTGGCTATTTGTAAATAGCCCATGACTATGTTAATTTTATAGTACTTGGTTATTTGGAATATGTTAATTATCACAAATAAAATTATAAAAATAAAGTGATGATAGGTACAAAATTGCATACAAATATAATCGATACATTCTAAAAGTAATATTAACTCTTTATTTTAATATCAAGATTATTTTTTAAAATTTCCTTTTATGAAATCAAATTATATATATAAATTATTTTTGGTTTAAGTTTATAAATATTTTCTTTATCGTACATGTTATTTGAAAAATATAAAAGGGAACATAAAAATATTAAATTAAATTTTATTCATTAAAGATATCTTAGTTTATGCTATTTAAATTATTTTGTAATAATATGAGAAATATATTGATTTAAATAAAATGCTTAATAATTTTAAAAATATATATTATATTGTTAAGATTATTTTTAAAAAGGGAAGATTATTTTTCTTTACTTTAAAATCAAAATTATTTTGAAATTTCCTTATTATGAATTACACTATATATAAAAGATATTTTCGTTTTTAAATTTATAAATTTTCTTTATATATAGGTTATTTGAAGAAAAAAGGAAACCTAAATAGAAAAAAAAAAATAAAACAAAATAAATGTTTAATAATTATAATTATATATATTTGATTCATTAAAGGTATCATCGTAATCAACTACCGTGAGAGTTAACGTGAGCGCGACACGTAGGAAACTTACTTCTCAAATAATATTATAGAGATATATCAAAACGGTATAGGTTGGACTATGTGCATGCAATTTGTGTTAATTTTGATTTCATTGGTTGAAAAATGAAAGTCAACAAATAGAACCAAAGTTCTACCAAACACGGTGTATTGTATTAAATATTAAATGTGAGACGAAAGGATGAAAAGAAAAGAGTAACCACACCTAACCATAATCATCCCAAAACAAGTAAGAGCATCTCCATTGAAGGATTGTGGAGGGAGGTTCACACGTTTCCCAAAAAAATAAATAATATAATATGCATTTGATGATGAACCTGAGTCTTGGGAGTTCAGTGGGATGAACTCGGTTCTTAACTGTTCCGCGGGCTCCACGACAGGTGTCGGTCCGCGATAGGTTTGAGTATTTTTTTTTTTTTTTTTTTTTTTTTTTAGAAAAAAGAAAAGTCAAACGAAAAAAAAATTAAAATAATGTAAAACTACCTAGGGAATCGAGATTGGAGAGATTTGCTGATGGAGGTGCTCTAAATGAAGAAAAGCTGTCATCATCCAAAGTATCTATAGAATAAATGACAACCAAGCATCCACACTCCGTAATTTATGTATATATAGTTGTTACATATATACATATAAATATAGCATGCGATTTGTACAATATAATGTTTGTTGGTTTTCCAAAGCACATCGACATATATACGGATTTTCATGCTTCCAATTGCAGTTATAAATCAGTTATATAGAATGATGTTTGTTTTGGTATTTCGAGATTTGCGTGTCTGAGTTAAAGCATTACGTTTTATGAATTGGCAAAAGTATATTGATTCTTTCTCATAACCACAAGAAGTAGACGAAAATTCATGACTCTTTGAAGATTGTGGAACATCATTTTTATTTTGTTTCATTTATATTTTATAAACGTTTACAAATCATAACTAGTACTGCAGCGGGATACTATAGTGACGCATTGTCAGCTAATAAACAATTATAGTTTTTTTTTTGCTAAACTATAAACAATTATAGTTGGTTAAATGTTAACTGTAATACTACTTAGGTGTGTAATGTTAGCCGTCAGGCGTCAGCTGTGAATTGTCTATTTTCTATACACAAAAACTCTACCCCATCCCGTTAAAGATTCCAGAGAGCCGATTGGCTCTCAGTCGCTAAGATGGTACATTATGAAAATGATAAATGTTTTGATTTCATAGCTATAATGAAATTCACATACTCATAAAAAAATGTTTTGATTTGCTGTCTAGTGTTATTGAATAGTTTATTCGATTTCTAGCTAGGCTTAATCCTTCAAATGGTAGCATTATACCCTGTCATTTGCATTTTATTTTGGGTTAATTATTTTTAAAGTTGATATTTACGCAATAGACAATATCGTAGTGATATCCTCGATGCTTTCTATATTATAATGTCCACGATAGAAAACAACTACTATTCAATATCTTCTTCCTTGGTATTCTTTTTATGGTAGGCACATGCAAACGATGCATGAAGACCGACCAATCCTATTCAGGGAAAACCTCACCACAACGATGAATGGCCAATGTAATGCCACGTAGTCAAGATCTACGGTGACCGATAACTGGGACCCACACTTTTCCCTCCACGTGAGGTCATCAAGGAAGAAAGCCACCGATGATACCGACGTGTATGGTGAAGATCAACCTAAAAACAGATCCCGTGTTAGACGGTTCAGATTCTCTAAACGGCTATTGTAATACTTATTTCAAGATCCAACGGCTTAGATACAATCGGCGGTGACCGTCCTACAAGGTATCTCGGGACTTGGACTGCATTGCGCAATTGGAATGTAAACTTGAAGCTATATGCTGCGACATTTCTGTGTAAAAACAAATAAATACTTAAAACATTAGATTAAAAAATACGCATTATTAGTGGTGGTTTCCACTATAAAAAGAAAACAGCTGGGCCAATGACAAGCAACATCTGTCCTCTCGAGGTTAGGGTTCTTTAGAGAGAGAGAGAAAGAGTTTACATTCTTAACGAACAATCCTTTGGATCTTGTTCTGGAAGATTGATCAATATTAATATGTTCTAGAAAACCTTCGTTTTATCGCTTTCTTTGTAAAACATTGGAAGTTTATCAACTTATAGCGTTTTCGATCGTATTATTTGGTAGATCGTCGCCATTAAAACGAATAAATCTGTTTTTCCCCTTGTTTTTATTGTTCAATATCTTTCATAAACTACCCTCTTTTCTTGAAACTATATTAAAGAAAATTTCAATGGAAACAATATCAGTGCAACGTTCGTCACCAGGTAAGCAAGTTTCTGGTATGAGGCCATTCAAGAACCCTAGAAGAAGGAGTTCTCGTGGTTCTCTTTCGAGATCCGGAGGAAGTTTGGCAATCCCTACTAACCCGGCCTCGTCTTGGGGATCTTCGCCGGCGTATCCTCCGCCGCCTTCTAACTACTCGCAGCCTCCTCTTCTCCCTCTTCCGCGTGTCAACAGCTCAACTCTTCCTCTGCAACGTGTCAACAGTTCTCGCACGCGTGTGAACAGATCAAACCTTCCATGCGTTCAGACAAGAGCAACGTCTGAAACACAGCAGAAGAAAGTAAACTATGTTGAATCTGTACCGAGATTGACTAGAACCGGTTCGGTTCCGGTCTGGACTAACCATCCGCGTGATTTCCCTAAGGGATTTGATGGTTATCCCGGTCCAGCAATCTTGTTGCTATCTCCTCCACCAAGTAGTTTGCCCATGCCCAAGTTTTCGATCAAATCGAAGCTTCGTTGCAACGCAGAAGCTGCAGGGCAAACTGACGTAGCCACCGATAACATCCGGCGAGTTTTACAGCTCGGGTGAAAGGTGGTGCTACTGCTACGTAACGTTTATGATATTACAAATAAAATAAAGCCCATGGGCTTGTGCCTATCTTATTTTTAAAAGTGATAGAGCTCTCTCCTTTTGTGTGATTTGCCAAGCCGTAACTTTTTTTAAAGGCTCTGTTGACACAAAGTATTCCTTTGCCGGAAATATATTTCTTTTTATACTGTATGCTTCCTCTATGATGATTATTCAACTACTAAGAGCATCTCGAACCTATTGCTTCATTTCTATCTTCAAATATGCATTTTTTTCAAAATGAAGAAAAAAATGAAGTAACATTCACTCCAATGGTTGGCTTCATTTCATTCTTGGAAAAAGAATATTGTAAGTATATCTTCTCTCCATTTTATCACTAATTACTAATAAAACCTTATACTTTTTCATATTTACTTAATTTACCTAACTATTTTGTTTTAACAATAATCCAACATAATTTTTTATTTCATTACATTGTAATATAAGAAAATTATTATATAACGTGAATAAATAAACACAAAAAAATCTTTATTAGAAAAAAACACCATATGTATAATTTTCTGTAAGTGATTAACAAACTGTTAAGAAGTAAAAATGACCTTATTCATCTTTGATTCTTTTATATCAAGTTAAGAAGTTCTAAACAACAAATATTCATATGCTCTTCGATATAAACATCTGATTAGATAAAAATAATAGTCGAAATTTTGAAATTAATTGGATATTATTAATCTATATAATTTATTTAGGCAAAAGATAAGAATAAATAAAAGTTGAGGACCAGTTTACAATTAGAAAAATTCATTTTCAAAAAATGAAGATATACACCGTAGATCTTCAAATTTGAAGCAATAATGTTCATGACTTCATTTTGAAGCAAGAATTGAAGTAGGGTTGGAACAAAAACTACTTCAAAATGAAGCAAAAAGTGAAAAATGAAGTGGAGTTGGAAATAGTCTAGTAAGAAAAAGTTCCAGATGATTAAATAAATTATAAGTTAAATTAACATTCAGGTTTTGATAATGAGTATGACATTGACTAATTAACTCGTAACATAAATGGAAGAATCAATAATACATAAAGGTTTTGATCGACATAGAACACTGAGTTCGCAACATAAATGTAAGAACACACAAAACTGGCTGGAGAATGTAGTAGTAATCTCAACCTTCTGTGAATCTATGTCCACAATTGGGGCAAGTATAATATGTTGTTTGTCCTTCGTCTGCTGATCTTGTCTGCAAAAAAAAAAAAAAAAAAAAAAAAAATCAAGATGAATGAATACATTTATTTGACATGAAAGAGAAGAAAAGAAGTTGAAAAGCTAATAGCTTACCTGTCTGGTCGTGTAAACAAGCTCAGGGTGCTGGCATTTCTCGCAGGCCTTTTTGATCTGCAAGCAGAATCATCAAAATCAAAAGTCAAGTGCCTGAGAAGAAAAGCGTACTATGTTTATGAGAAAGTAGATCTTATTTATAAAACCTTTGGCAGCTCAGTATCTTCCTGCGTTTTTTCACCAAAGAGAGATATTCCAAGTTCTCTTCTGATATCCTACAAAAAAAAAAAAAAGACAAAGGTCCATGAGTTGTATTACTCCCAAAAGATGAGAAGGAAAACACTCTGAGAAACCCGTTTAGACTGCATATGATGCAATGTTCTTGCAAGAATAACAAAAGCAGTGTCCAATTTTGTTCTGTGTTCACACTGCCTACTAAGACAGACGGAAAGAAATCAAGAGCGAACTCTTTGCTACTCAGTAAACAGAAACCAAAATGCGATTGCTTGTGAACAACACATAAAAAGACTATAAGACGCAGCAAAAACAAGCCATCAGACAAGAATCCATATTGCAAGAATAAAGTTTAACATAAAAAAACATACCTCATCAGAAACTACGTAAGCTATATCCTTGCCAATGATATCTGGAAAAAACAATGACGTTGTAAAAGCATAATCAAAGGATTAACTAAAACTGTTTGATTCGATTGAACAAAAAAATCCAAAACGAATATACCTAGAGCATTTCGGGTTGTTTTGCAAAGTGGACATTCCGCATACTTGCTTGATTTCAAAACCAGCATCGTTGAACACATATTGCAGAACAAGAAACCGCTTTCCCGAGATTTCTGCATTACGACAACCTTTTTGCACCTGAAAAAAGGAACAAGCAAAAAACATAAGTTCAATGCAATGCAGTTACAGAAACCAAATTCAATGGGGGAACAGAGCTCAATGGATTTACACGAGGAAGGAAGGATTATGATAACAATTTGAAGCACGAATTAGAGACTAACAAAACTATTAGAGTCTACAGAAACACAATCAAAACCCTAAAAAAAGAACTTAAAAACAAAATAAAACTGAGCAGCAAAAAATAGATATACAGTTAAAGAATAAAAATCAAACGAGTATCTGAAAACAGGGGCAGGCATGTGGCGTAAACTTACTGAAAGACAAATTTTCAGAGCAGATAAAGAGAAACTTTACGAGTAGAGTGAGTGGGAGATGAAAGGATTTTAGGGTTGGGAACGGTGATGAGTGAGAGAAATATGGTTTACGGTTCTCGGCGGCGGAGATAAAAGACAGACACCAGTAAGAAGAAAGTAATGAAGGAATGTACAACAAATATAATGGGCCAAAAGCCCAAAATAAGCTTTTATTAATCTTCAACTCCTTTTACTTTGTCTTATATATGTTTCAAGCTTATGATTTTTACTTCTCTGAATTATCCACAATTTGGAGCAATGCAAAGTCCTTGAATTGGCTAGGCAATGCTGAAACCTTGATACAGATTCAAACACCCAATCTTTCGCTTCCAAATAACTTTTCGCTGTGTTCAGTGTGCATATTTATTTCGCCCTTATCCTTACAGAATAATAAATCAAATCTAACTTGAAGAGCGGACGATCTACATATCTCCACAATTCACACACACATATATATATAGCAGAGAGACAGACATCTCACAAGTGACAGAGCAATGGAAGAAGCGGCGCATCCTTACACGTTCCGACTCGGAAACTCTTCAAATCCCACTTGTGCATTTTAGCATAACTTGAATAAGGCTCGTTGAAACTTCCATACATAATATTTTGTCATCATTGTTCGGGTCATTAGCAAATGCAAAATACTGTTTTGTTATTATGTACGTTAAAGATAATTTTTAATCAAAAATGTCAGGATGGCCGAGTGGTCTAAGGCGCCAGACTCAAGTTCTGGTCTTCGAAAGAGGGCGTGGGTTCAAATCCCACTTCTGACAATTTTTGTTTTTATTTTTTCCTCCAAAACTATCAGACTTTTGTGGGCCTTTCGGCCTTACCTATGGTAAATAAGGTTGGCTAAACGGTCTGACAATGTTTATCGTCAAGATTGGATATTAGTCTCTTTCAGCTCATAGTAAGAGGATTGGTTTATCTACCATGATATACAGATTGCTGCCCAATTGAGAAGATCTAATGTACCATCTATATTAGCCAGAGTAATGGCAATGAATTGCCAAAGATAAAGGAACCTTTTTAGTAAAAATATATATCTAAAACATAACTTGTATTCGGATAACATAAATTTGAATGCTAAATTTATACTTGTTCCACTATACATGACCCATCACACAAAACCATCACAAAGTTATTAAACTACATTTGATTATCAAATGGAAGTTTCAAGATCTGAATTTAGATTTAAGTTATGAGACCATAATGTCATTAATTCCTTTCTCTATGCCCTTAAGTCCACACAGGTAGACATTATGTGTTGTCTTTCTTCAACAACTCCCATAGCTCAGCTGTTGCATATTGTGCCATTCTGGTTTACATTTTCATTTTCTATTAGTTTCAATCACAATCATGTAGTGAGAATAAGATGTTGAAGAAGTGACAGAAAACATAGCATTCAAAGTAGTGGATTTGATGAGGAAATGAAGATGGGAGAAAATTTCAAGGGAGTTTAAAAGGGAATCAAATGGAGAGAGATATGAGAGGCTTTACAAGACATTAGTTTTTCGTTGATCAAAGCTGTTTCTTGAATGCTAAATTTATACTTGCAAGTTCACAACTCTTTTGTTTTTTAGTTCTTTTTATATCTTGTGTATTTCAAAAAATCGACAGAAGTATCTTTCAAACCACAAATACGCCATAGAGACGATTGGGTCGAGTAATTTATTTTGTCAAGTCACACTGTTTTGTCACTGGATAATACTTGAGAATACAATGTTGTTTTGTCAAGCTGGCACAATGGACTTTAACAAAGAAGGGCCATACAATCGAATGAGATGTTAAAACACTAAAACACCAAACAGCAATCGATGGCAACAAAGTCTATTCTGTGCTGAATTCAAACAAAACCAACGGGCTTCATCACATAGTTGAATCTTTTGTCTATGACAAACCCAGGTTCTAAAACGCGGCCGATTTGAACGTTTACTCGGCGTTTAAACGCTACTCGTCAAAGGGCCGTGGCGTTTTGTACTAATCGTCAAAAAAAATCGGAGTTCTAAGCAAAAGTCAACTTTTTCCTAATTTACAAGTCTGAAATCACGTGTTAGGTTCAATTTCTATTATAAACGAGTGGAATCTTAAGAATAACGAGTCAAAATAGCCAAGAATCCCGAAAAAAAAAAGTTAGATCTGAAAAAATAGAGTTTATGTCGACAGGAACCAAGGAAGAAGACGGGGATATTAATGTCTTTTCAATTTCATTAAAGAAAAAATGGAAAATTAATCAAAACACGCCTTAGACTCGTCGAACCCGCGAACCTCCAGTGTTCAAACACTTTAAAAACCCCGCTGGACTACATCAACATTTATGGTTTTAATAAAAATAATAATTTATATACTAAAACTCTATAAAATTAATCCCCGATTAATCTCCGATTAGTTTCCGATTTTGTCTCAACTCGCTAGGCGCATACCGGCCGCACGCGTTACGCCTAGCGCAATCTCAAACATGGTGACAAACAATTGCTCAGCTTCCGTAAAGCTTCTTCACCACTTGATACATCAGAAAAAAAAAGAGAATATTAAAATTATTACACTTAAAGCTCTTACAGTCTTCTTCACCATACCTGAAGACAATGATTCTAATGTAGATGCCAAACGTTTTAAAGAATCATAAATTCAGTGAGATTATAACGATATTCATCCTATACATTACATTTTTCGTAGTCGATTTCAAGTTCATCGATAAGCAATACAAAAATACAACGTTCACTTACACAATCCCCTAATATCATTAACTTAAGACCAATGTTCATACGTTGAACGTAGATAATTAATATTTATCAATTGTTGTTCCTTATCGCTTCAGACACATAAAAAGTTCCTCCAATTATATGTCTGAAGATAATCATCGGAACTCTATTTTATAATCATTCAGACTCGTTTGGAATATGTCTGAAGATGGAAGCAATCAAAGATTGAACAAAAGCGAAGCGATACGAATATCTTTTGTACAGAAGATAATTTTAAAAATACGAATAAACAAATTTATGGTTAATAAAACTAAAAAGTAAAATTGATAATGAGGAAAGCTTATTCATCAGAGAAAAAGCGATCGGTACATCAATCGACACATAGTCTCAGACGACCGTCGTGAGAATTTTAGATCAAATCTCATCACTTGAATATTCTACTTCCTTCACATTCCAAGAAAGAACAAAACCTAATCAATTTTCTTTCGCAATATAAAACGAGATCAAAGAAACGGACGATAAAAAAAGAGAGACGAGAGGAACAAGTTTCTAACCGGCGATGACGTTTAAGAAGACTAGGTGGCCTTTTAAAGGATGGTGGTGAAGCAGCAACATGCCTAGGGTTTAGTTGCGCATACCGTACGGCATCGTTTAAAATTAATGGGCTTATTTAGTTGTCCACTTATCCACATTCCTGGCCCATTACTTTAGATTCTGTTCTTGTAGGATTCTAAAGTGGTTTGAAAGAAAAAAAGTTCTAAATAGATCGAGGATTCAGTGTTGAATCTGATTTGTGTTTTAATAGTATAGAAGTTCTTTTTGTATAGTTACTAAAGGGGTTTGGAATAACTTGTATGGATGGTTGACAAAAAAAAAAAAGAAAACTAAAAGAGACTTGAAACAATTTCAAACTTTGAAAGAAACATTTCATTATGAACCTGCAGAACAGTAAGGGTTTATCAAAGATCTAGAAAGATAATAAAGCTGGTAGGTAATAAAGGTCATTATCGACAACCCTTGTAATAGACGTTCTTAAGTGTACAAAGGAACACAAATAGGGTTTTGATCAGCTCATAATTAAAGACGGTTTCAAAGAAACACACTCAGAGAGTCAGAGTTATCAACGGTGAAAGAGAGAAAACTTGAAGAGTTAAATCAGTTGAAGGGATTAGAAACAAATCTGCCATTACTTTTATCGAATTCGACTCAAGAGACAACTTAAGTCCTAAAACACAATTAGATAGAGTTTCAAATCACAGGACGAGATTTCTGAGTATTTTTAAAATTCCAACTCTACTTGGCTCTTGCCTTCTTATTAGAGAGACTGCTAACAATGAAATCATCATCATCATCATCATCAGAATCCTTCTTCCGCTTCTTCGTGGTTGGTTTCGAATCATTTCCTTTCTTTTTGCCTGACAAAGCTTCAGACGACGGTTTTTTTACTTCCTTCTTCTCGGCCACTAGTGATTTGGAGCCGGTTCTTGGGGCACTTCTTGGGGTGGAAGGTGCAGATTTTGTAGGAGAGCTGAGCTTTCCAGTCTTTTGCAACTTCTTCTCAAGAACTTTCTTTGCCTCTGCAGCTGGAAGCAACCCTGACTCCATCATCCTGAGATTATAAAAAAAAAAAGGGTTCTTCAAACAAGCAGAGCAATCTCATGCATACCATAAACAGAACCCACACAACAACCATCAGAGATGTAATGTAATAATAATGCTTTGTGTTGTTGGTTTGAAAGGACTCGCCTTTCCGTATCAACAATGTAAGTCACGTTCAAATTACATGTGACCTTTAGTGCTAGTGGTCAGCACACACAAGAGACAGTCGAGAAAAAAAAAAAGCATGCATTTAACAAGCCCCAAAGGAAAACAGAATACTACTACAAGTCTTCAACTCAAACATAATAATCAGCTTCACACTAAAATTATAAACATTCTAAGTTGCTCATCTTATCGGTGTTCCCATTAGGAGTTGCACAAGACTGTAGGCACATAAAGGAAGGAACATAAAGGGCTCACCAAATCTTAGCCATTTCGCTAGTTGGAACTTGCTTGTGAAGTGACTCATAGAAAATCCTAAGTGGATCTCTCTGCAGAATTACAAAAAAAATCGACAATCAAAAAACAAATTAGCAAAAAATCTCAAATCAAGAGAAAAGGAACAGTGCGGAAGAAAAAAAAAAGGCACACCTCCTCAGGTTGGTCTCTCTTCTGACCAGGCAAATCATAAACTTTCTTCTCCTTCTTCTTCTTCACATCTCCTTCTTCTTTTTTCTTCTTCTTTGCCTCTTCTTCTTCTTCTTTCTCTTTCTCAATCTTCTTTTTCTTCAACTCTTTCTCCTAAAAGACACCATCACCAAATGCTTCATCAAATCTCTAACCAATCCTAACGATTACGAAAGATAGAAATTATAAAAAAAGAACGAACCTTTGAGACGCCGCCAGCAGATGAATCCTTCCTCTTGGAAAGAGGTTTGTCATCGTCCTCTTCTTCGTCAATCTCCTTCTTCTTAACTGGCTTTGGGCGAGACCCAGATAACTTGATGGGTTTGTTATCATCATCATCATTGTTGTCCTTGTTCAATTTCCTCGAAGCTGACGAACCAGCATTGTTTGCGTTTGTAGACGGCTTCTTCTTAACCAACGAACCCAAGCTCTTGTTGTCTTCGTCAGCCTCCTCTTTCTTCACATCTTTAGCATCATCCGATGTCATCCTTCCTTCTTCTTCCACCTACCAACAAGCTTCGGGGGAGATTTCAGACGGAAACCGCTGTCGTGTGTTTCCCCCTTGGGTCAGGTCAGTTATGCCCTAATCCGAACCTGAAACGGCGTCGTTTCAGTCCTCTAAACCAAAAAAGGAAAATCATCAATTCGTTGAATCGAATCGAACCGAAAAACATTAGCCGGTTCAAAAAAAGAACCCGGTTATATTATTATATGATTGAGTCTAAACCCGGTTAAATTATATTGCACATAGCTGCAAGTTAAAGTCGTTAGAAAGAAACTATCAGCGTCTCATCTAACGGCAACTCTACCTTCCCCCCACCACGTGTCCTCAAAGTGGCTTTGCGTTAAGACATATGCAGATTCGTTACCCACTAGTAATTGTGTGAATTATTAATAATCAAAGAGAGATAAAGATTTGAGGGAATCTGAACGATGAAGGCGGAGAAGAGTCCGATTCACACAGTGATGTCGTGGATTCGACGTCAACCGCCCAAGGTAAAGGCGTTTTTCGGTGTGGTTACGGCAATGACGGTGCTCGTCTTCCTCAAGGTCATTGTCCATGAGCATGACAACCTTTTCATCGCTTCCGAGGCTGTCCATGCCCTTGGCATCTCCCTTCTTATCTACAAGCTCACCAAGGAGAAGACTTGCGCTGGTTCGTTAATAATTACATTTCCCTCGCTCTTGTTGTGTTCTCTAATCCTTTGATCCTCGATCCTTGTGATCGAGACATTTTTTTGATGATGATATGTTATCAACAGGGATCTCTCTCAAGACGCAGGAGTTAACGGCTCTGTTTCTGGCCGTGCGGTTGTATTGCAGCTTTGTTATGGAATTTGATCTTCACACGTTACTTGATTCTGCTACGTTGTTGACGACTCTTTGGGTCATCTATATGATCCGTTTCAATCTTAGACCCACTTATATGGAAGACAAAGACAACTTTCCCATCTACTACGTTGTAAGTTCGTTACCATTAATTGTTTCTCTTTTGAGTACCTAGTTATCTTGTGTGTATTAGATTTAAAGGGAAGTTCTGTTTCAGTACATTGCTTTACGTTGAGGCTACTCATGCTTAAAGGCTCTGTCTTCCTACGTGCATGTGATTTATTTTGTTAGGATCATCGGTATTTAACACTCAGCTTAATCATTTATTAGAGGAGTAATAGATCATATATTTGATCGTTAAGAATCTTGAAGCCAATTTAATATTTGGTTTGTTTGGACCAGGTAGTCCCATGTGCTGTTGTCTCTCTCCTCATTCATCCATCGACGCGTCACCACATCATAAACAGGCTCTTTTGGGCATTCTGTGTTTATCTTGAAGCTGTTTCAGTTCTTCCTCAGTTAAGAGTCATGCAGAACACTCAGGTATTTCCTTTTTTTTAATTTCTCTGCTCTGTATTAAACAAAACTAAAAAAAAAATCACTATTAATCTTCCTCGAATATGTTTATATTCTCTCAGATAGTGGAACCATTCACAGCACATTACGTATTTGCTTTGGGAATCGCTAGGTTCTTGAGTTGTGCACACTGGATCCTTCAGGTTCTTAGAGTTACATTTTCATATAAACTCTTTAATCATCACAGGCTAACAGTTTCTGAAAAGGATTATATGAAACGTACGCGTCGTGTAGGTGTTGGATTCAGGAGGGAGGTTACTGACTGCACTAGGGCATGGATTGTGGCCTTTAATGGTCCTTCTCTCTGAAATCATCCAAACCTTCATTCTTGCAGATTTCTGCTATTACTATGTTCAGAGGTAAACCATTAAATCACATATAATGAGCCATGTATTATTTATTATTATAGATACTATTGTTGAAGTTTGAGTAATAGAATAGCCATTTGCCGTCAAAAAAAAAAAAAAGATACTATTGTTGAAAAATGTCTAAATATTTGGAACGTTTATCTGGTTTTGGGGACAGTTTAATGGGTGGACAGCTTGTTCTTCGTCTTCCATCTGGTGTGGTGTAAGAAACTTGAGCTTGTATGGAGCTTCTTATCATGATCATAGACTTTTGAGATATACTTTTACATATACTTGCTAGCAAATAACAGAAAGAAACCTTGATCGTAAGGATTAGTTTGTCTAATAATGTCAATTAATCAGATTTTCTTGTGATGACGTTCATATAATTTGACACACCAAACTTAATAACGCTGTACCGTTCTCTATGGAAGACATCAAGAAGTGTGACGTAAATTTGTTTGATTACACAGTATTTCCTCAGTATGAATTTACAGTGAAACATGCACAGACCGTGGATCGGAGGTTATGTGTTAGAATTGATCTTGTAAATGTCAACTTAATGGAGCTCTTTTATTATCCTCGTTGTCAAACACGTTATTATCCTCTTTTAATTCATGAAGCCTTGTATCACAGTTTACATACACAGAAACAAAGCATTCATGATGCGGGAATATGAACCACCAAGTATAATACCAGATTTGATTGTTGAAATATATGATGACAATGTTCAAAACCTAAAAATTGTTGTTGATAAGAGCGAACAAGAAGAAAAGTATCCGAGTTATTTTAGAATAACAAAAGAAGAAGGAAAGGTCAAAGGTAACATGATATTGATCACATCCTTTCTTTCAAGTTTGACTAAACGTTGAAACAATCATGATCATGAACAATCTGGTCTTCACGTTCTTGGTGATACCTATAACGCTATAACTAATCGATGACTTGTTGAAAAAGTTAATGCATCTGAGATAGCTTCACTGCAGTGCGGATGCGAGGAGTAGTACGAATTACTTCATGGTATATTTTCGGCGTCTCTAGCTCTCAATGCTATTGCCAGAGTATGCGGTTATGTTTCGGCGCAGGGTGGCAGAGGAAGAGAAGGAGGAGGGGGGAAGTGTGAAAATGATCTTCACGAGAATCTTACGAAATTTGGTGAAGAGCTTCATGGGATGACGACAACCCTATGAAAGTCTTGTTGTTGCGGTTATGATAACGATGATGGCTAAATTGTTCATTTGTATGAATGGTGGAGTGTGAGTGTGTAACAGGACGAGTTCTTTGAGATCTTTTGCATAGTTTGGTGTACATCACAAAGTTTCTTATAGTCTGTCTCGCATATGTAGACTTGTTTATACACGTCGTAAAGGGTTGTTAGGCCTTTTCATAAATTTATCTTCTTGACACTCAACAGCTATTATATTATTTAAACTAGAGTGTTTTGATAAGGTATATTTGAATAGAATAACTACCGAAATACGAATTCCTTTGATATGATTTTGCAATTTTAGCTAATGAATTTACAATAGCGTTTTCTGCTGGAAAATGATAATCAATCTTGAAATTTTGGGGAAAAAAAATTCAAAATCTTATAACTCTTTTAGCGTAGTCGAACAGTTTGGCCATACTCATAGGTCTTCAATCATATATACAGGGTCTAACTATGACAATATTAAACTTGAATTCAACTAAAGCAGAAATGTAAATAAGATTAATTCGATCTGCTTAATGGTGTATACGCTATAAGGAGTACATGTTACAAGAAGGATCTAGCTTGTTCTGAATTAGAGACCTTCCGTGATTTATTTTAAACATAGCCAACGATAGCCCAATGCATTTTCTAATAGGCTAAAAAGTTACAAAATATTAGTAGTTGCCTAGTTGGTCTGACCAACTAGGTCTATTTAAGTCCATATGGGAAACTGCTGACTAATATTGTACGCCAAATTGCTTATTTTGTCATTTGATCAAAGTTTTTGCAGACTTTGGCAAATTAGTAGACGTACTACATCGAACTGAAATGTTATCAATTATAAACAGCGAGACCATTTACAGTAGGATTTCTACGGAAAAGTTAAAAGTTAATGTTATGTCAATTGTACTTCTACATTAACTTGACATGATATGTATAAACCGTGGATTTCTTTAAAGGCATCTTCGTAAACTCACATAATCAGTGATAAATTAGCTAGGGAGGTATATAAATATTTGACGAGGATGGATACTGACAGTTATAGTGGATATTATTCCATTCAAACACACTCCACACACCAATGGTGTATTTTCAATATATAGTCTATTTTATTTTTTCCTTCGAGAATTCTTTAAAAATGGTCTTTCATATAACTAATGCACGTTCCTTCTGATTTTTTCCTGGCCATATGTGCTTCTGAGATACTAGCATACCATACTTCACTTAGCAAGTTAGCATCAAAAAAAAAAAGTTAGCATCAAATTCTCAATATTAGTTTACTTAGAGATTTTGTGCAAGGGATCTCAAGGTACCTACTTGACCCTCAGTGATATAGTTTCTGATAACGCTTTGTTCATCGATTCGAATGAGAGAACTTATGTTTTTTCTAAATTTTTTTAGAGTTTCTAAAATTAATTGCAGAAGTTGAAAGCAAAAAAAAAAACATCATTACAATGACGATGGAATCAATATTTAACATATTTAAAAAAAAAATACAATGACGATGATGATGGTCATTATGTCGCTGGCTTATTTAGACACAACCAAGTTAACATGAACAAAGATCAAAAGTAGTCAACAAAAAAACAACAACGATCAAAAGCATATTAATCACCACCACCATTTTCCACTTAGACATTTTGTTGTCACAGGAAAAATAAAATAAAATTATTTGTTGGTAGAGATGCCGAGAACTCCAGCCCAGACTTGCGTCCTCACCTTTGCTCTCTGCGGCTGACTAGCAAACGAACCACCGCTTCCGCCGCCGCTATTACCACCACCGTTACCGTTTCCACCGGCAGTTGTTGAGGATTGGCCACTTGGGTCGCTCATGGTTTTGTTTCTTGTTTTGTCTCTAACTCTCTATGGACTCGTCGGTGCTAAGAGTGCTCACACAGAAGTAAACTAAAGGGGTAGATAATTATAGATAGTCGAGGGTTGAGAGGGACGAATAATGGAATCTTTTTTTCAACATCTACCCTCATTTTCGATAGTGATGTTATTTGTAAAATGCTAATGCATGGTTAAATGTATCAAGTTGATACTATCAACCACCAATTAAAAAGTCACAACTCACGTTCAATTAAATCACTTTTTAATAACAATAAATGACAGTACTATGACAGTTCTGGTTGATCTTATCTTCGAGATGGAATCTAACGGTGAAGAAGAGTATTAGAAGACAAAGCTATTATAATATATCTTTTTAAAAATAAAATACGATAGATATATATTCTGCAAACAACACTATTTATTTATTTATTATGGTGCCGCCACACAACTAAACTGACCACTCCACCTCTATTATTGATGCCTTCACTCCTCAGCATGACGCATGCAGCATGACATCATTGATATGTTCATTTTAGAGTTAAGCTCCTCAATAATATTGATAACTGAGACATGTTGTCTTTGTGGATAGATGTTAATTCTTATTGATCGAAATCAATGGTTATAACATATTATGATAGAGGCATATTGATATTGTCTTAACAAAAAAAAAAAACAAAAGATAGAAACATGTGAGAGGTAGAAAATACAACTATTTCAAATATGGATCCTAGACTTTATCAAAAAGTTGATCTAAGATAGTATCAACAAATCCGCTGTAGCACACAGGTTAATTTCAACTGATGAAATCCGGGTTCAAAGCCCGGCAGCGGAATTTATTCTTTTGTGTATAGATATTTGCCTTCGGGCTGACTTTTTGTGTAGGTTGTAGAGCGATAAACTGCGAGATCTCACCAAGTTGCTGTAGCTTTTATTTCTGTGTATCATTTCAACCAAATCGACTGTTCACAATTAAGTTGATTTCGCTACAAAAAGCCATAGAAGAAGAAGGGCAGAGAGTCCTTTGACCTTCTCAAGTTTCTAATAGCTGGCTATATAGATTTTAATGTGAAGATTATGCAACGGATCCGTTGTAGCACACAGGCTCATTTCAATGGTGAAATCCGGGTTCAAAGCCTGGCAGCGGAATATGTTTTTGTATTTTAAAATCGAAAATAAAAAGACAAATCAAAGATTAGTCTCAAGGGTGAACAACAATTTACATCCGATTAAAAACACCAATGAAACCATTTTCTCCCAACAAAATCAATTATTCTTGTTTACGTTGACTTCATAAAGAAAGTCACCATAGAAAACAAGGACAGAGTTTCGAGCTTCTAGTTGTTTTTACTGCTCTATTTTTCCTTTAGAGTGTTCCCAGTTGAACGAGCTTTTCTCAGACTACCACGAGTGACCCTTATTGTTTCCTCCATTATCGCCTCTTTCGAAGATGACGCTCGCTGAATCTCTGACGCTGGTAACGCTGCAACGATCTCTAATTCTTTATTTGCCTCTGTTGTTGATAGTGGCTGTGCAGAATCAGCGTTTGGTTTAGTGGCGGGTGAAGGTGATGGTGGTGGGGTAGGAGTGAGTCTGGTTTGCGACACGCTGGGTTGTGCTTCCTTGGTTTCTGTCTGTTGTTGTGGCTGCAGCTGCTTCCGTGGCTTGACCGCTATAGGTTCTTTGGTTAGAAGCAGTGGTTTCTTAGGTTTCTGTCCTTGTAGACTAGCTTGAGGAGTGGAAGAAGCTGCTTGGCTCGTCTTAAGATCTGGTTGCTTCTGTTCCTCCTCTTTTGGTGCATGGCTGCTTCTTTTCCTAATTTTAGGTAATATGACGAATTAGAATCAAGAGAAGTCCATAAACACTATATCACCACCGTTGATTGTAGTACAAAGGAAGAAGATGAAAAGTAAATGATGCATGGAATCTTTAGTAGGATATATAAATTACCTTAGGTTGTTGAGGTTTTGGTGTTGATTGTAGAGCAACAAAGTGGCAGGATGTCAGTGAATCTAGTTTGTCCGTAGGAAACAGCTTTTCTACAGTACAACACAGCCATATCTCCAGCTTTGGTCCTAAGCTCAACCAAGTTGCGGTCAATTTCATTTTCGTGCTTCGCAACATATGGTCTAAAGAAAGAGTCATAAACGTAGGTAGTTCCCTGTGGAAGGCAAAATAGAAGGAAAGGCAATGAGACATAGAGCTCAAGTGGATGATCTCGCATAATACTCTCTTTACTTACTCTGGTCTTGGGGAACCAGAGATATATGAAGAAAGCCAGCTTAGCCTCGCAGTAGAGCGGAACCCTTCATGAAAACAGTACATAAACACCATATACATCTCAGTTCTTCTGAAAGTATTTTCTATAGTCAAGAACACCAACCAGGAAGCAAAAGTATCCCCAACTCTTTCGAAAATCGTCAAAGCGGCCACCAAAATCCTACCAGAAGTTTAAAAGAGGAGAGATAAGACTTTACTTTGACAAAAAAAAAAAACTCAAGGTAAAGACAAGGAAGAGATGAGAGAAGAGAGGGGAATGACAAACCAATACTGGCACCAGAAACGAAGCTGTTGAATCTCAGGTTTATTCTTCTCAATCGCTTTGTAGCACTCGTAAGCAGGATACGCATATCCAAATACCATTCTGCCAACAAATGGAAGAAAAAAAAAATCAAAAAAGCTTTTATAAACTTCGTGCACTTTTGAATCTCAATGAGAACAGATGAGAGTCATACACAAGTCCTCTAGTTAGAAACGATCCAATCATTGTTTCACACCTGATAGAGATGAATGAACCAACAAATAATAAGTGTTTAAACTTTAAACAGCATCCTCAATCCACAATTTTTTTATTATCAAGTATTAACTTCATAGATTCAAAACCAAAGATTTCAACAAACAAGAAGCAACAAGCAGAATCAATCAGTATAGCTATAGATTATCTCAACCAACTACACATACTGAAGCACAATAAATCACTTGAATCAATATAGCTTAGATCATCTCAACCAGCTTCATAGATTCGAACAAACAAGAAGCAACGTTTATTATAACAAAGCAGAATCAATCAACATTAGCTTAGATCATCTCGGGAAAACTAAAATGCGGTACATCAGATGCAAAGCAACGGACTAAAAGTGAACTGAGATTTAGCTTCCATGTATTGGAGCAGTATTCGAACTTGGATTTGAAATCTACATAAACTTGAAATCCATTCATGAACAACGACGATACTGCATCTGATACAGAAACTAACAGCAAGGAACTAAGATTTAACGCCGATCGTTATTGACAAACACAATCTCGAACAAGACGAAGAAGATGAATCGATTTCTACTTGAACCGAACGAACACAATACCTCCTGAGAATGCAGTGAAATCGAAATAGCTGCAGGGAGAGTTCGAGGGGAGCTGGTTTCGAGACGTCGGCGAAAGGAACGGACTGATCGGTGGGAATGCGGGTGGCGACCGTTACGCAGACGGCGGCGAGAGGGAGATATAGAGAGAGAGAGCGGGGGAAAGAGACAAAATTATATAATGAAAGGAAAAAAAAGTAAATCAAAAGTAAAAATAATTTGTGGCTTTACTGAAGATACCAGCGGTTGTTTTAAATACTGTTTTGGTTTTTTCGTTACGAGTCCTTTTCACTTCTCTATGGGTTTAATAATCTTCTGTGGCTTAATCTAGCGTACACTACCACTTTTATAGGTTAGTCCTTTGAGGTTTATAAACAGATGGTTGAGATCTGTGAGATCGGGGACTTGGAGAATGAGAATCTACGCTGCTCGCTTTGTACCTTATTACTACCTACTCCAGAATCCAACATTTCATCCCAAGCTTTTCTTGTGTGAATTGAATGCTTTTTTTTTTACTAATTTGTTATCTTTTTCTTTCTTTCTTTTTACCAACTCATATCTATATATTGATCATTCTTAATGTCATAATGATCATTTTTACCAACTGATATCTGTATATTGATCATTTTTACCATCTGGTATCTATATATTGATCATTCTTAATTTCATGGATTATTTCATTTTCTAGCTTATGCTAGATATGGTTCGGAATTACTAGCTTTTGAATCCTGTGGTTGTAGTTTATTACATGTATATTTACTAATTTGATTTTCTTTTTATCATTGGATTCCAGTTAGTTAATGATTTCTTTCTTTTCTCGTCCTAGTAATTTTGTTAATGTGATTGTATTGTTACAGATTTTTCTTAAATAATAATATGAACGTAGCTGCATTTGTTCATAAAAATATTAAAAAATAATTCATGAAACTGGAAATATAAATAAACAAAACACTGTTAGATCAGTAAGCTATACGATTACTACGATTTAAGTATAAAATTTTGGCTATATGCTCTATAAAGTGATCTAATTAGGCATAATGATGGTCAAAGACATGTTAATTATATAAGTAGAAAGAAGTACATAACATTAGCATGCTTTATGCTATCATGTCCTTTCTAATCATGGAGTAAATAGCTTTCACGCCCACATCGAATTCCTCTAGACACGGCTAGATCTTAACCAAACGCTTTTCACAAATTTAATTTCGGTTAAATCTGGATTAATCCGGTTGGTTAAACTAATCACGTCCGCCGGAGTTCTGATAACGTAGATTATATGCGAAGAAAACCCAAACCGGAAAAGGGTTCGTCGACAAAAAGAGGATGAGGGGCACTATTTTACATTATTAAAGCAAAGAAAGTATCTCAGAAACACTAACGTCTATATTATTGATCGGTAGATATTCACAATCAACATTACAGTGACAACAACTAAATGTAAAAAGAAATGGGGCCAAAATTATATCAAAGCGATCAAAGGGCTTTTAATGAAATATAGATGGCACATGCTAATTAAACAACGTACATCTGTATGATGTAAAGTTCTCTTTTATATCTGAGATTAAACTTATCATTATTTTGTGAAATCACATATATACATATATAACATTGATGGAGTGCAATGTCAATCCCGCGTTGACACAAGGATTATATATATAAGTCATAGTTTATTTCTTTTGTCAACAGAAGCCATCGTCATTTGAAGAAAGTTTTAAATCTCAGTTAGCACATCCCCATCTACTGTTTTGTAGCAAAACAAGAAAAGTAAGATAATTAATAGCTTTATAGCTCTGTGAACTAAGATTCAACGTGTTTACATCCCATTAAAGAAAATGCATGGCCACACACGCAAACAAACGGAGTGATGGTTTCGCCTAACCTTGACGGAATCCGTTTGTTTTCGTAAATTAGCATGTAATAGCTAAAAGATAAATTCAGGCCCAAACCTATAAAACAAATCCTACCAAACCCAAATTCTTTTACACGATCCAAGCTGAATCCTAAAACATATCCAAGATTCTTAACCGGACGTTTCGAACTTTATGAAGTTTCTTAAGATTAAAGCTGCACAAGATATAAACGCAGAAACTCTATAGCGTTTGCAAAATGAGTTGGCCCAAGTAGACGCATATTTATGGTTTAATATGGTTTAATATGTTTATGACATACTCTACAGCGTTTGTCAAATGAGTTGGCCCAAGCTTTTACTTTTTACGAAATTTATGTTACCCACTAACTCCTTACTCAGACAACGTGGTGGTTTGAATTTTGAAGTTGACTCTTTAATGAATGTAACAGGTAAGTGAAAAGCATTCACCAAAAAATGATAAAAGATTCAATGATCATCGCAACCGTCGATTGGGACATAGTACTTGCCACACTGCTTCCAATCAAGGCAAGGGTAGTTCCGTAATCACGACAAAATGTTTTAGAAATTAATAAAAGAAATGAAAAAAAAAACAAACGGTTCATCGTCCCGCGTGGTTACAGGTTTGATCAGTGTCGGTGTCTCTGTTTCTCTCTCCCCCGCCCCTCATTTTAGACAAAATCTGTTATTTCCATATTCGAATATTTTTCCGTGATACACGACTTTTCGATATCTATTTTACTAAAACCCCCTAAAGATCCCTAATAATAAATGCATGTCCATTGACATTCGGATACTAGTTACATTTTCTATGTTTCTTTCGATCTAAAAAAAAATGGGAGAGAAATCGAGTTCGAGATGCTGTTGCTGTAGCTGGTTCATCGGGATCATCGTGCTGATCGCTGTAGTGCTTGCTATCGTTTTCACGATCAGACATAACAAAGCTAATAAACCCCCCGATGATGGAGACATCACCGTTCCTGGCTCCGTTGATAAAAACTACGCTGATGCTCTCAAGATCGCTATGCAGTTCTTCGATATCCAGAAATGTAAATCATCGACATTACTTGCAACACACTAGTCCTGGTAATTAATGTTGGCTTTGTTTTTGGTGCAGCTGGCAAGCTGGAGAACAACAAAATACCTTGGAGAGGAGACTCTGGTCTTAAAGATGGGAGTGAAGCAGGTCTAGACCTTTCAAAAGGTTTATACGATGCTGGAGATCACATGAAGTTTGGTTTCCCTATGGCTTTCACTGCCACACTTCTCTCCTGGTCCATTCTCGAGTACGGTCATCACATGGACTCTGTGCACCAGTTAGATCCTGCTAAAGACTCTCTTAAATGGATCACTGACTTCCTCATCCATGCTCATCCTTCTGCAAACGTCCTCTACATCCAGGTACAATGTTCAACATGAATCAAGTTCTTCAAGCTATGATTGGATCTGAAACATTGGTCTTAGTTTAAAAATTTTAAAGTATAAACTCCTATATTATTAATTTTTTATTTATTAAAGTTATTATTAAATGTTTATGGTCCTCAAAATTTTAGATCCGGCTGTGTTTGCAAGTTTATAAAAGTACCTGATTAAACAATGTCTGAAGGTTGGAGATCCGGAGACGGATCATAAATGTTGGGATAGGCCAGAAACAATGTCGGAGAAGAGAACTCTCACCAAGATTGATACAGAGACACCAGGGACTGAGGTTGCTGCTGAAACAGCAGCTGCTATGGCTGCTGCATCTCTAGTCTTCAAACAAAGTGATCCCAAATACTCAAGCACGCTTCTGAAACACGCCAAGGAGCTGTTCGGTTTCGCGGATAACCACAGGGGATCTTACAGTGTCAACATACCCGAGGTTCAGAGTTACTACAACTCGACTGGATACGGGGATGAGCTTCTTTGGGCAGCTTCGTGGTTGTACCATGCCACAGAGGACAAAACGTACCTCGACTTTGTGTCTAAAAATGGAGACGAGTTTGCTAATTTTGGAAGTCCGTCATGGTTTAGTTGGGACAACAAGCTCCCAGGAACACAGGTACAACACGGATCGTGTTCTTGTCTTAGCTTAATAATACCATTTGCTGAATTATATAACCATTGCAGATACTATTATCAAGATTGACATTCTTCAAACAAGGCTTATCAGGAAGCAAAGGACTTCAAGGTTATAAAGAAACAGCAGAAGCGGTCATGTGTGGGCTCATACCAAGCTCCCCAACAGCTACATCTAGTAGAACTGAGGGTAGATACCAAGAACCACACGTTAACTTATGCTAGAATTTCTTATAATTTTTTTTTTATTTTATTATAGGTGGTCTTATATGGGTTGCTGAATGGAATGCACTGCAACAACCTGTGTCCTCAGCATTTTTAGCAACACTCTACAGTGATTACATGCTCACATCCGGTACTGAGAAACTATCTTGTGGTGACACATCATTCAAACCTTCAGATCTCAGAAAATTCGCCAGATCCCAGGTTCTTTAATGTTCCTTTGTGTTAAACTCATGACCTCTTTAGATATACTATATACATAACACGATTTACACTTTTGCAGGCTGATTACATGCTAGGTAAAAATCCAGAGAAAATGAGCTATTTGGTGGGGTATGGTGATAAGTATCCAGAGTTTGTGCATCATAGAGGAGCTTCGATACCAGCTGATGCAAACACTGGATGCAAAGACGGATTTAAGTGGCTTAGCTCAGAGGAACCAAACCCGAACGTGGCTTATGGTGCGCTTGTTGGTGGACCGTTTTTGAACGAGACGTTTATAGACGCAAGGAACAACTCTATGCAAAATGAGCCAAGCACTTATAACAGTGCTCTTGTGGTTGGTCTTTTGTCTAGTTTGGTTACTACGTCTTCCTCACTAAAATCTTTTAAGTAGAGTTTTATAAAAGCGCACTTAGTTATTAGAATCACACATTTTCAACACCCTATTTGCTTCACTCTATAAATTCCTGAGACAGTGATCAGGTTAGAGATCTTATGTATGTTTATGTATAAGTAGGCCTGTGATTTTGACCGGAACTGTGGAACCAGAATTTTTGTTTGGTTCAAATTTGAATATGAATTCAGTTGCTTTGTTAATTGATTGGTTTTTTTTCATTTTATATTAAAAAAAAAACACAAATCATAGAAGAAAAGCAGCCGTCGGTCTTCTTTCTTTTGCTCCGGTGGTTGGTGGTTCTCACCACCACCGGGAGCGGGTAAGTCTCTGGGGAAAGAAGCTCTCAAAATTCTTTACCGCCGGCTTTCTGTCTCCGGGAAAGGATGGTTCTTCTAACATCTCTATCATCGGCTTTGTGTCTCTAGGAATGATGGTTTTTCTAGCATCTCGATCACCGAAACTTATGTTCTTGTGTGGTGAATTAGTATTAGTTTGAAGTCGTGGGAATACTGCTTTTGTTTGGTGCTTGTTGTTTCAGTCACTTCGTCGCATCCTAAGTTAGCTTTTTGGGTTCCTTTTTTGTGATTTATGTTCGCTGTGGAGGTATCTACTAGACCTTATCTTGGACCTTTGTGGTTTTGGAAGATGGTTTCTAGACGAAGCAGTTAACTTGACCTTCAGTTTTTCTCTTGCGAGGAGGTGGGCAGTCTTTGTTCTGTAGGTCACTTGGCTGCCTTGCGAGTGTCCGCGTGTAAGAGCTGGTGGTCTTCTTTGACGTTTTCCAAGTAGCGTTTCAAGGTGTTTTGTCCTTGTATTTTAGTTTTAGTGATATTTTCTGGTCATGCAAGTTTCACATGGATAGCAGCTGCTGGAGTTGGTGTAGATTTGACCTCTCGATTGTTTTTGATGTTGCTGGTTCTAGTATGGCTTGGTGATATTCCCTTCAGGGTTGGGACTGCTCAAGACATTTGTTCTTTAAGTCAGCTACATTGATATCGAATTCTTCTAAGGTGGAAAGAATATATTTATGGACATATATGGGTTTTAGGCTCAGTTTATGTCTTTTTTTATTTTGTTTGGTTTATGTTCTTTGTCTTTGGTTTTTTATCGACACAATGTATTTTAAATTTCTTCGAGTTAAAAAAAAAAAAGAAGTTCTAACCAAATTTGAACCAATTAACAGAATTATTAACCAAAATTAAATTGAATACTTCAGTTAATTTTGGTTGAGTTTTCATAAACCAAACTAATAGATTATCGAATCAATTTTTGTTCGGTTAATATAATATAACCGAAACTCCAGGCTTATGTAATCAAAACTGATGAAGAAAGATAACATTAGTCTAATTTTAATCTCTGTAGGTAGTAAAATTGCAGCCCATGGTCCCCTAAGGGCCCACAAGGACATTTCACACTCTGTAGGCAGCAATTCCATCCACAAACCAAAAAAAAATTCCTGCTAAAAAAAAAAAAGTTAAAAGAGACAAAAGTGGCAAAACGTGTGGATCATCTCTTTCACTGTTCGGTCTTCTTCCTCTTCCACCAAACATGTTCAACCAAGTCTCAGCTTCACTGTTCACTCTCTCCACTCCACTTCTCACGCATCTTCTTCTCTCACCAACAGATCCATGTCTCTTCTGATCAGATCCTCCTACCTTTCCCAACCTAGAAGAAACTCAAAACCATCCTCTCTCGCCTCCGATCAAACCCCGTCGAAACTAGCGTCCATATCTTCTTTTAATCACAACCCTCTCGTCAGATTGGTCTCTAAAGGCAACCCAACAATGCAAAACCTCACCTTTCCTTCTCCAACGACTGTCAGGAGCTCCTTGATCGACCCAGACGGCGGGGAACTAGTCGAACTGGTGGTACCGGAATCCCAGCTGAAGAAGGCGGATCAGAGACGACGACCATGCCGAAAGTGAAGCTGACGAAGATCGACCTGGAGTGGGTGCACGTGATCAGCGAAGGCTGGGCTAGTCCTTTGAAAGGGTTCATGAGAGAAGACGAGTATCTTCAGAGTTTGCATTTCAACTCTCTCAGGTTGAAAGACGGGTCTCTCGTCAACATGTCTCTCCCTATCGTTCTCGCTATCGATGATCACACCAAGGAACACGTCGGCGTGTCTAAGAACGTTGCTCTTGTTAGCCCTCAAGGAGATGTCATAGGTTCTCTACGCAGGTGCACATATATCGAAAGTGTTACATACAAGTAACCATAGTATATAAAAAATGTGGAGATAAAACTTATATTACATATAATATAATATAAGTTTTATTTAGTCAAAAAAAAAAATTATCTCCACATTTTTTATAGATAGAACTTATATTACAGCTTAGATAAAACTTATATTACATATATATATATATATATATATATATATATATAAAACTTATATTACAAGAAAACTTATATTACATAACATATTTTTTTTTGGCTTGTGAATTGCAGTGTGGAGATATACAAACACAACAAGGAAGAAAGAATAGCTAGAACATGGGGAACCACTTCTCCAGGACTGCCTTACGTCGAAGAACACATCGCTCCCTCTGGAGACTGGTTGATCGGTGGAGATTTAGAAGTTTTCCAGCCGATTAAGTACAACGATGGGCTTGATCATTACAGGCTATCACCTAAACAGCTGAGGAAAGAGTTTGATAACCGTAAAGCGGATGCTGTGTTTGCGTTCCAGTTGAGGAACCCTGTGCACAACGGCCATGCGTTGTTGATGAACGATACACGCAAAAGGCTTTTGGAGATGGGTTATAAGAACCCTGTTCTTTTGCTTCACCCTTTAGGAGGTTTCACTGAAGCTGATGATGTTCCTCTTGATGTTAGAATGGAACAACATAGCAAGGTGAAAAAAAAACTCTCAGCCTTGTTAAAAAATCATATTAGATTTACTCGTTTTTTAAATTTTAATTTGTTTTTTTTGGATGGGATTAGGTTCTTGAAGATGGAGTGCTTGACCCGGAGACTACTATTGTGTCGATATTTCCATCACCGATGCACTATGCTGGTCCAACGGAAGTTCAGTGGCACGCAAAGGCTAGGATTAATGCAGGTGCTAATTTCTACATTGTGGGACGTGATCCCGCGGGAATGGGACATCCTACTGAGAAGAGAGATCTGTATGATCCTGATCATGGGAAGAAAGTCTTGAGCATGGCTCCTGGACTTGAGAAACTAAATATCCTTCCATTTAGGGTAAAAACCAAAAGTCATTTCTCTCTCTGGATGCAGTGAGACTGAAGTTTGTTGATTTATTATATAATATGCTGCTGCTTTTGTATCCTTCAGGTTGCAGCTTATGATACAGCTGAGAAGAAGATGGCGTTTTTCGATCCTTCCCGGGCAAAAGAGTTTCTTTTCATTTCTGGAACAAAGGTAAATAATAAATAACAAGGGACAGATTTGAGTCTTTGAGAAATAGATCCAGTTTTTACAATCCGAGTTTTATTATTATCGGTTTTGGTAACAGATGAGAACGTATGCAAGGACAGGAGAGAATCCACCAGATGGGTTTATGTGTCAAAGTGGATGGAATGTTCTTGTCAAATACTATGAGAGCTTGCAAGAAAGTGACGAATCATCTAAACAACAACAAACCGTTGTTTCAGCCTAAAGAAAATCTCAACCTTTTCATAACTGAACTGTCTTAGATGACTGGCTTTTGCATTGCTTCACCAGTTCAACCTTCATTTTATGCTTACATAGTTTTGTCTTACAGAGTAACAATAATCCTGAATAATGTCCATTGAGAAATTTGTAAACTTGAATGTCAAATCGGTTTTATTAAAATATCCAGCAAGACTAATAGCAAAAAAGAACTCCGTTGCCGGGACTCGAACCCGGGTCTCTCGGGTGAGAGCCGAGTATCCTGACCAGCTAGACTACAACGGATTTGTGTTTGTTTTAAGCACAATGAAAAGATGAATGAATAAAGACACACATCATTCACATCCTAAGAAAAACGTGAGTTCAAATTCAAATAACACGTAGAGGATTGAAAAGCTCAAATTCTTTAAACTGAATTAGATACAAGCACAACAATACCAAGAGCACTGATTTTTCATATACTTTTAAAAGTCATCAATCTTTTAGGAACTTCTTTAAGAGTTTCTCAAATAAAGACTATCAACCATGTGTTTGTCAAATACCACAAGTGCTTGCAAAAAAAGCGAGGAATCATCAAAACAAAAAGCCACTGTTTCAGTCGAAAGAATCAAATCACCGAATCATCATCCTATTATTACTTATTGATGTCCCATAAATTGTGCTAATTAAAGAAAAAAAAATAACATTTAGAACCAAAATCAAGTGATTTAGCTTGTTTTTACATGAGAAACTCGCAATGCCAGGAATATTGGAAGTGAAAATATATCAAAAACATTACAGGGAATTTAGCACATGAGAAAAGAGATTTTCTGGGGTTGGTTCACTCGGCTCTAGACTGACCAGCACGAGAAGAAAGGATGATACCAACAATAAGACCGTAAAGCGCAAGTGCTTCAGCAAAGATGAGAATCAGAATCATTCCCACAAACAGCTTTGGTTGTTGTGCATTCGCTCTGCAAACCACACACACACACAAAAATCACAAATCACAGAGACAAAACATACTATCTCCAAGTGGTATATGACATGGCAAGAACATGGGGTTTTCTCAATTACCTGACACCGGCATCGCCGACGATTCCGATAGCCATACCGGCGGAGAGACCGGCGAGACCACAAGCGAGACCGGAAGAGAGATGAGCATAGCCATCGAAGAGATAGTAAGACTTGGCCTTCGGGTTGATTCCAGTACTGATGATGACAGCAATGATGAGACCGTAAATACCTAACACACCAGCCATAACCACCGGAACGATCGATTTCATCACAAGCTCTGGTCTCATCACACCCATCGACGCCACGCCAACTCCGCTCTTTGCTGTCCCGTACGCTGCTCCCATGCCTGCAAATCGGATCAGATGAGATCAAAACCAAAATCGTGGATTCGAAACAAGGAATTGGAGAATTTGGTGGTTACAGGAGAAAACGAGAGCGGCGGCAGCGCCAAGAAATCCGAAGAAAGGAGCAGTTTCATCCCCGCTGAAACCTGAAGCCATCGCACTCGTCTTCGATGAGATCTGATCGCAAAGAGACAAATACCTGTTTGTCAACAAAGATATTTGTTTGATAGTCGTCGTGTAAAATTAAACCGCACTTAAATTGGCTAACCCACCTAAACCGAACCGTGCCAAATTTACCATCTGGTATATGGAGTTTTGTTTGCTATCGAATTCAGTGAGCAACAAGTAACAATGTACAATGCAAATCCTTGTTGCATGATAATGCTTTATTCGTTTATTTTGCTCAGTGTCTTATATTTTCAGTTGATCTACATGTTTTGAACAACGGTTGATCAAACAGAAACTACTACTACTTATGACGAAAAAGTAAAATCAAGCGAATTAGCTAATAATTAGATATTGTAAACTCAAGTGGAGATACACTAGCGAATATTGATCTCAAAACAGTAACTAATTCACAATTTTGCATCGGGAAAAAAGCTTAAAACAATTTCGTATGATTGCTGTTGTTGTTGCCTTCTCTCTAGCTTTACGATGAACTAAAATGTTAACAGTTTATGCCGTCGTGCATAACCATTACTTTCTCAGCACATATAACTTAGACAGCGTGGATCATGCATGACATATCCTTCAAGAATCTGAATCATGTTTTAAATAAGACTAACATTCAAAACTAATTTTTTAGCAAAAAAAAAAATCAGAAAACTATTATTTTGGATAGGTTTAATTATTACAAGACAGCGAAAGTTGTATGTTCTGGTACGGGTGTTGAATTATATAATGAAGTTAAATATTTTATTTCTTACTTCTTAAAACAAAATCCTATAATTACAGAATAGAAATATGTATATGGATATTTATGAATAATGTGATAACGCAAAAATAGGAGGCACACTATCAGCAAAATTATAAACATAAAGAGTCAACTAACCGCATTCATGAATGGATTCATGGATTGTCGCCGGTTGATCATTAGATTTGGTGATACGGAAATATAATATTAATTCATAAAATTTAAATATATGTGTCTATTCATGCAATATAAGAAAGTGGGAAGCAAGGCCAATAGCGATTCAAATAATCTAACTCGACATGCCTACATGTATCAACGTATGTACATGGTTTAGAATGAAAAATATATGTATCAATATTGTATGCATATTATCAAAAAGGGTTAGTGTATATACCAAAATATTAATTTATGCCTACAGTTGAAATTAACTGTTAGCTAGGAAATCAGAGAATATAAGAAACTAATAAGAATTATATAAGAACTATAAACACATGAAAATTATAAATTTAATTTGACTTTACATCTTTAGAACAATATGTGCATGAATGATGAATGTTTTGCGGTTGTTTAGAAGTTTATAGTTTGCATTGTTATTTATTAGAAAACTTGGGACGACCATAATAATTAACATGCAACGAACCAGGATAAATAGCCCCTATGATGACCAAAAACGCAACGGACTTTGACTTGTATAATCTATAGTTGCATGTTTGATGTTAGCACAGCATCGCCAACACAACATTTTTTTTTTTTTTTTTTTTTTTTAATTATATATTAAAATTTAACCAGCCCGAACCGGGAATCCGGTATCGATTACAAATTTGAATCCGACAAAATAACCGCTTAATCCACCCCTAACTAGATTCCCTTACACAAACCTAACCCGGCGCAGTTCACTAGTCAGTTATGAACGCCACAGAATCGTTCACCGTTCTCTACCGTAGTTGGCGTATCCAGGGAAAGTGGAATTAACGGGAGTTACCCACGTTGCCGGTGCCTTCCCGAGCCTAGGAGACTGTCGCCATCCTAGTTGCCTTCCTACCGGAGTAGCTGGATCCCGATGACTTCATCATCTTCATAAACGACCCGGTCTATGAAGCCCAAAACACCGGACAATCGGAGAGGAATGTATACCTGTCAATAGCCAAGACCACCAACGAACACACATCCTCGAGAAAGTGGGATGCGATGACAGCAAATCCTGAACACAAGATCTTCAAACCCTGCAAAAAGAAGAAGAGCAATCTACCAAGACGTCCAAGTGGAAATCCCAGTATCGGGATGACTGACTCTTCAACTGGAGCTCCAAGTCACAAGCAACAGCAACCGACTCTAGCCCTGTTACCCGCAACAACCAGTCCAGATCAGAGAACCTGATCATGTTCTCCTTGGCTTTGTTCTTCACTTCGATGGAGAGTCGATAGCAGAGAAACAAAGAAGAGCTGAAAACACCAAACCTCTCGCGACGAGGCAGGAACAAGAATCCGGGACCATAAGACGCAATAGCAAACAGAGAGAAACTTCGGGATGTGAAGCCTAATCTGCCATAGACGACAAAACCAGCTAAACAACCTTAGGCCACACACGAGGACCCGCAGAGGAGCAGCAGCCACACGACCACATGTTCCTAAGCGCACGCGCCGACGATTGAATAATACCGTCGTCTCCCTTGAACGAAGCTGAAACCATGTACCGAGACAAGACGCCGAGTCTCGAGCCATTGGAAAGCTGTACGCTCCACTCCACAACGAAGGAACCGCTTCGCAACATCAGAGACAATAAAGATCAGAGGAGAGAGCCATAGCAAGTCTCACGCGCCACCATCGCCGAGATCCCGAACAGATCTACAAGGTAAAATGCAGATTCGTCGGAGATCTCTCCCAAAAGCCGACTCCTTACCCTGCACAACCCTACCCGTCTCGTCGAGTCTCCAGAAGGGGTCTTGACCGCCGGATCTGTACCTCCCCGGGAAGATCTAGGGTTCCGACGACGCAACACCCGCCACAAACTCAGACAAGAAGACGGAGCACGAAGAGGTGAGGACGAGGAGCAAAAGAAAAAGAAGAAGAGGGGAGAGACGGCGCCTCCGACGCTGGAGCTAACGTACACCGGACCGACCGCCGGTGCCTCCAAACGTCGGAGCAGAGACAGAGAAGATAAAGTTTGAGAGAGTTTTGAACAGTAAAGAGAGAGAGAGAGAGAAGTCTGGATGCGTTAAACTTCTGTTTTTGAGGTAATATAACGTCAAATAGTATAAAATGTTCATTCGACGATTATCATAGATATATGATTTCAAATTATATGAAGCGAGTCATACTCTTAGAATTAGAAGGAAATTTGACATCTGATCAAACAAAAAACGGGGAAACACATCGACGTTGACGTTATCGAAGAAGTTATAAACTTGTGCGAATAAGTTTTCATAAGACATCTTTTTCAGAAAGAAGTTATCATAAGACATAGTTTTCACTCTTAGCATATATAATTAAAACGGGATTTAAGAAAATTAGTTAGACGAAATTAAACCGTCTGGAATGTCAAGTTACACATCTAATATGCAGAATTAAATTATATTTTTTTGTTACTTTACACGGATATATATTACTACATTTTGGTCTATCTGAATATCCAGAAGAGAGTTTATCTGTGGACTTCACCTTTCACCTGGGAATTAGTATCTGGATTTATTTTTTTTATCAAAAAGAAATTACACTGTTGGACTAAGACTAGGTCCATCGGGGGTTTTACCAAAGGATTCTAAACGAATAAAGCAAAAGAAAAAAATGAAAAATGGAGAAAATGGACAGAACCGCTCCTAAATGTGGAGGCTGTAGAAGCAGTAAGAGCATAATTATCAGTGTCCCAAACAGAGGTTCTTAGTGTTTTTTGGTGTGGGGAGGTTCTTAGTGTTTTTTGGTGTGGGGGTCCATCACCTTTCTCAATTCCTGTGTCCAAATGTCCTAGTATAAGAACCATCATACCTTCGTCCTTGGCCTTTGCTGACCATTGCTAAAGTAAATCAGAAATAAAAAAAATAAAAAAAATTGTAAGGACTTTAAAAACGTCCTACTGATAAAGATGCTCTAAGAACCGTATACGTGGAGGATGAACATTGGTTTGAGGAAAGGCAGCCTCTTTTCTTCTTTTATATATTCGGTTTTTTTCTCTCCTCTTCAATATTTCGGATTTGATCAAATTTTCGATTTGTGTTTGTGTTTTCGATTTGTATTTGTGTTTGATCAAATTTTCGATTTGTATTTGTGTTTTCATATGTTTTTATGTCATTTTTAAATAAAAAAAATTATGTATTATTTTCTTTCAAATCATTCAATTTATAAAAAAAAAACCAAAAAAAAAATTTTTTTAAGAACCTCAAAAAGGTTCTACCAATGGAGGATAAAAAAATAAATAGATTAGCAGGGGTTCTAAAGCTTTCAAATCACAAAATTAAACACTAATTTAATCTTAAGAATCCATTAGGGATTCTAATGGATGGAGGTAGTCTAATAGTTCAATTTTACGTGCATGAATCTTTTGCTAAAAAATGACATGCAGTTGTTTACCATTTAACGTTTGTTCTGTCATTTATAACAAGAAAAATAGTGACGACCAAAATAATTTACACGCAATCAACCACAAGAAATAGAAGTAAAACGTAACGGATTCTCTCAAATAGTTTTTTTCTGTCAAATTTAAGCAAAAAAAGAAGTTTTTTTTTTCTGACTTCAAACGTAACGAACTCTTGTATAATATATACAGTAGTTGTATGTTTGATGTCAACGCTGAAGGTAACTCAAGAACAGAGAGAGAGTTTCTGAATAAAATGTTTATTTCTTTTCTCGCTTCTCTTGGCTTGGTTACAAAGGTTTCATATTTAAAGATAAGACAAGAAGGATCTAGAGACAAGACAGCTGGAATGTGAGACTAGCAACAAGACAAAAGAGTGAAGCGATTGCCTAGCTGTAACTCCGTACTTGCAGGAGCGCAGACTCGAGCTCTGCTTTGTACCGTTACTCTGTCTTGTTGCTGAGATACTTCAGTGGGCTTTTGCAGCTTCATAAGTTTCGGTTGGGCCGAACTTAACTGGGCCACACTAATATCCCTCCGCAAACTCGTGGTGGGGTAAGACTCAACACCGAGTTTGGAACGGAGATGGAAGAAAGCAGCTTGCGGTAGCGACTTGGTGAATATATCAGCTGTCTGAGAAGATGCAGGAACATGATGAACCACAAGAGCCCCCTTTGCGACTTGTTCACGCGCAAAATGATAGTGAGTAGCAAAGTGTTTGGACTTCTTGTGAAGAACCGGATTAGCCGTGAGATGTACGGCAGAGAGATTGTCACAGAAGACTGATGCTGGTGTTGTAGCAGAGTAACCAAGCTCGCGAAGAAGATCAGTAATCCAGGATAGTTCAGCAGCTGTGTCTGACAAGCAGCGATATTCTGCTTCTGTCGAAGATCGAGAGACAGAGTCTTGTCGTTTGGCGGACCAGGAAATGAGATTGGAGCCAAGAAGTGTACAGAAGCCACCGGTAGATCTTCTCGTTTCATTGCATCCAACCCAATCACTGTCACAGAATGCCTTCAGAGCCGAGTCAGACTGAGACCTGAAGTGGAGACCCATCTTGAGCGTTCCTTTGATGTATCTTAAGACACGTTTCAAGATGTGAAAATCTGCCATTGTTGGCTTGTGCATCCGTTGACAGACAAGGTTGACAGCAAATTGAAGATCGGGTCTTGTAAGAGTGAGATACTGAAGCTTTCCAGCTAAGCTTCGGAAGTAAGTAGCATCAGTAAAGAGTTCATCCTGATGCGGTACACGATCAAGCTGTAAGGGCAGAGGAGTTGGCATAGGAGAGCAGTCAAGCATGCCTGCATTTTCCAATAAATCTGTAGCATATTTTTCTTGATTCAAAAACATTCCTGTTGATGTATATTGCACTTGAATGCCAAGAAAATAACTCAATGGCCCCATATCTTTCATACGAAACTCCTTGTTTAACTCAGATAAAAGCTTATCCATCATTGCCGAATCATTTCCAGTCAAAATCATATCATCAACATACAGAAGAAGATAGAGAAAAACATGTCCTTGATGAAAGATGAACAGAGACGGATCCTTTACACTGCAACTGAAGCCAAACCGCAGGAGAAAGTCACTGAATTTATCGAACCACGCCCGTGGAGCTTGTTTCAAGCCGTAAATTGCCTTGTGAAGAAGACAAACATGATCAGGAAACTCAATACTCTTGAAACCGGGAGGTTGTCTCATATAGACAGTTTCAGTTAAATCCCCATGCAAGAAAGCATTTTTAACATCGAGTTGCCGAATGCTCCACTTGTTGACTGTTGCCGTGTGCAGAACAGCTCTGACGGTTGCTGTCCTTACAACGGGACTATATGTTTCCAAAAAATCGACACCTTCCTCTTGTTCAATTCCTTTAGCAACCAGTCTTGATCGAAGCTTAAAGACTGTCCCATCTGCATTATATTTGATCCGATGAACCCATCTGCAACCCAACACATGAACATCCTTGGGACGAGGTACTAAGCTCCAAGTGTTTGTCTCTTCACAAGTACCAATCTCTTCTCCCATTGAGCCGTTCCAACCTGGATGAGCTAACGCCTCAGCTATAGTTCTCGGCTCACGCAATGTCGTTTTGGAAGTGTGAAGAACATAGCGAGGATTAGGCTTCCTTATACCATCTTTTCCTCGTGTGACCATTTGATGAGCGTTTTGGTCAGGTTGATGAACAGGCGCAGGTTCTGCTTGAGGATGATCTTGATGTTCCAGAGGAGGAAAATCGTTGTCATCGTATTGAAACGGAGCTGGACTCTGCACATTCGCTTGTTGCTGAGTTGTGATGGGAAGTTGATGTCTTCTTCCAACAACAACAGGCTCAACAACCACAGAAGTATCATCTTGAGGAGGCTTTGACGGAGACTCAGTGCCTTTATACCACGCAGCCAGCAGAGAGGTTTGAGCTACTGGAAGAAGAGGTTTGTAGGTGTCATGATAAGGAAATCTTGCTTCATCAAAGAGCACATGTCTACTAATGTAGACTCTGCCTGTTGGGGGATGAAGACAACGATAACCCTTGTGCTTTTCTGTATAGCCAAGGAAGACACACAACAAGCTCTTTGGATCGAATTTATTTTGCGCATAGGGTCGAAGATACGGATAACATGCACAACCAAACACTCGCAACGCAGAGTAGACTGGTGCAGTGCCATTCAGTTTCTGAAATGGAGTGATGTTGTCAGCATGAACCGAAGTGGGCAGAAGATTGCTCAAGAAATTTGCCGTAAAGAGAGCTTCAACCCATAGGTTATGAGGTAATGAAGCCTCAAACAGCATAGACATGCCAAGCTCAAGCAGGTGTCTATGTTTTCTTTCAGCTATGCCGTTCTGTTGCGGCGTGTGTGGACAGGAGAGGAAGTGTTTGACGCCACACTGAGACAGGTGATGACTGAACTGAGCATTGACGAACTCACCACCACCATCACTTTGAAAAATCTGAATCTTTGTCTCGAACTGATTTTCGACCAGACGTTGAAAGGATTGAAAGATGGGAAAAACATCAGATTTGAGTTTAAGCGGATAAAGCCAAGCAAACCGCGAAAAATTATCGATGAAAATAACATAATATCGAAATCCTTGAACCGAAGTTACAGGAGCTGGTCCCCATACATCACAATGAATCCTTTCAAGAGGTTTCTTTGACTCAAAAACAGAATGAGAAAACGGAAGTTTACTAGTCTTTCCTAACTGACAAGACTCACACATAGTCTTCAAGACTTTATTCACTGCAATAGCTTTGGTAGTAGATAGATGCTGAAGGACTTGATGATGAGGATGCCCAAGCCTCTTGTGCCATATCACATCAGAAGCAGACTGTTGCCTTGATGAGTAGAACGCAAGAAAATGGGGATTCTCCAACCGATATAGCCCTTTACTTTTGATTCCTCGACTGAGAAGCTGCTGGCTCTTTTTGTCCTTAATGAGCACAATTCGTGAGTCAAATATGAATTGACAAGGATAATCATCAGTTAATTTTGACACTGAGAGCAGAGATTTTGTTATTGCAGGACAGACTAATACATCTTTGAGTGGTAACGTACCTGACAGAGCCGGAATGGCAATGGAACCAACATGTGTTATAGGTAGAAAGTCCCCATTGCCCACAATCACAGAGTCATTACCAGAGTAAGGCTGAGCATTCTGAAGATACTGAGTGGAACTCGTAATGTGATGTGTTGCGGCGGTGTCCGGATACCAGTCATTATCCTCATAGTCTGCATCTCCAGTGACTCTCATGACTGCATTAGCTTGAGGAACATCAGGTTGAAAGTTCTGGTCAAAACGCCGATAGCATTTGTAAGCAGAGTGACCAAACTTTCCACATATCTGACACACAGGACGGTTCGAGCTCTGCTGGTTTCCACGACCACTGCTTTGCCCAAACTGTTGGTGAAAGCCGCGACCTTGAGTTGAGTAACCACGACCTCTGTAACCTCCACGAGATTGTCCTCTACCACGACCAGAGTAGGCTCCTCTGTTCGTGTAGAAAGCCTGATGTGGAGTCACTTCAGTTGATAAAGAATAGGTCTGAAGCTTATCTTCGTAGGAGATGAGTTTTGCCATCACGTCGTCAAGTGTGGGTGCCGGAATGGAGTCCATCGAGTTCTCAATCACCACGCTGATAGCTTCATAGTCGCGTCCTAAACCATTCAAAAGGCCGAAAATTTTCTCACTTTCATCTATGGCAGCTCCAATAGAGTCCAGTTGGTCACACATCGTCTTTATTTCAGAGACATAAGCTGACATCGTCTTGTCTCCTTTAGTTGTATTCTGGATCTTTCGTTGCAGAGCAAGTTTTCGAGTAGCTGAGACACGATTGTACTTTTGACCTAGCGCAGTCCACACTTCTTGAGACGTATGGAGACCATACACAGAGCGAAGAGCGTTTTCAGAGAGAGTACCGTAGATCCAGGCCATGATGAGCTGATCTTTCTGGATCCAGCGAAGAAACTCTAGATTTGCAGCTTGTTCAACTTGGTCTCCGGTACGGACAGCGACGGTCTCAGCAGGACGGGGATGAGCTCCGGTAACGTAGCCGATAAGCATCTGTGAGGTGAGAAACTGCTCAAACTGCAGTTTCCAGAGAAGATAGTTGTCATCTTTAAGCTTAAGAGTGACACACTGAGTAATCGTCAGATTCGAAGCGGACTGAGGGTCCATGTTATCCGCCATAGCTAGCACAGGAGCAAGATCTACTCGCTGTGCTCTGATACCATGAAGGTAACTCAAGAACAGAGAGAGAGTTTCTGAATAAAATGTTTATTTCTTTTCTCGCTTCTCTTGGCTTGATTACAAAGGTTTCATATTTAAAGATAAGGCAAGAAGGATCTAGAGACAAGACAGCTGGAATGTGAGACTAGCAACAAGACAAAAGAGTGAAGCGATTGCCTAGCTGTAACTTCGTACTTGCAGGAGCGCAGACTCGAGCTCTGCTTTGTACCGTTACTCTGTCTTGTTGCTGAGATACTTCAGTGGGCTTTTGCAGCTTCATAAGTTTCGGTTGGGCCGAACTTAACTGGGCCACACTAATAAACGCATCTCCACGACTCCATCGTCAATTCGTCCTTAGGATCCCCTGAACTAATTAATCTTAGCTAATCGATAATTATGAATCAAATCCCGCGAACGTAAATCCAATAATCTAAAATGTTCCTTCCACGAAAACTCTCGTAATATGTATATACATATGAATGCAATCATGCTTACAAAATAGTTGATGTCAAATCAAAAGAAAAAGAATTAAAGATATGGTACAAATGTTTGTTTATGCAAATCTATCATTGGTTAAGCGAATACACAACATCAAAACTCTTTTTGACAAATACAACATCAAAACTTTCTTCAGTTCATATAAAGTTTTGCTTTTGAACCTTTGTATAATCATCACAATGGAACTAAAACCGGGCAAATATTATTTATTTATTTATTTTGAATTCTTATATCTGACATCAAATCGCTGCTAATATATATTGTTGACGACCGTTAATTAAGATGTGTTATTTTAAAGATGAAAAAGTGATGATAGAAAATACAACTGCTTCAAGAAAATTAAATAGAGACAAAAAGATTACGAAATCTCACTTAATAATACATTAGACTTTTCAAAAAAATTGAAACTATAGATAATACACATTGTTTTGAAATGACTACATAGAATAACGTTTAATAATGTCCCAACGTCCATTATATAAACGAACAAGGGCACGATGCATTTACATCACAACACACACAGAAACAAAAACACCAAGATCGTTTAAAAAAAAAAACACCAAGATCAAACAAGAAGCCGAAACAATGGCAGCACGAGCAAAAACGTTATATGCTCTTTTACTAACCTCACTCCAACTCCTCCTAATATGCAAAGTGTCATTAGCCGCCGGAGGAAAATGGAAACTCCTCCGCCCCAACGTCGGAATCTCAGCGATGCACATGCAGCTTCTCCGCAACGACCGTGTCGTAATGTTCGACCGAACCAACTTCGGTCCATCAAACATTTCTCTCCCCAACGGTAACTGCCGTAACAACCCACAAGACGCTGTCTCCCAAATCGACTGCACAGCTCACTCCATCGAATACGACGTCGCGTCAAACACAATCCGTCCCTTAACAGTACAATCCAACACATGGTGCTCTTCCGGTTCGGTTAGACCGGACGGTGTTCTTGTCCAAACCGGTGGAGACCGAGACGGCGAGTTAAAAGCGAGAATCTTCTCTCCATGTAGTAACAAAAAATGCGACTGGGTCGAGATTGACAACGGACTAACAAAGAGACGATGGTATTCTTCTAATCATATTCTCCCCGACGGTAAACAAATTGTTATCGGAGGTCAAGCACAGTTCAACTACGAGTTCTTCCCGAAAACGACATCTCCTAACGTTATCGCGTTACCGTTTTTGGCCGAGACTAGTGATAGAGGAGAAGAGAATAATCTTTATCCTTATGTGTTTCTCAACACTGATGGTAATTTATTTATATTCGCTAATAACCGAGCGATATTACTCGACTATGTTAAAAACACGGTGGTGAAAACTTATCCGGCGATCCCCGGTGGTGACCCGAGGAGCTACCCGAGCACTGGGTCAGCTGTGTTATTACCGTTAAAGAATCTTGAGGCGGTTAAAATCGACGCGGAGGTTCTGGTGTGTGGAGGTGCACCTAAAGGATCGTTCCTCCTCGCTCTAAGAAGGAAAACATTCGTGAAGGCGCTTGATACGTGTGCTAGGATCAAAATAAACGACGAGAATCCTCAATGGACGGTGGAGAAGATGCCACGTGCTAGAGTCATGGGAGACATGACGCTTTTGCCTAATGGCGATGTTTTGATTATCAACGGTGGTGCTTCTGGCTCAGCTGCATGGGAGCTTGGTCGTGAACCGGTTCTTGTACCGGATGTTTACCATCCGGGAAATGCGGTTAACTCGAGATTTGAGTCGCTTAACCCGAGTACAATCCCAAGAATGTATCACTCCACGGCGATCCTTCTCCGTGACGGGAGAGTTCTCGTTGGAGGAAGTAACCCTCACGGGTTCTATAACTTCACCGGAGTGCTTTTTCCCACGGAGTTAAGCTTGGAAGCTTTCTCTCCGGCTTACCTAGAACCGGAGTTTGCGAAACTTCGTCCGAAGATTGTGTCTCCAAAATCACAAACAAAGATTGCGTATGGGATGAACTTAAAGCTGAAGTTTAAGGTCACGGGAGAAGTCAAGGGTCCGGTTAGAGTAACTATGGTGTTTCCATCGTTCACGACACATTCATTTTCGATGAATCAAAGGCTTTTGGTTTTGGATAATGTTAGGTTTAAAAGATCTGGTAAGTCGTCGAGCTATGAGGTTCAAGTGAGGGTTCCAAGATCGGCGAATGTAGCACCGCCTGGTTATTATATGATGTTTGTGGTGAATCAAAACGTACCAAGCGAAGGTATTTGGGTAAGGCTACAATAATATGTGTATATATATACACGTATTCATTCTTCTGTGTATGTTTTTAAATATAAAAAGATGTCTCATTATTTATTTGAAAACTTGTACAGTTTTATTTGGATGAATTATTGTATTTGATTATTGACAAACAATTCAAATGAATTGTATTTGTTGTAATAATAATATGTGTTCTCTGTTTGATTACAATCAAATAATTGGAAACTCAGTCCACTTTCATGTCTGATTACGGTTAGCAAAAAGTATCTTGTCGGTGCATATCATCTTTATTGACCTGTATGAAATTTCAATTGTGCATGAATGAAATCGAAGAAGTAAGGAGGCTAAATAGGAACATGTTGATCAGTACTGATTACTTGACTTTGTATACTAAACGTAAGCACGTTCTTGATTTTATTATATACAACAACGAAGTCCTTCGTTAGATAATAAAACGACATGGCAGTGAATGGTTAAATAAAGAGGTCGGCTAATTGTTGAAGAGGGAATCGATTTTAGTCAACAACAAAGATAAATGAGGAGGAATGGCTGATAATTTTATTTATATTGAAGCATAGTACAAATGCAGTAGGGATTAACAAAGAAAAAGTATGTAGATGAATAAGTAGTCGACGAATATCATTGCAAGTTCACAGTTGTTCTTCTTCCTTTTTCTTGACCATTCAATGTATATTTATTGAATTAGGCTCTTCTCTCTTGAAGAGTAGGTGCTGAGATATTCAAGACAAGAGTGCTTGCTCAAATGAGTTTATTGATCAAACATATAGAAAGGGACGTAGCTCGTAAGTGTGTTTTATTGAGCAAGATAAAGTAAAGGAAATAATAGTTTAGATTGTCACCAATATAAAAGAAATTTAGATTGATTCATAAACGGAAAAGGGTGTCTGCTCAAACTGCAGCCGAAGTTTATGTCAATATCCACATTACACAAATATAGAACACTTTTGTAAGAAACCATGCATACATAATACATTGTCTAAGACAACCGTTTGGTCTTCCATATGTGGTCGAGGTCCCTGTTTAGTCTAGAGGGTTGTTTGACGTAGATGATCATTGTTCTTGATCCATGTTTGATACATAGAAGTTGTTGGAGAACGGATACGCTCGGCGCTACGTCTAGACCTTTTTTTTTTTTTTTTGAGAAAGAGCATGTATAGACTTATTTCTGTACCTCGCATGTGTTGTTCCATTGCGTATTGCCAAACTTTTCAGGTTGAATTTGCACGTTTGATGGGCTTTTCTGATGAACCGAAATACTTCTCAGAGGACCACTTTTTGTTTGGACCGGACTGACTGGACGGAAGATTTCAAAATGGTATTGTTGAATTAGGACTCTAATGTAATAGGTATGTACGGTACAAAATAATGTAATAGGTTGGTATCACAAAGAGCAGGGTTCGGCTGTGTGCTTTGAGAACCTTGCTCTAAACTATGCTGCGGAAGGGTCCCGAGCGATCTCTCATGTCTTTTCACCCTTAATGGCGAAAGCATTAGTTATGAGGGAAGCTCTGCAAGATGCCAAGCGCAAGTCACTTCCTCACGTCTGGTGTAAAACCGATTTTCAAGAGCTCGCACAAGCTATCAACTCGAAAACTTATTCGGTGGAGCTTTTTGAAGTTCTCATAGATATCGAATTTCTATTTTATGCTTTTATTTTTTCTCTGTTTCTTTTGTTAGCCGAAAGAACAATACTGTTACTGACTCTCTGGCTAAATTTGCTCTCCGTAACTCTTCCGCTGCTTTGTACTGATCACATTAGATTTATGAATCAATTTGTTCCCAAAAAGAAAAACAAATCATGAAGGTTCAAAGCACATTAAGCAAATAATGAAATAAAAAAGAAAACAGACAGAGAACATCGGTAGATAGCATTTAGAGAAAATATGACCAGAGTCGGTCCTAAGCTTTTACCATGGAAACTCTATAACTTATTACATTTCTTGCTTATTAAAACTTCAATTTTTTTTTTCTAAAACGGAATAACTATATAATAAAGTTATAAACTGTTAATTTGTTCGAATTTTATTTTGAAGTGAAAGTGAAGTAATAAACAAACAATATATTACGTTTAAAAAATTTACAGCAAAAAATCATTAAAAACAAATAATTTAATTTCAGCACCCTTTTTTGAAAAATAATTACAGAACAAAAAAAAAGGAGAAATATGTTTATTCGTGTTAATCGAAAATCCGGCAAATGAATCCCCTTTTAATAATTGTTTTCCCCCAACACTTTATCTTCACCCTATTTGCCTCGTTCGTAGTTTTGTCCTCTGTACTTAATAATTTTGTTGTCTTTAGGGTTTTCCGAATCTGTCTCTTCCCTTGTCTTCAATCCTTTTGTCTGTCTCGCTTCCAGCCAGATCCGCTTCCAACACACTAGCCGTTGCTTTCCCGCCATTTTCAAAACCGATTCGCCGCGTCCTCTTCGGATCCGTTAATTCAATTTCAAAAAAAAAAATCAAACCTTTTAGATGGCATCATCGTCGTCTTCGTCGGAGAAGAAGAAGGAAGAGAGCACGGAGGGAGGAGGTGAGTTGCTGTTCTGCGGCGCTACCTCTTGGGACATCATTGGACGTCGCAAAGGTGGACTCGAAGGCAACTTGCTCTCCCCCACTCGCTTAAGGCCACTCCTCGGCATCGACATTCGTTTCGTCGCCTCTGGTTGCGGTAAAAAACTTTCGTTTCTCCTCTCCATCTGTGATTTGAGTAGAAAAGTGAACCCCTTTTTTTAACTGTATATCCTTCCTACCTACTAACCAAGTTTAAGTCTTTTTGTAGCTTCGTGTCATTGTGTGGCATTGGACGTTGAAGGTCGTTGCTACACCTGGGGACGCAATGAGGTTTGCTCTCTAATTCATTTTATGTACACTTGTCTTATCTATATATGTATAAGCTTCTCTCTGGAGTGAAGTTGGTTTCTGTATATTTTGCTGTGTGTTTTCAGAAAGGTCAGTTAGGTCATGGAGATATGATCCAACGTGACAGGCCAACGGTCGTGTCAGGACTCTCTAAGTGAGTTTTGGACATTCACCTGGCTGCTAATTGATCGTAATCAGACATTTAATTTTTTTTTTTGTTGTTGAAGGCACAAGATTGTGAAAGCAGGAGCCGGGAGGAACCACACGGTTGTGGTTAGCGATGATGGGCAGTCCTTTGCTTTTGGCTGGAATAAGCATGGGCAGTTGGGTTTAGGCACCACCGCCAAAAACGGTTTGAAACATCTTGATTCTGTTTCTGATTGTTGTGTTCCTCTTTTACCGTTTTAAATGGTGTGAAATTTGTATTCTTCCAGGCTTTGTTTCTGTAGAAGTTGAATCTTCGCCTCTTCCGTGTGTTGTGTCTGATGAGGTCATAGACATTGCATGTGGGGCTGAGTTCACAGTGTGGCTATCTTCTACTGAAGGAGCCTCTATACTGTATGGTTTCTTTTAATCTTTGGTCTAGTTTTTGTTGTTTTGACTTTAATGGATTGCTCAATTGAAGAGTGTTTGTTTGGTTGTTTATAGGACTGCGGGGCTCCCACAGTATGGTCAGCTTGGTCATGGAACTGACAATGAGGTAACCTATTCGAAGCTAATTATCTGCTCAATTTCCATTACTTTTTAGATTCTTGTCTTCTACTTGTAGTATATTTGCATGATTATTCTGAAACTTCCAAACAAATTGTATGATCTATTGTATCTTGTCACGTTAAGTAGCATTGTGCTATGAATAATTTTAACTACTTTAGTCTCTTTGAGTTGAGAGCTTGATGAATAGATTACATTGAGGTTACATTGCTATTGTGTCTTTTCAGTTCAATATGAAGGATAGCTCGGTTAAACTCGCCTACGAAGCTCAGCCACGTCCTAAAGCCGTAGCCTCTCTTGCGGGTGAAACAATTGTCAAAGTTGCATGTGGAGCAAATCATACAGGTAAGAAAACTATATTTCGTTCTCTCTCTCACCCACCAATCTTTGCCTTTCAACTTCAAATTCTAAATTGTCAAAATCTCTCTTATTCAGTGGCCGTCGATAAGAATGGGTTTGTTTACACGTAAGTAGCTTCTCTGTTCAAAATATCTTATCATATTAAACATCTGCTCTTTCGATTCATACATGTTTTGTTTTTAAATCTTGAAACATATTGCAGATGGGGCTATGGTGGATATGGAAGGTTGGTAACTAGTCCATCTCTGAGTCTTTACACTGTAGAATTTTTAAAGACGGGTAGTATTAGATAATGGCTGTGTCAATTTCAGGCTTGGGCATAGGGAGCAGAAAGATGAATGGTCTCCTCGCCGCATTGATGTGTTTCAGAGACATAACGTTTTGCCTCCCAATGCTATTGTCTCTGCCGGCTCCGCAAACTCCGCTTGTACTGCTGGCAAGTGACTTTAATCTGAACTGTATTTTTACATTATGTGCCGGTCTCATGTTCGAATTTTTGAACTTTTCTGGGATTTCAGGTGGGGGACAGTTATACATGTGGGGAAAGATGAAGAACAATGGTGATGATTGGATGTACCCTAAACCTATGATGGATTTAAGGTTTGTCTTTAGTCAAGATTACATTGATTGTGAGTAATTGCATTTGATGATTAAATTTTAAATTTTTATATAATTTCTTGTGCAAGTGGTTGGAACTTGCGTTGGATGGATTCAGGAAGCATGCATCATTTTGTTGGTGCGGATAGTTCTTGCATAAGCTGGGGTCAAGCTCAGTATGGAGAACTTGGTTATGGCCCCAACGGTCAAAAGTAATGCCACCTTATATATAGCTAACGCTAGTTTAAACACCATGTTTTTGACTGTCACTGAAGTCCACGCTTCTTATTTCTCGTTTCAGATCCTCTGCAGCGCCTAAGAAGGTGGAATCACTCGAGGGAATGCATGTAATGGGGTGAGTTCTCAAGACCTTACCGCAGAGATGATAAAGTGGAACTTTTTCTAAAACAAAGCTGTTGTGTATCTTTTTTTTTGCAGTGTGGCATGCGGTTTATCCCATTCTATGGTCATAGTTGACAGAACAGATATCACTGATCGTCTTGAGCAGGTGAGAAAAGAAAGATGATACTTATTTAAAGACTTTGTATTTACGTGTTTGGGTCCTTATGTGTCCTGCAGCTCGAGATCTACGACGGGAAAGGATCATTAGAAGGTATATATATTTCATTTTAGAATTCATCCTCTCACAGTGTTTAGTCATCTTCTGATGTGTTTCTTTGTTTTGAACAGAGGCTGTAGAACCCAAAGAAGAAACTGTGGCAACAGCGAAGCAACAACCTGCCAGAAGAGGTGCTACTAAAAAGAGGAAAGCGTCAAAAGCTTCTTCCGAGTCTGAACAAGACAGTGATGAAGAAAACAGTGACAAGGAGAAGGAAGCTCAAGGTAGCGACAGCGAGTACAGTGAAGATGGAGAAGAAGAAGCCAATGGCAAGAAACAGAGTACTCGTGGCAGAGGACGTGGCCGTGGCCGTGGAGGAAGAGGCCGCGGTGGCCGCACCGGTAATGGAAAAGCTTCGCCGGTAAAGACCAGTGGAAGAAGAGGAAGACCACGTAAGTCTTAGAAAACTACCTTTTGACTCCAAGTTTTTCTCTCCTTCACACAATGAGAGGCTAAGCAACACCTTTTCTGCTTTTATCAAACATTTGTTTAAGCTTATCGGCGGCTTCTGTATTCTGATGTAAACCACATCGAATGATTTACATTTTCGATTGAACAGTTTTCTGATCTCATCTAAGGGAAAAAAGTGGTACGGTTTTGTCTTGACTGATTTCTGATAGCATGAACTTGCAGCATGCCAGCATGTAATCCATTCCTTAACTATCTCACTGTATCAGTGTATTTGTGCTTAAATTTTTTTTTAGTATTAGTTTATTTTGTAACGAGTATGGTATTGTTTATTCGTCAATCACTCTTCAATAGAAGTGTAACATGCGAGCGGGGATCTCAGTGGCTATATATGAAATATATGTTTCATTTTCACTTAGCCCCACAGTTTCCTTTGTCATTTTTTTTTGTTCGCAAAGGCACAAGACAATGAATCTACACAAGTTGCCTAGCTGGCGGTGGTGTAGACCTGACACGTATATATTGTCAAAATTACAATAAGTAGTGGTTCGGAGTAGAGATGGCAATTGGGCTCTCCCGTCCCATCCCGTCCCGAACCGCTGCGGGTTCGGTTTCTGGCGGTACACGGCGGGCCTGTCCCGCGCGGGATGCGGTCCTCAAACTAGCTGCCCAAACCCGTACCGCAAAATATGTAGGCCTTCGCGGGCCGTCCCGCGGGACATTGAATATTACATTGCTTGTTTCTACATGCACAAACAAACATAGACAATAATTGAGTTTGAGCTTACACATGATCGAGCATAATCTTACAAGATCAATACATTAAGCTTATACAAAACAAATGTTTTTATTATCATTTATGATGGCTTGAAAAAGCTCCATCAGTGCAGATCAGAGATGTTTGGGAGAACGGAAGCATCATCGACCCTAAAACCACCATCAACGGAGCTCCATAATGTCTAATCCCCTCTCTCTCTCTCTCTCTCTCTCTCTCTCTCTCTCTCTCTCTCAGAAAGCTTCAAAATCCCGCGGTTTAACCCATCCCGCTTTCGGCCCGTCCCGCTTTGAGCCCATTCCGCTTTGAACCTGTTCCGCTTTGAGCCCGTTCCGCGAGGCCCGCAATTTTGCGGGTTTATCAAATGTAGGCCCAATCCCGCCCCGCAGCAAGTTTTTACGGGTCAGGTCCGCGGTCCAGGTCCTTGATTGCCATCCCTAGTTCGGAGGAGCAGTCGATCAGTTGGTAAGCGAGAGGTACCCCACACCTTCCATTTCCTCTTTGCAAATCACGGCTTTTCTTTCTCTCTCATGGAATGGCCCACTATGGGCCCAGAAGCCCATCTTATTTAATTTCCAAAACTCCCTTCCCTTCCCTGTTATTATTTTCTTTAATACAAATTCAAGGAAAAACTCCAATCCTCAAAATGCAGGAAACAATGAATAAAGATTTCTGTCTATTAAAGAAAACAATACCAATAAGACGCAAGTGAAAGCTTTAAGAAACCATTTTCTTTAAGTCTTTACAATTTTGGTTAACAAATCATTGTCACTATTGCTTACACTACAAAAACAAAATTGTATCAACATATTCAAGAGTTTAATGACTTCAACCAAATCGATGACGATGATTAATATTCAATTAAATTGATAAAACCTAAAAGAATTGAGAGAGAGAAAAAGGTACACATGGAAAAAGAGACATAGAGCACATGACAGTCACATGCGAGGTAGTATTATTTTAGGTGAACCAACATTATCGACTTGCCATAATTGAATAATCCCCCACTAATTCATTGTTGTTTTTCATTCAATCAAAACACAGCTTTTAAAGTTTTGTTAATCCAGTATTGCGAACCCAACTAAACGTATCTATCTGTTGGTCTTCCTCTCTTCCCGTCGAAATATTCCTTTTTTTTTTTTAAATAGCTAAATTGAAATTAAGTATTAATTTGTATTTTATACAGTAGTATTTGGCATAAAGAAAGTAGGAGTATTAAAAAAAAGGAAAATGTCACGAGATAGATCTGACAGTGACAGCGTTACATCGCTTTTATTGGCACCTCAAGTCTCAAGAGACAGCAGAAGAATGAAGAGAAAGATTGGCGGATTCCAAACCCAAACGCTAAACCGTATTTTAATTACTCCTTTTGAGTTCCGTTTCCTTTTGCTCCAACTTCCCACGACACGACACAACACTCTCTCTCTCTCTCTCCCCCCCCCCCCTAAACTCTGATCCAAACAACAAAAGAAGATAAAACGGTCGTCTTCAAAGAACATCAAAAAAAAAAACATGGGAAGATCTCCAGCTTCTTCTTGTCTCCGTATCATCGCTTGCGCCGGCGGCGACGATGATGCCACCGAACCTACCGCGGTTTGACTTCTTCTCTTAATTTTCGCTCACCATCTTTAGTTTCCAATTTAAGATCTCTGTCTGTACTTACTTACACTCGTATGCTTCCGTCAGTACCTGCTCGGGTTTTTTTTGGCCTTACTTAGGTTTTTGGTTTATTTATTGTTTGATTTTGATTACTTATTTGTTAGTTATAATTTGGAATTATTTTTTTTAGGTTACTTTTTTTTTTGTCTGGTCTGGTCTGTCTCTAGGAGATTTACTTACCTTATTGGGGTTTTAATGGATGATGTAGAACAAGAGCTCTGGAGGTGACAAGCGTGGATGGAGTTTTAGGAAGAGATCTGGGAAACAAAGAGGGTTGATCACTAGTGTTGTCTCTGATACCACTCCTCCTTCCAGGACCAGAGAAACTCTCGAATCTGCTCTCCTCAACTCTCCATCTCCTGACAATAATACCCTTATCTCTGAAAAGCACTCATACTCTGTTGATGATGATGATGACAAGAAGAAGAAGAAGAGCCAGTTACCTGTTGTAACCTATGTGGCTGAGCCTGTTGAAGAGAAAAAGACGGAGCTACCGCTTCTTGTGGAATCGAAAGGGACTGAAACTGAGAAGGATGATTTGATTGGAACCGAACTGGAAGCTAAGTTGGAAGAAGCAAATGCAACCCTGATAGAGAAAGACACTACTCCCCAGGTTGAACCAGAAGCATCTGAAGTTGATGAGAAACTTGATGATTCTGTTATCATTATCATCCAAGCTGCCATACGTGGCTTTTTGGTATGTTACTTGTTTCCTTTTATTCTTTCTTACCTACTAATGTTGGAAATGATGTGCTTTCCTTAACTCTATGAACAACATGTTAAAACATTTTTTTCGCAATCTGATTCTTATTGGAGTTTTGCTAAACTGCTGCAGGCAAGGAGAGAACTTTTGAGGCGCAAGAAAGTTGTTAAGCTTCAAGCCGCAGTTCGTGGCCACCTGGTTAGGAACCAGGCTATGGGATCACTGCGGTGTGTCCAAGCTATTGTCAAAATGCAGACGCTCGTCCGTGCTCGCCATTCCTCCAAAGATGGTAGCCGTGTTTCAGCTATCTCGGTAAGGTTTTTTTTTTTTGAGATGCCTGTTTCAGTATATCATTTATTGTTATTAAAAAACTGTGAAATATAATACTGTTTCTTGTTTCAGGATAAGGCGGAGACAAACGCAGCAACACAAAAACTTCTTGAAAACAAGTTTGCTAAACATGTATGTTTCTTTCTTTTTAGTACAACATTAGAGAGCTGGTTATTCAAGTTTTTTTTTTTAATATTCATTTTGTTGCACATTTTGATTATAGCTAATGGAGTCAACTCCCAAGACGAAGCCTATGAGCATTAAATGTGATCCCACAAAGCCTAGTTCTGCTTGGAGCTGGTTGGAGAGGTGGATGTCTGTTTCAAGCCCTGACAAGACTTCAAAATCAGATATGGCAACGGAAGAGCGACAGTTGGAAGGAACCAACAATGTGAAAGAATCATCTCAAGTTGACGTGGCCTTAGAGACCGAAGCTGAAACTGGTCTCTCAAGTAAGGTAGCAGCCCCTCCTGTTGAGCTATCTGAGACAAAGAAAATGAGCCAGTATGATTCACCTCAAGAAGCATCTGCAGAGGTTGATCATGACTTGATCCAGTCTCATCCACTTGCTGCCAAGGATCCAGAGGCTCTGCTTGAAGAGGATGAATATGTGGATGAACAGCCTAAACCTTCTTTGAAGCGTAAGGCAAGCAACCCTTCATTCATTGCCGCGCAGTCCAAGTTTGAGGAACTTACTGCATCTACTGGTTCCAGCAAAGCAGTGGTGCTTTCTTCTTCTAAAGATGGTGTTTTGGGTGAAGAAGGCAAAACAGATGTAAATTCATCAGAGGCTAACACTACAGACACGAAAAAGGATCAGTCTCTGGAAGATGTTACTCTCAGTGGATCTGAGTGTGGCACCGAACTCTCTGTAACTTCTTCCCTTGATTCACTTGACAAGAAGTCGGACATTGAGGGTGCAGATTCCAAGGCTGAATCTAAGCTTCTAGAGAACGGCGGCACTCCCAAAACAGACCAAGCAGAGTTGATAGAAATTGATGTGAAAGCTGAAACTCCATTGGACGACCGTAAAGAGGATGAAGTGGAGGTTTCAGTAATACAGCATGAGTCAGTTGTTAGTACACCAGATTCCAAAAAGAGACCAGCAGAAGATGGATCAGGGCTTCAAGCTTTAACTCCGATGTCAATCACTGAATCTCAGGCAACACCGGCAAGTCAAGCATCTTCCTCGGTTAAAGCAAGAAAGGAAAAATCCGGTAAGAGTGGTTCAAGCCAGAAGAGGAAAGTTAGCAAGAAAATAACATCAACTCCCAAACAGGAAACTGGTAACGGTGAGGGGGGTAAGAATACTAGGGAACAAGAAGAAGTGAAAGAACAGAGAAGCGGGAGAAGAAACTCTTTCGGTAATGATCAAGAAGCAAGAGAGAGCAGCGGAGGCAAGAACTCTCTTCCCAGGTTCATGCAGCCAACCCAGTCGGCAAAACTCAAGGTTCAAGAACATAACTCACCAAGATCAAGCCCTGATCTTCAGGAAAGAGACGTTTCCATCAAGAAGAGACATTCACTCCCTGTTGGTGCCAATGGGAAACAAGGTTCTTCTCCTAGAATCCAACGGTCTGCATCTCAAGCACAACCGGGAACAAAGGGTAAACGAATCTCCTGCTATGGTTTCTCTTGTTTTTTTATGCTTTGGTCAATTTACTGAAAGAATGTATGATTCTGTCTTTGCTTTTTACAGAGAGAAAATGGCAGAGATGAAGCTGACCGGAGTGAAATGGGAAAAGGAAAATGTTAGAGGAGTATTTGATGATTGGTATGTTTTGTTTTCAGACAATCCTTGACTCTAATTTCAGACAAACTAAGTGACAGAACGGAGAATGGAGAAGGATAGTCTTTTGTACAGAATCGTTTTTTATTTCTTCTTATTTCAAAAAGAAAATGTTTTATTTGTGTGGTTATTGGATTATTTGGTTTTTGGTGTTGTTTTATTGGGACATAACCTGCTCAACTGAAAGTCGTGCTATAGATTATTTTTTTTTATTTTTCACAGAAAAATCTCTTTGTGATGTACAATTCTTTAAATTGTATAACAATAAAACACACCTTAAAAAAAGAAGAAAATCAAAGCAAAGAAGACTGTTTTTAATAACTTGTAGTAAAATGCAAAACTGAATGAAATATTTCCTCCGTTTCATATTATCTGTCGTTCTAAGTCTTTGCACACAGATTAAAAAAAAAATTAATTTTACGTATTTTTAAAATAAAAATACTATTATCAATGCACATCAACCAATATGAAAATAGAATAAAAAATATTTTCAATAAATTTTGCATTAAAAACCGAAACGACACTTATTTTAAAACAAAAATTTTGCTCTAGAACAACATATAATTTGAAACGCTAGGAGTATTTCCTTAACAGTTTGTTTTCGTTTTCTTTTAATTTTGGTGATAGTGAAGACTAACGGTGACCATTTAATTAATTTACTAGTTATGTGGTATCTCAACATGATTGAATGTAAATCATCGTGATTTATCCTAGGATTTATACCAACCACACTGCTGAGTCGATTAAATTAAGATTGTATTTACTTGTTTTCCAAAATGATTGTTTTTTTTCTCTTTAATTTCGGTGGTAACATAACTTGTAGTGAACGGTAATGGATGACCAGAAAGACTAATGGATGACCATTTAATTTATTTACTAGTTATGTGGTATCTCAACAGGATTGAATGTAAATCGTCGTGATTCATCCTAGGATTAATTTCAACTATACTGTTGAGTCAATGAAATTAAGATTGTATTTGGTATCCAAAACGATTTTGTTTTTTTTTTTCTTTAATTTTGGTGGTAACATAACTTGTAGTGAAGACTAATGGTGACCAATCATTTAATTTATTTGCTAGTTATGTGGTATCTCAAAATGATCGAATGTAAATCGTCGTGACTCACCCTAGGATTTACTTCAACACCACAGTGCTGAGTCAATGAAATTGAGATTTGTATTGACTTGGTTACCAAAACAAGAAATTAAAACATTCAAAGTTACGGGGCCTTTATGGAAAAGTAGTAAAAGTAGGGGGATTATCTCGAAGAATAAGAAACATTCGAAGAAGGTAGGGCTGTTAAGACACGTGTATAAAAGCGGACAGGAAGAAAATAAAATCCTGAAGACAGATAAAACAAGTAAACAACGATTGTGACCAGAAGAAGAACTCAGAGGATCTAGGGCTTCACATCTCTCTCTATCCCCATTTCGTCGACTGATTTTGTTCCCTCCCTGTCTCTCTGGATTTTCCAAACTCATCTTCTCTTCTTCGCTTCCGATACTCAAAAGAAAAAGTTTTAGGGTTAACGACGATGATTGGTTCAATTTAATTAATTTATAATTTTTAAAGGGTAATTGGACCTTTCCGAATCGAATAAAAAAGAAGAAATCTTTTTATAGATTTGAAAACAAGTGTAAGTAAACTATGAGGGCATTGCAAAAATCCAAAAGGGTATCTTGGCCACCAGATTTTAAACTTTGTCAGGTAAAAATAAATTGACCGAATATGGTTTGATGTCTGTTTTGTTAATTGACTGATTGCAAAAATGATGACTATAATTGCAGAACATATGTGTTGTTTTGTCCTTAATGCTCTTTGGTAATGTTTTGAAATAACAAGAGACTTTGATTCATGCATGTGCTCCGTTTTTCCAAGGTTGATTTTAGTTAAGGCTGTTCTGGATTATGAAGTTATTGTCTTATACATTTACCACATTGTTAGTTAATGGTGACAAGCCTTTTGTTTATTCTCTTTGAAGGGTATATGTTTGAAATAGCTGCTCCAATGGTTATATATTCATGTTTTTTTTGTGTGTGTGTGTGTGTAATTAATCATACGAGACGAGATTCTGACTGGCTTGATTTGATTCAAATATTATTATTTCCCTGTGGTTTGTGCACATGTCAAGTTGTCACCTGACAATCTGGCTTTCATGTTTGAGCAGGTACGGCTCTTCACATCAGAGGATTCACCTTCACAAGTTGGATCAGAATCTCAAGATCACTTTCAAGCCAAGTCCTGGGAGGCTTCACATCCGAGTGATGAGGATAATCTGCCCCCTGGTTTCGGTGGACTGTTTTCTCCAAATGAGTCACTGATTAATTTATCAGACATCCCAATAATTAAGTGGCAATGCTCTGTCCGGGTGAGCTTGTTGGTCACACTTTTGAAAGCCTTATATTTTTAATACCTAGAATCATTAAATCTTTGAAAGTACAAACTGCAATCCCCCCTCCCAGCCCACCAGAATGGCAATATATTTAACACATTATTAATTGTCTAACCATCCGTTAAGTTGATAAGCATAGAAATAATATGGTGGCATAAAGTGATTTAAGTTGTGTTACCCTTGTACAGTTGTCATTTATTGTTAAATCTAGTTGGGGATGTTCATATGTTCAGCGATGTATATGGTAGTGAGGTATGTTTTACTTGGAATAACATGCGTTTCTTGCAGATTCTGCTGGATGAGGAATGGAGCGTGGTTGCAGGGGACGAAAGCAAAGAAGTGGAGGCGCAAAATCAGAGGGAACTGAGAGTTCTTGAAGCATTCTATCCTGCCGCATCATCTATTCCTCCAAAGTCCGGATCTTATCCCCTACTTATAACACATACATTTGCATATCTTTTTACTTTTTTTCTGACTTGGCTCTCTTTTCTAGCCCTTCTGTTGCAGCTGATGTCAACAACTCAGATTGTGATGATCAGCAAACCGTTGTCATACCCATTCTAGTTGTAGAAGATGATGACGTGGTGATGGATACAGCATCCATACTCCCAACCCTATCTGGCGTGGATGTGGGAACAGTGCAATCAGTAAGGGATGAGAACACATCGACTTCTTCAACTCTCCCCCCTGCAACGTCAGAAATAATGGCTGCATTAGCTGCACTTTCGAATATCAAAGAAGAAGGGAGCAGCAGCATGATAGACCCTGATCTGCTTATGAAATTCCTAAGCAACACTAAGATGGTGGAGAGTCTTGTTGCAAATTGTGGTAGTGCAGGTTCAGTCTCCTCCTCCAGCGCTACACATGAAGCCAATGGAGTGGTTACCACCACAGCACCTTCCTGTTCAAATGGACAATATAATCCTCAGCCAGCGGTATCCCATATTCCTCCTCCTATGGTCTATCCTCCTACTCCAGCACCTTCAGACCAGTCCAACTATGGTGCACCACCACCACCAGCAGCGAGAGATGCTAGTTATTACAAGAGCCTGATTCAGAAACATGGCGGGGAAAGACAAGAGGCGCTGCCAGCTCAGCAACATCTCGGTGGTTATCGTCACAGCCTCCAACCTGGAAGAGGAGGACCTAACCCTGAAATGGTAAATAGCATCAATAATAATAATAATCAGAGGCCAAGGGATTCAAAACCCAAGATAATGAGGCCGTGCATGTTCTTCAACACCCCGAGGGGTTGTCGCAATGGAGCTAGCTGTTTATTCCAGCACGATGCTGCTACTACTACAGCTTACCAGCCGAGGAATATAAACAATAGGAATATCAACAACAATCCTGAGATGCAATTTGCTAAAAGAATGAGATTTGATAGGGTCTGAAGCTAGAATTAGCAAACCAACCATTATCCTTTTTTTGCCTCCTTCTTGTTGTTAGCAGCAAAGCAATTTTCTTCTTTCCTCTCTTGCCTAGCTTTGCTTCTATATAAAGTTTCAGTTACTTCTGAAATTTATTTCTTGTTTTGTCAAAAAATATAGAATTATTCGGCTGAGTTTTCTTTCTTGAGATGGAATTTCAATGCACTCATATCATTGTTGGGAAACAGAGTAAAAGCTTTATTGTTTCGGTCTTTAAGACAACAAAGTTGCAGATGATTGATTCATTTATCACTCTTACTACATGAACCTTTAAAGAGTTGCAGGTTTCAGATGGGAACAAGACATCAAACTCTTACAACAAGATGGTTCTCCACTACAAGTACGAGAAAAGAACACTTTCTTTCTCTCTTTTTCCTCAACAAATCTAATTTTTTTTTGTAATATAGCTAACATTTATGAAGCAGAAGTCTTGAGATCAGTTATGCATGCGCTGTTCAAAAGCTTCATTCCTTCTTCACTCATCTGCTCAACCTCTACTGGCGACAATATCTTTATGCACCTTACACATCCCACAAACTCTCTGCACAAGTTCGTTCATGTAAGGAAAAGTATTTAATACAGAAAGTGAGGTTACGTTAATGGATTCATAAACCAGTGAGAGACTTACTCCCATGGATCATCTCCTACAAGCAGAACATCACTCTCGTAATCAACATATACAAGCTTCCATCCAGAGCTCTGCGGACGAGTGAGTAATCCTTCAAGTCCAAACATACACTCAATTGCAGTTTTTAACTCCTTGTAGTCTCTGAAGCTTGTGACATCAATTGACCTACCAACTGACCCGGTTTTTTGAACCTACCAAAAACCAAAGTTCCATGTCAGATGATTTGAGAGAAAATATATGTATGCTTAGTGGAAAGGAACAAGAGTTGGTTACCTTTGTGTAGGTTCTGACACGAGGTGTTGCAAGTTTCTGCCATGAGCCTTTACTATTCTGCTGCAGCAGAGTACTATCATCAAAATCAACATTGCTTGAAGATGTAACAGTAGTTCCTCCAGAGTTATCTTGGCGAGAAAAGGCCTTTGAGTCTGCAAAGCTAGCAGTTGTGATCTGCGACGACTGGACATCTTGTGCAAATCTAGTGTTGCTATTCCCGACCAAACAGTCAGAAGGGTGATGGTTCTGGATGGCACAGAAGTCATCAAGAACTGTGTTTGAGAGTGGAGGAGGATCTAGAATGTTGCTGGTTGTGCTATCCTGACAACCATAAAGGTCTTGCTGCATCAAGGGGCTGAACTGGTCAAACTTCAGACCGCTGAGCTGATTGTCCCACACATCGTGAAACAGCGATGAGTTTGTTGAATCAGGCAACACAACAGCTGAAGAATCCTCCTGGGAGGATAGCAGTGATGATCCGGCAAGAGAGTGGAAGGATGTCAGCTCTTCTGTTTCCAGGAAAGAGAATCCGTTTATTGGATCAGACTGTGGTGGGTATATCTGTTGGCTTGTGTCAGGACATGGTTCAGCTTGTAAAGGAGACAAAGCATCCTCATTGAAAACTGTGACTGTTCTCACCTGGCTAGCCTGTTCCACTGACTTCTGCTCATTTCCATAGTGTTCAGATTTTGGAGGAGCAGTCATATTCTGTGACAGATTCTGTTCTTGGCCAGTTGTATTGGCAGCAGTAGATGGATTCAATGTGATCTTGCTTTCTGGCTGCTGCACCATCTCAGGTTTCTGCCTCATTACCATTGGTTGCTGCATGTTCATATCTCCGAGTAAACCTCCTCCATGCCCCATTAAAACATTCTGTTGCAGCATCTCAGACATGAAAGATGATGTTGCAATCTGGTTGTTGTTGTTGTTGTGTGGTCTCATCATCATTTTCATAAGCTGCTCTGAAGCCATGTTTGGGAATGATGCGTAAGGAAGAATCCCATTTGTTGAATCAGAAACACGGATTAGAGGACGTTTGATCAAGCTACCCCATTCAGTTTCACCAGCTGCAGATTACACAGCAGATAATGATTATTAATGCATCAAAAATCAGTAGAGGCAACACTATTCCTCCTAAACTTACCAAAGTAAGATGGATGAAGCTGACGTTTGAGTCCTGAGGTGAGAGAAGGAAAAATGAAGAGACTCTCAGGTGTTTCGATGTCCCATGGACTGACCCTAGTAGGTTTATCATTACATCCAGGCTCATCCCATTCAACTTGAAGGTTACGCCACTTAGAACCAGACCATCTCAATGGATCCATATCGCTGATTCCAACTATGGTTCCCATGTATCTATATATATATTACACAACCAAAAAAATGAACAACCAAACCATATTTGATAGGTAGATTGTGGTTATAGGGTTATTAGCAGATCACTCACCTACGTTTCCCTGAATCCTCAGTTTCAAACATCATTCCAAACCTCATACCAACTGAGAGCTGAGACCCACATATAGCCTTCCGATACTTAGCTAGAGGGATCACAAACTCTGCTGGACACGCTCTGAAAACATACACTCTTGTTTAGTCACGTGACAAGATGATTGATTGAGAATGAATAGTAGCTTTTAGAGCTGACCTTGGATTAAAGAAAATCAAGAAAGGAGTGCGGTTTGCAGTTGCGTGAGCAGCAGCAGCTAGAACACCGATGTGCATACTGTCTGCTGAGAGAACTGATGAAGGAAGAGCTGTTTGTTGGTGACGATTAGCTCTCCTCACTCCAACCATCAGTTGCGACTTCTCATCCCTGATGAACAAAACAGAATCTCCAGCTCTCAATCTCTTTGAGCCAACAAACAAACTCCATCCTGTTGTCAGGAGATGTCTCTTTGGCTGCCCTGAGAATGGCAAAGCAAGAACTGAGCTCAATATCAAACCCAACATATAAAGAGAGCCTAATATTTTGCTTTTACCTCTATAGATATGGCGAAATGTCCAAGTATTCTCATGAAGATCTCGAACTACAAGCTCCTGTGTTGGCGGCTGTGCTGTGTAGTCCTGTAATGCAACATCACATTAAGTAGCAATTGAAGCACAATAAACAAATGCTTTTCCTGAGAAGCTCACCAAAGGTGGGAATAGCTTCTCTGCAGCTCTACGTGGTACAGAGAAACCTCCATGTGTACTTGTGTCACTAGCAGTAAGCGTTTTGCAGAAAAACTCAGCTGGGTGCTTGCTTCTGTTTAATAGTCCAAAGTCTGGAACTGGGAGCACATCTCTCTCCTGATGCATATATACATTCTCTTACTCAAATGAGTTATAGAAAATGAACAAAAGATTTGAACTTACAGAATGAACAGGTTGTAGACTCATCTGAGCATAAATTTCGTCACTATCTTTGTCTGCCTATCAAAATAAAAATAAATCTCACTGTCAGGAGAAATTAAAGTTGTTTACAGAGAAAGTTTTTTTGAAGAAGCAAGCATACATGAAGGGTAACATTATGGACTTGGCACATCAACTGAGATGGTAGATTTGGGTAGTTAGGAACTTGGGTTGTTGCTGACCTTCTGGTTGAAACAGCAACCTGATTCAGATAGTAAACAATGAAAGTCAAAACCTTTGAAAGTGCTTGCAAGATCTATAGAGCTACAATGTATTTGTTTGTTCCTAAACCCACACACAAAAAAATTACCTGTTCACTATGACCTTGTGAGAAGTAATACACTAAGCTCCCAACTTGAGGAAGACAAACCAGAGGGCCTGCACAAGCGTGCCATAGCTCTGAGTTTATCACCTGCTTCCTCGTTCCTAGGAAACCAAAGTTTTCAGGGCAAGTTAGTAAAACTTCAGCATGCTAATGGAGTGAATTTTTTGAAACTTTTTGTGTTTATTTCTTAGGAATGTCATAACAAAAAGGAAACCCACAAAGAAAGTGTTGCCAGAGAATTTCTCAAAAAAAAAAGGAAATTTTAGTCAAATTATTTAGGAAGAAAGAAGATGGAAACCTGACTGATCCTTCAACAGCTTCATCTCTTCAAGTAGAGTAGATTGAGATGTTGTTTTTGTTCCTCCGTTAGCAAAACCATTTGTTTTCATCTTGTCCTCAACAAAAGTCATCATATAGAGATTCTTATGTTCTGTTTTGTATCTCCAAGACTATTGTTTTCAATACAAAGTCTTCATTTTTATTTTTTATTTATTTATTTTTTTAGGAAACCAGGAGGAGACAAAGAGCTCTACTGAGAACAAACAGGATCCAAGATAAATCAAGAAACCAGAAGAATTAAAGACAAAGCCATGTCATGGAATATGGTTCTTTTTGGTTACAGAAAACTCCAAATTCGAAGGACAAAACTCTTACACATGACAAGAAAAAAACAGAGTAGGGGGAGAGATTAAAGAACATACAAAAAAGGGACTACACACAGACAAGCATGTCTCTCTTGTGGGGCTCTTGCCTATTCTCTCTCTCTTCTTTTCTCTGTACAAATTCGACCCTTCAATGAAGAAGAGAAACCAAATGTGCCACAACAGTTTCTTTCTTTTGTTTCCGGATGCAAACAAGCAGGAAGGAGCTGAGAGAGAGAGACAAAGAAAAACAAGTTTCCTTTTTCCTTTTTTCTTATTTCTCTGAAAAAGCCCACATTTTTCTTCTCTTTTTTAGATTTATACAAACGTATGAGCATAAATGTATGTAAATTTTTTTTTTGCTTGGAAATGGGAAAGAGTGTGCAGCATGCTCTTATCCTGCGCTTAAACTTACTGTGTATGGCGATGCCGTCGCAGCTTTAGACTCTCTAAACGAAGAATATTATTATTCTGTTGTTGTTTCACATTAATTAAGATATCTTGTGTACTGTAATGTAAATGTTATGTAAACTTAATTAATGTTACAATAGTTTACGTCAAAAAATAGTAAAGTAGAGATAGGAAGCACACGTAATCTCTCTGGTACGCTCAGAAACGTAGTTGATTGTACAACTACTTTTAAATGCTTATGTTATAAGCTGCAGATAGTTAAGCTTTAAAGTAAGTACCATCAGTGACAAGGCCGTGCATGAGGCTCTCTGGCTACAAGCATAAGTTTGGAGCTTTCAAAAACTATATTACTATTAAAGATTAGTTCTGAAAAGAAATAATTAAGTAATTAGATTGGTAATCTACTTATTAGAATTAGATAATGTGTGCAGTTCAATTTCTTTTCATAATATTTCAAATTTTCATAGTTCGGGAAAACCAAACAACCAATCGGGACTTCACGGTCTAAAATTCCCGGACACCGCTCTGATCAATGACAATATAAGAATGTAGCATATGCATAGATATTTTACTACATTGATAATTTTCTTCCAAAAGTGTCTCGCTCTTTTCAACATTTTGGGTTGATTCTGTTACCTAAAAACATAAGTTTCTGATTATACAAAAAACAATTAAGCCCAAAATCAAAATTGATTTAACTTTTTGACAAAGGAGATTTCTTTTTCGTAGCAATAATAATATACTTCTCCAAAATGGTTTTCTTTTTTCTTTCTGCAGATATTTGGAAAAGGGGACGTGAGTGGTGATACTTTGGAAGATTTAGAGAAGGTGCGTATGGTAGAAGAGAATGTTAAAGTCGCGTATATTAGCATGGAACCTAGGAGGAGGATGTTAAGTGAGGAAGTGTATCTTGCAACCTTTTGGGCCGGTGCTCTTTTTCCTTTCCAAGTTATGGCTAAAACAATGTATTTCTTCTTTGTTAGGAAAGATCTATACAATTAATATTGGCATAGAATGTAAGAAAAAGGTAAATGGTAAGGCCCCTAGTGTATTTCTTGCATGAGCATTGAAATTGGAATATCTTGATGTGTCATGTATCAACATACTTTGTCTCATTAATATAAATACTCAGGAAACATGTGTAATTGTATGTAATTCTGCGTATTATCAATAATGTGTGCGCTACACATCTTTTTTTTTTGGTAAAAAGTGCTTACACATCTTTAGACTTTTTAGCCACTATACCATCTTTAGTTTGACTTTTTTTTTCTTCTGATACAGTAGACATGTAGTTATTGTTTTTTTTTGTTTAATCTTAGAGTATCCGAGATCTTTGGAGAATCTCAGATTAATCTTTAAAATAGATGGTGCAGTCTACAAATAGACTCTCATTCTAGTTATTCAAATAGATCGTAAAATAAATCTATATTCGTGTAATCATAAAGTAAAATGTAGTGGGGTACCCTCAAACCAAGTTGCTTAACAATCCCAAAATTCGCGTACTACTATACTACCACCGTGTGGTTAAGTTATTGTATAATATTGTCGTTTTCGTTTTATGATTCATATAAAACGATTTTACTTTTCATCTTGGAGTATCCCAAATCTGTAAGATAGATTAAACAAAAAAATATAGACCATAAAATAAGTTTATATTCGCATGATCACAATGTCAAGTGTAGTGGGGTGTACCTTCAAACTTAAACTGTTTAACAATTTCAAAGTTCGTTTACCATTATACCACCATCCTGTAGTTAAGTTATTGTAAATATTGTGATGATATGAAACAATTTCACTTTCTATATATTGTGATATAATCATAAACGACGTCTTAGGGGTATATTAATATCAGTGTACCATATTGCGCCTATGACATATTCCAAACTATAAACCCGATAAAGCTAGCTTTTCGCACGTTCTGATTAGGTGGAATTTCGTCATTCCATAGGTTTTCCAAACCCTATTGTTACCCTGCTTTACTCAAAGTTTTAGCATACGTTTCTGAACTTGTGGAGGTTATTTAACAACTAGCAAATCTCTTAAGCAAGAAAAAGTTTTTCTTTTGTGCTAAAAGTAAACGTTTTTTGCGCCATGTAGATATCATCTTGAGTAAATTTACCATGTTCTCTTTAAATTTGTATCATTTGGCATAACAACCCAATCGAGAAAGGATTATTGTTGGCCAAACAACTTCTTACGCAAATTATTGATCACAATTGTAGAATATTTCCAATTGTTACTCACATGTTTTCTTTCAAATTGATGCAAACTCAAAATAAAATTCAAAATGAGTTTCAATTTTGCTCTAGTTATCCTTAACATTTTCTTTTTAAAAGAGAATATTCAAATATTCTTTTATCAATACTTATAAATAAATTTTAATAATACATTTTTTAAAAAAGTTAGAAATTTTATCTGTTAATAATTTTTATTTTAATAAATATATACACATATTTATTTTTAATAATTGTGAAGATCTAAAAAGCTATTTAAATTCAAAACAAGACATTGCATACAAATATGTATTGTCCTATTATTAAATACGCGGCTAGATGGCCAGTACAGATAAAATCCATGTGGCACTAATCTTAGCCGGAATCATTTTACCCATTGGACCAACGCATCGTGGTTCATAAATTTAGTTTATAATATAATTTATAATAGTTTATATGAATTTGTGATCATGTTCATAAAACAATTAATAATATTATAAAGGAATAAAATATATGTATTTAATATTTTTGAGATAAAAATAATACTATGTACAAATTTAAAAATCAATTAGTAAATAAACAATTTTAACATAAAAATAAGATTGTGAATGTTATTTCACTGAATTTAATATGTTATTATTCATTTTCTCATTTTTTCCGAAAATGATATATCACTGAAAAAAACCTCTCATATGTTTTTACATAAAAATAATGTAACGTTGGAGCTTTTATTTAATCCATTTGAAAACCCATCATATGAGTTATTATTGAGCGAAAACTTGTAAAATAAAACATTAGAAATGAAGAAGAACAAATTTGGTCAAAAGAAAAAATGAAGAAGAACAAAAAGGTGAGAAAGAAAAGTGAAAAGCATCATTTGATGCATTTTGCGTCTGAAAATTTTTGACCGCTCGGCACGCGTGAAGTGGACGGCAAATCAATGGTTGAGTAAGAGGGAAACAGAGGCTTACGTTAGCGTAACTTCGACACGTGTTATATTATATTGTTGTCGATTAATATTTGGACCTACACGGCGCCGTTTATGCGTTTCAAGTTCACATCCTTACCTTACCTCGCTTTCTCTCACTCCTGCCGAGGCTAAAAGCAAGATCGATTCCTAATTTTAGATTCACTTTAATTCTATCATTGAAAACTATACTGCCATATTGGTGTAATATGCAGTGTTTCATTTCACATCTTATTACAAACGTGGTAGTGGAACAACTAATGTAAAAATGGATACAACGAAAATACTAAATTGGAAATAAAACAAACGCAGTGGATGGAACAATAATTCATTAGTGAACAAATACCAAGATTAGAACAAAACTATAGTTTTCTTTTTACAAAACTATAGTTAATACTTCAGTTTCAAAAAAAAAAATAACTATAGTTAATACTCTTTCTGTTTTTTATATAAGTAGTTTTAGATGAATGCACAAATATTAAGAAAATCATTAATTTTTTTAAAAGTAGCATTAAATGTATAAATTAGATGTAATTAAACCAATCATAAATAATTAAATATTATTTGATTGGTCACACTTAACCCAATAAAAATAGAAACTATTTAAATTTATGAAAGCTACTTATATTTTGAAACAAATAAATTTTGCTTAAACTACTTACAATAAAAAACAGAGGGAATACTTAATACGTAGTATGTTCTGTGTCAAATATGATAACGAGTTATTTCTTCTCATGCCAAATAACTATATACGATGAATGTGCATACGCATATCAGGAATATGTGAGCTTGCAAACATGGAAGAATGATACAAAATAACCAGATAATGCTTGGAGAAATAATCAAATAAGGCAACGTCACGTTCTAAATTTATGAAAATTCTAATTGATTCTTTCGCCAAGTAACACACTCCAACTATAATATCATGCCATCTTCGTGATTATCATTTATAACCGTTCAAACGCTAATTCACAATTTGTTAGAAATAAGACTTTACTCCATTTTCTCATATCGTTTTTCTTTTCTCATGTGTTTAATTAGTCTTGCTCTTACAATCGATAAGAATAAAAGTAAAAAGATTGAGCTAGTTCCGATAAAATATGAGTAAAGTAAAGGTCCCAAATAACTGTTATGGGTTAATTAAGATTTGTGTCATTTAAACAAAGAGAAAACTAATACTTTCTCTGTTTCATAATACTTAATGTTTTACCTAATGAACAAAGATTAAGAAAATTATATTTCTTTAATAAAAATATTTTAAAGATATAATTTTAAAATCAATTAACCAATAATTAAAAAGACTGTAAAATTTAATTGGTTGAACAGTTTCCAATAAAGTTAAAGTAATCTTAAAATCTCAAAATTTCATCTAAGATTTGAAACAAGATTATCTTTCTAAAATAATCTGAAGTTTGACTATTTAATTAAAAACTACCACTACACTAACTAAAGGCATAAATAAACTCGTTTATTATTGTCATTACCAATATATAAAAGGTTAAATTGTCTTATTTGCCTTCCAAATAAACTATCACAAACGGAGTTAGAAATAGAATCCAATCCTAAGACGACACGTGATGTTCACAGAACTCTTATTACGGCATGTGGCTTCCCGCACGCATCTATAGACATCGATGATTTTAATCGGACGGTCAATATTTAACGACGCAAGAATCGAGCCGCACGCGCTCTTGCACGCCGTTCAACGGCTTCGTAATACACCCTGCGTCCTCTCTGAACATTCCTTGGATCTCTCCTAACCGTCGATTATGCAAACGTGTCACTCAGAGATACGACCACGAGTTGCTAAAAACCACCATACCGTCCATACCTAATACTCACATTAGTTTGTTGATCAAACTTTCACGGCTTCATTTGATTGTATATTCAGTAAAAAAAGGTAATTTCAACAATATGATCGTTGGGGGAAGAAAAGAAAAATTAACAGTATGATATTGATCATACAGCTCAGAGAGAAAACTATAGGCTGTAGAACAAAAAATTACAAGCGATAGGAGTGTAATTATGCCGCATGTTTTCTGCCACTTCTATTTTAAAGCTGCAATTCTTTTTATAGAAACAGTAAATCTGCTTTGATCAGAAAAGAAAAAAACAGTAATGCTTCTATATAGAAACACTAAAAAAAAGTGTATGGTTTTCATGTTTTACTACCATAGGGTCCATAACTATTAACTACTAGCCCAGACCATAACTCACTACAAATCATATTTTACCTTCCTGATCGTGTCTTTTTCACTACATCTAATTATATAATTCAAAATAAATGATATTATTTGCATCAATAAGACTAAGCTATATCTATCGACTCGAACTATTCAATCCATAGATCACAAATAGATTGAGTATGTTTGACACTAAAAAGTCCCAATTGGAATATACATGGACCCCAAAATCATAAAAGTAAAGCCAAATAATGGGAGCGACGGGACGTCTCTAATAAGCTATTGGTACGTATAAGTGTAGAGCAATACAGTTATGGACCACCGGGTCTTATTACAGAATCTATTAACATTGTAGATTCCGGTTTAGTCAATCTATGGATATTGACTCACCTTGCTGCACAAAAAATAACGGATATTGATTGACCCACCTTAATATTCAATAGGAGAATCTTCTTTCTGTTTATGATTTACTACATTTTATATAACATGTATATAAAACATAATAGCAACATTACATGACTACTGATCATAAAAACATACAAGGAATGTTTCAAAATCACTGGTAAATCTAAAGTTTATTAGAGAAAGCAAGATAATGTCATGAATATAGCTTCCAACTTGAACACTATTTGGCATTTAACTGAACTAGTCATGTTTCCTTTATACTACTATTTTAACTTCTTATGAATAATAATTAATAAATGTGGGATCCTAAGAAATGAAAATTCACAAACAAAAATCTTGTAGCATGTGAATATTATATAGTTCTGTATGATTAAAAAGTATAAAAAAGCGTAAGATTTTAAAAAGGAAGAAAAAGGAACCAATAGAATGCTCTTTTTAAAAAAAAAAGGACCAAGAAAGGCAGGCTTCTTTTTTTTCTTGTGCACCAGAAAGGAAGGCTTCTATTATTACATTGAGAATGCGTAATAATGCCAACAAGAAAAAGGCAAATAAATAAATCATAATAATCTGCAGCAGGGGAGAAGAACAATCATACGTTATAATGCACATTCCATTTAGCCATGTTTACTTAGAACATCTTCAACGTATTGCTCTATTTTCTATTTTAAAATGGAGTTGAGTTTTGCTCTAATGTATTATTTAATTTTCTGCTCCAAAATATAATATTTTTTAATATATTATGTATTATATTTATTTTAAAATAATAGTATTATCTTTCATTTATACTATTTGCAAAACAATCAGTTTCGATTTGTAATATTCCTATTAAATACAATACTATATAAATAAAATTATTGATGACAAAAAAAAAATTATTCGACAATATTTAAAAAAGAAATATTTATTACATGAGAAATTACATTACATAGCTTAAACGCAATAATACATCAACTTAAATTATCCATTAAAATTAGTTTAATTATTCATTACAGATCTTTATGTTTTATGTTTTATGTTTTATATTATATATATTTTGTTGCATAAAATAGTTCATTAGATAGCTATTTATATAATTAAGAAATATTAACATTAAATTTTATAATACACAGTAAAATAATATTATTTATTCATAATAATATTTTATTTAAAAAAAATAATGTGGAAGACCATTTTATAAATAAAAAGTTTAACTTCATTTTGGAGTAATTAATTGGTTTACTCCATATTTGAAAGTAATTATGTCTGTTACTCTATTTTTGAATAAGTTTTGAAATAGAATTGAAAATAATTTTACTGCGAAATAGAATTTAGAGTGAGTTTTTGAGTGCGGTTAGAGATTCTATTAACACATCGATATAGCCCCATGTACCCTATTATAACCATGTCCTATGCCATCTAAAGGTCATCAAACGAATGCCCTCATCTGCATTGCGCACACTTGAAGAACGAAAACAAATATATACCGAACTACCAGAAAATCAAAACGAATGGGCAATTTTTTTTGGGTCAAATTAGCTACAACATGAAGTCACGGAAAAGAAAAACTGAATACAAGCTTTATTATTGTATTATTTTCATTTCTTTCTAATATTTTGTAACTTCTTAACGTTATCAGTGGCAACCAAAAAATCCATTACATAGCCATCCATTGTAACTCTATTGGATATAGTTTGAGTCGAGCGGAGTAGGACCAATAATGACCGTATGTTGGTTGAAATGAGTTATTATTCAAACATGCACAAGGTACGAATTCATGTATCGATACGCAAGCATGAAAATACTACTAGTGTACTTATAAGCAGGCCTGGGCACGGATCGGATATTCGGGTTTTTGAAGGTATTTGTGATTTGCTTCGAATGTTACGGATATCTGATTTTTCGATTTGCTTTGCTTCGGAAAAATACGGATATTCGGAAAAACGGATATCCGGAAAATAAATAGATATTTGCGGATATTCGCGGATACTTACGGATCTCTCATTTGTTTTGATTAATACAAATAATCTTAAAAATTTGATACAAATTTGTTTTGTAAAATATATTTTTTGCATGATATAAAAGATAAAAATTAAAAGAAGTTGTGAATCTTCATATTTTGTAAATTTTTAAACTTAGTTAAAATTATAATAACACAAAACTTAAGAAAAAATTATAATTGTCATAAATATTTTCTTTTCCTTTTATGTAATACTTTTATATAAGTAATAATATGAATAGAATCTATCAAATAATATATTAGAATAATAATTATATAATTTTATACATTTAAAACTTTAAATATAATCAAAATATACATGTATTTATATATTGACGGATCGGATCGGATATTCGCTTCCCAAAATTTTAATATTTGTGATTTGCTTCGATTTTGACGGATATTGAATTTTAGTATTTGCTTTGCTTCGAAAGCTTACGGATATTCGGAATTTTCGGATCGAATAGCAACGAATAACGAATCGAATCAAATTTAACGGATAAAATGCCCAGCCCTACTTATAAGATCATCCACAGGGTGCGTATAAAAGAAAGAGACATGAGCGAGAGAGGAGCGTGGTGTGAGGGAAACATAGATGCCGTGGGAGCTTTGTAGGGTTTGAAGCCGACATTTTTCTGCATATATATTTTTAATCGCGTTATATAAAAAGGAGAGTCCATTTATTTGTCTCTTCTGTTAATTTTGTTCTATATGTTCTTCTTCATAATTGTTTTCTTTAAAGCCACACTATTTTGTGTTTAAAAAAAAAAGTGTTTCAAAAAAAAAAAGCCACACTATTCCTTATGGATGGTGTCAACAACAATCCGACCCTCCAATATTATGTACAAATATCAGTCTGATTTCAGTAAAATATCTTTAGGGTAGTGGTTTACATAACATTGAATTAAGGTAAAGAGCTTAGGTTCAAACCATGAAAGTTAAGATTGGTGCTGATTATTGGTAGGTTAATTTATGTTTATTGACCACATTATTTTCTAATTCGGTTAAGATATTCAAAGAACTCTTTATTTTCATGCTTAGGGCATTTCTAATGGTACACAAAAATCCATTATATATTTTACTCTAAAATAGAGTAATTCTATTATAGAATTGGATTTGCTCCGATAGTTCACTTTATAATAGAATTATTTTATAAATAAAGTGAATTATAGAGTAATGTTTATTTTCACTTTATATAAAATAAATTCAACTCAATAATAGAGTTACTTTATTTTAGAATGAAATATAAAATAAGTTTTTGTGTTTCATTAGAGATAGTCTTACTGATTATAAACCTACATACATCCATCCTATATGGCTATCCCCACTAGTTATTTATTTTTTCAAATTATAAAAATTAAGCAATTACGTAGAGGCATAAATTTCAAAATATTTGGCCTATATTTGGAAGTAGAAAACAAATTATAGGGACGTCCTTTAATGACTTTGTTTGTACCATTTCTTTTACTGATCGTAAATGAGCAGTCTCTTCTAGGTTGTCTGAAAAGAGAAAATAAAAGAACCGGGCCGAAAATATAAGACAATTTTCAATAATGGGCTTTGTACCCAAGTGGGCTCATTTAAAGTCCATAGGACCATTATCTCTCCTTTTTCAGGTGTCTATTGCTTTTCCTTTTTGTTCTGAAGTTTCATTTGTCCCTTTTTTTTTAGGATTAATAACATTGTTGGACCTTCTCCAACTTTTGTGTCCTGTAGGAACCTTAACTAAAGCTCTTAGAGCAATATGGCATTATCTTTTGGATCGTAAGTAGGAGTGTTCGATCCATATTATTTGTTATTTTCGTACCTGTCTTTGCATTTGGATAGTTTTTTTTTTTTTGACGGCTTGCATTTGGATAGTTTAATTTCCGATCTGCGCATTGGACTCTCGTAAAGAATGTCACAAAGCTACGTTTATCTGTGTATTAATTTTCTTTCGAATGTATAATGAAACCTTTGAAGGTTTTCTTTAATGTCTTTTAATATAGACCTCATAACTCATTAGCATCACACAAAGTTACACTATCAAGTAAAAAATGTGAGAAGGCTACACAAAGCCATAACGTACATTGACTAATCTGTAATTATAAGAATCATTTCTTTTATAAGAAACATTTTAAGCCGTTTATGAGTGGTTCGGTTCCTTTATCGTTTGATATGCTGGGTTGTATTAACGGTAATACACTGTTATATACTCTAAAAATAAGAGTAGAGAGAATCTTTGTAGTAGTTTATTAGCAAGTTTTGTCTTCTGTGTTTTAACGACTCTGACATGTAACATGTTTTCATCTCTTTATGCATGTTATGGCGCCGGATTTGGAAGATCTTTTATGCAGACACATTTGATATGATATTTTAAAATTAAGGAGGTTAAAGACTATCTGGATCTTTTTATATGACCTCATGATTAATCTGGAAGATCTGAAACATTTTAAATATTATTTCTGAATTTGCTTATTACGGTATGGAATACAAAAAGAAAAAAAGAGAAGTGGGAGAGATTCATTTGACAATGACAAATTCGGCATTATACGATGATCCATATTTCATTTTCATTTGAGATTCAGTAAAGTTGGTTGCACATCGCTAACCTGAATATTTTACAAGCAAATCAAACACTTTTCAAATCTAAAATCTATTTAGTAATACTTGATTTCTGGTAAATTGTAGGTATGTTAGTTTGTGTTAATTCTTAAAAGATATATTTAACATTCATTTTTTCTTGTAACATGCACATTCGAAGAAAACTCTACGATTAAGTGTTATTCACTTGAAATAGTGAGAAGTGATGTTTAACATTATGTGGCGAGGATAAAACATGAAAACAAAAATCTTGTGGGAATCCACATACGACTCTAGAAAATGCAAAAGTTATCTTAACTTGTACTGCAGTATTTGAACTAGTGGCTAACAGTTCCTGCACAAGATTGGATGGCTGAACTTTGATTTATATGTTTACTATATGCTCTACATTCAATCATGTTGTAACTCATTGAGAAGTTGAAGAACGAAGGAAGGCAATAAGGATTAGTTAATATAGTTGGTGCTAATTGCCAAATGCCAAAATAAAATTTCAACATTCAATCATTTCCAATCATTACGATACAATGATTAGGTTAGAACTTAAAAGCCAACATGATTAACAAGAATTTAATCACCCCCTCATAATATACAACTTTGACTTCTCATGTACAGCATACAAACACAAAGTACCTACCAGGAAAAGTTAGAAAACATATATGTAATTTCGAGTTGGCTATGAGATTATATTCTCATGATTAAGTCACCCAAAGTGTTCTATCATTAAATAAATTCATTTGCTAAATAAGATATCAAATGCGATTCTGATTCTATCTTGGTTTAGATCACATTCATATTCATGCATATCATTAATTTGCTATCTTCTTGTTTGTTGATTTTGTAGTTAAATGACAGCATTATTGATTCTTTGGTTAAAACATCGCCTGGTATAATGAAAGGACCTTTTGTACAAACAAGAAGCAGTTGTATTTTATTTGTAAACAATGATTGATCCCTCCAATATAAGATATTTACAATGATCTTTTTTTTTGTCATATTTACAATGATCTAATATCTGAATATTGACATTGCATTGTAAATTTGTAATATTAACTTTGAGAGTCATACTGGCAAGACCTTTTTGTATTTGGATAAAAAATGTATATAGTTGTTTTGAATGCTAATTGTGAAAATACTTTCATTCTCGTTATAGTTCGAGTGACAAGAAAAAGTTGTTGTGTTTGGGGGTGGTGCAGTATACCGGACTGAAGAGACCTGTGAAGATAAGAACTTGATGAACAAGTCTTAGCAATATTCAAATGGTAACCAAAGAAGAACTCAAGTTAAAAGTGAGGTTTACTTGGGATGAGTTAGCAGACTCTGGATAACAAAGAGAAGCTTTACTATTGGTGTATATTCTGTGTACAAAACATGACAACTTATCTATATGCATTTGCCCTTATCTTAATTTGTAAGAGAGGAGGCTTTTGGCGTTTTGTACCTGCACAAGAACCAAGGTTGCTTCATCCATGAATAGAAGCATTGGCCGAGAAAGAGAAAGCAGAGCAGAAATGGGAGTGTGAGAGCACACAAGAAGCACTGTAAGGCTGAGATAAACAAGATGTAAAGGCGTAAGCCTTGGGTAGTTTCTAAGAGGTTTAACAGAGTGATTTTGTTAGGTAGTGAAGAATTGTTAGGAGAATCACTTGTAACCTCTAGCGACCCTCGTTAATGGCGTGAACTCCTTAAATGTTTGTGTGTTCTCCTTCTCTTCTCTTTCACAGTCTCTTATTTACCGCTTTGTTTTAGTCATCTCTACATAAATCTGTTCTGCATCTTTAGGTTATCACAAATAGAGTCTTGTCTGTTGAAGGAAATCTTAACTAGACCTTTCGTTATAGATGATTAGATTTTTTTATGATTTTTCGGAAACCATTGAAAAATTAAATTGAATCCAATGTACAAAAAAACGAAAACCCAACACCTATACATGTTAGGCTTAATTCAAGATTCAAATGAACCATGAAAACTCCTCAGACCTATTTGGTATAGTTATACGATCCTAAGATCAAGAGAACGAGCTTAAAACAAACAAAACAGAGCAGACAAACCATACAATAAAGAAAACGAAGAGAGTATGTCAAGAGGACATCTTACATGATATCTGAGACACCGCCCACCACCCAAAAAAAAAAAAGAAAAACCCTATTTGCAACTCAAATAAGCTAACGAGTTCGTAAGCATTTTGGAGGATAAAAATTTCAAAACTAAATACATTGCCTTAAGAAATCAATAAATGGTTATCAATTATGCATGAGCATTTTGGGTATTGGTTTGGTTTGGTTTATTTTAGTTTTAGTTATTTTTTGTTTTAGAATATAAGATTCTTTCGAGTATTTAGGAATTCGTTTTGGTTTCGGTTCGGTTATTTCAGTTTTTGGTTCAAATAATAAAGCTGGGAACTAATTAATATTTGAAATAATTTCGGATCCAATTTGGTTTCATTTTGGTTCCCTTTTAGTTAATTTGAGTTTAAAAGTCAAAAGTTTGGAGTTTTCAAACTAAATATCAGTTTTTAGTCTTCACATAAAATTTGGATAATTCAGATAATTTTTAATATTTTAAATAAAATATATTTGGATGATTCATTTTCTAAGTAATTAAGTTTATAAATAGTGTTTAAAATTTTTTAATTACTATAAAACTAAATATAGTTTATAAGTATATAAACTATATTATAAAAATCCAAAAATCCATGTGATTTTCCGTTATGTTCCAATTTGGTTTCATTTAGGATTTAAATCAAAACCAAATTTTGTTTTCCGAATCGGTTTGACTCTTCGGTTCTGGATAAATGTGTCCAAGCTAATACCAATAAACCATACAATGTGGGTACAACTATATAACTGCTTGTGATTTCATGAAATATTGGTGTCATTCAATTCTATAATTCCAATCATATGAGATCCAGTCATTTTCATCCACTGACCATTTTCTAGCTCACTAACAAAAGTAAACTAACAATTTTTAAATAATCACAATGCTACATATTTTTTTTTTTAGAAATATGAAAAGTGTATAATTGATGGCAGAGGTTGCAGGTAGATAAAGATGGAAAGAGGTCTTAATACTATGCTTCTTATGGGCAGTCACATTCTTTTTTATCTTTTCTTGGAACTCATCGCTTCTTTTTTCTTCCTCATCAATTCGTAGTTAGCGTATGAGGCTTGAGAGTACGTTTTATTAACTAAAGAGGGAGTCGAAACTCGTATTTCATCCTGATGCATGCCATTATCTGTCTTCGATTATTTTCACAATTTTGATTTTTAATTGAATCTGAATTTGATTTAACTAAAGAGGAAGTCGAAACACGTATTTCATCCTGATGCATGCCATCATTATCTGTCTTGGATTATTTTCACAATATTGATTTTTAATTGGAGCTGAATTTGATTTAACTGTTTGTGGTGTATATGAATTGATTAATTTCTCTTTTTTTTTATCAAAAGATTCATACATATGTAACAAACGAATTACACACACACAAATATCATATATGGTTTGTATATGGTATGAGTATACAAATTAACTCTTATGATCTGATCTTTGCAGAACTCTTTATAATTAAGGTATAGATACAAATGGTAATCAGGATAAATTTAACTTGGAATGCTCAAATCTATTTCGTTTAGTTTCTCCTTTTTTCAAATTTATACTTTAGCGAAGTATAGTTGTAAACGCAAATCAATTAATTGAATATTTGAAATGTCCGCCGGCCACGCACGGCAATTCTTTTAGAATATGTAGGGACCGAATATGTATAGTCAAGTGTCAAAGACACTGTGTGTTGGAACTGTGATAAACAAAAAATCAGCAAAAATTTGGAAATACTCAGATTGTTTTTTTTGTAGAGTTTTTGTTAAATTTTAAACTATATATTTCAGAAGCTTTTTAATGAACTCTTCCCTTAGGGGAATTTAAATTGGTGTTACAAAAAAATACTATATATTTGTAAGTATTACAAAGAAAATGCTGCTGGTGTAATTGTTTGAGTCTGCTTCTTAACGTCAGTAAAGTGGGGTCTATGCCTATTTTGATTTAGGTTTACGGTGAAACTTTTATAAATTAATAATATTAAGATTACATCAAAATTATATTTTTATTAATTTATAGAGATTATTAATTTATCGAGATACTAATTAAACCAAAAACTCAATTTAGGACTATAAAATTATATTAATTTATAGAGATATTAATTTATAGATTATTAATTTAAAGAGATTATATTGTATTTAGTTATTCGACCATTTAGACGTATTTAGTTATTTTTTGTGTCTTAAAAATTTAAACCTAAACATCGGTCACTTTGATATGTTCACGATCGAGACGGTGAAAATTTGGCATTGATGGTTAAAACTCGGACCACCGTATAATCTTTCTCAGGGTTTTATTGACAGAATATATGCTAGTTATTATTTGATTAACATATATTATAAAATTATTTAGAAAAATATTTATAAGATTTTAATTTTCTCTAAATAATTTTTAGTCACTGTTCTCATATGAAATTTTTGGTAGAGCATTTTAGTTTGAATATATAAAAAAATTTAAAATAATTATACATAATTAATTTATTTTGATTTAGTAATATAAAAATTATGTTCATAATATTTTTTTTAATGAAAATTCCGATTAAATATGTTTAAAAGAACAACATTTCACATTTATAATATAATATAATTTCTATACTTACTCATATAATTCATTATTTTTAATAAAAACATAACATAATATATTTTTATATATTTAAAATAAATATATATATATATATATATATATATATTATTTAGAAATAAATAAATTATATGTCATATACTAATTTTATGATAATATAATATATAAGTCATTTAATACTCTACCAGTAAATAAATAATGATAATTTGTATATAACTTATATATAATTAATTTATTTTATTTAATAATATCAAAATTATTTTATATCCAAAAATAATTTAGTATTCTAAAATAATTTTAGATTTTATTTTTAATAATAACATTTCACATTAAAAATAAATAAATTTATATTATTAAATAAGATTCATTATTTTAATAACAAATATATTATTAATATATATTATTTTATAATAAATATATTATATACTATTTTATGATAATTTTAAAATTGTATACTATTATTATTTTATCAATCTTTTTATTAATTTTTTTAATAAAAATATATAACTTGTACATCATATTGTTCTTGTTTCTTCATCAATACCAATCGGAATCTTGATTTGCACGTAATCGCCACGGTAAACTTCTGAATAGGTGAAAAATCCTTATTTAATACAATTAATAAATTTCAAAAAGACTATTTTCTTCCATAGTTTACTGTTCTTATTTTCCGCAAACAAAGAAATAAACCATTCACATCTCTATCGCTTAATGTTGTTCAGAGTAATTGTCTGGCAATTGTATGGATAAGTTATACTGTACTACGAAAAAAACTCATCCATTTTGTCATAAAATATTTAGGTTCTTATTTAAAAATATAACTAGATTTTGACCCGCCCTTTAAAGGGCGGGTATACTTTTTACTTTATTTTTTTTTAAGAAATTATTTTTGTATTTGTGATTTTTTGGTAATTATATTTGTTTTTTTAAGAAAATATATTTGTAGTGTGTTTTTAATCATATTTACATTTAATATTAATTTAATATAATATAACTATATTAAATATATCAAATTGAATAACTATACACTTTTGCTATATGCTTTTTAGAAATTATTTTATTTGTAATTTTTTGCAACATATTATATTTTTTATTAGTTACTTAACATAATAGTCACCTAATATAATTAATCAAAAATATTCGTATAAAAAATCGTAATCGGTTCAAAAATCAAAGTCTCATGCTCTATTAGATATGATCTATATACTCAAATGGTTTTTAAATGTTATATCTGAAAACTAATATCAAATCCAATCCATCCCGAAGACCGAACAATTTTTTTTTAAGATGTGAAAAATAATTCTTAATATATTATGTTAAATATATATATTGTAAGTATATTAATTTTATAATGTGAAAAAAGAATTTTTATATTCTTTTATCATCAAAATGCGTATTTTTGTTTTAGAAACCTATGTTGTTATTTTTAAATACTTTTATTTCTGTAAATTGCAAGTTTTCATAAGATAAATGGTGGTTAGATCCAGGAAATAAATTTTATATGGTCCAGACTATTAGGAAACAAATCAAAAAAACTGAAGTTACATATTTTTTAACTGTCACCTACATATTCACATCTTTATTTAATTGATGTTTAATGTTTGATTAATTAAGATATATTGATGCAGTTATCAAGTTTGTGGCCCCTGGTTATTAGGCGGCTATATGTGAAGGTTTACAATCAGAAATTAAATTTCGAAGAGTTAAATTAAAAAGATATGTATTGTTTAAATAATAATTGGACATAAAACCCGCTGGTTTGATGTTTTTATTTTTTTCTTCGACAATGGCAAAATTGTAATATCTTTGTCTTCCTCCTTTTAGGATTTTCTGGATTTTTAATGCCGTCGCCTAAAAGTTTGGATGTTACAGTTTTTTGTTTCTTTGATACATCCAGTTTTACGTATGGAGTAATCAATTTCTAAGTATCGAAAACAACAAAAACTAATTCTTTTTGACAAATCCAGTTTCTTCACCGAGATTTAATCTACCACCTTGAACGCATTTTCAGACATGGATTTATATGTATGGAGCTCGACCCGATTGCACCATTTTTTTTTCAGGCTAACAAAAAAAAATAAAGAAGGTATAACGTGAGCGTATATTTGTTGATCAGTGTAGTTATATATTATTAATTAACTGCCGATTAAGTGGTGTTGGTCTAAGTAAAATCACCATTTAGATGCAGTTATATATTATATTATGCAGTTATTTTTAAATACAGCTATATTTTTAAATTGGATACAACTTTTATCAATAGGTCATACTGCTAAATTAATAGAATAGATTTGACCTGGCAATTACAAATCATCCGTATTGTTTCAATAATCTTACATACTATTACGAGTTATGGGATAATGGAAAGTCTAACTATTAATTAACTGATTAAATCAGATTCAAATGAGGCCTTCTGAGATTCACAATAGTTTTAGTAGACTAAATTTTAATGAGCTGGTCTATGGACTGGCTTGCCCATTGACGTTCTTCACGACTCAGTCAAAACCACTAATCATTTTTCCGATAACATATTTGGCCTCTTCTTTGTTTTTTTTGCACATTAATACATATTTATTTAATTCTTCGATTATACTGTTTTCTGAGCTGTTATTATTAATTATACTCAATAGTATTTCAAATCCATTGTTATAGTCACTTCTAAATGTTACTAACAGAGGAAAAAATGTTAGTGGTTGGATGGATCCTACGATAGTTCCAAGGATCGCGTATTCGAATATGTTGCTCTACGGTTATCTTAGCGTGTGACCATAAGATAGAGATATATACCCTCTTTGTAAATAACCGGGCCACTGAATATCATAGATCAACAAAGATATATGTTACAATAAAAGAAAAGTGTTCCCACGAATTATTATATTCATTAATTGTTATTTTTTTCTTCTATTTATATAGAGGAAAGTTGCAATTTTTATTATAAAATCATATTTTTATATTCAAAACAGTGTCTGAACTTTCAATTTTATAACTATAACTACAACAATTATTTTTATAAGAAAATACAGTTTTTATAAATATATAAGCACACTTTTTATCTATCTAATATTTTCTTAATGAAACTTTATTTTAAAAAGTTATTAATTTTATGAAAATTTTGTAAAAGAAAAACTAAAAAGGTTAATTTTCAACTTTCATAAATAAAAAGTATTTGTTGTAAAATAAAAATAAAATCTTTCAAAAATATTTATTTTTGACACAGAAATAAAAAATACATTGTAAGAAAATATATCTCTATTTGAAATTATTCTATTTTAGAAATAAAAATAGAGAAATACATTACAGATGGTCTTATATTTAATTGTTATTTGTTTAATTAAAAAAGACATCCATGTACTATTATTTTACATCCACTCGCAATTACCATTGGTTACTTGTTTTCTTTTGCATAGATAAGTTTAATTAATTAAATTATTTTAGGTAAGTTGACAAAAAAAAATTAGGTAAAGATCTAAGTATTTGGATGCCGAAACAAATTATGCTATCTTTGAATAAGTTGTTGTTTATTTCTTGCACACAACTGGATTCTCAATTTTTCTTTTCTTTTTATTGTTTTAGCTAACTCTATTTTACTAAATTTTGTTTAATCATGAAATCACATACGTCATTGTGCCTGCTGTATTCCTCCACTCTTATAATCAATTCTATAAATTTTTGTTTATATAATTCCAGTGCAAGGCTGTTATCCCTTTGCATTCAATTATTTCGTTTTCTTTATTGTAGCTTAGGTTTATATCTTTCGGCCTATTTTCTCTCCATTTTTTCGAACATTTTTCTATTTTCCATTCTGACCCATAATTTTTTCTAGTACACAATTCATTAACTACAAGAAAAAGAACATTCTACTCAGACATTATAATATCGTAAATAGGTTATCCTATATCAAACATGCTAAAGGATGTAACAATTTATATGATCGTTAAGTAGGTAATAAAATATATATATATATATATATATATATACAGTAGAACCTCTATAAATTAATACTCTATAAATTAATAATCTCTATAAATTAATAAATTTCGTCAGTCCCAATTTGGGTCGGTGTAAAATATGATACAAATCGATAAAATAATAAGATAATAATATTTAGAAAACTCTCATGTAAATATATAGTCTCATTAAAATCATAAATTAATAATCTATCTAAATATATATTTTATATGTGTGAAAACTAAATATTATATTGTTGGTTTTATATTCACAATGAAAATATCTCTATTTTTCTTAACATTCCAATATATTTTGATAATATTTAATAAAATTTTATGGAAAACCATATAAAAGTTCTATGAAACATAAAAATATACACCAAATAAGATAATAAAATAATATGAAAGTCAAATTTATAAAATTTAAATAATGTATATAAATAAAAATATTGAAAATAGGAAAATCTAAAAAAGGAAAATTTTGTAAATTAATATCTCTATAAATTAATATAATTTTAAATTCCACACATTATTAATTTATAGAGGTTCTACTGTATATATATATATATATATTTATATTTTTTTGGTCGAAATGTTAAATAGGTAACTATATTTCCTTCAACTCGGAGGATTCAATTTACTTTTTTTTTTTGATCAAACATGCATTCATTCATTTAAATAAATAAGGTTCACTCTATTGAAGGAGGGGAGTTAACAAACAAACGTAGAGCTGTTTTGGCTAGGCCATCTGCGCATACATTTGCCAATCTCGGCGTACAAACAAAAGAGATAGATAGGAGGGAGCTACTCAACACGCGGATGTTATGAAGGATCCCTTGGAGCTCAGTAACAGTGGAGCCTGTTGTTAGCAGAGTGATGAGACTACGAGAGTCCGATAGGCATCTTAGATGGAGAAAGCCTAGGTTGGTTGCAGTAAGGAGGGCCGACTTTAGAGCTAAAGCTTCAGCCATCAAGGCAGAGCTTACAAAGCTTTTTGCATCAGATCCTTTTGCCAAGATTTCGCCATCGCCATTCTTAAACAGCCATCCCATTCCACCTCGTTTTGATTCTTCCTGCATCCCAAGCTCCATCAGTATAACAAAACAGAGTAGAGGGGTTAGTATTTTCCACAAGAGGGGGGAGGTTGAGGCGCACGTTTTTAGAGCGTGTGGACATTGCGCCCTGCTCCATTCCTTAGTATCGCGAATGGTTTTGTTGAGTACCTCCTGTTCTGGAGTTGGTTCCTGCTAGTCCAAAGGTTCCAGAGAAGCAGGAACCAACTCCTTTACTTTCTTAAATCTCAAAGGTTGGTCTATTTTACTAAATTTGCTAGTAAAAAGTTTTGTTCACCGATCAATATTTCATACTCTTGACTTATTTTTCATCATCTTCGACTTACGAGTATATTGTAAATGTCTGCTATTGGAAATGTTACGATAATTACATAATATAATAATTTATAATATTTTAAATGACTGATTCCCTCTTTTTTCTTACTAAATATTAATGGGAATTGTGGGACAGAAGTCCATAATTTCTGGTTATAAATACGTATATTAGAAAATTCCTTCAATCAGCAATTAAATTACGTAAAACTAATTTATGTACGAACTAATGATATAACAGCGATGGAAGGCTGTGTCCTCTGCTTTTCTCATTTTCTTACAAGTTGTCTGCTTCGTTTTTATTACCTTTGGCATGTTTTGTTCCAGTCTACCTCCGTGATGTAATCAAATCTAGTGTTACACATGCTACTAGATAAAAGTTCAGTTTCTTAACTTTTAAACAAATAATTAGGAAAGGAGATAAAGACGTGCCTAAACCTTAGAAGTTGTCAGACAACGCCGAAAAGATATTTGCCTAAATACAAAGCATAATCCTGATTAATGTCGTAGTGATTAGTACGCCCCTTAATACCTTTTGCTAAACATATGGCATGTGCCAGCTATAACCAATCATACACCTCCACTTAGTTAGTAGTAATTAATGATTTCCCTTTTATTCACACTGTTAATCCAAAATTAAATAAACATTAAGGTTTAGTTAAGTACTTAGCCGTAAACCGCTAAGTTGCTAACTGGACTAACGTTTGAAAGTAGTTCTTGTGACATGTTACAATTTTTTTTGTAAGCATTTTTTCCGTTAATTCACATAAAATGTAAAAACATTAATGAATTAGTATTAGTCAAGCCACTGACCAATAAAACTTCCACGACAATTTATCGGTTTATTTCAGTTTTAACAGGGCAAGATAGCTAACTTAATTTTATTTCTGATTGTCTGATTGATATTAATCAATGCCGTATGGTCCGTGAAAACTATGAGTACTTGTTCCTTGGGTTGAAAAATAGAGGAAGACAAAACTTTAAATCAGGTTCATCCCCTCTGCTTATTATAGCTAACCACCGGCTCATAATGGAAACAAATTAGAATACTTAAGGCGATAATTGTTTTCAGGGAATCGAATAGATAGTTTAATTAGAACAAAACGAAATAGCAGAATGACGGAGACGTTCCGTGGGTCCGTACGTACTGGTTAATGCTTTTGAAAAATTAGAACTTGGAACCGGAAAAAACGGAATCAATGGTTTGTATAGATGTTTGTTTAAGTTTTAATTACCCTATTTAGCAAAAAAAAAAGTTTTAATCACCCTATTGTAAAATTAAAAAGAACCAGTATCCTGATCTCAGTGAGCGAATGGCCTGCCTGAAATATTTGGCATGAACGTACATATAACCTTTAGGATTCAGATCGAGTTTATTTGGATTGTATTTGGGTTGAATGTAAGGTGCATACTCTTCATGCAGTATATGCGTATACCAACACCGTGGGATTAGTTCGACATATTTAATCAAAATATAGTGTAAGCTGTTATGCAATAGAGTAAAGGAGGCCAGAAAGAGACACTACAATGCCGATGCATAGCGCTGGGATGGATGATCGTGCAATTATTGTAAGCAATAATAATGAAATATGCATAGGCAAATAAGATTTGGTTTTAAGAAGGAAAAATTGTAAAGAGACTAGAAGATCCTTAACTCCAACAAGTGGGGTTACGTACGTACCGCTACCGCATGAGGGGGATGCACCCTAGCTACCCTCCATATCATGCACTTGATTGACCCACTTCTGTTTGTTTAAATATTTTGTCTATGTTTATTTCTACCTATTTACCATCATAGTTCCAAATAGTTAACACTATTATTTGTTGCAAATATTTACCGTAAGTCTATAACATATGAACCACCGTGTATATTCATATATACAAATGTATTTTTTTGGTAGCGAATACCAGATGTTAATAATATAAATATTAACTAGACCGAATTTGGAGAAATAGGCACATCATATTAGACCGAGAGTAACAATTGCATATGAAGTTCATTGATTTATGATTCGCATTATAAAATTTAGGACATAATGATTAGTTTTTGCATATTTGTTTTGGCTGCTTGTTGTTCTGAGAATATTTTTCAAAAGTAAGATAGAAAAAAAACTGAGATGGGGCATCGCCGCACATGGTGGCATGGACACATTTCCAAAACTACAAAAATAAGTGATTTGGTACGTTGTGTTATATATTCTGAAAAATAAAATTAAGTTGTTCGGGAGAAAACATTTTCTGGTGTAACATTTAACTGCTAGTGGCGAGAGACAAGCTTATACAATTTGGTGTTATGCTTTGTTAATGATAAATTAGTAATCTTAATAATTCCTGCTACCCATGTGGTGGGTTTTATATATTCTCAAACTTTAACTTATAACTTAAAAGGTAAGAACTTGAATTTGTTTTGTTTGAAAGCTTATTCAAATTTAAATATATTTTTGTTTGTCAACAAATTTAATGCCTTTTGTTTTCTGCCAACAAATTAAAACGTCTTATCAGTTTAAGTGTTTTAGAATTCCAAAATGTGCACGTATAGTCAATAAAGTGATCGTTACATCGAAATACGAATCTTATCCTGTGTGTAGTATAATCTGAGGGTCAAGTTAATTCTTTCCATAATCGATTCACTAACACAATTATCCAAACAAAGACTATTAATACGAACCATAATAATTAACAAATAAATAAATATAAAACCATAATCAAAAAGCTATCACTAACCCGAAAAGACAGAAGACAATTTCGTAATTATATCGAATATTCAATGGCAATGTTGTATTCCCTTCACTATTTAAACATCGTCTCTCCCAAACGCTCAAATCCCTCCCACCTGACTTTTTCTCTCACTTTCTCGTGAAAAAATAGACATATCAGCTCCCTAATAAAAGATAACAAATGGCTGGAAGTCTTGGAAAATGCAGCAAGATCCGCCACATTGTGAGGCTCAGGCAAATGCTAAGGCGATGGCGCAACAAAGCTCGGTTATCTTCTTCAGTCAGCCGTTGTGTGCCGTCCGATGTTCCGTCTGGACACGTGGCAGTTTGCGTGGGTAGCGAGCGCAGGAGATTCGTTGTGCGCGCGTCGTACCTGAACCATCCGATCCTGAGCAACCTCCTTGTCCAAGCCGAGGAGGAGTACGGTTTCGTGAACCAGGGACCGTTGGTTATCCCTTGCGAAGACTCGGTTTTCGAGGAAGCCATCCGGTTCATTTCTCGGTCTGATTCTTCCCGGTCGAACCGGTTTACTTGTCCTGAAGATATCCAGAAATGCCACGGAGGAGTCAAGAGCAAGCTAGATCTGCTGATCGAATCTCATCCGTTGCTTCATCACGGCGTCGCCGAGAAAGCCGTCTGGTGAGGAGTGTTGATCCAACCGGTTTGGTTTGACTCAGAACGAGTTTGATCGCCATGCGAAGGAAGAAGACGAATTTTTCGAATAAATCGTCATTGAACCGGCCGGCTTACCACCGAGTCGGGTGGTGCTAATTTCGGTTAACCTTTTTTTATTTTTAAAATATTTAATTATATTGGGGGCCTGGGGTTTTAATCTGGTGGCGAGTTACTCACTGAGTCAAGACAGACGAGGATGTGGGTAGAAAAGGAGATGGCGGTTAAAAGGTGGGTGAGTCGTTCCACCGAGTCATCCCGGGTTCGAATCCGAGTTCAAAGATTGTAAATGTAAATAAGAAGATTAGATGAACATTTTGAATCAGATTGTTTTATGGACTTTTGATTTTAATATAATTATTTTACCAATTGAAGCCTATAAAATTACAATGGATATGAACTTAATAGTATAAAGCATGCAATATATTAAATCATTAATTATACATATAATATAACCATAATTTTGCACAGATTTAAAGTTTTTTCAAAATATGAAAAAGTTAATAACGATAAATATAGTTTGCAAATTTAAAAATATTGCATTCCGACAAAGGCCATGTGAAGGAAAGACTATTAGCCCATTTCACCTGGTTCGTCTGCCCGTTCTCAACTTCTTTGTTTTGTCTTCACTTTCTCCATACAGTAAAAAGTACAGTCTATGGTACACATAATCCTTTACAGCTTAACTTTAATTAGTGTTTGGAATTATTTTGTGTACTTTATCTAAACTCTAAATTAATGCTCGAACTTAAAAGGTAGTTTTAGACTATTGCTGCGCTCTCTTTTTTTTTTTTTTTGAAACTATGCTGCGCTCTCTTGTGATCACCATAATATATTTACAGCAAGTGTCTCACGTCTACGTTTATGTGAGGAGAACACGAGTAGTTTTTTTATTTCTGTAAAAGGAATATGAGTAGTTTTAACTAGATAATTAATCTAGTTTATCATTTAATTCAGTACTGTAGGGTACATCATCTTCTATTACTATTGCGTGGTGCTACTTATTTTTATAGACAATGACAATTGTATCTTATAGTTTTATACTTTTATGTGTCTGATGAAAGGATACAGCTATAAATTAGAATAGTTGCGGCGGCATAATTATGGTGATTTAATTAGAGTTTGGTGGGTGTGGAACAAGCATATGGGGGAACTGTTTAATAAGCTCAACATGAAGTAAAGTAATTTTGGTCAAACAATTAGTCAGTGAGTTTGAAAGTAGAAAACAACTGGATTTTTCTTTTAGCCGTTCATCTAAATAAACTCTAAATCTAAAAGATGAATTATTCACATGCAGTGCAAATTCTTTCCCCAGATAAGTTAAATATATCAAAACATTGCAAGGACAATCTCCATTGTCTCTCGTTTTAAGGACCTATTAGATCTTGATGGCACGTCAGTACGGACTTTTTTTTGACTAAAATATGGTTAAACTCGGATTTATTAAAGATACAGACTTAATTTTTAGATAGAAATATAATCCACAGATATGCTCTTTTCTAGGCATTCAAATGAGCCGAAAGCAATAATTCATATCCGTGTAGCCAATTAAATTCGAACCAGGATTCACCGTGTTTGGTTTATTCTCCTCAAGCACCATTGGACTACCACCACTAGTTATTTGTTATAGATGTACAACTTTGATATTACCATAATTGTTTTAAGTAAATAATTTATATTTTAATATTATATATTGTATAATTCTATAATTTTATTGTTTTAATTTTTTTGTTCGATATTATTAATATATAATAATTTGTTGTATACATCAAAATTTGTTATTAATTATTATTATATATTAATATATTTTCAAATTCGGTCTAATAAATTCATAAACTAAAATAATCAAATATACAATCACGTAGAAAATAATAATTTATGTAGTTTGCATATATTACATTTTAAAATTTTATTTATTTATACTATAGAAATGGTATTTGCCTAGGATAATTTATGTTTTAATATTATATCTAAAAATATACTTTAGCATTTATCATTTTAGTATGTTGTTGGATTTGATAGGTATATACATTATTTGTTTAAATAGTTCGAGCATATTAGTTTAGTAGTATATGCATAGTAGCATCTATAATATTATTTTAGTAAAATTTATCGGTATATGATGTTTTGAAGTTATGGTATTAAGTTTTCTAAATTTTTTTATTAAATTAAAAATTTAAATATTATAATATTTTAACTTTACAACATAATTTGTTTTTCGTATTGTATTTTGAAACAGTATACTTTAGCATCTATTATTTTGTTATTTGTAAAAATTTTAATATTATTTATGAGTTTGAAATATTTATTTCATGATTTATATTTAGTCAGATTTGTTTTGAAAAATTACACAACTATTTTAAGTTTGGAAGATTGTATGACTTTTGAATCTTTTTGTTAATAAATTAATGTATTATTTTCCTTGTTCTAAAAATCGGCCGCGGAGACGTTTAATCGGCCGATTACACGTGATTCGTCTGGGCTCCGTGGCGAGTTGGACCACTTCGGTTGCATTATACGGTGAGCCGAGTAGTGAGCGCGGACTGCGTAGATTTATAAAACTTGGCCGCGTAATAGACAAAATCGCTTATCGGCTTTACCGTGAATCTTCGTTTCATCCATTAACAGTGAGTCAGAGACTAACAAAACATTTTTGGCGAGAGGACCGGACTGAAAAAAAAGGGTTTTTTCTTTGTCTGTGATTAGGTTTATGTGTTTTAACAGAAGAACAGGATTCAGTAAAAAATCACTCAAAATACAGCAGAAGAAGAAGGTTTATTACCAGAAAAAAAAACGAAGAAGATAACTAGTCATAAAGTTATAGTTGAACTGTGGTGTCCATAGTTAAGAAACACGTGTTTGTTTCATGTAAATTTGCATATTCATCCTTATAAAATATTTATTGTTAGTATTTGACCCCACTATTTTCATATTTGGATGTGTTCCAGCAACTTCTTTGATCTCTATATGTGATTTATTTTGTGCTAATTTGGTATGTATTTACAAATCTATAATTTTAGTACCAAGATATTTTATACATAAACAAGTATATACATAAATAAGGTATTATACGTATAAATAAAGTATTATACATATAAAAGTACAAAAAATTCTTCCCCGAGTAATCTACGAGTTTTTCCGATTTTTTAATAAATCGCTAGGCCTTAACGTGCCGCACGCGTAGCGCCTAACGAGTTTCCGAACAAGGATTATTTTATTAAAAATATTTGATTTTTGGTAATTTTTTATATTTTAAACAAATTTAGTTATAGTTGTAAATAATCAAGAAATTTATTGTTAAAATTATTTTTTATTAATATTTTTAATGTATATTAAAATTTCAAAGTAGTCTGATAGGATATTTTGTAAATAACACATGAATTAAAGGTTAGTTATATAATTTATATTTTTATATGATTATTTTAGATAATATATTATTGTGAGTTTCAAAATAAATAAGAATAATAATTTATAATTTTTAGATAATATATTGCTGTGAGTTAAAAAAATATATATTAACATTTTTTAAAAAATATTAAAAGACTTACGAATTTTAACCCATATATTTATTTATTGATTTAAATGAATGCACTCTTTTTTTTAAAAAAAGGTTAGTTTACCAATTTAGTTTATTTTTATATTTATTCCACTTATCATTTATATTTTAATATATTATTGAATATAGTTATAAATTTTAAAAAATATAGGATACACTTTCTATTTTTATTAAAATTAGAATTAATTTATAATAATATTATATTACTAATCACAAATTAGTTAATTAATACATTAATTTATATAAATTATTTATTTTTGATAAGATCTTATTAGATTTTTTCTCAACTGATTTTGTTATAACTAAAAATTAAATGTATATTTAAATTAATTTATTATCTTATTAATTATTAAATGTTTTAAAAATAAATATATATTTGATTGATTAATGTAAATATTCAACGATTAATGTAAATAATAAAATATATCATATTAAATAGTTAATTAAGTGGTCTACTATGACTTTAATGGTATATTATACAATAGACCTTTTTTTTTCCTTTTCTTTTAATAGATAAGATAGTGATTCAAATTCATTTCATGTAATTTTCAACTGATTGGTTTAGCAAATAATCAACAGATGTGGAATCAATCTGTTTTCAGTTATATATACAATTGTGTAGACTTGAAAAGGAAATGCACTTAGTCATTTTTGGTTATAAAAATGTCACAATACTTTCTAAAAGCTACAATAATGCTATATATGTATTTATGAAACTGACTCTGCCTCCATCATCCTAAACCCCACATATATACGATATCTGGGATATGTTCTAACAGCTTTTCTACTTTAAAATCTACACACTCATATACATCAATACAAAAATGAGAAAAAGAATACTCTACAAAAAAATTCATTCAACAACATATACATCAATATCTCTACAGGTCCTTTTCCATCTGTACGAACACTGCAGTGCCACTAGGATGTTGAAATGACATGAATATATATGTGTATAATTTAGAATTGGACTTATATGCGATACGTTTTTAATGGATTCGTATGAATCGTATAAATTGCTTTTTTTACTAGATTTGTGTAAATAGTTAGAAGAAAATATTATTAGACACAAAAATTATATAAATTTCTGTTGTTGACAGAAAATACAGAAACTATATAAATTTCTATTGTTGGTAGAAAACTGATGATACGATTCTTCAAAAGGAACAAAGTAATAGTACTTTTTTACAAAAAAAAAAAAAACAAAGTAATAGTACTTTAGTGGTAATATTTTAGGGTTTAGTGTATATCTACAGTAGTTTTGGGTCCTTTTAAGAACTAAATTGTTAATATTTAATGAGTTTGCATTTAGGTTTCGGTCTAAATAACTTAAATATTAGATCATAATAGATGATCGTTTCATCTTATCATTAGTCGTAACTTATTTCGAACTCTGATTAAACAGTTTGGAACATTTTCTGAGTTATTCCATTCTTTAGCATTAATTGAGTTCTTTTAAAGAAAGGTGATAGGGTTTATCAAAATAAAGATTCTTTTTTGGTATAAATGTTAAATTGTCTTGAATAGATTCTTGCAGGGGAAAAAAAAAGATTCTTGCAGGGAAAGAAACCCTATTGGGAGCCATTGATCCAATCACGGAACTTCTATTTTTCTACCTTTGCCCTTAAGTACCTTTCCTCACGGACGGTTATTGTTTTTTTATTTCTCTTGTTTAGAAACTCCTTTTTTTTACGATAGTTTAAAATGAAAATTGGAGAAAACTAAAGAACCTGGAGACTAGGGAAAATTTTGATACTATCTGGAGTGCTTCATGTAAAGAAAATAAAGTTGTCATCGTTTACTACTTTTCCCTGACATTAGTTTTTATTTTTTTGTACCTGAAAAGAAAAACTTTTCTTTAATTTATTCTCGATCTTTTATTTTTGTAATTTATAACGATTTAATATATATATATATATATATATATATATATATATATATATATATAGTAATGTGTTTATGTATAGTATACTATTTACACTTTTCTTTATTTCAACTAGAGCAACATGTAGAGAACTTCACGTTCATGCATTTATAGAGTTCTGATTAGAAATTTTGAAAATGAAAGAAACGATAAAATTTTGTTATGAATAGGGCTACTTCCGGTGGGTGCGTGTGTGTAGAGAAAACTGAAACCAGCGGCCCCTTTGTCTCTATCGTCGAGTACAGTCTTGTGTTTTACATACATTGGTTTAGTTATAACATTTTTATATATTTATCAAAAAAAACATTTTATATGAAAAAAAATTCCCCTTTTATCTCGTTGAAATGTGAATAACTACAGTTGGATACTTGGATGGATAATAGATGCAATATATCAACATTAAAATTGAACCAAAATGTACCAGAGAGACCGAATTGAAACTTATTATGTTAGAGCTTTATTGAATATTCCTGATCACTAAAATAATAAAAGGACTGGTCGTTTTTCAACCTATCTTACAAAGAAGGTTTTATAAAATGGTACACTTAAAAAACATCGTATTGTTTTATTCTTTTGACTTGTAAATTGTGTACCGGATTGGTTACAGACTCGTCATAAGCCGGATGGTGAAGTTTAATTTGAAAATAATGAGGTTAAGCTAATTAATTTGAGAAATATATCAATAAGATAACGTCAAGGGAATTATATATTGGATCGATCTTATGTGGCTAATATCTCTCTAAAGAAATTATTTTGAGTAACACATTTACCAAACTCTATAGTGACTATAAATGCTTAGTCTCTCAGTAACCTACGAATTACTTATAGACTTACCATAAGAGACTAATAAGTGAAAAAATAACCCAAAACCGTGAGAAGTCGCAATACAGAAATAGGATGCTTCACTGATTGCATGTCTTTATAGGTTACCAACTTTTTATTTTAAAGGTCAGAAACTTTTTGAGGGGGAAAATCGAAGCCTGAGGAAGGTAAGGTCAGAAGATCTGTCACTTTGGTTGGCAAATGAGAAAATGGTTGTCAATTCTATGTATATGTCTCTGTTAGTTTTTGGATTACTTGCATGTCTTTCTCGATCGAAAAGCATTGTTTAGACTTTTAAAGAAAGGATCTATATTGATAACGTGGGGTAATATATGTGGCCAGTCGGGGTGACGGTGATAAATATTGGTTCTACACTTAATTAGGTCTTAATTTAGCTGTCATTCATGAAAGTTACATGTGGAAATAAAAATAGTATAAAACATAGCTTTTCTCTAAAAAAATAAAAGTAATTAAACATAGTTCAGTTGTATATCCTTTTGAATCTTATGATAATAAGCAAATCTGAATGGCTCAAAACTGTTTTTACTGGGATATGGCCTAATCTTTAACATAGATTCTATCCAAGTTCTCTAATGTTAAGTGTTTAAATATGATTTTGTGGTACATGTAAACAAGTGCTTCTCTAGAATCATTATAGTTTTAAAAAGGTAATAGAACCTTACGTGAGTCTCTAGGTTCTGATGCTCTCTTCTGTTGCATGAAATATTTGGTTATCTACTGTAAATTTCTTCAAAACGAGACACAAGCCAAAATGGGCTAGGCACGCACACCAGAGAGAGTTAAGTGGAAAAGTTTATAGAAATATATACCAAGTTTGGAACGGCCTTATATAAACAAGGCCTATTAAAGACAACTATAAAGAATATTGTCATTTATGGGCTAGGCTTATTATTTACTTGGTATTATTTCAATTTTTTTGAAACCCAAACAAGACACCCTCCGCTGGATAGAACCGGTTCGGTTCGGTTGGGATAGATGGGACAAGATTGTGTCACGTGATTCAGTTACGAAACATAAACCGTTGGTTAATCACGTGATAACCGATTTATAAGGTTTGGTTAGGTTGAGACGGAGTTTGGTGAAGGACAGCGACACCACACAAACGTGCACTTCAAAAGTGTGTGCAATGTACAGTACAAATCTCTCCATACCATCTCATCATTCTCTCCCATTCTCTCTTTTTTTTTCACACACTTGAGTGTATGATTGTATCTTGTTGTTATCATTGCATAAAATAAAATAAAATTTAAAGATGAGGAGGACCCATTTTAGCTCTCTTCCGATGCTATATATTTTCATACTACTTTTTTTTTTGAAACACATATTTTCATACTGCTTAAGAATGAGATATAAGTAATAAACCTTCTGTTATTAATGGTTAAAATGTAGCCAATTTTGATTAAAAATTATCGTTGTGCTTCATCTAGTTAAATAGGTCGTTCTATAGCTTGAAGGTAGACTTCAATACGTTACAAAGCATATGGACGTACTTGGCTAACAAATAGTTTTTCAACCCTTTCTCAAAAAAAAAACCGATGTTGTCAAACAAGCTAAGTAGTTCCTAATTTGATATAAAAACTCGTTAATTAAATACAGATGTAGAAAAAACTTAAAACTAAGGAAAATTACATCATCCAGAGCTACTATTGTAGTGGTGTTTGAGTTGATAGAGCATGTTAAACAGAATGGGTAAATGGACCGGTAAATCTTGGTTAAACGTTTAGTTTCAAACCAGAAAAACGGTTCTATTTGAGTTTGATGGTTTGGTCCTATGATTGTACCAAATTCTTTGTTAACCGATATTCATAGGGAATTAAATTTAGAATTTTTATTTCAGGAAGATATAGAACGAGTCCATAGTTTAGAAGACATTAGATACTTTTTTTTTGTTCAACTGATTTGATTAATAAAGAAAATGGGTCCTTACACAGGTCCATTGGATCCAACAGAAAAGACAGCTTTGGCAAGTGAATCAGTCAGGTCCATTGTTTACATGAAAAATGAAATTGAAATTGCAGAAAGAAAAAAAGATAGAGACAAGGTTGCGATGTCCGACAAAGTTCCGTAGAGCTCCGTTGGTCGTCGATTCCCATGGATTGCTCTCACGAGCTCTTGAGAATCCGTAGACATTTGATGCTATATGATACTTTTTGTGGGGAAATAGCTAGTTGACCCTGAACATTGTGATTTCTTCCTCGTCGGTAACTTGGTAGTCGAAACTCTTAATCTTAAAATATCTCTCTAGGGTAAAATTTTAGAATTTTATATAGCATAGATAGGAAATAGCGTGTAAACAAACAAACTACACGTACGACAGATAAATTTCGACCCATCCACACACCTTGGTTTAAAAAGGTGCAACAAGAAAAAAGAAAGGTAGGGAAAATTGATAGAAGGTGCCATGAATGGATCATAAAGGCACAACTACTGCAGAATAGCGCCAATGCATACAAAACAAAGAACGATTTATATAAATGATGAATTTGTGGGTCTTGCATTTCATAATTTGTTCTCCGCAGGGTTTCTATGTACATATATGATTCACTCTATAGATTGGACCACTTAAGTTTCTTTGGCAATATCTGGTGTGGCTGAAGATGAAGTTGTCTAACAAAACTTGAATAAAAAACAATTCCATAAATCAATGATACTATTTTGTTTCTTTAATCACGAAAAATTGTTTGTTGTCCAAATTGGTTCGTATATTCTCTATTGAAACACTTTTCCCCTAAATAATTGTTGTATATTAACAAACACTAAGAAGGATTGTTCGGACATGAAGACATGAACTATGAGTGCTTGAAGTGGAACGTGCATATTTGTGTATGTATAGTCTTTGTTTCAGTATCAATTACTAAAAATGTGCATTACAATTAACTTCCCTTCTCTGTTTCTCTTTGTTCTTTGTCTTATAAGGTATTGCAACGTACGAACGGACGAGGTCAGACGCACATGTTCGTTAGCAATTGTTTCAGATTCCCCGCATATATTTTCCAAGTTTGTTTATTTACCTATTTTGTGAATCATCATTCACGGTGTTACTTAGACAGTAAAAACTAAAGAGTATGTTTGCCAGAAAATATATAATTTATTTTATGCAAATTAAAAGTTTTAAATTTAATTAAGTCTCAGTAATGCTAATCAAATGTCCGAAATTTCTTAATCAACATTAAAAGTGACTAGAATTGCGTGTTTTTCATTTTTCAATTAATCAAAGAAATAATGGTTATGTTTTTTATTTATTTTATATGGTATTATTTAATCATATCACTATTACATTTTTAAGCAAATTTTATCATAATATATACTCATTTTTCATTTATAAATTTTATGGTTGTCATTTACCATTCTACATAATTTAATTATAATATTTTTATTTTATAAAAATAATATTCCTTTCTAACAAAATCTTTGTAAAATGCTAATTTCGAAATTAATCAATTTAAACTGTTATTATCATTAAAATAATTGAATTTTTATATAATTTTAATTTTCGTTTATAAATCAAAACTAAATTAATTTTGATCTCTAATTATACTTTATGACAATTAGATTTAAATTAATTATTCTTTGGAAATAGATTCTAAAAATATTCTGAAAACAATTTTCAAAGATTTTGTTAGATTTTTTTCTAAAATATGTATTTACATTTCAAATAAAAAGATTAAGATAGTTAAAGATATTTTATTTAAATTATGTAAAATTTGATATTGTTTCTAGGAAATAGTCCAAAAATCACGAATAAAAGAAATCATGACTTCTGTTTTAGCAGATAAGATTTTTATATAATTTTAGTTTTCGTTAATAAATCAAAACTTAATTAATTTTAATCTTTAATCATATTTTATGAAAATTATAATTTAAATAGTTTTGGAAACAAATTTTATAAAGATTCTGAAAACAATTTTCAAAGATTTTGTTAGATTTTATAAAAAAATATTTATCTACATTTCAAATAAAAAGATTAAGATATTGAAAGATATTCTGTTTAGATTATGTAAAATTTGATATAGTTTTTAAGAAATAGCCCAAATTAAAAAAAACAGATATATACTTCTATTATAATAGATTAGATGTGATCAACCAAATTTGACTTTTTTATTCATCTAATGTATTATATGCTTTTGTGCTTGGAGGCGTAAACTGATGATGATAGTGTACCTGGCTAAAACCGGTCACATGGTAGGGTCGGTTTTGATAAATTGCGTGTTTAATTTGCTTAAATGTTTATCACTAACCAAGTTTTAGATACCAATTAACGAATTATAATGCATATAACTACCATGATTATAACATGAGAAATGACTATTCCAATTTAATTATTTTTCAGACAATATGTATCTGATTAAAGGTAAATTGAATACATATGATCATTATAGCTAACTAATAATCAAAGTAAAGACAAGAAATGACTCTTTCCAATTTAATTATTTTTCAGACAATTGTATTTGATTAAAGGTAAACTGAACACATATGTTCATTATAGCTAACTAATAATCAAAGTAAGTACGTTGAATTTAGGTGTCCTGCCACATCCAAGAAAAACATATTGTCTTCGAACTTTTGTTTCGATTTGAATTACTTAGACCCCTTAATATCCCCAGCCAAAATCATTTGACAATTTAATTATACATACAACAATCGAATAAACTTGTAAACTAATAAGGGACGGCAAATGGCATAATATTACAAAATGTATTAAAAATAGTTTTCAAATCATATTTTAAAAAATAATTTGAATGGATCAATTAAAACAAATAACAGAACCTACAAAGAATGGTATCGGGAATGTAAATGTGTCATAAAAACTTGGAAAGAATAATATTTACACGAACTCTTTTCTGCCTGTCCACTGTAATTTTGTATTAGCATGCTCTGTAAATATATATGAAAGCAAAAAAAAAACCACAGTTCATCACGATGATAATGATTGCCAACAGAGGAAGCAAAAGATCAAAATGAAAGTTGGATCATGTGACTTTTACAGAACAGAATCCTAAGGAATGTGACCTAATAAATAAATAAATTCTTTTTTTCTTGAACACAAATAAATAATTTCTAAAAAAAATTTTGATGATGATGTTGGTAATAATAAAAGATAATGCGTAAATGATTTTCTCAAGTGTATATATATATATATATATAATTTTTTTTCTTTTACAAAAAGCATGTTTTTTTTAATTACAAGAAAGAAGTGGAATAAAGCTGTCTAGTGTGCTGGTGGTGTTTGAGGACCCATCTCGTTGAAATATAACAAGTTAATTTATCTAAGTGTCTTTAGAATGTTTAAAATTTTAATCGATTTTATCGACAATAAAAATTATAACGTACGAACAAAGCAAAGGCTGGAAAATAAAATTGGGTCTATTTCGAGGTAGAAAATCATTCTCTTGTAATCATCGCTCGTCCACCACCGCCAGATTTTCTCTCTTTTTATTTGCTTAGTGTCATGTATTACTAATTATAGTAAAGTTAATAGCTAACCATTTTATATTTAATTTATCTTTTTGAGAATTTTTTTAATTTGTTTTGTATCTTATATTTTTCATATGTCTCGTATTTTATTTGTTAATTTGTTTATAAAGTAAATATTTTGGACAGAAATTCGGTTATTCTCCAAAACCAGCCTTTCATATATGTCTATTTTCACAATTATTACGAATGCATGAGTATTCATTTTCTTATGGATTTAAAGCTCTGAGTAAATTCAACGTGCAGGAAAACTTCACATGCCATACACTGTAAATATATCTACGTGGCTCGCATGTGCATTGCACTTAAGGAGCCAACACTCTAAATTGAAGTTCTCCTTTTCGTGTCCTTTTTCTTTGTTTTGGAATTTCGCTCACATGAATATATTGTTCACGTTTCTGAACGTATACATATTACATTAATATACATCAGACAGAGAATATAAATTGGAAGTGGATGTATATAACATATGATAATAAATAATAATGTCCACACGGACATGTAAGAGTTCGAGTTTTGTTTCAGATAAAAACTAAACTATTACTAAAACTAAATATTATAAAAAGTATTTGAGAATATACTTTCTATATGAAAACCAAATAGATAGTTGTACTGCTTATTATATATATACACACACATAATATAATAAAGTATGTATTTTGTGAGTAGTTGATGTACATCTGTCTTCGTTTTAGCTGGTAAAGGAAGGTTTATTTGTATTTTATTGTAGTTGGTAACAGTTACGAGTTTTAGGTCAGTATATATGTTTATCAGTTAAACTATTAAATAAATTAAACAACCACCTAATATTTTTAAATCAAATAACCCATGTACCATTTTTATTAAATACTGTAGCACAGTCCAGCTATTAGATTTGTAATAAAATGATGATTAGTAGATCAAAATCTTTATTGCCATCAAAATTGGTTTGAGGGGTCATCACCGTACCAAATTAAGTAAATGGTTATAACCCCCTGATTAGAAGGTATCAATCCTATGTTTAGTGGCATAATTGTAGAACTAACTGTCATTATTCTGTTTAAGGAGATAAATTAAGAGTTAATTTGCTGAAAATCCTTAAAAAAGTTAGAAATTAACTAAATGCACACGATGTGACAGTTTTGCTGTCTAGCAATGGAAGTACTAATACGTGGAATTTAGAATATTTAGTTAATTATGGGAAAAACTGTGTGTAGGATGCAAATTCTCATAAATTAATGATAAATTATAGAATCACTATGATAAAAACATATACCAACTTTATTTTGGATCGATGTACGTTGGTCACTAATATAAAGTTTTAAGTTGAGCGTGTTTAGGTTAGCGGTCAACATCTACAGACAGTAGTATTAATCTTCTTTTTTTTTTGGTATACTTAGCTCTAACAAGTTTTCTTTGCCTAAACTTAGGTCTAATAAGCTTTTGTTTCTCTCGCATATTTGTTTTGTGTGAAGTTTGTCGTCTGGTCGAAGAGGGCAATTCACTAAAGCTTTAGGTGAGTTAATACGAGTTTTTTTCTGGTGTGAATACGTTGTCGTTATACCACGTATCGAGGCTTTATTTAAATGGACCCAGCACAGTCTCCTCAATCAAATAAGACGAGATGGTTAAAAAGGTAAATCTGATATGATTATATACGAAGTTGGCCCACGATAGGTTCCACCTCAATGCAGTCATCCGATGTCGTTTTGTGTGTGTATAAACAGACGGGTCATGACCCGACTCGGTACACAGACCAAACAAGCGAGCTATGACCCGACCATGGATAGTATAGCCTGTTAGTATGTTTTCTTGTCCCAGAGTCTTGTCGTTAATTATGCAATTTTACATGAAATTCATTATCAAGTAGTATACTACTATACTATTTTAATACCCATTTATTTTATCGTTTTGATAAGACAAATATTAAGGATGTATGTCGTATTTTTCTTCTCTGTAATTCCTTTTTGTTTCCTTACATAGGGATTGCCGTAAAATTGTTATGATTATTGAAAGATAAAGCATATACGTACTAATGACCCTAGACAATGTAGACATATCACGTGATGAAAAGCGCGTTACGTGGTCTTTATATATTTGGACCCACCTCTAATTACTTTTTAACTATTCAAATTCTCATTCATCAGTAGCCACTAAAACGCGATTCAACACAGCTCATCATATTCCAAACTTGCTTAGAATCCATAACTTTTTACGCTTTTTAGATTTATATATTTTCATATAAATATTACTTTTTCAAAAAAGCCACTTTATTTTTTTTCTATTCGTCTTCGTGAAGTTATAATTAGTAAAGAATCAGATTCAATAATATCGAGCGAATTATATCCACTCTTGATTGTTGGTATAATAATTTATCTGTTGTTACGGGTGAGTGAAGCTAAGAATCATAGATGAATCAGATCACAGCCGTCGGATAGATTATGAGATCCACTGTACAGCGCATAGTAGCTAGGGTGAGATCAAACCGGTAAGCGTGTGAAACGGGGCCACGGGTCTTCCTTGCTGTCAGCTGCTGTTTTGATTTCGACAATAGTTGGATGTTGACTTTTTTTCCTCTCAATGATTTCAATTTTTTTTACTAAAACGATTTTAGTTTCAAAAGATAATTACAAGTTATCTATTTAAATTTAAAATCGATAAAATGTGTAGGTAGACAGTATACATTATATATTAGATGATATATACCTAATGGAATTGATTATGATTGTTATCATGTAAAGTCGAAGCTATTTGATCCTAAGAAAATGACCTCGTTTATACTTTTATTTTTCTCTATATGTCTCGTTCTTTACTGTAAAGAAATAATGTTTGCTTTTTCTGTAAAGAAAATAAGTCGTTATATCAGCTTTCCACTTTTTCAATTAATTTTCCAATCTTAAAAAAAACAATTTAAATTAATTTTTTATTTCTTAACTTTCAGTCCGTGGAATTGCTATATACAGACTGGGGTGTACAAACCTCTATTCGCTGGCTTGTCTCTAAACTAATGTAAATACAATTGCATGTAAGGACCATATCACTGAATGAATTTAACCATAGTATTAAATAAATAGTTTCACGTATTTTTGGTTGTTCGTAGCATATGACAAACTCAACTTGTATTTATCCTTTTTTCTAGGCAAAAGGTGGAAACTGATAGTGGATTGAGTTTCACCACTCTACGGTAGTCCGGTTTCCCGTATCTACTCCATCTTTGTCACTTACCACACTGGCATACTTATTTAGAAATTTATTCCATCGTATAAAAACATACAGGTTGTATACAATACTAATATATCTAATCATTTTCGATGTGATCAGTCAACGTAATTAAAAGGAAAACCAGTCAAAATTCTAGACGTAAATACAAATATGAAGAAACAAATTGTTTTTTTTTAAAAGAAAAGAAACAAATTGTAAGGGAAAGCATATTTAATGGCAACCACGAGTTAGTGGTCGGGTGGTACATGGCGTTTCAGGATTTCTAAGGGATCTAAGTTTGAATCCGTTGCTATTCAGATTACCCTGATTTGTGGCCACGCGGATATGAGCCATGCTTTCGGCCCATTTGAAAATCCGGAAAAAAGTCCATCCGTGGATTGCACTTCCTTTGGGAATTAGTCTGGATCTCGGTCCGGGATACCCCAAATTAAAAAAGAAGAAGAAAAAAGCATATTTAATGGGCATTAACATATGTGCGTATATATATTCCAGCAAAATCTCAGTTTAATAAAGTGCATTACCAACATTAATCGTCTGTGCTAAGTATATAAAAAGACAGAAAATATATAATATTATTACATGCTTTGTAGTTGTACTGTGTGTAAACAGTATGCTCATGTAAGATTATGATGAGATGGGTGCGGATTAAAACATTACAATAGAGAAACAATTATATATAAAAAAAGGTTGAGTAATAAGTGTCACTATTTTATGCATAGTCTTCTTTACAGAGGTTTGGTGTATATAGAGACACCAAGACAAGAGAGACGCATTGAAGATTGAAGTCATATTATAGATTCCAAAACGTCAAAGGCTTAGGTTTATTTCCTGGAGTCTTCTATTAATGGGATTGAGGAGCAAGGGAACCACATGTGATACATGTCATTGTTTTGCTATTATCGTGACAAGAAAACTTGACCAGGAAATTAAGAAAATAGGCTATTTAGTATTTTGTTTTGTATCTAAATTAATAAAAAACAAAAGGCATATATAATAGAATAATTTTTAATTAGATAGAATTATTTGGTGTTGTTTATTAAATACTCCAGTTAAGAGTCGGAGAAAGAGGGTAAAAGGAAAAAAAGAGGTAGCTATCATGGGTGGATTAGTTAAAAGGAGAGCCTCTCTGCTACGTTATAGGGGTTGAAGTGATAGAGAAGGCATACATAACATAGATTACTTTCTCACCTTCAACATCACCACTACTATCACCATAACCCACCACACTTCCTCTATCTCTCTCTATCTATCTAGAAAAGGAGTAGATTCTCTGTTTTTTCTTTTTCTTTTTTTCAATCTACTTGCTGCTGATATAGATGATTTAATAGCTCCTGATTTTTTTACGGTGGAGATTCTGTTTCAACTTCTCTGCATTTTCCGGTGAGTTACGGTGGTGCGATTGTTTTGCTTCGATTCCTTTTTTTTTCAAAACCTTCTCTATCGGAGGAGCTATATTACGTATTATCCTCCTCTGCTTCTTCTACGAACTTATTTTTTAAAAATATATATTGAGGCGTCGGTGACTTTTCGTTTTCAGAGATGGTGACTGTAAAACGTCGGTGAAATAGTTTTTCTAACTATTATAATGGTGCGGTTACCTTTTGTGCCATTTGTATTCGGTTTTGGCGTTCGAATCCTGAATTCGAGTAGTAGTAGTAATGGCCCTTTCTTATTTTTTTTTGTCGTGATTCACCTTGAAATCGGATTTTGGAGCTATTCCATTATTAGTTTCAACTTTCTAGATTCCGCTCGTTTACAAGTGTGTGTTCAAGCTCTCTTCGTAATCAGAATCATACTCCTTTCTCCCTTTTTTTTTGTTTTCGCTCCTTCGTCTTCTTCGTCTGGACTTGAAATTGAATTATCTCAGTGGATTGCGATCGTTCGTAGTTTTTTTTGCTTCTGGATCTCTGATTTTTTAGTTTCCTTTTTTTGGCATTTTCTTCCTCGTTTGACTTGAGTCCTTGTTCTGGAAAACTTCATCGTTATTCTCCCTGATCCGAATTTGTGTTTTTCTTTTTTTTTTAAGTGACAGAGAGAATATTTGGATTTGTGTAGATGGATCGTAAAAGTTGGCCATGGAAGAAGAAATCCTCCGAGAAAACACCACCTACAGTCACCGAGGTTCTTGACCAACACCCCGTAACTAACTAACTTCATCTCTCTCTCTCTCTTGATTCTCTCAGTTTGTTTTGCTGATAATTGATAAGTAAAAATATTAAACAGGAGAATGGGAAGAAGGCGAGCTACATACAGATCTCCTTCGATCAATACTCTCATTTCAACGCTTTGAAAGACCAAGTTCACAATTACGAACAACAAGTCTCAAACCTAGAAGATCAGATCAAAGATCTCGACTCCAAGCTCTCTACTGCTAATGCAGATGTTACTGCCAAGGAGCTTCTCGTCAAACAGCACTCCAAAGTCGCCGAAGAAGCCGTCACTGGTATATAATATATAATATATATTATGATGATTTAAACTAAACACAGAGTTGTTTTTTTTTCTTCTTTTGATTAATTGTTTTTATTTTATTTTCCAGGATGGGAAAAAGCTGAAGCAGAAGCTTCCTCATTGAAAACATCTCTGGAAACCGGTTACGCTCGCCAAGCTAACCGTTGAAGACAGAGCTGCGCATTCTAGACGGAGCTTTGAAGGAGTGTATGAGACAGATAAGGAGTCTCAAAGAAGAGAACGAGCAGAAGCTGCACGACGTCATCTCAACAAAGACCAACCAGATGGACAAGCTCAGAGACGAGTTCGAGTCCAGGATCCGCGAGTTCGAGCAAGAGCTGCTACGCTCCGGGGCCGAGAACGACGCGCTCTCTAGGTCGCTGCAGGAGCGGTCCAACATGCTTATGAGGATACGCGAGGAGAAGTCTCAGGCTGAGTCTGAGATCGAGCATCTCAAGAATAGTATAGAGTCTTGTGAGAGGGAGATTAATACTCTCAAGTATGAGACTCATGTGATCACTAAAGAGCTAGAGATAAGGAACGAGGAGAAGAACATGAGCATGAGGTCAGCTGAGGCGGCGAACAAGCAGCATCTGGAAGGTGTCAAGAAGATCGCGAAGCTGGAAGGTGAGTGCCAGAGGCTAAGGACGTTGGTGAGGAAGAAGCTTCCAGGTCCTGCAGCGCTTGCGCAGATGAAAATGGAGGTTGAGAGTTTAGGGGGGAGAGGAGAGTACGGAGATCACAGGCAAAGGAGGTCGTCACCGGCTAGGCCGTCTAGTCCTCTCATGTCACCAATGTCAACACATCATCAGATGTCAGAGTTCTCGCTTCGACAAGTTTCACAAAGAGAAACGATTTGCTGACGGAGCGGTTGGTGGCGATGGAGGAAGAGACCAAGATGCTTAAAGAAGCGTTGGCGAGGCGTAACAGCGAGCTTCAAGTGTCGAGGAACCTCTGTGCCAAGACGGCAAACAGGGTTCAGACGTTGGAAGCTCAGGTGATTATGATGAGTAAGAGTAGTCCAACCGAAGAGTGGGTTTGACGTATTCTCTCACCAGAATGCTAGTAACCCTCCTAGTATGGCTTCAATGTCTGAGGACGGAAACGAAGATGCTAGAAGCATCGCTGGGTCTTTGATGTCTGAAGTCTCTCAAACAGCTAAGGATAATAAAAACAGTGCGAAGATGAAGAAGACAGAGAGTGCTAACCAGTTGGAGCTTATGGACGATTTTCTAGAAATGGAGAAGCTAGCAAATGACTCTGAAGCTGAGGTTTCACCAGCGACGCAGCTGAAGAAAAGAATCTCCACTTTGCTTCAGTCTCTCCCTAAAGATGTCGCCTCTGAGAAGATTTTGGCGGAGGTACAATGTGCTATTGAAGATTCGGGTAGTGTTAAGCTGCCTTCTGAATGTGATGAACCTAATGTTGCCACAGAGGAGAACGTTGCCGTCGTTGAGGTAATAATAACACAAGAAGTGTCTCATGCTCTATCTCAGATATACAACTTTGTTTCCTATCTTGCGAAAGAAGCAACAACTCCGTGTCAGGACACATTCTCCCAGAAAGTTCAAGAGTTCTCTGTCACATACGACAGAGTCTTGAGCAAGGAGAAGACTCTAGAGGACTTTCTGTTTGATCTCTCACGAGTTTTAGTCGAAGCTAGCGAGCTGAAAATCAACGTGTTGGGATATAACGCGTCTGAAGTGGAGATTCAAAGTCCGGATTGCATCGATAAAGTGGCTCTACCGGAGAACAAAGCACATCTTCGGAAAGATTCATCAGGTGAACATGGTTGTTCTCAGAGCTCTGATTCCGAGATTCCAGATGATTGCAACGGTACATCCGGCTATGACGCCAAGCTCTCAGCAGCAGCAGAAGCTTGTAAATTTACATTAGAAGAGTTTGAAGGGTTGAAACTCGAGAAAGAAAAAGCGGAGACCAACCTTGCAAGCTGCTGAAGCAGATCTCGAAGCAACCAAGTCAAAGCTACAAGAAACAGAGAAACTTCTTGCCTGAGGTCAAATCAGATTTGGAATCTGCTCAGAAGTCTAATGGAATGGCCGAGACTCAGCTCAAATGCATGGTGGAAGTCATATAGATCTCTTGAAACTAGATCAGCTGAGCTGGAAATTGAGTTGAGTTCTCTGAGAAAGCAAGATCGAGAACTTAGAAGATGAGCTTCATGAAGAAAAGGAGAATCACCGTGAGGCTTTAACCAAATGCCAAGAACTCGAGGAGCAATTACAAAGGTATGTTAAAAACTAAACAGTTACTCTCTTTTCTTTCACCGTAAAGTCTCTCAACTTTGCTTCTCTACAAAACTTCAGGGACAAGCAAAAGTGCCCGACTTGTTTAGTAACTGAAGCTGATCCTAAAACCAAACAGGTAACTTTCGAAAACAGAACTCTAATCGAGACTGTGATTTTAAATCTTGTGTTTATGGAATGGTTACAGGACAATGAGCTAGCAGCTGCAGCAGAGAAGCTACAAGAGTGTCAAGAGACTATATTGCTTCTCGGGAAGCAACTCAAAGTCCATGTGTCCTCCAACAGAACAGGTTGCTTCAGTCTACAAGCCAGGAACAAACCCTAAACCTAGAAGAAGACAACGAATACGCAACTACAAGTCCCTCAAGGCAACAGAATGAGCTCGCCGTCAGAAACACCAGCGATGCCTACAATGAGATCTCCGGTAGGGTCAAAACATAGACACACCAAGTCAAACCCATTATCATCATCGTCCTCGTCGGGACTTACCCCTGAGAAACACTCTAGAGGATTCAGCAGGTTCTTCTCCTCTAAAGCAAAGTAAACAACAACAACAAAAAGAGAGAAAAATAATCTATAAATCTAACTATGTTGTATATCGTATCTATTGCTGCTATATATACGGTATTTTTACTGTGGTAATGTTTTTTAACTTTAGTTTTGTTTTTCTTTTTCTTTCCGTAATGACAACAGTTTGGTGTTGATTTCTACGGCGTGTAAATGTCAGTCTACCCATCTCTCTGTATTGTTTTTTTATGTATAAGGTTTCTAGGAAAAGATACATTAATTAAAAAAAATGGAATTCGCACTTTTTAAATCAAAATGTTCTACTCATGGGCAAATGAAATTTAACTTTTGAACTAAGCCCAGCCCAGTTAATTCGTCTTGTGGGCAACTTTTATGGCACTTTGTCAATCGCACGAGCGCGTCACTACTATTTTCAGTTGAATCATCGCTTTTTGTAGTTAAAATCACATCTCCTCGGTTGGCAAACAGAATACAAAACAGTTTATAGTAAAATCTTTACACGATTTCTCATAGAACTAAAAAACTTCCACTAGTGCAAAAGTTATACTGATCAAATAATTAGCCAATTAATTTATATTTTACGAATGGATGAACTAAACTGACAAATTTAAACCCACAAACGCATTTATTCTTAGCTAGTTTTTCTTCTTCTGAAACTCGGACAAATGTATATGTGTGTGTCAGTTTGTGTTTTGCTAAGTCGTTGTCATTGGAGACAGCTAATATTAAGATTTGGTTGTAATTTGTATTTCGCTAATAAGCCCAACATATAAATATTGTGCGCTGTTAATTAAGATTTGTTCAACCAGAAATAGAAAAGATTTTGAATATGATATACGTATTACCGAATGTATTATGAAAATGTGACTTTGATGGATTCTTTGTCGTTTCTCTCTGTTTTTTGTGATTTTCTCAACCATTTTTTTTTTGTTTTCTTGGTTTTTAAGATTGCGTAGCTTTCCTTCTTTTTTTTTTTTAACAAACGTAGCTTTCCTGCTTCACTAAAAATTGTATGCGCTATCAATTTACTATCCACCACCATAATTCTCTTCTATTAGACATTATACGTTTCATGAAGCAAACGGCCAACTGAAAGAAATCTTATACATTTCTTCATAACTGATTGCAGGCCTGAGTGATTGAAGCATATTCATTTGAAGTTTTTAAAGTATATTCATACTAAATTACTAATATAGCAGTTTTGCAGGCACCACGTACTACTATTTCTCTCCATCAACGATATAACCGTATAGAATTTAAATTGTGGTTTTTCAGGAAGTTAGGTGGCGATCAGAGCAGCTCTTTGCATGGCCACCAACTTGGAAATCACTTCAATCGAGGTGCTCTCCGACAACCAAACGCTCGTTCGAGCTATCTCAGGCATCACTCAGGCTAAGGAGATCATCGGTATAGTGAAAGACATCCGATTGATTGCCTCTGAGTTTGCATCTTCTTCGTTTTCTTTTATCCCTCGATCTCAAAACACAACCGCTGATTCTCTGGTTAAAGAGGTCTTGCTTTTCTCTTCTTCTAATTATGTGTAATGAACTTAAAGATTGGGCCTTCCAAGCGTATTCTATTTTCCTTTTAATGAAGTTTGCATTGTGACAAAAAAAAAAAAAAGGTATTGCGTTAAAAAAGAAAGTTGCGTATATTGACTGCCTAGCTTCCAAAAAAAAATTATGATTCAAAATTCTAGTGCAATTATGTAAGTTTTTGTTAACGGAACATTAATGCGAGCACAATTTAAATTTTGTTGAGAAATAGTTGTTGATAAAGAATCATCCTTATTTATCGTACTCCTAAGGTTCTCTTTTTTTTCAAATACTTTGAAGGCTCCGTCGAACGTTAGTATTTTAATCCGTAAATAATTTCGTTAAAATTATGTTGCAATTGGAAAGAAAAAAAAACGTGAGTTCTTTTTTTTTTCTGGTCGAAAACGTGAGTTCTTATGATTGTAAGGTTTTAAGGAAACTCGACCGTCCGTTAAGTACCGTACGGTAGGGGAAAATGGCATATAGTTGAAACATAAATGAAAGAGCATGCGATATGTTCAAAGTTCGTGTTGAATCTAAGCCGTCAAAAGACCAAAAAATGTGTGCCATCACGTACCATTCTTGACAATAGGATCATAACTCCAAGACATATTGCAGGGATCTAATTTTTAGATTTCAAAATTGTGGGTACCACTTGCATGTGCTATATCTCAGACGTTGATATGGTATTGATTTATAAACCAGTCACTTTAAAATATTCTACAGAAATGTATAATGCTTTGCAACAGTTCATTATCATACTTTTCTTTTTGTAATAAGAGCTTGTTTCTGTATATGTACTAGTAAAAAAAGTTGTCAGGGGACTACTATTTTACAGTTGATACTTGATAATCAGTGATCTATATTAAACTGTAATCATATTAGCACAGTTCGATGATTCCGAAGATCGACGAATTGTGCTTAGTATATCTTTAAGAAACATAACAAATTCCTTTTTTTTCAAACACAAAAAAATAGACTAGCTATTGCTTTATTATAATAATAAAGATTTAACTATTCCCTCTGACTCGTATAATTTAGAGCAAATCGTGGAACCTTTAACTTTTATCCCAGTCTGCGTACCAGCTGCTAATTAACAACACTTATTTGTAGCAAATAAGGCCAGAGAAGCGCATGAGATTTGCTGAACAATATTATTATATGGCCTGCTTCTGCATGCGTGTGTTACGCAGTGTATCTTGAGAAGGTTATGGTCCTCTGGATACACATTTCAATACTTTCTTATAAAACTAGTTTCAATTTTCAACAGTTCTTAACGGCTGAAACTGCCTATTCCAAAAGAAGGCGTCCTTTTGATTACTTTCCTGGACGAGCTCGCACAATAAAGTTTTATATTGTTGTCCTTAAAGAATAATTTAGAAAGTCGAACAAGTACCAAATTCATTTCATATTATATGCAAATGATCTTCCATGTGTTCCAGTCGTGTGAATGAAATAAGTTTATATATCCCAATTGGACCCAAATATTTGTTTTAATAAGACATGTATATAGACTATATTAGTTAATGTATTCTTTAAATGGGAAGTGTTATGCAGTAGTATATGTATATAGCCGTTAAAACCAAAGACGAAGAATATATATATATATTACACATTCACTGACAGAAAATAGAAAACACAAATTATAAGAAGAAAATCAAACTGCCATGAAGAGAAAATATATATCAGACTATTTTCTTAATTACTCCTTACAAAATCCAAGATAATAACCAAAAACGATTTTATTGATAATTCTTAGAGGCATCTCTCCTAATGGATACACTAACCCAATAATTCCCAGGTTATCTAAAGATTAAACGCTAAATAAAGCTTAGTCCTCTAAAAGTACAAAAAACCAACAGACCCTAAATATATGTTGATCAGAACATGGAGGTGATAATGGATTTGAAAGCTACTTCCTCACAAGGAATAGTGAGGCCCATGTCGTGATCGAAGCCAAACTCTTCCTCAGCTTGTTGTAGAAGAAGCTTAAACTCGGGTCGGGTCAAAAATGAAATGGGTAAAACATACCTGACCCGATTCTCCCCTACGTAGACCACGAAGTGACCTTTGGGCACATCTAGAGGAAATGATTCACCATCTTGTTCGTGTTCATCATTATATTCACTACTCTGTTTCTTCCCCAAACTTGAACACCTCTTCAAAATTTGCTTTATCATAGTGGTTTGGGTTAGCTTGCTCGCGGTCAACATTTTAATCGCCATTGTCTTTGAATCCTTTGGAATAAAATGTGTGTGTTTTTATTCGGAAAACAATCTCGAGATTCTTTGTTTTGTATTTCCAATATCTCCTTGTGTGTTTATAATTATATAGAACTCTTTATCTTCCTGTTAGGGGTGTGGAAAGAGTCAGAGAGTGAATAATGGTTTCTTGAGTTGTGGTTGTGGGGTATTTATTGATGGTTCTACTAAATATATATAGAGATATACACATATATGTAGACTGTGAGTTCCCTGAAAACGTTATATTCTTGGTGTAAGAAAGTTATACACGACTATAAAATCAGAGAGATTAATAATGTGTGCTAAAGTTACGAACCAATATCCTACTATTGAAACTGGGGAAAATTTTCACGTTTTGGAAAAAGTATTAGGCAATTATATAACTACGGAATTAGATCCGTCATATCTATCATTTTTCTACTATGTAACGGCATGGTGTTGTTGATGCTTACATAACTACGTGCTTGAACCAAACAAAACTTCAAACCTTATAAGGGGATAAAAATGAAATGATTTACACAATCTGGTAAAGTTTTGATCATTTGATGGATTATACCATCGCAATATCTTTGTACAAAATGGGAGTATTTAGCTATTTATAAACATGTACATATATGCATATATACACATTAAAGAGAGGAGATTTTGAGGCATAGGGTGATGAAGTAAGCCAGTAAGGTGTGTTTGTCTGCTACAAAACAGATACTTTGTGCCATATATATTTATCTGTTGTACTGTTAGACATATTATCTTTTTCGAAAAAGATAAAAAATTGTTTAAAATATATTTTCTAATCCTTAAAAATTATAAAAATGTAACTAGTGCACCTATAATCGGCTTTAGTTTATTCTCTTAATATATATGAAAAACTGGAGAAAAAAATCTAAATTTGTTAGAGAACTGAGAGAACTTTTTGGCTTTAAAATTGAGAACATAGGATATATAGGATGTTATAAAACTAGAAAGTGACTCTTTCATCTGGTTCAGCTTTAGAAACATAGCATATATAGGATGTTATATAAAACTATAGTAAATGCAGATTAATGGTACAAATTAGTTGCAGATGCTGCATCTAACTTTCAAACTTGATTGGAAATAGTTAATTTTCTAACTAACTTTCGGCTCACACAATAAAAATGCTCTCCAAATATACTTTGGTTGCCAACATATACACTCAGCACAAAATTTTAATAGTCAAACGAGTATACGTAGAATAATATATAGCCGCTCGGTTACGTACGAGAAGTTTAAAACATAGTTGCAGTAGTTAGTTTATTTGCATGGCTACAAAGACTAGATTACAAACTAAACAAAAATTCGACGTCCGTAATTTCCAAAGAAGAAAAGAATAACTAAAATAGCATTATAAAAAAGAATTACGGAAATGGGAATGTGGTTAGCTAATTTTATTCTAAACATTCGTTTTGAACGTAATAAATTAACACAAATAGTGAAATCTCTTTAATAATTAATATAAATTTGGCACGTACTAAAATTATACACGAATTCGATGGTGAGTTATTTAAAAGAAGTTCATGAAAAATGGTGTTTTTGGCAAGAACGATCAAGCAGAGAAAACCATAGTTTTGTGCCGGAAAACTGTGTGTTGTGAATGCTTTTCTCGATCTTCGATTGTCTTTTTATATACAAATTTTCTTTCGTTGTAATCCATCTCCACCATAGACTATCAAGTACCGTCCTTAGTCCTTCACGTATTTCAATTTCAATATCTACAAGCTGAGACTAACTGATGATTAATAACCAAGAAATGGTAGCAAATCGGTGAGATGGTGTAAAGGACAATTTAATGCAAATGCGAAGGACGAAGGCCAGTACTCTAACCAATTAAGGGTTTCTCAATTAATATTCATGCCAGGATGCACATGCACGTCCCAAAATATCCCATTTGTTTTCTATTAGTATATTTTATTTATTGTGTTTGGGAAAAAATGAGATTCATGTAAATATAAATTTGTTTTGAAGTTAATACCCGCCATAAAGCTTTTGAAAACGGAAAATTGTTTAAAATAATAGAAAGAGAAGAAAGGTTTAGAAAATTAAACGACAGCAGCGTGTGGCCACTGGAGTATTTATATGGACCCCCAGTCCCCCCCGGAGATTAAAAGCTGGATTATCAAAAAGACATTATAAAATTAATGTTTTGCACTAGAAAAGATTTTTAAAATGATGTTTTAAATTCAGCTAAGAAAAGACATTACCAGTTCTTTTTGAAGAAGCTAAATAACTAATTTATTTTTGTTTTTTTTCTTGCTAAAGTTTGGTGATACCAAGTGAGTATTTCCATTTATTATAGAGAAAATAGTTTGTGGTAAAAAAAAAGAGAAAATAGTTTAATTTTGCGTTTAGTGGTCCAGTAGGACATGTAATTCGTGCTAGGTCGTTCTGCATCACGTGAATGTGAGGTAAGCAAACTAGCTAAGATGCAAATAATTTAAATCGTTGCAGTTTAGTAGTTTTTTTTTTAACAACAGCTTAGTAGTTTTGTTTATGTTCCAGTAACAGAAAATCAGTCGTACAAGTCTATTTTTCTTAGCAAATTATCAAAAAAAAGAAAGTATATGTTTCTCTGAATCTACCTTAATAACAATATTGAGTGATATATCGTCGATAGTAGCATTGACTCCTTTTACCTTAATCTACCTTAATAAGAAAGAGACAGAAATATATGTAAATTGTGATTAATTATATTTATCTAACCAATTGAGATAAATAAAATTATTTATAAAATCAATGCAGTTTGCAATTAATTTTCAGGTTCAAATAAGTATAATTTGCATTATAATTTTAAAATGATAACAAATAAAAGTTAGAATGATACTTATTATAAAATAGAAGAAGTATGTTTATACGTGTGAATAAATATATTAAATAGTCGATCCCACCAATTTTCAGATGAGGATGCTGATATATACAATACAGCTATTCATTAAGTTCTAAAACTTATGACTTTAGGTCAATTTGTTATTAGGCTTAGCAGCCATTTTTAAAAATTAGTTTCAGAATTAGCAAATCAGCAGAAAAACTTCGTCGGGCAAGGAGAATGCTTACCTGCAATACAGGGTTCTGACGTATTATTATATTAGCTTAGCAGCCCATTTAGATTTTAGGTGGAAAAACATTGATTTCTCTTTCATCTAACCCATCGTTAACAAAAGAAAGATTTCGAATCGTCTATGTAATCTTCCTAATAATTATAATATCGTTAAAAAAAAACAAGAGAAGAATTCTCTACGACTTCCTCTAAATATTTGGGAATATATTGGTGGTCTCGATCATGTAAGAAAAGATAGAAACCATACATTTAAAGTATCAAAGAAGAGTGGGAGGAAAATTAAGTTCTGCACAAGGGAAGTTTTCGTGCTCTATGGACCGCCAGGTTGTGGTAAAACATTAGTGATAGACCGTTAAAGGTTGTAGAGGAGCTAAGTGATCAAGGCTTGAAGGTGGATGAACCGAATTAGAAGGAGGACGTGGACAATCTTACTGAAAAGAAGCTGAGTCTGTAATAAAAGCTGGCTTCTTACAACTCTTTTTATGCAAATTGTAATAATGATTAGTGCAACGAATAGCCTAGAGGTGCTGACCCTCCATGAGGTCTAAAGACCATGATCAGGCTTGGGATACATCTCTATATGCCTCTTCCTAACCCTTCTCAACGAGCTTCGCTTCAGACAACTCTTCAGTGTTCCTTTAAACCCAAGTGTTGAGTTGGATGCTATAGGTAGAACGGAGCTTTGCGAGAATCTTATTGGATGTGATCTTAGAGCTCTGGTTGAAGCAGCTGGTGTGGATGGTGAGACAGGCTTGAAGCATAGGATGAAGCTGGATCAATTTGGTGAAAACATTCTAGAAGTTTATATAATACATACATATCTTTTGGATTGAACTGATATACTGAACCGATCTAAACCACAAATATTCAAACTGGATCAAGAAGACAGAAAAAAAAAGAGTACGTCACACACAGTTCTTTAAAGAATCTCCAGCACCTTGAAAGAAGAATGAAGAAAGCACAAAATCCGCAATAAAGATTCCGACAAGAGACATAACAACCGCAGAAGTCGTTAGATTCTCCAACACCTTTAGCACCTCCCGTCGTAGTCACTCCCCAAGAACAGCTAATCACCGATATTATAGCTCCAAACACCTGAGACTTAATCATAGCACTCACAATGTCCCACGGTCTAAGCGCTCGATGAGCCGAGTCCATGATTATGTTAATGCTAATCCCATAAACCGCATCAGAGAGCAAAGCACTCGAAGCCATCCCGACGGTGAAACACATGAGCGTCAGAAACGGCAGAGCCAAACACGAAGGCGATGACCCTCGGCGTGATCAGATAATCGATCGGATCCGCTCCCAAGACACGGAGCGTATCCGTCTGCTCAGAGACTTGCATCGTCCCCAGCTCAGCTGCGAACGCGCTTCCCATTCGTCCGCAACAACAATAGATGTGATGACCGGACTCAGCTCTCTAGAGAAGGCCAAAGCCAAGACGCCACCGATGGATCTGTTGAGGCCTAGTCTAGTAAACTCTCTGACGAACTGGATGGTGAAAGCCATGCCGACAAATGTGGAAGTGAGAAGACAGACTCCTAGAGACTTGGGTCCGGTTCTCTCCAGCTGCTGAAGAGTGTTTCTCCAGTGGATTTTACCTTTCAGTATCCGGAGAATGACTTGTCCCGCTATGATGGGGACCGATAGGCCTCTCCATATGTATTTAGAAGGTGACCATTTGCTAAATGGAAGCTCAGTTTCCGGCGGCGCGGTGTTTTCAGGGGCGGTTGCTTCTTCAAACATAGACATGGATGGGTGCGAGTCATTAGCATTCAAGTTCACATATAATCTTCTTCCCCGTACAAATGTTCGAAACCCCTAAAGGCTGTTTTTTAACAGTGAAACAAACTTTTGGGGGTTTAATAGCGATGGAAGAAGCATCACACCTGGGAAGAGTTCTGCAAGAATCCAATATAACAACTTGGAATGAATCTGAACAGTGAAGCAAAGGAGAAACCTTATTATATAAAAAAAAATACCTATGAGGGAAAGTCAAAGACTGATGGATACAACAAGTCTGCATCATTCTTGTCTTCTTCTTTAGGAGCTCACTGATTCAGTTCCAGCCTAGTAAAGAGTGACACCAAACCGTGATTAGCAATATGTGACATAGAAACACACAATCGATTTTGAAATCGCAGCAATTGGAAAAACCGAATATCCAAAATCAGACGCTAACGAGTCCATAACTAAGTTCCGGATCCTGAACAATCAATCGATCGATCAATCAATCAATCTCTAAGGCATTCAATTTCGAAATTCAATCTAATACTCTGAGATCAACGAATCTAGGTGAAATTTCTACAATGGAAGGGAAACCAATTAGGTTTATCAGTTCTTCTTACTTTTGAGATCAACGCAAACCTTGATAAGAGCAACTACTACTGAATAGTACCTTGAAAATGAACTTACGTTTAGAATAGTGACGAAGCTAAGAAGGTCGAAGAAGATGGATTCATCGAGAGAAAGAGAGAGAGTAAACACATAGCTAACAAACAACCAACAGTTGCAAAGAGTATGCAGCAAAAAAAAAAAAAGTGACACAACACTAATTGGGCTGTAAAGCCCAACAATTTTTACAATTAAAAAAGCGTGGGCCTTCTACATCTTCCCCGCCCCGTTTTTTTAAACACAGTATAAATGTCAATTTTATATTTTCTAAGCGTATATGCAAAGATAATACGAGTATAACCGATAATTCAAGGTGATATCAGATGTGTTTGTGGAAAGAGAAATGGTGGTGGTCATGTGACAGAGAGTGTTTGTAACCTTTGTGGAGACAACAACGTTATCTTTTTGTTCAGCCGGTCCGTTCTTTAAGGGCACTCTCTCTATAATATACGCCTCTCTACGTTTTTATGTATACACATTTACCCTACTCTACACTACAGACCAAAACAATTACTTCTCCTACAAAAAAATTGAGTGCTTAATTTGGGTTAATAAATAGAAGAAAAAATAAAAGAAGGGTGCATGCTTTTATACGTTATGCGTATATTATATATATATATATATGTTATGAATTATATATAGGGATAAATCATATGTGATGTGGTGCATGTGCATGGGATGGGAAGATAGGTCCCGCCGGCTGAAGAAGGCCCATAAAGCTAGTAGAAGAGGAGAGGACCACGTGGCCGGGGGGCTAGCTAGTTCTACAAGTGGAGTGGATACTAAGAAGTAGGAATGAGTTGAATCTCGTGATATCCCACTGTTTCTACTATTGGCAATGCAGTGTTGCTTTCATCTAGGGTTTCAGAACTAGCCCCCCTTCCTTCCTTTTTTCTCACTTTACTTCGCTCACCTGTCCTCCTAGAACACCACTTATGTTCCCTTGGCTTCTATTTTTATATTATCTATTGTGTAATATCGTATAAGCTAGTTAAGCAATTACATTTTCCTTGATATATATATATATATATATATATATATATATATATATATTTCCAATTTATAATGGTTTTTATCCTTTTTCACAATTCGTGTATTTGATTATCTAGCCAATGATTCCTAGAGAGAGTCTTCTCCCCAACATTTAGTATTGGATTGGATATTTATATTTGATAGAATCAATACTCAATTACTCACAATAAATGGATAATATGTTAAAGTTTAGCTAACCGTGTTCCTAAAAAGAAAACTTAACTATATATCTCTTCTTTCGTACTAATATGATATTTAACATGTTCTTCATATAATATGTATACTAATTAAGATTCAAAAAAAAACTATCCTCTTCGTATACATATATATTTTGGTATTAACATAATATATACGAATAAAGTTTCCATATCTTAACTTTAGCAAGAAGCTTTGAGTCACTTCCTTACTTTATTCAGCAAGACAAAAAGCCATTCGTGGCGGAAAGAGCATAATTATCACTTAGCTTTAAGCTAAAAAACTGACGGTCACAGAGATTTTGATCAGTCTTATGTTAATTTCAAAAAATCTACATTTATTTATTTATTTTCTTGTTACAGTTTGGACTTTTATCATGTATATATCTCTCCTTCTTGTTGTTGTGATAATTTATAATGAGATTAGAGAAGGTATATTTTTTTGTCAATATGGCTCCACTCAATATTAAGATGTTATATTTGGCTCGAAAGGTTCTAGCTATGTTGAATCCTAAACTAAATTTTAAATCACGTCTGTCGTCGCTGTATATATTACGTAGTGGCCGATAAGAAAAGTGGATCTATCAAAACCCAAGATACAATTTGGACTAGTTATATATAGAAACAAACTACACTCGTTTCCATATTTTTAGGAAGAAAATTTTCAATGTTGACTAAGGGTTTTGGTGAGTATATACAAACCTTATCATTTCTCAATGATAATTGATAATTTAGATGTGTACATTCATATTCATTTAATAAATATATTTTAGCATTTAGAAAGCTAATGTAGTTCCTGGGAAGGATATTGCCTTGTAACTGTACAAACGGGGACAAATACAAGAAGCAATTCTCGCTGAAAAACCATTTTGGATACTTGTGCGAGATGAAATGCCGGTATGTAATTAGACTAGATGGTTTGGTTTACTCGTGCTATCCCGTAATATGCTTTTCTGGTACAGAATTCAATGTAGAATAACAACATGAGATATGATGAACAAATGGAATTTGAATACGTTATGTATCTTGTGTCAAACCCTAATGAAAGACCATTTGCAAACTATATCAATGTCATATGTATCCCTTATGCACAAAATTTATTATCATGTCAAAGAAAAACTATGATCATATAAAATCAATTTTATCACTAGAGCAATCCCTTTTTATATCTCATATTTTTAACATCATAGCCATTCACAACAGAGTTTTTAGCTTGCAAACATCCTAACTCCTAAGTTAGCAAACTTTCTCAATGTTATAAAAAATTATTAACAGTGCCAAAGTAACATGTGTTCATCATCAATGCTAGCCAACTAACCCAAACAAAACGCATGTATATACTAGCTAGCAAGGATAATGATTGACTTCAAGTTTAAACTTTCAAGAGCGAGAGACAGAGAGATGAAGCCAAAGGTAAGCGCAAGGCTCGAGAAAGAAAGACAAAGACATAATAATTGGGATTTCACTTCGTCTATAAATTTCCCCAAACAAGTCATGCATTCATCACTCTCTACTTGCCTATGTGTGTGTACAGTGGCAAAGCCAATGAAGTAGCTGGGGTCAGCTGACCCCTGTCAATTTAAAATTTTAGGTTAATATAGGCACACATTGTAATATACTGACAATTTTTACATTTTAATGGTTTGGTCCTTTTACTAGTTGTGGAACTTCCAATACTATATGTATTTTGACTTCAATAGATTTCGTTTCTAGCTCTGCCCTGTGTGTATGTTGACAAACCATGGTAAGTTCATGTGATTATGTTCCAACAATCATTTACAGTTGAGCCACTAAACATCTCGTATATGCTATATCATTAGCAATGATTTTTCAACGCACGCAATATAATATACTATAGATTATCACCGGAAAAATACATACCTTTCTACCATTAAGAAGAAGAAATGTGAAAGTTATCGGTTGGTCTCTCGTTTAGTACAAAACGAGATGTTTAAACACATCTTTACCGGTGGTTTATCACCATGAAATTCTTATCCCAAATATTAATATACATTATAATTTAATTATGAATAAAACTCAATCCAAAATATCAAATCTATAATTTTGAGATATCAAATCCGACAATTATAACATACAGTATATATTTTATAATATTTTGAAAATCTTTAGTTAGATACTTTTTAATGAGGTTGTTCTAATAGCACTAAAATGATGATCCCTATGATCAAGAAAACCACCGGGAACTTTCATCATTAATCCTTTGAACAATACAGTATATATTATAATCTCATTGCCTACGGTTAGGAATGGCCATTCAATATGGTATTCGTTTCGACTCGGTCCAAAAAATTTGGATATCATAGCTTTATGAATCAAATACTAAAATTTAATATCCGTCAAATAAAGAGTAAATCACAAATAGTTTTTTAAAAAATGGATATCTAATCCAATCAGTAATGTGCATATGCATATACATGTATATATAAATTATATATAATTTTATATTTTATATAAATTATTAGTTATTTTATCCACTAAATTAATTATTTGGTCATTAAGTTTTATAAGTATGCACTTTTTAAGTAACTTTAATGAAATATTATAATTTCTATTTAAATTTTTCTTTTTCTTTTAATATTTTTGAAAAAAAAATATTTTTTACTGGACCGACAGATCAAATCCGATATCCAGTAAAATATACTGATTTTTCGGATATCTGTAACACCGATTATCCAGAATATTACAGATCAAATCGAATAAAAAATCGGATTATTCGTACGGGATGGATCGGATCACATATATCTTTAAAATTCGAGATCTTTACTCCGTGCCCCAGCCTTACCTACGGTTCTAATTTACAAGACAAGATATTCCTAAAATTCTTGATGGTATATAAACAGAACAAAAAAACTTGTGTATGCTAATTTGAAACAACAACAAAAACTTAAGGCTGAGAACGAAAGCCAAACAAAAAGAAGGCGGGGAACTTCTATACAAACTAAATAACACATTATTTTATTTCATGAGTCGAGAGAAAATAAAAAGAGTATCTAGTGGAACTAAAACTAAATGACATGCAGACTTAAATTAACATTAACTGCGCCGCTAAATCACGCGGTTCCACGTGATCAGACTACCCGGATTGGATTAGCTTGTTTAGTCTCACTCTCACGCCGATCAACAGATGTATGTTTAACATTTTCTCCAGTAGTTTATAGACTATTATGATATGGCCAGGGTTAATTATACGAACCAATAAACTCACGGATTTAACTATGATGAATTACAATCATATCAATCGTACGTCTTTAATATTTTAAAACGTCTGAACCATTTCATGGAGTATTTTGGTTGGAGAACGTAGTGGATCCTATCCATCCGTTCCTTCCTAATTATTACCCGTGATCTAGAACTTAGACTATAGGGTTTGCTGTCAAGCACACCCACTAAACAAATTGCCCATTTATATAAATATTTTGTTTAACCGCATATTCACAACGCTCGTTAGTTTCAATTATGAAAACATATACTTTTTTTTTTTTTTTTTTATATCTCTGGTGTCTGGGCAGCCACTTTCCCAAATATCCCCCGAAGGGGTCCAGCGCCCCAGCAGTAAGGATGTTAAATCGCTGTGGCCGGGTTTCGAAGCTGGGTGGCGGGCACCTCAGCCGAGGTTCCATTACCACCAGACTACGAAGCCCGGTTCATATACTCTTATTATAGTGATTGTGGTTACATTATATTCTGATAAGCTTATGAACGGTATCAATAAACTCCGCGATATATATCACATTTTGCTGGACTTCGGAAGAATCCCGATTTGAAGGTTAAGTTAATTCTGTTAAATATCCTAATGGTATACAAACTAAAGGACAAAAATGTGAAAATAATAGTGTTAGTAACGTACCGAAATGATCGAAGATATTTGAAATCTATAAATTTACGATTAAGTATAACCTTTTAATATTTCAGCCAAATAGTACCTTTGCGGCGTCCTATCTCAGTTAAGCAATTTAATCTGTTAATTATTGAAATAAAACCGCACGAGGCAGCGTTTGAATAGAATAATTATTCCATCACATCAGTTAAATTGCTTCAAAGACCGTCTAATCGCTCTCTGATCAAGCGGCAACTTTTTGTTTTTCCGACAGATGGTTTGTACTACTTTGTAAAAGCAGTGAATAAGAATTATGTAAACTTTGAGTTATTAACCAAAGAAATATCACGTTTATGTATTATTTTCTTTAATTTTCGGCATAATCCATTTTTTCTGAAAATTGAAATCCAGAGCAAGTTAAATTTCATATTTGGATGTAGAAGTCTTAAATCTTTGATCACCAGACCAAGGTGATTCCACTCATTTTTATGTATTATATCAATAATAATATATGATTAAACAAAAATTAGTTTTTTAAATTACGTGTATTTTATTTAGTGCTCCTATCGATCGAGATCATTACTAGAAAATGCATTAAATATTAATTAAAATCTGCAAATCTGGATTTTGAGAGATTTGTTTATGCTTCTATTTCAGAGGATTCCGATTCAACAACAAAACAAAAAGTTATCTGAAAACATTGGAAACAAGGGGGTAAAAGAAAGGGAAGTGCGAATACGAAAAACGAATTGTTAGACACGTGGCGCTCTGTTCACTGTCGGAAGAAATAAATCAACCGCGCAGAGAACTGTGTGAGCTGTTTTTTGGTTGTTAATTGGTTTGTTCTGCTGTTAAAACTATGTTATTGTACTTCGTTGTTCTAAATAAAATTGCAGAAACATTTGGATTTGGATAATTATTAAGACTACAGAGACAGAGAAAAAAGAGCAAAAGAGTAACTAGGATCCCAATATATAATCGAATGATTACTCCAGAAGAAATTACTTAAAAAATAGCGCCTAGTAGTAGTAATAGTTCCAGAAAACAAAACAAAACAAAACATATTTAGGCTATAGTTTAGTTTGTCCATAATATACACATATATATGTATATATTATATTTATTTATTAATATTGTGCAATATTTATTGTGATAGGGATTCACTGAAACTGGACTACAACTGTAGAGAAAGTGCCCCATTGATGAAAATCTTCATAGTACTTTCTATCTCTTAACTCTTCTCCTTCTCTCTCTCCACTGAGAAAACATCAGTTACTCGAGTTCTTGATGAGAGAGACACAGAGAGATAAATAATACAAATGTCTTAAATGATTTGAAGAGAAGCAATAAACCCTTGGCGGCGTTTGCAGCAGTTTCTTAAATTTCCTTACCATCATTACTCTCTCATCCGCTCCATGTTCCACTGATCCTTTCAAACACCTAACATATCTTCAAGTCTAGAAATTAATGAGGTAGGGAGCAAAAGAAAAAAAAGAAGAAGGTAAACTCGAATCCCCAAAAATAATTTATTTCGCAAACCCCTAACATTAGTCTCATAAATATTCTCTCTCTTTCTCTCTCTTTACTGTGGTGTGTGTTTGTGATTGGAAGTAGAAGAAATGGCTGGATTGTTCTATCTAGGAGGTAGAGATAACAACAAACAAGATCATCATCATCAAGACAAGGACCATAATGAAGACAGGAGCAACAATTATCTTCATCTATATAAAGACGAGATCTCCAACAACAACAAGGGTTTTGAGATCTGGCCACCCCAATATTTTCAGCAACAACAAGAACAACAAAACCACGTGGCTCATCCTACAAATTTCTACTCTTTTGGTATGGTTCCAGGTGGTAGCAGCCATAACAATAACCGGAGTAGTAATCGGAGCTTGTACTTCAACGTCGTCCCCGACCACGAGCCGGTGAGATCCTCCACGGGAAGGTTTACGGTAACTAGGCACGGAAGCATGAATTGCCAAGACTGTGGGAATCAAGCCAAGAAAGATTGTCCTCATATGAGATGCCGTACTTGTTGTAAGAGCCGAGGGTTTGATTGCCAAACCCACGTGAAGAGTACGTGGGTCCCGGCTGCTAAACGCCGTGAGAGACAGGCTCAGTTAGCTGGTTTGCCAACTAAGCGGAGCAGAGATGCTAGCTCTGGCTGTGGTGATGATGATGATGATAGAGAGGGCGATGAAAATGGAGGTCAAGGCGGTGGTGGTGGTGGATCAGCTCTTGCTTGTATCCGTGTAGTTAATGCTAGCTCTTCAGGTATTATGGTTTTTTAATTAGCCTAATTTATCGGTCTTTAGTGTGGAACATTTACTTTTTTTGATCTTTCAGAAGATCTGATTTTGATTGTTTTGTCAAATATCCTTTGAGTGTGAGAATGAATTTCTTTGCAAGAATTTGGTTTTATTCGATTATATGAACTTTATATTAAAATATGTGTAATATTTGGATTTATAGTAATTTTTTTTTGAATTTAGGGTTTGAAAGTAGTCACTTACCACCGGAGGTAAGTTTACCCGCGGTTTTCCGGTGTATGAGAGTCAGCTCAATCGAGGATGACGACGAAGAGTATGCATATCAAACGGCTGTGAGCATTGGAGGACACGTGTTCAAAGGCATTCTCTACGACCAAGGTCCGTCAGATGATCACCGTTACAGCTCAAGCCCTGCCGCCGCAGCAGTAGAAACCTCTCAACACCATCTTAACCTCTTGGCCTCAGCCTCTTCAGTCGCCACTACAACCGCCGTGACCGCGAGTAATATTAATAACTCATCAATTGACCATTCTTCGGTTTACACTGCGGCACCGATCAACTCTTTTATCACCCCCGCTACATCCTTCTTTGCATCTCCTAGGTCTTAATTAAGATTGAAATGTTATATCTTTAAAACGTTTGTGATTACTCTTATAATTATCAGAGGACTACGAGTACGAAAATTATTATTTCGAGGGTTTTGTTGTTGTCGGACAATATGGTAACTTTCGTACCTAGCTAGGGTTTGTGAGAGTACTGATTAACATGCACACTGTACGTTTTCTAGAGATAACAAGAGATTATTAATATATTTTTTCTTCGCAGAAAGGAATATTATTACAATTAAGTTTGTCAGAGTTACAAGTCTGATCTTCTGCTTGTTCTTTTTAATGTTTAATCTTCCCAATGCGATCAACATAACTCTCTCTTTTATCAACCATTTTAAATTTTTTATATTGTCTTTTTTTTTGGTGGTAAGTTAGATCTTTTGTGTAGAATAGGGTTGGGTTTGATAGTGAATTAGCTTTCTGTCTGGTGTTGAACTCGAAGCTGCTTTTTCCCAGTTTATCCGTTTGCTTGCCGGATCTAAACAGGACTTAACTAGGTTTCGTGTTCAATTGAGCAAACAATTTCAGATCTATTTATATGAACGTCACTTTTATGCTGCCCAATCTAATTTCCACAGAGTGAAACAGTAGAAACCATCATCAGTTCACAAACTCATTAATTTGGACATTTTACATATATGCAATATCAATATTTTTCTAGAAAAATAAAGAAAAAAAAATCCGAGGGTGAATTAAGTTATGTATCCAGTCGTATCAAGCTTTTATTGTTTTTATTATAAATATCGAAAGTTTAACTAGAATTTTTTTTCCTAAAACAAGCTTGAAATTCAGTGCATAAAACAAATTAGATCAGGTTCCTCATCGTCTAATTTTTTTTTTCTGTTGGCTGCTTCCCTTATCTTTGATCGACAATAGCTACAAGTTGACGTTCCCACATGGAGATGAATCTTTTGAACGACAGTATGCAGTTACGTACAGTTTGTCGCTCTAATTTGGAGATGGTGACTTATTGTGGAAGATCCGAGTTCACGGTTAATTAGTGTGAAGAAAAACATCAAAACCATTTATGAGGTCTGAGAACATTAAAATACATGTGAAGTACTAGTTGTTTTGGATGAATGTAAATGGAGTTTCATATCTACTATAGCTACTAGTCTACTTCTCTCTACATAACTTGCATTGATGTGACTATCGACTTGGCTGTTGATTAAACCGATCATTTTTATATATATACATATGATTTATTATCAATTTCTAGTTAGTAGATTGGTGGAAGTAGCAACCCTCCCCATGTGGAATATATAGGCTTAATATACAAGGGTTTCTTTTTTGTTCTAGAAGTGTATATTTGAATTAGTACCATTAAAAGGTTTGTGAAAGGAACATTTACTTTTAATCATCAGAGAAAATGTGGAGGATAATTACTATGTTGGAAAATGGAATAAAAGAAATGAGAGGGGTCAAGGAACATAGTAAAAGTCAATGGTCAAGGTAAAAAGACCATACGATTCATAAAACATAGGGTTTTTGTTTTATGCATCTCCTAGACAACATCTGTATACCTAATTTCGACTGGGGCTGATATGACATTTTATTCATCAAAACCCTCTTTTCATAAAGCAAATAAACAGTTCCTCTTTACATATCAAACAACGACCGTTTGAAAAAGTGTGATCCTTTAGATTCAATGATTTTCTTCTCTCTTGTTTCGTGTTTGAATAATCATTAAACAAAAATAAAGGGCCCCCGCACTATGCACACACTATAAGCAAAGCATAGAAAACTAATTGGGCCTCGTGTAACCTATAAAGGTTCTTACTCCTCTTATTGGGCCTTGTATAAACGCTACAAAGTACTCACTCACCTCTCTCTTCCCGCTTTCGTAGAACAAGAAAGAAACAATGGGGATATCCGAAACGCCGAAGAAGAAGAAGAAGATCCAGAGAAAGAAACAGCATGAAGACGAGAAGATTATTGCAGAGGAGATAGAACGATTGATGGAACTAGCGGTGGAAGAAGAATATCAAGAACTAGAAACGGAGAAAGCCGACGAGATGGTTTTGCTAATGAAGTGTCCACCAAGGGTCGACAAGGCGTGGCGCCAACTTTCTTCGTCTTCTTCCTTTTCTCAGGAACTTGGTCTCGTGGCCAAGTATAGCGAGTCCTTCAATCTCCTGCGTCCCGATTTGTCGCCTGAGGTAATCCGATAACACATATCCCTCGTTCTGTTTTTAGGTCAGACGAACTTGGGAATCACGTCTTCCTCATTCTTGATTCTTGATCTTCTTAATGCATGGTTTAGTAGTTCATACAAAGATCTTTTATTCAATGTTTTAGTTGAGCATGGAGATGGCTAGTGCTAAGCTACAGAACATTTCGAAGCTCTATTCTGTAAACAAATCCAAAGACTTTGTTGGTCCAGTGAGTCTCTTCTCCGAATCAAATCAAGGTCTGGTCTTTTTGCTTTGGTTTTGAATATTCATATACTTAAAATGAACTTTCATCACTTTGAATACTTGATGACACCTCTTCGTATATAGGTAAACTTGCGGTGGAAGGAACGGTGACGCATAAACTCGTTATGAGACCTCATGATTGCATTGAAGAATACGGGAAGCTTTTACGTGTGAGGAACTTGAAACCGGTGGCTGAAAATAGACATATTCAGGTTCTTTGTTGTAACTCCATCTAAGTTCAAGTACTTAAGATGTACGTAGTCTTGGTCTTACCATAAGAAAAAATGCTAACCTCTTTCTTTGAAAAAGGTTCTTGATGGTTACCGGGGAGAACACTTGACGCCCACGCCTGCATTGGTGATGCTTTTGTTTCTCTTCTCTCTTGGTTCTCCTCGCACTCTAATTAATGATTTGTACTTCTTTGACTGATATGTTTTGTGTCCCTCCCTCCCTCCATGAAACAGGTAACAGAGAAGCTTAAGCGAAGGGAAAAGAGGACAAGAAGCGATCGTAGTGAGGTGGAAGCAAAACTGTTCCAACTATTTGAAAGAGAACCGAGATGGACACTGAGACAGCTTGCTAAAAAAACAAACCAACCAGAGGTAATGCTCTATCTTCTTCTTAAGACTTCTATCCATAAACAGCAGAAGAAATCAGCTTGTGTTACAATGTTATCTAATCTTGCTCGAAACTCTGTTTGCTCTTTTGTTCAGAGTTTCATGAAAGAGGTACTCAAAGAGCTTTGTGTGTATTCAAGGAATGGTCGTGCGTACGAGCTTAAACCAGAATACAAGAAATGTGTTTGAGAAGGGCAAGGTACACACAACAGGATGCTCAGTAAAGACTAAAAAGACATCATCAGAAAATCAGAAAAATGTTGTAAAATTGAAACTGTTTTTTTGTGAACATTAGAAAAAAAAATTGGAACTTTTCTTTTTGAACAGGTAAAAGATTAAAACTTTTAAACTCTAATGTGAAAAAGGTATCTTTCATTAGGTTGTATACAGTACATTTATTTCACTACAGAACCGACAATGTAGCTACAACGGACAAAGTATACATTTTAGAAATTAAAACACAGAGAAACAATACAGTTTGAATTTTACCAATAAAATCGAGAAATTTAAAAGTAACCTCCTGAAGATAGCCGCCACGTCAGCAGTTACAGTTACGATTCTCTTTGTGAAGTCTATAGAAATAAGCGGCGGTACTCAAGGAGGCTGTGATCAAGGTGACACCTTTGAAGACATCAAACTCATCGTCCACGTAACCAAACAAGATCACAACGAGCACCGACACGACCGACCACGTGATGACACTGATCACGTTAGCCAACACGCTCGAGACTGAGAAGACGAGCCCCACGATCCCGACCCAGTAAACCTGCCACGCAACAGCTTGACCCACCATAGCCATCGCGTAGGCACCTCTCCCTTTCGAGAACCCGTTCATCTCCCTCTTCAGATCCTCTTGCTCCCCCTCGATGAGAAGACCCGCGGCCGAGCTTACGGTAGCGACTAGGGAGGAGATGATTAGGACTCTGCAAACGGAGGCGAAGTTCGGTTCTGTTCGTTTGGATACGTTTTGGATGACGCAGAGGAGGAGAGAGAAGTATACGCTGGAGATTAGAGCAGCCAGCGAGCCTCTTCGGTAGTCCACCTCTGCTTCGTCGTCGGGCTCGCCGGCGAAGGAGGAAGAAAAGGTGAGAGCTCCGGTGGCGATCGCCAAGACGAGAGAGGCGATGATGCATCGGTTGAGTTTGAGTTTGTTGATGAAGGCGGCGAAGATGAGAGTGAAGAAGAGCTGCGTTGTGTAGATCAGCGTGAAAACCCTAACGGGGAGTTCGAGCTTTGCCTTGGCGGAGAATCTTCCTTGATTGGACCAGAGGATTCCGATCAGACCGGAGAAAGATATTATGTACTTGGTTGAGGTTCGGTCGGAACTAGTGGTTGGAGATTGTTGTGGGTTGTGTTTCTTGGCGGTGAAGATATAGAGAGGGAGAAGGAGAGGGAATCCTACGGTTTGGAGGAGAGATTGAGTCCAAACGCCGTCGTTTTGACGTTTTTCGGTGTGGTCGATTTGGTCGTTGTAGTAGTTTTCGAGGATTTTAGCAATGGGTTGGCCTGTGATGACGCATATAATGAAGAGGATGATGGTTGGCCAATGGTTGAGTTTCCGGTTCGAGTTTCCTAGTGTGATCGAATCTTGCTTGGTGTTGACTGGTATATGCACAAATCTTTCTGCAAAATCCAAGAACAATTAACAAGAATCGAGGATCGAATATATCAAGAATCGAGGTGATTCACAGAGAGTAGTTGATATTAAGATTATAGTAATACCTTGTGGCTTGGTTTGAAGTGGTTGATGATTCTTGGCCATGGTTTCAGATATCTATGACAGATCTTGAAACTGATCTCAGGATTATAAATAGCTTGGCTTCAATATTCAGAGATTGGATAATTTTTGGGAAAATGTAATGTGTGGTGTTTATTCTATACAGTGATAGGTCGACCTAGGCAGTGCCATTAGCAGGGTACTGGTCAATAAAGTCCGGGTGGGGGGAGGGATATCAATGCGATTTATAGCCTTTGGGTTGCTTTTGGTCCCGCTCAATCATATCAACTTCATGAGAGGATAGATTATTGTTCTTTCTTTCAAAAAATTGTAATAATTCATGAGGAATAGTTCAATCGAAGTCACTCATCTGTATCTTTTTAATCTTTACATGAAGAATTGTCACTCAACTTCTTTAAGGGCTGAATGGTTTTCCCGCTACCACCCGCAAACGCAGCTTTTGCGGTTCGTAACGGTTGTTGGCGTTTCGAAACAATCCCAGAAAACGCTACAAATCGCTTCAAACCGCTCCGAACCTCTTAAAATCAAAAACTGGTTCCAACTAGCGTTTGCGGTTGCGGGCGATTGCGGGAGGGTAAATTTTTTTTCTTTTAAAACAGAATAAATAAAAATAATACTAAAAATATTCAATAAAAATTTTAAATTGAAATAATAGAAATTGTAAAATGTATTCATATTATATTTCAATTTATATTATAAAAATTTAAAACTAAAATATTTTCTATAAATTTTTAAAATTTAATAATATGATTTTATAAATATAAATTTTATATTTATCATATTATTATGATTTTAATATTTTTATAATTACATAAAATGTAAATATTGTTAAATTATTATTTAGCAGATGTTGCGTTTGGTGGTTTACCAGTCATAAGAGTTCCGCAAACGCAACAATTTCTAACAACTTTACGAGTCGTACAAATCTCTAGAAAACGCTTAAAACCGCAACCATCCGCACCCGCAAACTCCCGCAACTGCAACCGCAACCGCTGCGGTTACACCAGTCAAATCCTAAGTAAAGAATAAAAAATGAAACATTTTACCATATGTTTTATAGATATTAAATACATAAACATACTGTAACATTTTTTTATCTATTTTTTGTTACTCTATCTCACTAATAAAGTAAATCAGGATGTTTGCTGCTGGAGTGCTGGTCCATATAGACATATTTCTTGGGCGGTCCACACTTCTTTTTCGTCAAGTAGCTAAACAGACCATTCATCATCAACGTCATCTAGTAACCGTTGTTCACAGATTGCCTTTGTGACATTGTCGTTTATTAATTACCACTCATCACCATTACCGTTATTCACCAGAGTTAAAACTTAAAATGATTTCAATGTAGAGGTAAGGTTTATGGGCTACTTGAAACATTTCATTGTAAAACATACAAATTAAAATTAGATAAATATACATTCTGTAACGACATACTGTCACTTGCACACAAATAAACAATAAAAATATACAGTTGACAAGAAAAAACAATAAAATACACTATTACTTTTTTTTTAAACACAAAATATTGGTTACTTAATTTACCAACAAATCAATGAAAAATTAGAAGAAAAAAAACTTAATACGCACTATCACGATTCTCTTTGTGAAGCCCAAAGAAATAAGCGGCGACGCTTAACGCGGCAGGAATCAAAGCGCAACCTTTGAGAGTATAGAACTCATCATCGCCTTCCCTCGTGAAGTTCTTGAAGTTAAAGAAGACGACAACAAGCAACGACACGAGCGGCCACGTAACGACGTTGATCACATTCGACAACACGCTCGAGACAGAGAAGACCAGTCCCACGATCCCGACCCAGTACAACTGCCACGAAACGGCTTGTCCCACCATAACCATCACGTACGCGCCTTTCCCCTTCGGGAAACCGTTCATCTCTCTCTCCAGACCGTGCTGTTCCCCGGCGATGAGAAGACCCACCGCGGAGATGAGCGTGGCGACTAGAGAGGAGAAGACTATGACTTCGAAAACGGACGCGAAGCTCGGTTTTCTAGTGGTTGGTTCCGTGCGTTTGAAGATGTAGCTGTCGAAGACGTTTTGGATGTTGCAGAGGAGGAGAGAGAAGCAGACGGCGGCGAAGAGAGCAGCCCATGCGCCTCTTACGTGCATGTCCTCTCTGCGGTCTGGCTCGCCGCCGAACGTGGATGTGAAGTTGGCGGCTCCGGCGCCGATGGCCAGAACCAAGGAGATGACGACCCATCTGTTGAACTTGATTTTGTTGACGAAACGTGCGAAGATGGGAGTGAAGAAGAGCTGCGCTAAGGAGATGAGGACGAAGAAAAAAAATGGTATGTCGAGCTTTCCCATGGCGGAGAGTCTCCCTTGAGCCGACATGAGGATTCCGATGCAGATGTAGATTACTGCTAAGGATTTGTAGTGGAACTGGTCGGAGGTGATGGGAGGGTTGTTGTGTTTCTTGGTGGTGAGGATGATAATGAAAGGGAGGATGAGGAGAGGGAATCCGACGGTTTGGAGGAGAGCTTGAGTCCAAACGCCGTCGCTTTGGCCGTGTTTGTTGTACACGCTTCGGTTGATTTGTTCGTAATACAAGTTTTCGAGGAGTATGGCTATGGATTGGCCTATGATGACGAAAATGGTTGAGAGGAGAATGGTCGGCCAGTGGTTTGGTTTCCGGTTTGGGTTTGTGAGCGTGGTCGAGTCACGCTCGATGCTGACGGGAATCTGCACAGAATGTTCTGTAAAAGAGAGAAATGAGAATCAAATTGTTTGTAGGAGAGAATGACATTAGTAGATTACTATTATTACCTTCTGGCTTTGTCTGAAAGATTGGTTGATGCTGAGCCATGGTTTGGAACTGATTGTCGGAGATACGATATGTGTGTTTGTGTGTTTGTGATATTTTTGAGTGGATGATGATGGAAGGAGAAAGTGATTTTTATATACACGGAAGAGAAAGTCTTCTTGGCGGCGTAATAGTCAATCACGTGAACTCTTGTCTACGCGTGCTTTGTTTAGATATTTTCTGCGTTGCTTCAAACATCAGCATTCAGTTGCTAGTCCACGCACTTCCTCATCCCTGGACAAACCGGCAGGACAGAGGACAAGGAGAAGGCCACACGGAAATGATTTGCCCATGTTAAACCCAATTATATTTGCATACTTAACGGTAACTTATAACTTGGAATATATATCACTACGATAAGTTAAACTCATATCATATGAATGAAATAATTAGTCATTAAATCCCACACAAAAGGTTATCTTTTCCACTGCCATAATGCCATTACTTGTACGCAGTAACTAATTTGCCAATTTAGAACACAGATTCAATGTTCTTCAATGCAAACAGTAATCATTCTACGGCCAAATGCATCTCCGAGAGATTTTGAACAAGGGAGATGAACAGAGAGACAATTCAATTGGTGCTCTGTTGGCATTTTACTTAGAATACTGAGTCCACAAATGGATGATACGCAATCTCCTTGAACGAATTAGCAGCGTTTCACCATAAAATGTCCCCACACTGTTTCTACGTCGCTCTACACCCAGTAGACCCTAATCTATCCCTTCAATATTGATGACTAGAAACTATACGCCCCATAGACATAAAAGCTCACAACCACACTGGACCCTTATTCAAATAACGCCACTCGACATCACAATCAATAAGAACTGTTAACTTTTAAAGCTTATGGCTTGACAAAGTAGAAACAGAGGCAGAAAAAGTAGTATAGAGGTATATGTAGTATAAGTAACATTACCTAACCTGTGTCTAACATATTCACATTCACAAAGTCAAAGTAACAACCACTAGCCTTTATGGATTATATATATCAGCTCTGTCCCCAACCATCACCTATACCAATTTTCTACGTGTTCCTCAAATCATCATAGGTGTAGCAGTTTTAATATTAAAACACAATTGAGTTATTGAAACTTTGATGAAGCAAACTTCTTCAAATAGCAATTTACAGGCCTTTTAATGAAAACGCAAACTCGGATTGGTATTAAAAACCTTACTTGCATCACTGGACTAGTCTTCGATCATAGAGACAAATCAATTAAGTAACACCAAACAATGTCGTCCTATGATTCTATAAGGGGCAAGCAAGGATTGGTGTTAAAAACCTTACTTGCATCACTAGACTAGTCTTTGATCATAGAGACAATAAACCAAGTAAAAACCCTCTACTTCATCCAACTATATGGTCCTATAATTATAAAGAGGCACACAGGGATTTGGTATTGAAACTCCGATTAAGCCAACTCAAGAAGCAACGATTTGGTATTAAGAACTTCAACTTGCATCACTAGACTATTCTTTGATCATAGAGGCAATCAAGCAAAACACTTTTCTTGATTAATCCAAACTATAACGATCCTATAAAACATCTTCCACCATCTAGAGTAACTAACGCTTCTGCAACAACTTATACACATTGATCAAATATAATGTATCCAATAAACTTCAAACACTGAAAGATAGACCAAACTAAGTCGACGGGAAGACATCTTTGACAGCAGATGCAGCAGTCAAGTAATTGAGCGTATTCCTCAGCGTCTCCCTCTCTCTCTTCAACCTAGCCGCCGTGTCCTCAAGCTCCAGCAACGCCTGCTGCTCCATCGGCGCCCCTTCGAACGTGCTCCCAACGAAAAACGAGAACGGAGTCGGGAACTGATTCTTCCTCAGATCCCTCGACTTCTCCTCCTCCTCCTTCTCCTTCTTCCCGTTCAACCTGTTCGACAACCGAATCACCTCCTTCATCAGAACCTCCACCTCCCCCGCCAGCTCCTCGAGATTATTATTCTCCTCCCCAGGACGGCCGATCCTCCAGCCACGTCACCCTCGCGACGAGGTAAGGCTTCGTGCGGACGAGATCCGCGACGCGGAACCGCTCCTGGCCCTTGCAGATGAGGAAGAACCTGTCGTCGACGAGGCGCTCGTGCTTGACGATCTCCCCGACGCATCCCACCCCCGCCGCGGAGCCCGACGCGGCGTCGGAGTAGACGACGCCGAACCGGAGATCGGACTGGAGGAGGGTCTGCATCATGACGCGGTAGCGGTACTCGAAGATCTGGAGCGGGATGGTGGCCCCGGGGAAGAGGACGAGCGGGAGAGGGAAGAGAGGGAGCTCGACTAGGTCGTCGGATTTGGAGGGGTTGTTGGCGTTGTTGTGGTGCTTCTCGGAGAAGGAGGAGGACGAGCATCGGAAGGAGGTTAGTTTGGAGAATCGACGGTTGGAGGTGGTGTTGGTGGTGCGTAGGTAATTAGGCGGGAGAGTTGAGGGTTGGTTGTGGAAGGCGGGAAGATACGGCGGCGTGGATTTGATGGTGGAGTATGAGAGTGAGCTTGGAAGCGCCATCGGAAGGTGAAGAGGGTCAGTTGTGTGGTGAGGCCACAAATGAAGAGATTAATATTTAATGATTTTCTTTATTTAAAATTAAATTATTATCTGTTGGGAAAAAAAGTAAAAATCTTATCTGATATTTTTAGTCCGTTCGTGTGACCTACGTTTGATTTTAAGATATGAGTGGAAGAGAGAGTTCGAACTTGGGACACTGGAGACCTCTTCTTCATCGACAATTTTCCTATCGTGTCTACGTGCATGAGGCTTCAGCGAGCCCACGGCCCAGCTGGATGCCATTTCGTAATAATCATAGATACACAGGGGTAATTCTGTCAACATAGTTTCCTCTTTTTATAAGCTAGCTCGCTTGGAGTGTTTGAGAATTTTAGGTTTGCTCAATTTTTGTCAGATTAGAGAAGAAATGGCGGCAGAAGAGGGACAGGTGATCGGTTGCCACGCGAATGATGTATGGGCCGTGCAGCTTGATACAGCCAAACAAACCAACAAGCTGGTGACGATCTTGATTGATAAATTTTTTATCATGCAATTGTGTATTGTTTTTGAATTTCGTTTTATGTTTTATGTTTTTGTTTATTTCATTTCATGCGTGCAATTGGTTGATTAGGGTATCTGTTCGTGGCAACGTGTAGATTTTGGTTTCCGTTGAGTGGGATAAACGGATTTGTTGAAGGATATATCAAACATGAATCGATCGGTCTGCCATGGAAACGTTTTTTTTTCTGTCTATAGAGTGTAACAAAGAATCTATTGTTTTTTTTTTTGGTGTTGTGTTGTTGTTTTCTTCATTTCGCATTTTTGCAGATCAGAGTCATCCTTATGTTAAAAACATTACAAAGCTTTAGATGATTTAGTATTTTGTAATTGTTTTCATTTTTTTTGCAGATTGTGATAGATTTCACTGCTTCATGGTGTCCACCATGCCGCATGATTGCTCCAGTTTTCGCCGATTTGGCCAAGAAGTTCATGTCAAGTGCCATCTTCTTCAAGGTGGACGTCGACGAACTGCAGGTCAACACCAATCTTTTGTTTGCACTTATAATTAGTTATTACGTACACCCAACGGCACATGTTATTGTAACCCACCCTTGTGCTGTTTTAAACAGAGTGTAGCGCAAGAGTTTGGTGTGGAGGCAATGCCGACCTTTGTGTTCATCAAAGACGGAAATGTTGTGGAGAAGCTCGTTGGTGCAAGGAAGGAAGATCTTCATGCCACAATAGCCAAGCATACTGGTGTTGCCACTGCTTAATTTCGGTTATGAGACAATAAGTTCCAGTTAGTTTTATTTTAAGTTTCGCATGGAGATTGTAGATGCAGATGAATAATGTCGAAGTTAAGTGATCTCTGACTCTTTCGAGTCTGCAACAATATTATACATAACTAAGACCATGCTTTTTGTTATTTGGTTACTGGCGTTTACTTACCGGATGTGCTTTTCATCTTACAAACAAACTAAACGTCGTGATAATAGTGAACGTAGTCTGTGTTTGAGCTACAGAGATGATTTATCTGTGTTTGATTCTCCATGGATGCGGATTTTGTTTAACCAACGGGTCTTGGTTAGTGACACTTGAGGGATAACTTCAATGTGGTAAACCCGTAGTTCTATTCCTGTTGGCCGCCGGATAATTTGACATTGCCGCCGGATAATTTAACATTGTAATAGTTGATGTTACTCTCTCTTTATCTCTCTCTCAACGGCGTGAAGGAGAGAAGATAAGAAGCTCCAGTCCAGAGGATTGCGTCAGGGAGACGAAGTCAGACTATTGGCCTTTACCTCAAAAGAAACATGGAAGCTTTCGCCAGCGATGCAGCCACAGATTTCATGGTCTCGTGGAGTTTGGTTTCCAATACTCCAAAGTACTATTTCACTGTATGGATTGCTATCCAGAACAGATTTTTAACTGGAGATCGTTTGTTCTATCAATGTCGATTTTTCGAGGAAGTGTGGTAAAACCTCACGTAGAAGTTACTATCAAGTCATTACATACATGAATGAGAAAATAGAGTTAGGTTCCTTGCTGATCAACAAAGACCGCAAGATTGAGTTATTTTTTTCAGACTTTTACACGTACGCTATTTGGAGTGGAGCGAAATGGGATAAGATTTGGTGAAAAGCATAACTAAGCAACATGCATGATTGAACTCATAGATAAGCAAGTCGTGAAATTGCATCTCCAGCATGAGAACAAGAGAGGACTCCGTATTATGGGAAGGCCATAGAAATTTCTCGCTTAGATAAGTCTTCTCTTTTTGATGTAAAGCTAGATAAATTTGGCTCAAACTCAAAACTATAGCCGGGTTCGAGCCTTGGACACAACGGATTTAACATCCCTTCCGTTGAGGCGCTAAATCCCTTTCGAGGGGATAGTTGGGAATGTGGCTGTCCAGATACCAGAGTTATCAAAAAAAAAAAACTCAAAACTATAGTAACAGTCACTGTACAAAAAGTTTTTCGGTCCAAAAGACAATACTATAAAACCGAGGAGAACCAGATTCGTTTGCTTTACTCGAATGACTGAAACCGCAGAATTTACAAAGCTGTAGAAAAATTCTGATCTCTAAGCTGAATTGTGAGAGCAGTCATAAGACACGTGTCTAAATCTAATTGCAAGTTGAAATTCTTATCACCAAACGTTTCGTATCATATTTGTAGCCGAAGGATTCCCACTTACCAAGGTTCTAAATCCTTCTTCCTTATCTTCTTCTTCTTCTTCTCGCCGAGCCTACAGTGTATGTAATATCTGTAAACTTTCGCAGAAAACCCAAAGAGAAGACGGAGGAGGAAGAAGAATGGAGAAGCTATTCATACCATCATTCCCCAAAACTTGTTCTGAACTATCAGATTCCGACAAAGGTAGAGACATCACCAGAAACCCATCCAACAAAATCCAGGAAAAAGTCTCTGTCTTTCACCAAAAAGAAACAACAACCCAACATCACCACCCCCGAAGGATCAACTCGACTACCTCTGCAGAAACGGAACCCTCCTCGAAGCCGAGAAAGCTCTAGACTCCATGTTCCAGCAAGGCACCACCAAGATGAAGATGAAACGAAGCACTTACCTCAACCTCCTCGAATCCTGCATCGATTCCGGCTCCGTCCACCTCGGCCGCATCCTCCACGCTCGCTTCGCTCTGTTCCTCCCCCAGCCCGACGTCTTCGTGGAGACCAAGCTGCTGAGCATGTACGCGAAATGCGGGTGTTTGGTCTGATGCGCGCAAGGTGTTCGATTCAATGCGTGAGAGAAACCTCTACACTTGGTCCTGCTATGATCGGTGCTTACTCCGAGGGAGCATCGATGGAGAGAAGTCTCTAAGCTCTTTGTTATGATGATGGAGGATGGATGTTCTGCCTGATGATTTCTTGTTTCCCAAGATACTGCAAGGGTGTGCGAATTGCGGTGATGTTGAGACCGGGAAGCTGGTTCATTCGGTGGTTGTGAAACTCGGGATGGGCTTCTTGTCTCCGTGTTAGCAACTCGATTTTGGCGGTGTATGCCGAAGTGTGGTGAGTTGGGTTTAGCTACGAAGTTCTTTAGACGCATGGAGGAGAGAGATGTGGTTGCTTGGAACTCGGTGCTTTTAGCTTACTGCCAAAACGGTAAACACGAAGAAGCTGTTGATTTGGTCGAGGAGATGGAGAAAGAAGGGATCTCTCCGGGGCTTGTTACTTGGAACATACTGATTGGAGGTTACAACCAGCTGGGAAAATGCGACGCCTGCGGTGGATTTGATGCAGAAGATGGAGAATTTTGGTGTCACTGCCGACGTGTTTACCTGGACAGCTATGATTTCGGGGTTGATACATAACGGGAAGAGATATCAGGCGTTGGATACGTTTAGAAAGATGTTTTTAGCGGGTGTAGTGCCGAATGGAGTCACTATTATGAGTGCTGTGTCTGCTTGTTCGTGTTTGAAGATTTTGAACTTGGGATCAGAAGTTCACTCTATCGCTGTGAAGATGGGGTTTATGGATGATGTGCTTGTGGGGAATTCTCTTGTAGATATGTACTCGAAGTGTGGGAAGCTTGAAGAAGCTAGGAAAATTTTTGATTCGATAAAGAATAAGGATGTGTATACTTGGAACTCGATGATAACAGGTTATTGCCAAGCGGAATATTGTGGGAAGGCTTATGAACTTGTTTATAAGGATGCAGGAGGAAAATGTAAAACCAAATATCATCACATGGAACACGATGATCTCGGGATATATTCAGAATGGAAACGAGGGTGAAGCTATGGATTTATTTCAGAGGATGGAAAAAGATGGGAAAGTTCAGCGGAGTACTGCTTCATGGAACCTAATCATTGCGGGTTACATACAAAACGGAAAGAAAGACGAGGCCTTGGAACTTTTTAGGAAAATGCAGTTCTCTCGTTTCATGCCAAACTCAGTTACCAGTACTGAGTCTTTTGCCTGCTTGCGCTGATCTTCTTGGGGCCAGAATGGTAAGAGAGATACACGGCTGTGTACTGCGGAGAAACCTAGATGCTGTTCATGCTGTTAAAAACGCTTTAATTGATACTTATGCCAAGTCATGGGGATATAGGATACGCAAGAACGATATTCAAGGGTATGAAAACGAAAGACATCATAACTTGGAACTCGTTGATTGGAGGTTACGTTTTGCACGGTAGCTATGGTCCAGCGCTTGATCTTTTTGATCAAATGAAGACAGAGGAGATTAAGCCAAATAGGGGAACTCTTTCGAGTATCATCCTTGCACACGGTCTAATGGGAAATGTAGACGAGGGAAAGAAAGTCTTCTCCAGCATAGCAAATGATTACCATATTATTCCTGCTCTGGAACATTGTTGTGCTAATGGTATCTTTGTACGGACGATCCAACAGACTTGAAGAAGCACTGCAGTTTATCCACGAGATGAATGTTCAATCAGAGCCACCTATCTGGGAAAGCTTCTTAACCGCCTGCAGACTTCACGGTGATATTGACTCGGCAATCCATGCAGCAGAGCACTTGTTCTCCTTGGAACCTGAAAACCCGGCCACTGAAAATCTGGTATCCCAGATCTATGCCTTAGGTGCAAGACTTGGGAGATCTTTAGAAGGAAAGAAACCAAGGAAAGAAAAGCTGCTGAAGAAACCTATTGGACAGAGCTGGATTGAAGTTAGAAATTTAGTTCATACATTCACGACAGGCTGATCAGTCTAAACTATGCACTGATGTGCTGTATCCATGGGTGGAAAAGTTGTGTAGGATGGATGATAGAAATGATCAATACAATGGAGAACTTCTGATTGAGGAAGAAGGAAGGGAAGAAACTTGTGGAATCCACAGCGAAAAGTTTGCCATGGCGTTTGGTCTAATTTCCCCATCACGTGCACCTAAGACGATTAGGATCTTGAAAAATCTTAGGATGTGCCGGGATTGCCATAATACTGCAAAGTACATCTCTAAAAGACACAGCTGTGAAATATTGTTGGAGGACACTAGATGCTTGCACCACTTTAAGAATGGGGATTGTTCCTGTAAAGATTATTGGTAGAGTGATTAGCCAGGCACTAAGGTACTGTTTAACTTGATTTAATCAGTGGTTTTAATCACATAATCACGTAATGTATATTCTTCCTCATATATGTTTTTGCAGTTGAAGAGATTACTGAGTTAGTAGCATGGCTTGAGTAAATTTTGGTTGAAGATTGAAGGCTCCTTAACTCCAGTGGTGTCTTGAAGTCATTTTGATACTAATATGGGCACCAGATAGGGAACCTTACCTATTTAGGAATGGTTCAATAGTGCATGTTTTTGTTATCCTGGAAGATAGGATTCTTTCAGAATAGGATTCCGTTTTCCTTCCATGACTTCCCTTGAAAGTGGAAACGCGAATGAGTTGCTTGTAGTGACGTGTATTCCGCAACTTGATTTTATATATTCCAGAAAATGCCCAACCACAAACGTAACCTTTTCTTCCATCATAAATTCCCATCAGATGCCTAAGCTATGTGTCGCAGTAGTCAACTATCTCTGCACTCGAGCTTCTTACTCTTGCTTTGAGTCTTTTGAGATCATCTGAGTCTTGAGGATGGTATTGACAACATCTTTTATTTACCTTCTTTATTTTTATGTATATGATTTTGCACCTTGAAAACCTGATATTGCAGTTATGATTATGTGAGATTAACTTGAAGCTTGTTGCTGCAGAGTGTTCAAGGGAAGCCTGCTATCAGTTGGCCCATGGGGAGGCCAAGGTGGTAATGCATGGGATGATGGAACGTTCACCACAGTAAGGCAACTAGTTATAGCGCATGGCTCTAGTATAGACTCCATCCAAGTTGAGTATGACAAGAATGGAAGCTCGTTTTGGTCTGAAAAACATGGAGGAAACGGAGGCTCGAAGTTTGAAAAGGTAAAAACAAAGAGACTCTTTCCCTAAACTAATCCTCTATAGTTTTCAGAAATTTGATCACCCGTTTTCGTTGGGTTTAAGGTCATACTTGATTACCCGCATGAGTATTTGACCTCAGTACATGGAACCTATGGCAGCTATGACATCTGGGGACATGTATGCGTTCGGTCGCTTACCTTTGAGAGTAACCGCAAAAAGTATGGACCGTTTGGTGTTGAGTCAGGTACATGTTTCTCATTGCCAAAATCAGAGTCGAAGGCTTACTGGGTTCCATGGGAAGGCTGGTTCCTATTTGGATGCTATTGGTGTTCATCTTCAACAAATTCCTAAAGAAGGATAATCCCTCGTCGAAAATTGTCATGCACGCACATCAAAATGTCCACAGTGGTGACAAGGATTTCGAATATTCAGTGATCCAAGGAAGTGTTGGTCAAAACTTTGACATATTTGTTGCACTCAAGAAGAAAGATTCAACTTTGCCTTCTCATCAACCCCGAGAACACACAGGTGCTGAGGTCGCCAAACATAAGGTGATTCAAGACTTTTATGTTAATACATTTCAGGCCTTTCGAATTTTTACCCGGTTTTTGTTTACCAAAAAGAGCATCGAATTTGTTTTTATCAGGTGGTGACAGATACTGAGAAGGTGCAGCCAAAAGTGCAGCCAAAAGCTGGAGGTGGTGTAAAATCATATGGACCATGGGGTGGAGCCGGTGGAATCATATTTGACGATGGGATTTATACCGGTATTAGACAAATCAATTTGTCACGCAGTGTTGGGATTGTATCCATGAAGGTGTGTTATGATTCTAGAGGACAAGCTGTATGGGGAAGTAAGCATGGTGGCAGGGGAGGATTCAAACATGAAAAGGTGTGTGAATTCAAAATTTCTTTTAAAGTTTGTTTAAACATTTAATTACACCATATATCACATTCTCTCTGTTTTTTTTTTGTTTGAAAACATTTTGCAGATTGTATTTGATTACCCATCAGAGATTTTAACACATGTAACGGGAACATATGGACCGTTGAATCTACATGGGACCTAATGTGATAAAGTCACTGACATTCCACACAAACAAAGGAAAGCATGGACCTTTTGGAGAAGAACAAGGACCTTCTTTTACTCATAAAACGGATGATGGTAAAGTTGTTGGATTCATTGGAAGAGAGGGTTTGTTTCTTGATGCAATTGGTGTTCATGTTATGGATTGCAAGATAAGTCCCCTCAAGCCATCTCCTCACAATGCAATTGTTCCTCATAATAGCTCTGGCGTTGCTGTAATCGAAAATTCCCCATGGGCTAATAAGCTAGTACTTGCAGCAAACGGTCGTGGCGAAGAGGTAACTTGTAGATTAACCAACTGTATAGGGTTTCAGGAATGAGCACCCTAATAGCAGCTTATTTACTTGTTGAGTTTAAATAAATTTCACAGTTTGAGCGTGGAGTCGTCAAAGAACCAACACCCAGCGGACCTGGACCGTGGGGAGGCCAAGGAGGTAAGCCATGGGACGATGGTGTTTATTCAGGGATCAAACAGATATTTGTAACTAGAGGAAATGATGCTATCTCTTCGTTACAAGTCGAATACGATAGAAATGGACAATCTGTTTGGTCCGTTAAACATGGTGGTAACAATGGAGTCTTCACACACAGGGTAAACAACAATCGATTCTTCTTTCATATATAAAGCCATTTTCATTTTTTTGATGCATCACAACCATTCATATATAATGCTGATCATGAATCTCTCTTGCAGATTAAACTCGAGTACCCAAACGAGATGCTCACCTGCATTTCAGGGTATTACGGACCACTGAATAACTCAGACAATACTAGTGTGGTCAAGTCTCTGAGTTTCTACACGAGCCGTGGCAAGTACGGTCCCTACGGTGAGGAGACTGGGACTTATTTCACTTCAACTGCAACGGAAGGAAAAGTATTGGGTTTACATGGAAGAAGCAGCGCTTACTTGGACGCAATTGGGGTTCATATGCAGCACTGGCTGGGCAACAACACTAAGCCTCAATACAACAGAGCTTCCTGTTTCAAGGTGTACTGAACAATCTTGTCTGCACAAAACAAGAAAAAATATCTAACCTCGTATGCAGTAAAATAAACATGCGCCTAAACGCATTGAGTTTCCTTTCCAGATAAATAACATTGTTGTTACTATAAACAGATGAGTACGAAAAAAAAGCTAGAGAAACAAGAAGAGCGTGTAAAATAAAATGTAACAACATTGGCATTTCACATGCTAAATTCTGTTTAATGATATAACTATTTTGTTGTTCGTGAGTGAACTTTTGCATGTTGCAACACTTCTCTGAGCACAGAAGCTATTCGATGAGACATATGACGTTCCATAAACATCTCTTTTACCCTCTCATACCCTTTCTTCCCCATTGTCAGTCCTCATCTCCACGTTTGTTGCCAGCTTCACAATGTTTCTGGCAAGAGGTAACACACCGTCTTTACCTGCGTTGTGTAATAGACCAGTTGTTCTGTTCACTACAATCTCCATTGTTCCTCCTGCTGCGGTACCGAGTACAGGAAGCTTAAAGGCCATGGCTTCGATTGTTATTCTCCCGAAGCATTCTCCTCTGGCTTGAGAGTTTTGGACTAGAACGTCGATGGCTGCTAGATATGGTGCTACTTTCATTGTTTTGTTGACAAAGTGGACAACTTTCTCAAGTTGCTTCTCTTGAACAAATCTGCGTAGCTCTGTCTCGAATTTCGTCTGTGCGCTCATGTCGCTTCCTACTACCACTGCATGCATTGTTGGTACCTCAAGCTTTTTAGTCCCTTTGATTATTTCTAGACTTTCATGGAAGGCTCGGAGGAATAGGTCTTGGCCCTTTCCTCTAGACACACCTGTATAAAAGTAAATTAAGTAAATTCTTGAGGAGACTGAGTAACAAGAAGAACGTGTGATAGACGGCTTACTATTGATAATGCCAAACAGTATGTCATCACTCTGCACTCCAAGAGATTCACGAACTTGCTCCCGTAGAACTTTCTTGGCGAAACTATCTTCAGCAACTTCCATCAACTCCTTGCTATTTCCTAGGTGCACGACATAAGTTTTAGGCATTTTAATCCTGTGTTACAACAGTTCAAAAGTAAGACACATTAACGCCAAAACCCCCGAGATAAAGAACAAAACTGAAAACAAGAAGTTGCAAAGAGAGAGGAGGAAACAGACCCTAAGCGATCATGAGTTCTGTTCTTCCAGTATTCAGCTGTTGCATGCGAATCAATCATCGCCCCCGCAACAAAAGGAAGATGCTTGACTAAATCCGCCTTGAAATAATGACCTCTCATCTCATGAATCCACCAGAGGATCTTGGGAAGAACTTCGAGGAACATTGTCCTTGAGTACAGCATCAAGCCATTTCCCAGCAACAGCAGTGTTCAAAACAACCAAATCAGACTTGAGAGCTGTGTCTATAGCTTTCTTACTCTTTGCTGAGATAACCTAAACCAATCAAGAGAAATAATTATGATAATCAGGAATAATAAAAAAGAACAAATCATGGAGGAAGAGGAGCTAAAACTCAAACCTTCACTCCTCGATCCAACATCTTGCGTTCCAAAACATTAACCACCTCATCAGCTTCAACTGGTTTCTGATTCGTAGTCCAAACAACTTCAGCTCCAACTCCTCTCAACAAAAACGCGAGCTCCATCAACAGCAAAGGCCCACCTAAAACACACCACACAAAAAACTAACTTCATCACTCGAAAAGACACAAACTTGAGCTCGACCCGAGAATCAGGGAGCAGTGAATTATCGTCACCTGAGAGCGAGAGTTCGTGAGAGACGAGTAGAACGAGCTTCGATTTCATGAAATCCAGAGGATTTGTCGATGATCGGATCTGCGCGCCGTTGCTGTCTGCCTTCTCCACGACGAATCGTCCGCATCTGTTTCCGCTGATACTGCATGAATCAAAAGCGGATCTGACGAGAATCATTCCCACGGTTGATACTGATAAAGCGAGCAGGATCATCAGTGGCCATCTCTTCTTCTTCTGCATTGTTACCCACACACTCATTGATGATGGCTTCCCCATTAGTCTCACTCCGGCTAGATTCACCAGATCCTAGGGTTTTCCAAAGTTGCAATCCATCTCTGCGATTCCGAGGATCTCTATGAAGGAAAGCTACAGAAATCGAGAGTGTGAAATTGGTAGTGAGAAGATGGGGCACTGCCCCCAACTTCAAGCCGTTTTCAGGTAATACGAATGGACTGCCTGTTGTTTATACTTCGGACATGTCGGGTTTTGCTTAATAATGGGCCTAGAAGACCTGATATATTATTGGTTATACATAAAAGGCCCATCTGTTTTTTTTTCTTCCTCTCGCTATTGGTTTGGTTTTGCTGAAATTTCACAAAGCATGATTTTTAGGGGTGGTGGATCCATTGTCTTATTTTCCAACGTTGTATGTGGCAGTGGCACTAAAGACATTTACTTTTTGTCACACGGCCGTAACTTGTGGCTGTTTAGTGTTACTGTTATAAAGATGTTGGATGTCCATACCATTTATTAGATGATTGACAACTGGTACAACTTAATAACTTTTTTTTCTTTTCTTTTCAAATTAAAAGTCTTCGTTTCTTGCTCAGACCATTTCCCCATTTTATTTTGGGGCAAACCATTTCCCCATTTAGTACTAGTAGCATAACCGATTCATGAATCATCATCCTCATCTTAAATTATTATACTCTTCTAAGAAAATTCATCATAGTTATATAGTATAATAATTATTTTATTACACCATCTATCTTATTAAAACTCAAATACAAAATCATTTTGTTTGATTACTTTGATAAGAGTATTAAAAAAATTTGGTGTGTTTGAAAACATATATTGTAGTCTTTTAAAAAAAAAAAATTTTGTTTGGAAACAAAGATAGTAGTATTAAACAGAAAAAATAATGGGCTTAAGTTATTAAGTCCATTATAAAAGAATGTTGTCAATATATATATAAGAAAAATACAATACAAAGCCTAATTTGAAATACCAACTCAAATTATGGTTTTTATATTTCATATTAAGTTTTTAAAATATAATATATGTAATTATTTATATGATGATACGTATTAAATACTATTAATTATATGATTACTTATATGATGGTACATATAAAATATGATTAATTATATGATGAAATTATACGATATATAATAATGACTAAGGATGGATTTTCAGACATTTATACGGGTTTGGTTCTGATCTGTTTGTGTTTCGGGTTTTCGAGGTCAAAGATTTCAGTCCTATTAGGATGTCTCTAAATTTTTGTTTGAGTTTGATTCGGATCTTTGCGGGTTTGAGTTTGGATAACCTATTTAAATTATTTTTAAAGTTTTAAATCACTATATATTTTAAATTTCTCAAAATCTATAAATAAAGTAATATATTACTTATAAATTTAAATAACATATGTCAGAATACCTAAGCTTAACATATCAATTGGTTTGATTTAAAATTTTGGATACGAAATCAATAATTATTTTAAGTATTTTTGGTGATTTGAGTATACTTTAACTATTTCAGATATTTGTTTTTGACTATCTATATACATTTTCAAGTATTTTAAACCAATTTAAAAGTATCATTCTTGATGTTTTATATACGTTAAATATAAAAATAATTAATATATAAGTATATAAATATATTTTTAGATAATTTCAGGTACACGAATACTTCGGTTCGGATCCGATTCGGTTCTCTAACTAACTAAATTTTGAATAATTCGAATATTTAATCAATTTATGTTCAGGTTTGGTACTATATTTACGGATTGGTATCAGTTCTGTTCCTCGGATTCATTTTGCCAAACCCTAATAATTACATGAAAAACAAATATCATCATATTTTTTAAATATACATCCGAGGAGGTGCAGAGATTAAAGTCTATAATCATTTATTTTAACAACAAGCCAAATAAATATGTTGATTGAAGAGCGAATAAAATAAAACTAGAGAAATACATAGTTTACCAGAGATATTCTATGTGTCGAATTTATTATAAAGAAAATTTTATTAAAATAAATAAATTCAATAATTACAAACAAATAATATATTTCATAAAAGTGAAAAATCTAGTTACATTTTAAAACCAATGAAATCAACCATCTCAGATTTTTATTACATTTAATACTTTCCTCATCAGCTAACTGCCTCTATTATATTTTGAATATAAATCAACATCCACGTGGGAACAAAATCAATAGAATCATCTCTCTCAAAAACTATACATTTGTCCTTTTATACATCACATTGGTGTAGCTATAAAAATAGTCTTTACGTATTTTATGCATTACGGAATATGCAAATAGAAACATATACTAATAGACTGAAATATATATAGGTGTATATCTAGCTAAAAAGATATGAAAAAGACAAGAAACTTAGAGAAAATTGGGTATAACAGTAGAGTAAGGAGGGACTCACCAACTGGTTGTTAAGTCATTTAATCCTTCAATTAAGCAATTGAACCCACCCACCTTTGTTTTTTCTTTCATCCTCTTCTTCTTTAGACCAGTTTAGTATATTCCTCTAAATATATAGTTAGATTTTTCCTTTTTTATTTTATAATGTTATTTTCATATACTAACATCAAACACTATTCACTAATATATAGTATTAAACCGGAGCTTCTAACTCAGTTGGTAAAGGGTTCACAGCTGTGAGTTTTGCCACCTGAATTCGAATCCCGGCCATCGGAGAATTAACATTTCGACATCACTGGAGATAGAGAACCGACATGTGGCAACACGTTTTTAGTCACTAGTATGCGTCAGGCCAATGACGATTAGTGATTTATATGTTCTCACGTGTTTATATAGGAATGGCTGGCACAAAAAGAATCAATTAATTAATTTACACTCGACTCATAAGGTACAGAAACTTCCACCAGAAAAGATTAAAAATTACAGGTAGCGTTTGTCAAAAAATTCCGGTAGTGTCATTATTTTATTGTTGATATATTGCATAGCCAAGTTTGAATTTAAAATTTTCAGGTGGTGTCATTATTTTATTGTTGATATATTGCATAGCAAAGTTTGAATTTAAAAATTGGGTTGGTGTCTAGATGTCCCAATGATAAGAATATGAAGACTATGAGTTTGTTTAAACCAATTATCAAAAAAAGAGAATTGGTTTTGTTCTTGTGGATTGAATTTTTTTTTTGTTCATTTGGGAATTTCCAATATTAATTGTTTTCCTCTCTCGGGATTGGGTCTCAAGTCTTTTTCTTTTTGTCTTGGACTGTTGGAAACTCCTTCGCTTTTGTGTTTCCTGATAGAGCAGCCACATCCACACTCATCACAACAATCTCTCTCTTTTTTTTTGTAGGGTTTTCAAAGTCTCATTTTCTCGTGCAGGTAGTTTCTCTTTTAGTCCAAGTTTTTGATTCTTGATTCTCTATGATTGTTGATCTCCGCTGTATTTATTTTTCTTTTTTTTTACTTTATATTTTTCATATTTTCGACCTTCCTTTTTAGAAAATTCTCCTATGAAGATGAAATCATCAAAAGAAAAAACACTTTACTTTTTTTTTATAAGTATGTAATAATTGATCTTTTTCTCTGCTTTTGAGTCACTGAGTTGAGCTACACAACCTCTTTTAGTCTGCATTTTATTCAATTTTTCCTCTTTGATTTACACAAATCCTGAATTAGGTTTTCTGGGTTTCTTTGTTCCTGACCAAAAAAAACCTTTTGCTTTATCAAGAATTTGACCTTAATCCTCAGAAATTTTGTTGCTTTCCAGACTGTTAAGAATTCGCACCAAAAAGATGCTTTAACTTCATCTCAGACCACTCTTCCTCTCTTTTATTTTATTTTTGCAGGAACTCCTTTTCCGACCAAACTCATTGAACTAAAGATAGTCCACTGTAATAAAATTCCTGCAAAGTCACTAAAACAAAAGGGCCGTTAAATAAACGAAAAAAAAAAACCATGGAGGTTTATTACTCAAGTAATGTCAATTATTACCAGCAAGAACCAATCTTTCTCAACCATCAACAACAACAACAAGAAGCGTCTTCCTCCTCCGAACATGTTCGAAACGAGATGGTTTTCATTCCACCAACCACCGGAACCACCGGAGTAGTAACGGGTCTTCAGAATCTCAACGGCACCGTTTCGAGCAGCGATCAAAGCTTTCACGACGGTCAAGGACTGTCTCTAACCCTCGGCAATCAAATCTCTCTTCCTTCGTTTCACCACCACCAGCAATACCACCACCACCAATTGGGTTTCACCCCGAATAATTCCTTCAATCTCGGTTAAAGAAACGCCGCCGTTTAACTTGGAGGAGGAGAAGAGCAAAGAGATGATGTCGTCGTTGCTGTTGTTGTGTCAATCTAATCCTTCCTCCGGTTATGCTGCATGGACTCTACAACAATTATCGGTACAACGAAACGTCAGGAGGGTTGCGTTTCTCTCGGTATCTTAAACCGGCTCAGAGTTTGCTCGGTGAAGTGGTTAGTGTCAAGAAAGAGATGAGAAATAAGAAGAAGAAAGGTCAAGACTTTAACAATGGTTCCAAGGATACAGAAAGTGGAGAGTTGTCTACAACAGAGCTTCAGAACAAGAAGAACAAGCTTCTAGCAATGGTTGATGAGGTAGTTATTTTTTAACTAACTCACCTCAACTCACATCTCTTAAAACTTAGTGTAATAACGGTTGCAGGTAGATAAAAGATACAACCAATACTACCATCAAATGGAGGCATTAGCTTCATCGTTCGAGATAGTAGCAGGATTCGGAGCATCTAAGCCTTACACATCAGGTGGCTCTCAACAAAATCTCTCGCAGTTTCCGCTCTCTCCGCGACACGATAGAGGAGCAGATTCAGATCAGTCAGAGAGAAGCTTGGGGAGAAAGGAGGAGGAGAGTTGTCATTAGACGAGCAGCAGCAGCAAGGAGGAGGAGAGAGGATACCGAGGCTGAGGTATTTAGATCAACGGTTGAGACAGCAGAGAGCTTTCCATCAACAGATTGGAATGGTTCGACCGTCCTGGAGGCCTCAGAGAGGTCTCCCTGAGAACTCTGTCTCTGCTCTTCGCGCTTGGCTCTTCGAACATTTCCTTCATCCGTAATGTGTTTTTTCTTTTTCTTCGCTCACAAGTCACAAACCTTTTCAGATTAAAGAACGTTTTATGTTTTCTTGTAGATATCCGAAAGATTCTGAGAAAATGATGCTTGCAAAACAGACAGGACTGTCTAAAAACCAGGTAAAAAACTGAGTTTTTTTGGTCTTCCTTCCCTTAACTCTTTCGTGTTCTCTGTTTAAGTCATTTTAGTTTCTGATATGTAATTTTGTAGGTTGCTAATTGGTTCATAAACGCGAGAGTTCGTCTATGGAAACCGATGATCGAAGATATTTATAAACAAGAGTTTAGTGGTGATGAGTCTGAGTTACGTAATCTCCAAGTCTTCTCAAGAACCTAACATCACAAACCAAGAAGACTCCTCGTCGTCGCAGCAGCAACCGGAAGATAACAATAACACCGCTTATCCATCTGCAGACACAGCAAACATTGGCTTCTCATCAGATGAGCCAAAACAACAAGAGGTGAACCGGTCAGGGGATTACGAGACGCTACTGAACAACTATCAAGGGTATGTTATGGAGGAGGATTACCGTTACAACAACATTGGCGGGAACAACCAGCAAGACAGTAGATTCTCCAATGCCCATCACTTGCACGACTTTGCTGTTTGATAACAAGAGGAGGGCATTGATTGTTGAAGCGCAAGGAATGTGCTTGTTTTGCAACTTTATAGTTTAGGCATATATAATACACACCACCCATATCTGTGGGGGGCATATAAAGCAGATATGTAGGTTTCTTTTGTGTATAAACCCCCAAATATTGAGATATTGATGTGTGTATATGGTTCAAGGTGGTGGTGTAAAGAAATACTCTTACAAAAGTGTGAACACCATTTCATTTAACATGTTAGAAAGATTTGAGAGCTCTTTTTCATAACTCAAGTGCTAACAACACAATGCCGATTCAATAACATGTGACCCGTATCTTGTCAGAGACGATCTTTTCGATTGGCTTTCTGATTCTATAATTATTTACTGGATCATAGAAACGACGCGCTGTTCGACGTTCTGTAAACGAAACGGCGCTCAGTCCCCTCTCTTTTTTTCAACAGGGACTGCATAAAGTGTCATCGTGAGTCCACCTCCGATGTCAATGGAGGTTTTTCAGTTGACGCCGGAGATTCCTCTCCGTTTCAATCCTACACCACTAAACTTCTCCAATCGTAGCAGAATCAACTTCTGCCGGCCGTTATCAGCAACCAGCGACTCTCGATTCGGTACACCGGATTCAGAGTCCCGGAACCGGATGTTCATTCTCGGGACGGGATTCGTCGGAGGATTCTTCGCGGAAAAGCTCAAAGAAGCAGATTGGTAATGCTATCAATTTCTCTCTTCTTCATATGATGATGAATTGATAATCAATCAGATATTTATAGCTCTTTTTCACACACTCTTGTTGGTGGTGGTGGTTCAGGTTGGTTTCAGGGACTTGCAGGAGTGAGTCGAAGAAGAAAGAGTGGGAGGAGAAGAAAGGAATCGATCTTCACCTATTTTCTGCTGATTCACCTCAGTAACACATCACTTTTACTCCATGGTAGTAGTAGTAGTAAATAAATCTCTGAATCTGATATCTTTTTTATTTGGTTTACTTGTTGTTAACCAAATAATCAGATGGAGGTTGCTAGAAACAGTGAAAGATTACACTCACCTGCTCGTTTCCATTCCACCTCTAGCTGACATTGGTGATCCGGTTTTTACTTTTCTTTCCTCTGCCTTTTTTTTTTTTATCGTATCTCTTTTTGCCTTAACTGACTTAAACTGACAAAAGTATATCTTCTTTTTGGTCAAAAGATGTTGCGGAATGTAGAACTTGTCAGAGAGAAGCTCTCGAGTGGAAATCTTCAATGGCTTTGCTATCTCTCTTCAACAAGTATGTAAAAGAACCTGCTTTTCTTCTTCTTGGAGTCTTTGTTTTTTTTTAATTTGGGTTAAAGATTGTTATTTCTTGTAGGTGTTTATGGAGACTATGGTGGTGCTTGGGTCACTGAAGAGTTAGTTTTCGTACTGCAGCTGTTCTTTTTTTGTTTGTCATAATGAGTCTAAATCAATCAGTCTTGTAGTGATCCCCCTAATCCTAAAACACAGTCAGCTAAGATAAGGCTAGCCGCAGAGGAAGGATGGTTGAGCTTGGGGAGTGATCTTGGTCTTTCTACTCAAGTCCTTCGACTTGGTGGTATCTATGGACCTGGTCGCAGGTTGTCTTTCACACACCTTCTGCTTCTTCCTCTTATTACTTTTAAAGACTGACTCTCAAAAAGGAATGTTTTCTTGCTGCAGTGCGATTGACACTTTGTTAAAGCGGGAGCATTTGTCTGAAACTCAACTGAGAAGAGCGTCCCGTAGATTCACCTCCCGAGTCCATGTTCAAGATATATGCCAAGCTCTTCAAGCTTCCTTTGAAAACCCATCATCAAGGTATATATCCTACTCCATGTTCAGTTTGTGAGATCAGATAATGACCATTTCTTTCGAGGCCGGTGATTCGAGTGTTATTATGGCAGAGAGATCTACAACATCGTCGATGATGATCCAGCACCGAGAGAAGAGGTGTTCCAGTACGCCTTGGAGTTGATTGAAAAACGTTGGAAAAGGAAGATCGAAACAAAACCATTTCTGTATGAGTCTCGGGAACAGAGTTCACTGAGAGGCGAAAAACGAGTTAGTAACCAACATATGAAGGATAAACTAGGAGTCAAATTGCTCCATCCTTCGTACAAGTCGGGACTACAAAGCATTGTCGAGAAGATGGACAACCCGTTTTAAGCACGGATCAGGCCAAGACTGCTGGATCACGACAAGAAAATGGCATCAATCTGTGAGAATTACCACTATTAGATTTTGCATCAGAGACCTTTTGGTGCTCGATTATAAATTCTACATATTTTTATCATCACCATTTGAAGAAGGCTATTTTATTAGCTAAAGGTCAAATGATTTTTCAGATTATTGAAAAAACACGTGATATATATGACATGCAATGCTAACTGATTAGATTTTTCTACTTATAAGTTCAAGGAAAATCAACATATTAAAATCTCAAATATATACAAGAGAGAAATTATCCGTGATTCTAAAAATCTAAATATATATAACAAATTCAGCAACGAAGGACTCAACATACCAACTAGGATTCCTTCCGCGTGATTGAAACAGAGGCATGTGATACTACGTGTAATACATAGATCGGGATCCAACGGCTGCGAGCAGTTTCAAATAGTCGACGGAGATGGCCGTCGATCAAAACCAAGGGAGGCGGTTGGTAGGGCAAGCAGTTTGACCTTGCATGGCGTCTAGGCAAGAAACAATCAAATCACGCACACCAATTTTCTAACCAACTTGTAACAATTGGAACAATGAAAATCACGTGCTCTTTTTGCATTTGTCGGATTCATAGATACTTCGAATCACATGTTTGAGTTTGCTACGAGAAGCCAAGAACCACTGAACGAAAATGGATAAGAAAAAAAAATCACATACTATCTCGGAGTTCTCCTATATAGTAACAACTAGAGACACTCGAGACATTCATCAACATTTCTATAAATCACACGTCTTAACACACTCTGTTCCCAATATAATACAAATGGCGAGGAAGGAGGAGAGTGAAACGTTTTACTCGGCGGCAACTCCTTTGGAGTTTGAGAAAGGCAGCCTTCCAACAACCGTGATCCCCGCAGACCCATCGGCAAACGATTTGACCGCACCTCCAAAGCCTGTAATAATCACCTCCCCAACCGTCGCCGGAACTTACCCCGTCGTCCTATTCTTCCATGGATTCTATCTTCGTAACTACTTCTACTCTGATGTTATTAACCACGTAGCTTCTCATGGCTACATTGTTGTAGCCCCACAGGTATGTATAGTTTTTTTTTAATAGTATAAAGTTCTTAATTAAAGTTTATGTAAGAAATTAATTGAGTCTGTTATCTTTTTTTTTTGTGAACTAGTTATACAGTTAGTGTTTTCTTATTAGTAAAAATATTAAAATTATATTGACTTGTATTACAGTTTTTAGGTCTACGCAAATGGCTGATTTTGTAAGCTCTATAGATTTCAATAGCCTACTTTTAGAAACCGGATATAATATTGATAATTATTTATTTTACGTGAATTTATAAGTTAGCCAGTTAACTATCTTTTTTTTTTTGGGTATGACTTGCAGCTGTGCAAGATTCTGCCGCCAGGAGGGCAAGTGGAAGTGGACGATGCTGGAAAAGTGATAAACTGGATCTCAAAAAACCTCAAAGCTCACCTCCCAAATCCGGTAAGCGCTAATGGCAAGTACACCGCACTCGTGGGCCATAGCCGCGGTGGTAAAACCGCAGTTTGCGGTTGCGTTAGGCCATGCCACAACACTAGACCCATCCATCAAGTTTTCAGCTCTTGTAGGAATAGATCCAGTTGCAGGAGTCAGCAAATGCATGAGAACCGAGCCGGAAATCTTAACTTACAAACCGGAATCGTTCGACCTGGACATACCGGTTGCAGTGATCGGTACGGGTCTTGGACCGAAGAGTAACATGCTGATGCCACCATGCGCACCAGCGGAAGTGAACCATGTGGAGTTTTATAATGAGTGTAAGCCTACGAAGGGACATTTCGTGGCTGCGGATTACGGACATATGGATATGTTGGACGATAATTTGCCTGGTTTTGTCGGGTTTATGGCGGGTTGTATGTGTAAGAACGGGAAACGCAAAAAGAGTGAGATGAGGAGTTTTGTGGGTGGGATCGTGGTTGCGTTTTTAAAGTATAGTCTATGGGGTGAAAAGTCAGAGATTCGACAGATTGTGAAGGATCCTTCGGTTTCCCCGGCGAGGCTTGATCCTTTGCCGGAGCTGGAAGAGGCTTCTGGTCATCTCGTCTAGATTTGTGGCTATGTAACGTATTGGTATCCTCGGAGAGGCTCCAAACTCGTAATAAACTTATTGCATGTTTCACTATTTTTAATAAACTTATTGAATATTTATCCTCTAAACATAAATAATGTTCTCAATACTTATGGAATTCCAATACCATAAATATCTGATGATTATAGTACGTGGCAAAATGGTCAGAATGAAAGTTTTGAAATATGCATGGAAAAATAAGTGCTGAAAATTCTATTACAATTTTTGAGATTCCGAAAACACATGCACATAAGAATTTAAAAGAGATCAAAATGAGAGATACGAAGAACTCTACACAAAGGTCTTAAAGAGTGTGGCATGTGTTGACAAGAAAAGGTGATGTATTTTTGAATTGATCGTGTGCAAAATCTTGCATAGAACTATAGAATTGTGTTATGAAACAGAGACGACAATCTCATTTAAAATATTGTTTGTTTGTATTGTCGCGACGAAATGGTCCTAATATATTCAAATGTGTGTAAAGAATCTTAAAATAGCAATGTCAGTAATAGAGACAAACACATTAAAGCTCGTTTTGTTTGTATTCTGGCAACGAAATGGTCCTTACAATTTTTCGAGGTGTATTGTGTGATCATTTTACTCCGACTCCGAGGTTCACATGCATGGTTTTTGACCAGCAGACGATGAAAGGAGTTGCATCACGACAAAACATGATTAATACTATCTCAAAAAGTACGATATATAATTTTTATTCGAATATATAGATAAAAATGCCTTCTTGGTTAGAATGTGAACTTGTTCCTTACTTATAGGATGGTTAATCGCGGTAGTTGGGAGTTCTTAATTTATGATTTGATATTTTTTTTTATATTTTTGGTTAAAACTAATTTTTATATTTCTTATTTAAGAGACAGTTCTTATATTTTTTTAATTAAAATATAAAAAGTTAAAAACCGTTCATTCGTTTATCCGAAGCTAAAAACTCCGGTTAAGAAACCGAATTTAATAACGGTGTTATATCTTACTTACGGTAAAAGAACTTGTTATGGATAATTTAAGTGTTGATGACTTCCATCTTCGTAGTTTCTTTGGTTCGGAGGGAAGTAATTGACAAGTAACAGACATAAAATGAGCTATTCTCGACATTATATTTGTATTCTTACCTAGGGGCACAATGACGGAGGTAGAACCAATTAAAACTTAACCGGATCAAAATCATATATGTATAAAATTATTAGAGATTTCACAATAAACATGGAGATCAGTCTCTTAAAAATGAACCACTTATTCAATATATACTACAGTTATATGTATATATTAAACTAAATTTTAAAATTGATGGGGTTAACTGACCCCCTATTTGTACATTGCCTCCACCACTGTAGGGGCACCTAATATTGTCGTTCTTATTCAATTAATTTCATATTTGGTTAATTTATCCAATTTTAAAAATCTTGTCAAACTATCACTCAAATTGTCATATAATCTATGATGTTCAACTATCTTTAATATACGTGATATTGATGAATAACCGATTCCAAGATGTAACTATATTGATTGACAGTTTTACATATGTGACATTTTTTATATACATGTTCTGGATCTACTTTTAGCACTTTGTGTTAAGCTAGATGAGCTTTACACTTAAAATTAATTGGTGATAAGTGAAGTGGCCCAACCACCTTATATATTACTAAGGATCCATTCCAACTACCGATGTGGGACACTTTGTGTCTAATACGCCTCTTCGAGATGATGACTCTCTGAACGTCAATCTCGGAATGCTCAAGCAAATATCGATGGGCCAACTTTGGGCCAGATCGATGTGGATCGGGTTGGACTCCGTGGATCGGGCTCTGATACCATATGAAGATTATGCTGAATGTATTCTTTATTAGACATGTACAAAGTATATATACGGTATCTACGCATGATCAGCTTGCTGATGGCTTCACTAAACCACTCCCAAAAACTCAGTTTCAGACATTACGAGACCAAATTGGTGTCACCAAGGTTCCACCATCTTGTGGAGGCGTGTTAAAGAAATAGATAAGAGTAGAGGGCTCTATATCTAAATACATAATTCTATAGTTTTACCCTACTTGTAATACCGTATATATTTTGTACATGTCTAATAAAGAATACGTTCAGCGTAATCTTCATACTTTGAACTTTCGATAAGGCATCTTATAATTTACAAGAAATTGATTTCATAAACCTATGTCATTTGGGTGATGAAAAAAAAAAACCTATGTCATTTGGGCCGATAAAGAGTTAAATGTTCCAAAGCCCATTTTATTGACACAGACTTTCGAGCAAACGAAAACACAGTCCCACTCTCTGTCGTACATTTTATCCAAACAGCCTTATCCAAACCATACTGACACAAGCGCCGCACACGTGGCATAAATTCAGAGAATCACTCGGCGACTGTTACTTGATGACTTGTCAGTTTTTCACGAGTTACCCTCCGCGTCACCATAACTAAAACGAATTCTCTGTTTTACCCCTCCCACGAACATAAGCAAAAAAATGCAATCAATTGGTGAACAGGGTAAATGCGTCAAACATGGGTCGATAAGAAAAAAAAATATCTTTCTTATATTATTATCTTTCGTTGATCTGTCTGTACAAGATCATACTTTCCCTTTAGTCCTCTGTTGAGAATCATCCAATTGAATCTTACGAAAATTTTAAGGTAAAAAAATCCAAACTCTTTCTGGTATTTCGATTATATGTTCATCACACAGATCCAAGCTACGAGATAATTTTATATTATAGTCTTTTTTAATCGATAAATACACCGATCGTTGAGATTATTCAAACTAGCTGTTGTTGTTATTTTATGTGGGATCAGTGATTTCTATATCAGAGTTGTGAAGAACTGCTATTTTGAGAATCAAGTTAGGTTTGGTAATGTTGGATTCTAAAAAAAAAAGTTTTAACTTTTTTAATGTGTTCTTCTGCATAGAAGATGAGGTCTCTTCAATCACCGATTGTTTGCCCTAGTGTTCGTCCCAGACAAGTGGGTGTGTCTGCTTCAGCTCGTCAACTGCTCTGTTTCGAGACCTAGGCTTCTCAGAAACCAGTTTTGTGGTCATCAGACCAAAAACTTCAAGTCCCAGGTTGCTACAGTGATAGTACGGAGGGGTAAGGGTGTACAGTGTCTTTTCAGCTCTCATTCAGATGGTAACGGAAGCACAGCAGAGAATTTCAACGAGAACGATGAAGATTATGTCAAATCTAGTGTACTTGAATCTGGTAAAATAAATCTCCCTGATAAAAAAATAGTGATAAAAAATCATCAGTGTTTCATTCTAATCATTGATATGTCTTCTTCTTGGTGTTTTTTTTTTTTAAATTAGCTGAGGTAAGAAGTGGACCGGATGGTTTTGTGGTGAAGATGAGAGACGGTAGGCAACTTCGTTGTGTTCACAATAATCCTCAAGGTGGGAATCTTCCTAGTTATGCTCCACACTCTGCTATTGTGCTGAAGATGGAAGATGGAACTGGTCTTCTTCTTCCCATTATCGTCTGTATGTGATCTCTCACACTCATTTGTGTGTTGAGTATTTCCATTTATTTTTCCGGTGTTTTTGAACCTCCTCCTCCTCCTTTCTATTGGTTTGAATTGCAGTGGAGATGCCAAGTGTATTACTGATGGCAGCATTGACTAATGTGAAAATAGTACGTTTTTTTATATATTGTTATCTATCTCCAGCTTCTCTGTTTGAATCAGTGGAGAGTTATTAACATAGGGATTTTAATTTGTGTAGGCAAGGCCAACTATGTATGAAGTGGTGATGGAGATGGTAGATAAAATGGGTTACGAGGTAAAGCCTTATGGTTGGACCTTTGGTTCCTCTTTCCTTTTTTTTTTTTTGAATACAAGTTCTTATATGAAGAAAGTAACCAACTTATTCCCCCTGCAGGTTCGACTTGTTAGAGTTACCACCAGAGTTCACGAGGCTTATTACGCACAGTTATTTCTTTCAAAGGTTTGCAAATTCTGGTCTTCAAAAATGCATCTTCCGTTTCCAATTTCTTATGCTAAGGCTGCTGTGAATGGGAGGGGATTTGCAGGTGGGTGATAAGTCGGACTGTGTCAGCTTCGATCTTCGTCCTTCTGATGCTATTAATATAGCTGTCAGATGCAAGGTACATCTATATTACTCAATTCTTTCTATTAAAGGGGAACAGTTTTTCTCTCCATGGGATCATCTTAACCACTCGTTGAACAATGTTGCTTTTTTAGGTGCCCATCCAAGTCAACAAGTTTCTAGCTTATAGTGATGGAATGAGAGTCATCGAGTCTGGAAAGCTGTCAAAGCAAACACCTGCTTCAGATGGTTTATTACATACTGAACTAGACCGGTAATTTTGTGACGCTATTGAGATTTAATCATTAAAGATACCTTTGCTTGTGAACTTGACAGTTAGGAATTTAAAGTTCAGTGACAAAAAAAAAAGGAATTTAAAGTGTTTTTTTTCCTACTTATGTTAGGCCAAATGGTCAGCCTTGTCTTGATACAAAAGAGTTTGATCTCCTTGAACAACATGATGCGAAGCCGTTAATGAAGAACGGTATGATGAAGCAGGTAATAATTAGTCTCGCCCTCTGTCCTGACTCTCCCATTTCAAAATCTTTTTTTTTTTATTTGGTGATCTTGGTTCTGTTTTTTTTCTTTCAAAATGTCCTGTCTTGTGTTTGAGGTTTCAATGTATGTTGCAGCTGAGTGGAGAGACAAGCTTGGCCAGTTTCAAGCGAAACGCAAACTAAGGAAATACACATGATCGACAGGTAATGGTAGAAAAAACACAAAAGCTCATTCTACTTTGGGCTTACAGGGAAACCAAAACGAGTAATTTACGTTCTGTGTTTGTTTCATTTACTGCAGAGCAGTACGGAGACAAATGTAATTTATAAAAGTAGTAGTATTATTGTAAATAATAAAGAAGCCATTGCTTAGAAGCTGCGATCAAAGTGATGGACATGGACGCTTCCAACCTTGCAAAAGAAATAATATATCTCGTGTGATGGAGAATACTCGTCTATCATACACATGTGCACGTTGTTAGTAAGTTCCTCGAAGATAAAAGACATAAAATATTGTATGTAGTGTTATCGTGTGAAACCAATCAGTGATGTGTACATACATAATCATACATTGATCATCTCTCGTAATTAGATTAATAAATTATAGTGGAAAGTATTACTTTGATGATTTTTTTTTCGTCAATTTGTCCTTAGCGAATTATTGCAGATTCCGGATTAGCGGAAGTAGGACCGCACGTATTATATTGCCTACATAAAATAAAATATCGTTATAACTTTAGTTACATACTCTATAAGAAAATTATTTGATGTTTACAGACAGATTATTCTAATGCAAAAGCCAAAATTCAATACATTCTGAAAAAAAAAAAAAAAAAAAAGCAAACAAGTCATAATCGAACAGAAGTGGGTTCCCGCCAAGAGCTTCACACGTGTCTCTTGATGTCTGAATGCAAATAATAACAAAAACAAACCGCTGTTGGATTGTGATAGATAAATAAATAAAATAAAAATATCAAAAGGATCAACGAAGAGACAGACGAAAGGGAAGAAGAGACAATATTCAAAGTTTCAAACATTGATGGCAGAGATTTCTTTGCATTTCCGGCGGCCATGGAAATAACATTTATTTCACATTAATTAAAATCATAACTGCACCAAAAAAAAAAACTTAAATTCCTCAGTAACTCCTCCATCTACCGTTTCACCATCTCTCTGCTTTCTCTCTTTCTTCCGAATTGTCAAGGCTCGACACTATTCAACTTCGATCTATTCTCACCATGTCTGGTCCTCTTGATCGTTTCACAAGACCCTGTAAGTAGCCTCTTCTCACATCTCTTCATCGATCGTCTTCTGTTTAGCAATTTCCCTAGGGTTTATACAGTTACTATATCGGTTGTAATATGTCTTGTGAGTGAATATTACATCCTTTCTTTTTTATAGACTATTCTCAATTTATATTTTTCTGTTTTTAATATGAATATTGAATTGTTTGTCTCTCAAGGTTTTGAAGGTTTCTCTAGCAACGATGAGAAAAGAGAACGGAAGTCAGATTTCGAAGTTTCAGAGGACGAGAAGAAGACTAGAATCGGAATCTTCAAGAAGAAAGCGTCAAAGGCTTCTAGCAAGTTAAGACGTTCTCTGAGCAGGAAGAGGAGGCCAAGCAAGGGAAGAAGCATCGATCGGACTCCATCTCTTACTTTTGAAGACATACATGATGTTGAGGAGTTGCGATATGTCTCTGAGTTCCGACAGTCACTCATCTCTGATGATTTGCTTCCTCCAAGTCTTGATGACTATCACATGATGCTGAGGTCCTTTTTGATCTCTCTTTATTTTATAATATGATATTTTCTTGTTATGAATGGCTTTTTATGTAGATGATGAGATCATGCCTATGTTTTGATAGAACTGTAGAGACTTACCACTTGTTTGTTTTCATGACATCTCTTCTTTCTGTAGATTCCTGTATGCAAGAAGATTCGATCTTGGAAAAGCAAAGTTAATGTGGGCCAACATGATCCAATGGAGAAGAGATTTTGGTACAGACACCATTTTGGAGGTAGTAAGGTTTATATATTTTTTTCATGTGTTTCTGAAAGAAAAAATAATGTGTGGATTGTGTTTACTGACTGATGTCTTTCACTTGGCAGGACTTTGAGTTTCCTGAGTTGGATCAAGTTACTAAAATACTACCCCCAAGGATACCATGGTGTTGACAAGGACGGAAGACCTGTTTACATTGAAAGATTAGGTAGAGTCGACCCTTGCAAACTCTTGCAAGTCACTACACTGGAAAGATACCTTAGATATCATGTTGGAGAGTTTGAGAAAACTGTTACCATCAAATTTCCTGCTTGTTGCATCGCTTCTAAGAGACACGTCGACTCTAGCACAACAATTCTTGATGTCCAAGGCGTGGTACATTTCTCTCTTTCTTTTTATTAACAAGGTTATGAAAACTCTTTTTTTTTTAGACTCTCTGCATCGTCGATAATATATATTTTGCAGGGATTAAAGAATTTTACTAAGTCTGCACGGGATCTGATCACGCAACTACAAAAGATTGATAATGATAACTATCCTGAGGTAGTGGCTGCTCCTGCCATTCATTTTCTTATAAGCAAAAACCCTGTTTTTGATGTCGGCATAGTTTACTGACATGTGTACTGACATGTGCAGACACTTCACCGTATGTTCATCATTAATGCCGGCCCTGGTTTTAAGCTACTTTGGGGCACGGTGAAGTCGTTTCTTGACCCAAAGACTGTCTCCAAAATAGATGTAACTTAAAACCGTTTGCTTCTAAATATCTACTTCAACATTTTTTCTTTTCTTGTAGAAGATTTAATTGGATCAATGTGATTCTAATAGGTCCTTGGAAACAAGTTCCAGAACAAGTTACTTGAAGTGATTGATGCAAGGTAGGGAGTCTGATATGAACCAAAAAGCTTAGTTTCCTTTTAACCTAATCTCTGTTAGAGATTAAGTTAATTCTTGGAAGATTCTCTATTATTAATCATATGGAAATTCTTATATACTGATACAACTTTGTAAAAAATGGAAAACACTTGAACTAGTATAAAAAAGTAAAACTTCAAAACCAATTATTAAATAGAAAATTAGCAAAACTCTAAATGTAAAATATCCTAATCTCTCTAGAGTCCTTGAGTCTTTGAAGTGATTTCTTTTCATATCTGTTAATCATATATCTCCAGAATATAATTCTATCATCTGAACATATTTGGAAATTATTCAGCCAGCTGCCAGATTTTCTCGGTGGTACTTGCACTTGTGCAGATCAAGGAGGTTGTATGAGATCTGACAAAGGGCCGTGGAAGGACCCTGAGATACTAAAGGTGATTGTTATTTGATTGTTCGTTATGTTTGTATTATGCATATGATCATTCTAATGGTTTTCTCAGCCTTCATGCAGATGGGTCGCAGTGGTGGGACGTCCTGTAGGCATGCTGGTTCTAGTTCTAAGCAGTGATTCCCAAAGTATCTCCATCTGATAAGCAAACTTATTATGGGGTAAGGTTTTCGTTTTGGTAGTTGGGACATAAAGTTTATCAGACTGTAATAGTAATATATATATATCCTCTCTTGGCTCAGATGAAAGCTAGTGACACATCAACAGCAGAGTCAGGGTCTGAAGTAGAAGAGTTGTCTTCACCTAAAACAAATATTAGAAATCATATACCTAAGTTAACTCCTGTTTCTGAAAGTGTAAGCGTTCAAGTTGCATCAAAAAACTTAGTTTTTTAGTTCTCACCGGACCTGACATTACTAGTTATTCTATTATTTTAGATCAAGGTCAATGGTAAAGTAAGTCCTAGTGTTTTATCCGAGTATGAAGACTGTGTGCCAATGGTGGACAAAGTTGTGGATGTTGCTTGGCAGTCACACGAGATTTCAAATGTTTCCAAAGGTAAGACTCCTGAACAAAATTGTTATATTTCTAAAATGTCAAGACATATAATGGAATGTGTTACAGGTCCGGATTATACATCTAGTTTGAGGACAGTAGGAAGTGTTAGTCATATCTGGAGGTGGCTGACTGCGTTCTTCATCAACTTTTTATCACTATTCGCTTCTCTGACTCTGCCACAGACTATGAGTCACCACTCCCAGTTGATTCCCTCAAGCGCTAGAGATGAGCTGTGTGACGAACGAGATGCAAGGGAATCTCGTCCTCCTTCGCCTTCTCGTCCAAGTACTATCGATGAAAGAGTCAATATCATTTCCTCTGTTGTAAGCAGACTAGGCGATCTCGAGAAACAGATAGAAACCCTTCACTTGAAGAAATCCGAGATGCCTCATGAGAAAGAGGAGTTGCTCAATGCTGCTGTTTATCGCGTGGATGCACTAGAAGCAGAGCTCATTAATACGAAGAAGGTATAACCATTCTAAAAACCCTGAAAGATACTGATAATGAGTATTTTATGAGCCATGTAATGACCTAGTTTTGGGTCTTGAGCAGGCGTTACACGAGGCTTTAATGAAGCAAGAAGAACTTTTGGGATTACATAGACCGCAAGAGGAAGCTAAGTACAAGGTTAGTCTCCTTTTTTTGCAGCTAACTTTTCTCCCATTTCATTGCAATATCTATGTTTTAATGATTGAGCATATGATACAGAGAAGAAGTTCTGCTGGTGAAGTGAGATCAAGTTCCCGAGTTAATTAGCAAAGAGTGCATGTTCAACGATCTGGTTGGTTACAGAGCAAAGGTTGTAGTGGATTATAAAGAAACTTGCGGTGAGATTTTAGTTTAATAATCAAAGTCCTTTGTTGATCTGCATAATGATGCTATCGAATGTGTGAATTATTGGTGTTTGCCACATTGGATTCTGTATTGAAAGTTCGAAAGTAAAAAAAAAAAGTCAAGTGACCTGTGACATGGATTGCATCATGTGACATGTATGGTCTTTGCATGTTAGAAGAAAGTGGGATCTTAGACAAAACACATGTTTGATATGACCAAACAAAGGACTTATCGCAAGTTTCAGGTACAGTTTTTTAACCTCTTTTAATCTGTAATTTGATAGCACAATTCTCCCAAAAACAAGGAATCATCAATCACAATGCCACACAACAATGGTTTCTTTTTGCTATGAGTTGCGATACATCAAATTAGACTGCGGCAAACGTCCACAAAAATGTGAATGAAATCTTGATATAGTACAAGATGATTTGACATAACAAGATATATATTAATTAGGTTATGAGGAGTCGTTCTCTTCTTTTTTTTTTCTTTTTTGGTCATCGGAGTCGCTCTCTAACTTAAACCAAACTTAATGACTGATTCTTTTCCAGCCACAATAAAATCAATTACAAAATGCATTTCCTTTTTTTTTCTTTTTCTTTTTATGAGGCAACGCATTTGTATACGTTATTCTTTTAGAAACCAAGAGTAATGTGTTGTTGTTTTTTAAAAGCATTTACAATTTTATTCACAGCCGAAAATTTTGGTTAATACAAGCTTGAATTAACCAAAATTTTCTGTACTAAACTTCACAAGACTAACGCTCGCTCACTTAACCGACGCTATCCGTAGGGCTGGTCCTGAGATTTTGGGGATATATTGTAATGTTAATGTAAAAAAAAAAATTAGGGGCTTAAAATTTTTTTTTGAGGTCTAATTTTTTTTTTTTCTGCTTATGTCTATATAGTTTTTTTTTTCAAAAAATTTGGGGGCCTGATTACAAATATTTCACTTATGTATGGTCCAAGGCCGGCCCTAGCCATCCGCTAAACCGTTTGAAAATCTTTAGAGTATCAGTCCCCGATTTCACTGTTAATGGAAACTTCGAGAATGTGAGGTTTACCTATTTTCCTAGAATATCGATTTTCTCGCACCATTACCGGCGTAACTGGTTTCGATGATCTCTTCAAGCTCATAATTTAAACTGTCCATAAAGTTCTTAACATAACGATAATAAGAGAATAACAAACATACTGAAAAGCATGTCACTGGAGCCTCTGTTAACCGCTGGGACAATGGAAGGAAGAAACGCCAAGGTCCGGAACACCCCAAAACGCTCTGCCTCCAGACAAGTCGGGTTGCAATGAAGGCTAATCTGGATACAAAAAGTTCCAGTTCATGTTAAAAGATAAGCTTGCTAAGGAGGCCAATGGATGCCTTAACACTGAGATAACACATCTCAACCCAGGTCTCCCTGCCAAAAGAACTCCGACTTGACACAATCAAGAACACAAAAAGACGTTCATGGTCCGCAATAAAGAACCTAATGCGATAAACCAAGCTCTGCCCAGCTACGCTCCGCTGGAGACACGGAGAGGGACTGAGACAGAGGAACTGATTAAGATACCACTGCGAGGTGTCTAGAACTTTTTGCCCAAAACATGAGTAAAAACCTACAAAGAAAGAACACTCTTGAGAGACCAATATTACCAAACCATAAAATTATTCTATTCAAAGTATTTTATCATTTGGTTTATATTTGTATTCAAACAATTGGTCCAATTTAAATTTCTTATATAGTTAAGAAAATTTTCCCAATCAAACCAAAGTATGAATCTTTAATTTAAATAAGTATTTCAATAAAATTTAATATCAGTTTGAAAATATCTAAAGTTTAGTATATCAACGATTGAATCTTTGTAATATAAACTAGACGTATGTAGGCCAATCAGTGTGCCAAATTATCACATCAGACACATGTTTTGCCTTTTCTTTGATAGTTTTCTTTTTCTCGTCAGAACTAACCAAACAAGTAAGCAAACACTGAGTTAGACTTGTGTTCTCTCTTTCCCCAATCATATATAATCAACTTCGAAAGGTAGCTTTATCATTTATGAAGTATTCAAATATGAATAAATAATTAAATGCTTTTAAATTAAATCAGTTTACACAAAATTTTGCTTGTTTTTATTTTCTGAAGTCTCAACAAGTTTAGAAGTCCTCCCCTTTCTAAATAATGTATTTAAAAATGACATGTTATGCAGTTATCCAGACCTGCACGTATCCTTGCAATACCTTCAAAATAAAACAGCATATGAAAACTGTTGATCATGTGACTGGAGATATATGTATCATATTTTTTTTAGAAAAATCTAGCTTTTCTAATATACATTAAAAAGATGTATATCTGTAACACTGATTTAAGAGAATTTAACAAATATTTTCAACTTTTACACCAAAAAGAATTTAACAAATACAGGGTATAAACATGTGACCAAAAAAACAAATACAGGGTATAAAAAGAGTCTTGTAAGACATGTTGACATAAAAAGAAACACAGCTCAACAGAAGTAATAACTTAAATTAGATTAAACAATTCCAATTATATATAACGAGAAAGAGGCTCATCGTCAGAACGTGAAGCAGAATGTACACGTGAAATTACTACCTCATCTGGCAATCTATTCGCGTTAGAAAATTGCTTGACAGCAAATCCACGTGGTTCACCAAAAACTTGTTTATTTATTTTTCCAAATAATAGTTTAATAATGAAATTAAAATGTAAAAATAGAAAAGATTGAAAAGTAGCTTTGATATTTTGCGTGCAAGAAATCAGTAGATAAAATATCACTCTTAGTTTCGATAGTACTACATAAATTCTTTCTTAGATACTATACCTTGATACGGATACCGTAGACCGTCGTCTCCTTACTGTGGAACAGGTAGAAAACGTGACAAAATTAATAATGCTTTCTCACATATATTTATCTTGAGGAATGGTTCGAATGTCATCTTTGAAATATATGATGTTCCACGAATCGTATGCAATGGGGTCCAAAAGAAAAAGAAACAAATCAATAATCATATATATTTTTAATTCGTGTCTTTATTCGGTCTATATTAATAATACTTTCAGATTTGAGACCATTCAAGCCTAAATTGATTGATATCGTATATTTCAGAACACTGAGTTGTGCTTTATTGATCACACGAGTTCTTAAGAAGCTAGATCGGTTGGTACGTACTACGTCTTATGTTTTGACATTACTAAACCCTAAGGGCAACCACATCGATTGATACCTAAAAAGCAGGTTATTATCATAATAATAACAATAATCTAATCATGACAGTTTTACATTTTACCTTTTCCTAAAATAATAAACTATTTGAAAGTTGACGAATGGCAAAACAGTACAAATGAGTTTCTTAACAATTTATACATAAATATGGGACCATAAACGCACATACAAGACAAAGGACAAAAGACATGTGAAGTGAACTAAACTGTTTTTTTTCTTGCCTGACTTTAAAATACTCGAAAAAACAAAACCTATTTAATGCTCCCTCCATTCTATAATAGATGATATTTTAGAAAATGTTTGTTGTTTTAAAATAGATAAATGTTTTCAATATTTTTATATTATTTTAAATTTGCTGAAAATTGTGTAACTAATTAATTTTTGTAATTATTTTTATGATTAGTTGAATGATTTTTAAATTATATTTTTATAATTATTTTTAAAATAAATTTCTTAATTTTTGTATATTAAATCAAAATATCATCTATTATGAAACGAAGAAATTAATAAAATATAAGTTTAACTGTAGCATGCAGTGGATCTAAACAAATTCCCAGGTCCGTCAGTTAAGATCAATTAGCTAACTGTAGTTTATAATTACCTGCTAGACTGCTAATAATACATGATTACTCGAAATATCAGTATCGGTTTGGAACTTTGTTAATAAGATTAATCAGTCATATCTAACAATTCATCAATAATTTAATATTTACACAAAAAAAAACAGTTCACATTCATAATAGAAAAATCTTTAAATTTTTGTTTTTTGGTAAAATATTAAATTATTATATCAATTTTCGAATTTCGGATAGAAATTACACAGTGAACAAGTAGCGTAATGCGGAAATAAAACTAAACAATAGATCCTAAACAGAATGAAAAAAACCCCAAGATAGCGGGACAAAGTCTAGAGACCCCGATGAGCTACGAGTCAAGCTCGAACCTTATAAACCGAAACCAGTCTAAACCGAGAGCCGGGCACCGCAAAAAAGTCTTTAAATTTCGTAGACCTAACGAATACAAAACGTTTCCATTTCCAAAATATACCAAGTAGAGCACTTTTTGTTATGCTTCACGCATATGTTCTTGGGTATATATTTGAGCATTAATAATGACTCTCATCTAGTTCAGTTTTCCTCAAGGTTATGAATTTTTTTTTTCATTTTTAACACCATCGACCGTGTAAATTGAAAATAACAAGAATTTAGGTTCACCCCATAAGATGAACTTTTAAATCTAGCCTACTTTGTAATCAAATAAAGTGCTATATAAATAATTAAATAATAAATATTAAATTAAATAAAAATAATTGGAAAAGCAATTTTAATAACAGTAACGCCGTTAACAAATTTTTAAATCTTAAATTTTAAACTCTAAAGCATAAACTCAAATCCTTGACACTAAACCCAAATCATATACCATAAATTCAAATCCTATACCGTAAACTCAAACTGTATATATATATACTAAACTTAAAACCTAGATTATAAACTTAAACCATAAATCCAAACAACCATAAACTCAAATCATATACCATAAATCTAAACTCTAAACCTTAAATCCAAATCCTACATCGTCTAGGTTTAGAGTTTGAATTTAAGATTTATATTTTCGGTTCAGGATCTAGGATTTGCGTTTAGGATATACAGTTTGAGTTTATGATCTAGGATTTGGGTTTACGGTATAGAGTTTGAATTTAGAGTTCATGATTTAGATTTACAGTCTAGGTTTTAGGTTTAGAGAATATAGTTTTGGTTTGAAATCTAGAATTTGAATTTATGGTATATTATTGGGGTTTAAGATCTAAATTTTAGATTTACGATCCAAGATTTAAAATTTAAAATTTAAAATTTAAAGTTTAGAGTTTAGATGTTAGTGTTAGCATCACTAAAAAATTTCTTTTAACTCTTTTTAATTTAATTTAATATTTATTATTTAATTATCTACGTGATACTTTAATTGATCATAAAATGAAAAGTGAATTTAACCATGAGAATGAACTTAAGTTTTGTTTAATCAAAAATATCCTTCATTTCTTATATATTTTCCACCATTCGGCTGATACAAAATTACATGATTTTATATTCGACTTTGGTTATCAGATTGTTATTCATATCAAGAGTACCTAGTAGATTATCGTACAATTAATATGAATACTAAGGAACACAACACACAAAATTAGTTAGGTTCCTTAATTATTGTCATCGATCAGTAGATTCAGTACTGTTATATATGTACTTGTACGTAAGAGTAGAGAAGAACATATACTAAGTGAACCCAACCTATAAAGAGATCAATTTCCATAAGTGGGTGTTTCTTAATTTATAAAAGACCCAATTAATACTATATTAAAATCCTATTGTTTTCATAAATTCCATGAGAAGGCACCGATGAAGATGTTTTTGGCCATTGTTCTCGCTACGTATTTCTTTCCTTTGCATACGGATTAAAAATGTATACGATCTTTTTCCGGTTAAGTGTTTACGAAAGCCATATGAAATCACACGTGATTAATAATAAGAATCTATCTTTTAACCAAACTAACACAAGATTGAATAATTTTTTTCGTTACAATTTAGTTTTCCTTTAATTTTCGTTCACGTACCGTTAATGAAAGTGAAGTATTTGATTTCATCCATATTATCCCAAAACATGACAACTAAATTTAACTGTTCCGTATCCAAACGTAGCACTTCAATCTGATTGGATAAAATTTGAGTTAATTATATTCTTTTTGATAAAGAAAATAAAAAGTTAATTATATTCTAAATCACCTGAAAAGTATATGACTAGGAATAAGAAACAAAATTGTTTTATATTAATAATTTGTTCTAGTCTAGAGGACTTTGTAACCCGCACATGGTTTCAAATCACCTTGAACAATTTTTAATATAAAGGATATTCGTAAGAAGAGAACACTATGGAGAGATAACTCAAGGTACATAAGATGCATGTGGTTGTGGCTGTTATAGAACTGCTCTCTTACCCTACTCCCTTATATATACCAACCCAACATCACTTATTTTCTTCATAAACCTTCTGCCTCAGAAAAGGACATAGAGAGAGAAAGAGAGAAATGGAAGTCATGCGAATTCTCCACATGAACAGGGGAAACGGTGAAACAAGTTATGCCAAAAACTCTACAGCTCAGGTTAAAGTTTCATATAAAGAAATATTCATAGTAGTCATGTGTACATAATATATAGTATATATTGTAATGTCAAAATCCATCTATATTTTAATATTTATTTTGGTTCTAGACCACAAAAATTAACTACACATGTGGACAATGTTTATGTAACTCGCAGAGCAACATAATATCTCTAGGCAGAAGAGTATTGGACGAGACCTTGAAGAAGCTAATGATGAGCAGTTCTGAAATTTCGAGCTTTGGGATTGCCGACTTAGGCTGCTCCACAGGTCCCAACAGTCTATTGTCCATCTCCAATATCGTAGACACAATCCAAAATTTGTGTCCTGACCTCCACCGTCCTGTCCCTGAGCTAAGAGTCTCTCTCAACGACCTTCCTAGCAATGACTTCAACTACATCTTTGCTTCTTTGCCAGAGTTTTACGACCGGCTTAAGAAGAGAGAAAATAGCAATAAGGCGGCTTTAGGTTTTCAGCACGGAGGAGGAGGAGGACCGTGTTTTTTGTCGGCGGTTCCTGGATCTTTCTACGGACGTTTGTTTCCTCGCAGGAGCCTTCACTTTGTTCATTCTTCTTCTAGTTTACACTGGTTGTCTCAGGTGTGGTTTCTGTTTCTCTAGGCGAATTTTACTTATGAATATATGATATTTACGAGTATGTGTTAAATAACTAGTTTCTTCCAGAAAAAAAGTGCCATTTGCCAACTTACATTCTGAACATTGAATTGTTAAATACTTAAATCTAAGATACTACCCTCGTTTTCACAAAAAGAGTCATTTTAATTTAGAATTTTTATTCAAGGTATACTTAAGCTTAATATTAATTACAAAATACAATTGAAGTTATAGATAATAATTTTTATCTCAAATATTATTGGTTAATTAGATATAACTAATAAAAATATAAATACATTTCAACAATTTTATTAATTTGTGTGAAAAAGTGTCAAAATCACATTCTTTGCAAAACATTAAGAATGGATACAATTAATTATTCTTTTTAATAAATATATACTAAAAACAACTTTCACGATACAGCGACAGGAAAATATTTACGCTACTAATATACCTTTTATTAAGAGAGAAAAAATCTAGTGCGTGGGAATCTTTCTTATTCGAGAAACCAAAAAGATGGAAAACCTAGTGGTGCACATATGACACATCATACATCACACGAGAAAACAATTGTCTCACTTCATCTATACATCACACTACGATAATCAGTACATGCTAACAAATGAAATTATTATCCATATACAAGGTTCCATGCGGTGAAGTGAACAACGAAGATGGGGTGGTCATAACAGCTAATCTAGACAACATGGGGAAGATATACATATCGAAAACAAGTCCTGAGAGTGCACAAAAGGCCTACGCTCTTCAATTCCAAACCGATTTCTCGGCGTTTCTGATATCGCGATCGGAGGAGTTGGTTCCTGGAGGCAGAATGGTTTTATCGTTCCTCGGTAGAAGCTCACCGGATCCTACAGTCGAAGAAGCTTGCTTTCAGTGGGAGCTCCTAGCTCAAGCGCTTATGTCCATGGCCAATGAGGTATAGTGTTGCAAATATGTTTACATATAATTAGAACCAACATGTATCTAGTCTTTTAGATATATATATGGACATATGGCCCATATTACTGAATAGGGATCTGACCGTAGCACGTTACTTGACCAATTAAGTTATCCTGGTGAAGTGGCCCCATGCTTGCTTTTCCAAATTTGTTGAGTAGTCTCTAATGTTTCAGTTCAGCCAATCCATATAAATTGATACATATCATATACACATAGTTTTGGACCTTTGGTACCATATACATTTTGTTTGGTAGTGCCAAACAGTAGCAAATATGACAAAATACATCCAAACTATAGTAGAAATCAAGTAGACTGATGACGAAAATCACTTTATATCTCAATTAATGTAGCCTGGACTTTTCTCAAAGCCCATTCAAGACTTGTTCCTAAGCTTTTTAGATATTTGATCAAACTAATTTAAATCTTTGGGTCTGCTGCAACAAGATTTTGGATTCTTGGACGAATGATAATAGCCAACCTATAAGATTATTGGATCAACAAATAATCAGTGTTGTTAAAACCGGACCGGCAAGCAAACCGGATTTTTTTTGGGTCATGAGTCAATATGGTTCGACCAGGTTTGATCCGGTTCGATCCGGGTTTGATTAGACTAAACTAAATTTAATGATATTTTGAATATGTATATTCCTACAAAGATAAAGATCATATCAAATAAAATATTTCAATAACCGTAATGTTTAGAAATTTTTAAAAAGTAACAAACTAAAAATGTAATAAAAGTAATAGAACGATGTAATAGTCCAAATCTCAAATCAATAGAAAAACATATTTAAATTTTATTCTCCGAGTTTTTGTCACTCCAAATCTTCATCACCTTTACAAAAAATTTAGACACATTAGTTAAAAATTATACTATGAAATAAAATTAAAAATTATACCATGATTGAGTTCTTCAAATCTAAGTTTTCAATTCTTAAAATCTTCGAAACAAAAACAATATCTTGAGAAGTAGATACCTTGTGAGTTGCAGTCTTGCATAGACGTCAAAGACTCAAGAGAAAAATATGAGATGGCTTTATCTTATTAATCTGAATCCTATTTTATTTTAAAAAGGAAATTTTAATTGTTTTATTAATAAATTTTTGGTTTAATACAAGAACCAGGGTTTAGCCGGTTCGTTGGATCGCCGGTTCACGGGTTTTTAACGAGTCGATAGGAGTTTTTAACCGGTTCAATTATAGTTGGGTTTTGGCATTAACCCAACCCGCTATATAGCCAAATCAAGTTTAATACTAAACAACTCATAACTAAAAGGTTCCTTCTTTTATGTTCTTCATCTAAAGGGTATCATCGAAGAAGAGAATATCGATGCTTTTAACGCTCCTTACTATGCTGCGAGCTCCGAAGAGTTGAAAATGGCGATAGAGAAAGAAGGTTCTTTTTCGATTGATCGACTTGAGATAAGTCCAGTTGATTGGGAAGGTGGGAGTATTAGTGAGCAAAGCTATGACATATTACGCTCCAAACCCGAAGCCCTAGCTAGTGGACGAAAAGTGGCTAAAACAATACGAGCCGTGGTAGAGCCGATGCTAGAACCTACATTTGGTCAAAACGTGATGGACGAACTTTTTGAAAGGTATGCAAAGATAGTGGGAGAGTACTTGTATGTGAACTCGCCTCGATACGCTCTTATTATTGTTTCGCTCCTGAGAATGGGTTGATCATTATAAACTATGCTTCTTTTACATGTCTTTGGACCAACAATGACATGATTTAGTACTTTTTAATTAATGAAGTATATGTAATGTCATTTGCTTCAAGAATAAAAAAAAAATGTGTGATTTAAACAGATCGTATCCTTCAAGACGCAAATAGAGTGGCACACGTTTTTGCTATATATTGCTCCTTCAACCATGTTTTAATTTACTCGAATTGACTTCACGCTCTTCCTCGCTTGTATCTTATTTGTATAACGACCATATATTGGAACGTCCGGTTAATGAATTTTTATGTCGAAAACTGCCAACCTTTCATTTCATGTGACAGAAATTAATAGGAGCCTCATCAGTATTAGAATACATCATTAGAGCATTATTATCGCACGGTTTTAGTGAGTCTCTTAGGTCAATTTTGATTTAAAATAAAATCAAAAATACATATTAGCATAAGGAACGTCTGTTAATTAGGAGAAATAAGGGACGGTCTTTAGTGAACACGTGTAGACAAATGAGAGGAGAGAGGAGAGAGGAGAGAGGAGAGAGGAGAGGTGTTCTGTTCTTCGTTGTGTAGTTTGGTGGCGTTTCTTCATCCTTCGTTTGCTCCTCCGGTGGTTGTGATCGCAATCCGATTTCCAGATCTTCGACGATGACGGCGATCGAATCGTTAATTTGGTGATTGTACTCAGCCGCAGTTAAACGAACCTCCGCGACTCCTCCGCCGCAATTAACAGTCCCCGTCGCGATCAGATGAATGGCGTTTGATTAGTTAGGGATGCTATCAGATTTATTCCAGTGATGAAAGCGCGCCAGAGAAAACAGTTAGAGTGAGATCTCAACCAAGTATCGATACAAGGAAGGTGAAACGCTTGATTACACTTCGGCAACAGCCTCACGTTCTCATTCTCTTCAAACTCACTCAAACAAATAGAGCAATCAGAACCGTCGACAGCCTCAAGCTCTCATTCTGGTGCTTGTTATGTTTGTGTCTACGTGTTGTTGATTAGAAAATTGCAATTTTGGGTTGTGTTTAGAAGAAAGTTACAAACTTTGAAGCTACTACATGGTGTTATTAAGTGGTTTATTAACCTAAAAGCGTTTGGTGTGTGTGTTACAGGGTATTTGCAGGATCTTGTTTACAATTTAAGCAAAGTAGGAAAAGCCATTGAGAACAATGATCTACCAGCTGCAGGTTTGGTTTTTGCTTCATGTCAAGATTTTCTGTATTTTTGGAAGAGGAAGGCTGAGCAGTACTTGGCTGATTTCGGGATTCCATACACCATCATCCGTGAAGAAGCTGAATCCCAGGTCACACAAATTGTTCATTAAGCAACATTTTTCATTTCTTAATCCTTTGCTGTGTGTTATTATTACAGATCATCTCAAAAGTTTGATCCTTTTTCTCTTTTTTTTTATCTGAATCTGTGCATAGTCAAGTGGACAGAGCTGTGAGCACGAGCATTTACTTTTTGCTTCCATCTGGTAACGTTTCACGTCTTCATCGCATTCCAATGGTTGAAACCTGGCACTTCTATTTGGGTGAACCCCTCACTGTAAGTTTTGAAGCAAAGAACCATTTCTCTCTTGTGGGATGCACCTGCGCTCCTGTTACTGCTAAAAGAAGACACTCTCTATGTTGTTTTGTTATTGCAAATACGAAATCAAACCTTCATGTTTCATGAGACATATAAATAAGCACATGTACATTTGATGATACATTTGATCAAACCTTCATGTTTCACATTTATAAAAAAAAAATTTCAAAAACCTTTAATTAAGAGACTAGCACTGGAGCACCAAAATGTTGGTGTCTCTTAACTAAGTCTTTTAATTAACTTTTAATACTTAAAAAATCACCAAGAGACCCTAATAGGGTTATAGGGATAAATGATGCTCTTAGTTACTGGCCCTAGAAAACAACCAAAATTAAAATTTGAAACATAACTTATAGAGCCTCTAAAAAAATCCAAATGTTCCAATGATCTAAGAGAATCAAATTCATAATTTTTTTCTTCTGTTACTTCTACACAGTCGCCTGCCTCTAATTCGAAATAGCTAAGTACGGACCATGACCACCAGTCCCATCGTAATCAGGCTGCCCTTCCAACTGAGGGAAACCGGTTTGCCACTGTTGAACGCCGCCGTTTTGCAGCTGAGGGAAACCGTTTTGCCACTGGTGAAAACCGCCGTTTTGCAGCTGAGGGAAACCGTTACGCCACTGGTGGAAACCGCCGTTTTGCAGCTGAGGGACACCGTTTTGCAACTGATCATCAACAACGCCGTTTTGCAACTGAGGGCCACCGTTTTGCCTCCAGCCATGCATCATCATCTTCTTCTTCTCCATGATAAAAGACTCAATCGTCGTACGAAACTGCTCGTTGCTCAGCTCATCCATCATCGCCTGCCACGACCTGCACGACCCGCCCGTCGTTTGCATCATCACTCTCTCCGATACCGTCCTTTCATGATGATACTCCACCGTCGACCTCGTCTTCTTCTTCTTCATCTTCTTCTCCGAGCTCGTCATCCTCTCCGTCACCACTCGTTCATAGCAGCTACTCTCCTCAACCGCCGCTTGAAACGGCTGCACACTCTCCTGATAATAACTCGAGTTATTATAATATCCACCACCACCACCACCACCATAATCTCCAACCTCCATCGGTGCAAAAGTCGACTGCTCCGGGGAAGAACGAACGACGGAGGGGACGGCGGTGATATATTCATCGTATAGACTTGGTTTCTTTATCTCGGTGGCTTTGCGGAAAGTAAAGTAAATGGAGCCGATGAGAGCGTTTAAGATGATGAAAATGAAGAAAATGTTTCTTAGAACCAAACGGAACCAATCGAACCAAAGGATGAATCCTTCAAAACCGAAGTAACCGGCGACGGCTAGGGCGGCTGAGACTTGGATGATTACAAAGATACTATGCAAGCTAAACGTGTTGTCATGTCTCTTAGTCGACTCATCGTTCTCCTCCTCCATATTGTTTTGTTAGCATATAGGATTCGCTAGCTTGATTATGTATGGTGTGTATATATATATATATTTATATGTGTGAAATAAATCTAGGGTTCCGGAGAAGCAAAACGGGAAAGTGTGGATATGTGATAGATTTTCTAGGGGAATTTGAACGGGAAAGTGGGAGAATTGATGAAGGAAATGTTACAATTTTCAAAGGGAGAGGAAAATATTATGTTGGAGAAAAAGATGTTCTGATACTGGAGACAGATACGATCACTTGGTACTTTTATAGAAATAGTATCTCCATGGATATAGTAAGTTTTCCGATATGAAAAGACCCCCAATATTTAATGAACATCTCACTAAGTAAATAATATAGATTCGGCTGTAGATATGTTACTTGAAACTAGAGTGGTTCTTTTTTAGCAAGCTTGCTTTTTCTTTCAATTTTTTCCTTGAGTAAATTTTTCTTTAGCATCAAGTAATAATCAATATAATGCATCACACATTTTTGGACCAAAACATGCTAATGTATCATATTTTTGAGTTTATAAAGTAATAACGTGATCTCTAGGTGTTGCGAGAAAACAACGTGATGTCAATGGTTACCAAATTTCATAAACCAAAAATCCCGAGAACCGAAAGAACCGAACACCAACCACCAACCCCGTGATGTCATTTTTCTCTTCAAAGATCATTTTGTAAAAATAAACTAGAATATGATATCCAAGGGAATTTCTCATTTTATTTTTGTAGAGAAATAGAGACTTTCATTATTTCTGTTAGGGAAGCTTAAATACTAGTATTAAAATTCATTTAAAATGTAATACTATGTTGACTTTTGATATACATACACAAATTTCAAAAATGGTGACTAGAGAAATTTATATAGGTTCAAATTTTAGGTTGTAAGTTTATATATGTTCAAATTTCAAACATGTTCTTAGATCATAGATGGAGTTCCGCATCTACCGTTTTAAAAGTTTACTAGAATTTGTGCGGATATTTATTTTCTTTTATAAATGTACAGTTTTGATATTATTTTAAACATTTTAAATATATGATTGACATTTTAGTGTTATATGTTATGTATAATTTTGATATTACTTTATATTTCTTATTCGATATTATTAATATGTAGTGATCTATTTTATATATTTTACTTTTTTATTAATTGTTGTTGCATATAATAAATTTTAAAATAAATTTATCTATAATATAAAAAATATATTTAGTATAACTAACCATTTAGAAATGATGATATAATATGCTAGCTCACATCTGAGTAAAATATGTTTAATTAAAATTACTTATTATAGCACTTATATATTTATATAGCACTATAACTATGAAAATACTAAAGAGTCAATTATATTATAAAAATCGTATAGTTGTATGCATATAATTTACCAATCATAAATTCATATTAATAGTCAAAATGGAGGCAATGTTGTTTTATATTTCTGATACATCACAGCTAAATACAACAGCTATATTAGGCTTTGAAAAGTTTAAATGCACAAATAAACAACAAACAATTAAATACAATAAAATGTTGATAGTTTTAAATGAATATAAATGGTGAAAGTTTTATGTATAGTAATTAGGATGAAACTGATTAATGTTGTTAGCCATAAAAATAGAATTGGAACTTTAAAATATTGAAAGTTAATTAAGGGAACTTCAAAAAATCTTATTAATATATATTTCTAGTGAAATATGAATATGTTCAAAATTTAAATGGCAAATTATTATACTAGAAATGAAAGAAGATTAAATACAAACTAATAACAAGTACAACACAAATTATAACACTATTAAATTCTATATATATTTAATAAAATATTATATATATGTCTAATATGTATATATATATATATATATATATATATAAATGTTACACAAAATATATATAATATTATATACACATATTATATATACCATATATTATTAATTGAAATTTGACAAATCAATTTCCGCTCTTTAGGGCGGGTCCTAAATTAATAGAATAGATAATTTTGAATGCAAACCTAACATCTGAACAAGTAACATACATATGCTGAGTCTGACAGTGTCATAGTAACATGACCAACAAATTAAACGTGAACAATCTTTGATAACAAAGAATTCTCTGAATCTACTTCAAGTGTCACTGTTTCATCTTATTTTGTTCTGTTGCAACTGTATACAGTATAGTAATCTTTAGCTTGAGTTATCTACTCTATTAAAACAGAGTTCCAAATTTATCTACTATTTAAGTTGTCATTTAAATTTTGGACTCTTTCAAGTTTTTTAGTAAGCTATTTAATTAATTTTTAATGTTTGATTGATTATTTATATATAAATATTCATACTAAATAAAATATTAAATAATAAATCAAATTTAACAATAAATTTAAATTTTAACTTTAGTTATAACAAAATCTGTTAAAAAATCTAACCAAATCCTACCAAACATTTAAATGTTTTTGATAAAATAATGCATTAATTAATTTCGTAAATTAGTAATAGTATAGTATTATAATCTCTTTTAATTAAAATTTTGATCATAAAACAAAGAAAATAAAAGTTATGTTATTTTATAAATTTATCATTATAGTCTATATTATAGTAAAATAAAGATGCTCTATAAACTAAATATGAAAAATATATTTAATTGGTAGAAAATGTTTTTTAAACAATTTCATTTAAATAAATTACATTCTTCGAAAACGGGTTAAAGTTCGTAAGTTATGTAATAATTTATACAAAAATTAAATTATTAACATATGTTACACCTTTATATCTACAACTATATATTATTATTTTATAAAATACAAAATTGTAGATGATAAAATATAATTTTTGAAATGTAACAGAAAAATATGTTGTAAAAATAAAAGTAATATAATATTTTAAAATATTAATGTAATAATAAAAATCAGAAAAGTTTATATCATAACATCCAAAAATATCATATATTGACAAAATTTATTAATATAATATGATAGATACTACTATGTAAACAATTTACTAAAATAATAACAATGTATTCACTTACAAACTTTCACAAGATGCTAATGTGATAGATGTTACAATATTAATGTTTAAACACAACATGGAATAATATATTATAAACAAATATCCGTCTACTTTATAACTAAATAAATTATAAAATGTATTGTATGCAAATTGTAAGACTTAAAAAACTATATTCAATAAGGTTATATATTTGATTATTTCAGATTATAGTATATGTATCGAACTCAAAAATATATTAATAAGTAATAACAATCAATAAAAATATAAAATGTATAAAACAAATCACTGTATATTAATAATCACGAATAAGAAGCTTAAATAATAAAATTATAGAGTTATACGATCTATAATACTAAATGAAAATCATATATTTAAAATTTTACTATAATATCAAAATTATATATTTATAAAATGAAAAATATCCGCATGAACGTGTGAATCAAAATTCTAGTGTATATTAAAATCCCGTTTGTGCTTGGGAGTTAGGCCTGTATATGTCTACTGAGAAAATCTATAGAAGAGACCGTCTCGCACTTCTGTTTGTCTACTTCAGCAGGGAAATAAATTCTTTGATAGAAATACAACTAACCTGCACTATTGATGGCTACAACTTCACAAATGCAATCAGATTATTAGCAATCTCTATCCATTGACGATAACAGTTACGGTCTATGCTGCCATGTTTCGCCTCTAAAGACTAATGCTCTTATATGATTCGCCTGTTCCCTGAACACTAACTAGCTTCTCAATCATGTCAAACTCAGAATTCACTTTGTGGAATTGATCCTCGTGAGCCACAATAAAACTTAAACCCTAAAACTTTATAAAGCCCTTTACTCTTTTCCGTATAAACTTGAAACAACCAATTATGTTACTGAATTAAAGTGAGACTTCAGTACAGATACAATGCATGCTGAAAGATTCTCTGTGAAGAACATAAAAGCATAAGAGTAATTCAAATATGAAACGGCCCTTTTTAAGGCGTAATCACTTGAAATTTGAAAGCCAGAATCTGCTAGTTGATCATCAGTTGCGAATGTCAGGAACAGGCAAGTTCTTCAACTGCAACTGTTTGTGCATCCATTGCCAGTTCTCTGGGGTCACTTCTCCTCCGAGAGAACGGATGACGGATCCCCCACTGCATGATCCCATTTTGCAACACTCTTCCAAAGGCAATCCCTTTATCAATCCATACAGAAAGCCGCTGGCGAATAGGTCACCTGCTCCAGTGGCATCAGTAGCTATTGTCTCACCTATGGCCGGTACTTGTACCACCTGTTCAAGAAGTTGTGAGATAAGATTAAACACCAAAGGGTCTAAGCTTTTATATCGCAATTTGAACTACGGCTTTATTTTCCTCACAAACAGGTTAAAGCAATTAAGTCTAAGTGAAACGTAAAGGTTTTTTTCTTCTTGTTTTGATAAAAGACGAACCTCCTTATCATGTTTTGCAATGCAGCCTTTAGGGCCTAAAGTTACCACAGCCCAACTGCAATGCCTGCTTAGGAACTCAAGAGCAGCCTCCGGGCCCGCTTCTTGCTCACCCCTGAAAGCCACAACATAGAGTGTAAGAGTATACTGTTGTGGACTTGAGCAAAAGTGGAAAAAAAAAACAGAGTAGATCTTTGCATGTGGATATATAAACATGGGATTACCTTAGCAGTTCAGCTGCTTCATCCTCGTTAGCAAAGCAAAGATCTATGTTACCAGACTCTAGAAGCTGTCTCAGCTCTGATCTATAATTCCGGACCATCTAATCACAAGAAACGGAAAAAAGCTCAAATGCTTAATCATTAGTAAAGTCAGAGATCATATCTCAAATGGTTACCTCAAAACTAGCTAAATCCAAAGAAACAGAAAGACCTTCTTGCTTGGCAAATCCAATAGCTGCTTTAATTACTTGTAAGTTAAGAAGTGCATATCTTAGGACCAACCACTGTAACAGAGGAAAACTATCAACATTGTTATCTGAACAAGTCTCCATATATTTACAGTGACTCGTAAGGGAGCTAGCTACTAACCTTAGAGCCAGTGAAATCGTCTTTGCTTAATTCATCAGCCTGGAAAAGAGAATTTAGCTTTCACCATCCTATCTCATTCACTGTAAGTAACTACAAACTCCCTCAAAAAGGAGAATAGACAAACAAACCTGAATCTTGACAGCACTGGAGAGACATGGCCGCATTGTGCGATTACCAGAGTCATCAACCAAGCAAACGCACTAAACCATTTTAAAGCACATTCAAAACCAACTCCTTCCAAATCAACGAAGGCACAATTCAAACAATTGAGAGCAGAGAAATAAACCTGCCCAGTGGAACCTTTCTTCTTCCTCAACCTTGAGATACTGACACCACTGAAACCCATATTGCTGACAAACAACTGCCCTTGTTCATCGTCGCCATAAGCCCCAATGATCCCCGTGGGTATACCAAACCCAACACTCAATCCTCGAACAGTATTAGCCACACTTCCTCCAGCCATCTTCTTTAATGGAGCCGCACTGATATGTGCGTTAAGCTCTTTCAGTATATGCTCTAACTCATCCTTTTGCACCTACAAAACAAAAATAAAAAATAAACCGAGTGTTCCGCCAAAAGATGATACAATTCGATTAAATCCAAACATCGCATAACAAACAGAGTTAAGAGAGGGGCTTTACGGGAATGGAGCCACCACGATCACCGGGAATTTGATCGAGTAAGGACCAATCGACGGGAGCGACGTTATCGATAAGAGCTGCTGGTTGGAGTCCAAGTACCACTGGAGGAGGAGCTTCCTGGCTATTATTGGGCAAGACCTCCGCTACCATTCTCTGACTGAGATCTCTCTCTCTCTCTCTCTCTCTCTGTATCTGCACTCGATAAGGCCTTGCCCGATATTTTTGCTTTGGCTACATCTCACTTTTATACTCGGTGGAGAGGAAGAAGAAGGTTATTAACGAGTATTTACGAGATTACCCCTACCGAAATCAAATAATATACAGTAACTGATAACGACGTTTTTTCTGGATTTGTTTCCCTGTAAAGATTTTATTCACTCGTGTCATTGAGTGTGTTGAATTGAAACTTCGATAATAATAGCCACGCATTGCAATTGGCGCCGCTTATAGAAAAGAAAGATAACAAATTTCCCATTACTTTCGACCCAACAATAAAACAATTTCCCATTACCTTTATTTAAATGTTATCATATGCAAACTTCGGCTTTCTTTTGCTTATGATATTATTAGCTGCGGATTTATAGACAATTATTATTACTTCAAAGGAGCCTCAGTTGCTCCGTGAAATGTCAATCAATGAATGCTACACTCATCATACCTTGAACACTTTCTACGTTCACAAACAATCATGAAAGCTGAAGCCAATTCTATACACAATCATAATCATCTAGTGCCCGAATATTTTAGCTCCATAGCAAAGTGAGAGTGTCCCTGTTTCGAGGTCTAAATATTGAGAGACCACTAAATTCAATTAAGATCTACAAAGGGAGTAGTAGGGAGAATCCAATTATTCGAATTATATTATAAACGAATGGTTGATTGATTCCTGCAGAAACGGCAACAAAAAGCTAGAAAACAAAGACAAAATACTACCAAAAGAGAAATTTCAAGAAAAGAAACGCCGTTTGATAAAAAGAAAGAGACGAATCAATAATAAAAAGAGACGATACAAGATTTGATTTTTATTTTCACACACTAAAAAAAAAAAGACGACCAAGCAAGCGTAATTCACGGTACCAATACCATCAACCCCACTAATAATTTGTAGAAATTATATTAAAATGTATCTAAGGGGTTTGGATCTTTATTCTTCATAGCAACATAGGCGCACATGAATTTGCACATGCATATCAGTCTATTATTACTCACTCTCTTCACTCCTCATGTTTCATAACCTTGATTCTTAATTTCAAACCAAAGTAATAGCATCCAAAGTTTTTCCTCCTGACAAGACCATTCCCTAAGAAACCTATGAAGAAAAAGTCGAGCAAACGCTGGAAATTTAGTCTACTCTAATGTACTCTACCTGCCATTATTCAAACCAGAGATCGGAACATAATCTTTATCGAGACATCTCATACTAATAAGGTTTCGTTCAGAAAGCATACCCCAAAAAAATCAGTTCACATTTGAAGGACGCATGTCTTCTTTATCAGGCTCTATGTTGTTAGGGAGTTTAAGGTCCGTGGAGTTTCTCTGACAATACCAAGCATTGACTCATACTCCTCGTCTTTTTGAGCATACCTCTTGCGCAGACTCTTCTCGAACTCGATCGCATTTAGTGGCTTTGCATTCTCTGCAACGTGAGGTTCCTTATTACGGAGCTTGCTGAGGCACTTTTGCTGGGTTTCCTCCCCATATCTGAGTCCTAATAGACAAATATGTTAAAACATAAAAGTTAAATCTGTCAGGTAAACTATTGGTTTTTGAAGGAGTTGAATCTGTTACGATGAGATACAAGCACGCTTTTGTATTCACATGCTGGTAAACCGTTAATACTAAATAGAAGAGTGTTCCTCATTGTTTAAAATGCACTTTGACCTAATCAAACATGATCATAAGTCTTTAAATGAAAGTTGAGCTTCTATTACTTCATCTGAAAAGTGGATTAATTATGTTTTTTTCAGACAGAGGAGAAGAATTCCTAGACTAAAACTGCATTTCAACTTCGCCTCTACTCTAATCTTTGATAATCTCAGCGTTCGAGATGATTGTCAATAAAAGAAATGGCATTGTTAATGATATACCCTATGCTGTCTAAGCAGCAATAGAAGTATTTCAGCACAAATGAACTTATGGGTCTTTAGATTATGCAAACTTTTAGGAAAGAGTATACCTCTCCAGAAGGAATTCTAGTGTTTTGCCGAACAAGAGCACTAGCAGCAACCAATACCAAGCCATGCTTTCCAACGACCAAACCGTCAAGAAGTGTCGTATCCATCCCGATAAAGGCCTCATCCTCAACAGTACATCCATGCAAAACAGCACTACGACCTGTTATATATCTAGTTTAAAACAATATCCGAGATGGTTCGCGGAGATGCGTGAATATCAGACTACTGCAAAAAAAAAACAGCAAGAGATTCCCACTAACCAATGGGTACATTGTCTCCGATGATGGCTGGAGGCACCTTCCCACTTAAGTTTGATTTTGCCACATGCACAAGTGAGTTGTCCTAAAGTTTAGTTCCTGATCCAACACTAGTGGTATTCACATCCCCTGCGCAGAAAAAAAAAAGAGCAAGAATAAACAGTACTTTAGTCCAATGTTTCATGGTAAAAAGTAATAGGCTTAACCATAAAGTAACAATGCTCAGTGACATAACAGCAGTCTGTACAAAAGGACAACCTAATCCCAAAACCATATAACTCTAAAGAAAAGCATCACAGAAAGGAAAGAAACAACTCGTACTTGCAATGAAGATCCAGCTCAAATTCGATAAAAGTGGATATCATATACTCATACGTTTCATCAAGAGAAGATTGTAGTATAATCGGAGCATAACATTGAGCAGTCTTATACTCTTATTCATCACTAAATCAAAAAGTAGACTAAAGAATATACGTTCGTTCTCTGCTCAGTTGACCTACCTAGCTAAGGATACAGAGATATAGATGATATATATATCAAACAAAACTTCGGTCACTATATAAGAAACCAAATCAGCCAACCACTAAACACTGAAGCTTTAGAAGCTTGCTCACCTCGTAGGACAGCATCCATACCAAATAGATAATCCAATGACTGATGCGCTTGGTGCAACAAAAGCTTCCGTATCCACAATCGGAGCCCTTATCAAATACATTCAGCAATGTCCGATGCCTGGATACTACATGGACTTGATCACCTCTGCTATTCAAATCTAGTATAACGATTACCTACAAAGACATCAATTCCAGAAGTCTAAACCTAATCAACTGTAACTTAAGCGAAAATTGGAGTGAAAAATCTAGAGCTGCATTGAAGCTTACGTTGCTCTCTGGAAAGCAGTTTTTGCCTTGGAGGCGAGACACCCGAGGCGATCGAGAGGCTGACGGATCCAAAATCCGACGGAGTAAAATTCTCTGCCTTATGGTTCCCATTTGGTCGTCTTCACCTTCCTAGAGCTAGAGTTAACCGGCAAAGGATTGGGTGACGAAGTGGAAGATGGTTCAAGTGAAGGCTCGAAAATAAATATGGAACGGCGAATCCCCCGATCCCATGACAATTAGATTGGTTTATTCTGGTTCAAGCAATTAGATTGGTTTATTTTGGTTCAAGCAAACCGCTATGTCTAACTGAACCATAAATAAATGAACCATTGATATATAATTTTCTGGAATCTGAATCTAACGGGATGTGCTTAATATAAAAATTGAAGGCCTGCCTAATAGTTACGCTAAAATATTCCCATCTGACGCGTTGATGACTCCTGTTGGATCAATTAGTAAAAATCTGCAATCACGACAATACATACAACAATTTGTGTGTTTGCATTAGTGTTGTGGTTAAGTTGATAACCTTACCGACACGATTCAAAACTTCATATCGTGTCTCTTGCCACGCACATCACGTGGAAAAAGATAACATTGTTCCTCCGCAATAATGGACCACTGGTTTGGTTGATTCCACTAAAGAGAGAGTGTGTGTGAGGACTCTATTTAAAGGCACCGCTTAACTCGATCATTAGTCCATCGCTCCAAATAAAATTAAAAAAAAAAGTAGAAGATGGCTCTCGAAGTCTGCGTGAAAGCCGCCGTTGGTGCCCCTGATGTTCTCGGCGACTGTAACTTCTTCTCCCTCTCTTTCTCTATTTTCCTTAAAGCTTTGATTTTGCAAGTTTATTTTATCTTTGATGCTCTTCGAAATGTTAAATTTTTTAATACAAATGTTTTTGTCGTTTCAGGCCCTTTCAGCCAACGGGTTCTTCTCACCCTCGAGGAGAAGAATCTGCCCTACAAAATGCATCTCATTAACGTCTCCGACAAACCTCAATGGTCAGTTTCTCTCACCCTAAGGTTACCTTACATCATCGAATCCTAACCTTGTTTCACCTGTCCTACTCATTGATGATTAGTACTGATTCACCGGCTTTGGTTATATATTTAATGACACAGGTTCTTAGCCATTAGTCCTGAAGGGAAAGTACCAGTGCTCAAGAACGACGACAAGTGGGTGCCTGATTCCGACGTCATCACCGGCATTCCTCGAGGAGAAGTACCCTGTTCCCATCTCTCAAAACCCCTCCCGAGTTCGCCTCTGTCGGATCCAAAATCTTCGGCGCTTTCGTCACTTTCTTGAAGAGCAAAGACTCCAGCGACGGATCCGAGAAGGCCTTGCTCGATGAGCTTGAAGCTCTCGAGAATCATCTCAAGACTCATGACGGTCCTTTCATCGCGGGTGGGAAAGTCAGCGCGGTGGATCTTAGCTTAGCACCAAAGCTTTACCATCTCAAGGTCGCTCTCGGACACTACAAAAGCTGGTCTGTCCCCGAGAGCTTGCCTCATGTTCATGGCTACATGAAAGCTTTGTTCTCTCTCGACTCTTTTGAGAAAACAAAGACCGAGGAGAAGTATGTGATCGCATGGATGGGAACATAAGGTCAACCCCTGAAAAAAACTACTACTAGTTCCTCCATCTGTTGTGTGATGGATGATGATGTGGTTCAAGGTCTATCTTCTCTTATATCAGTTAAAATAATGTTCTTGGACCTGTTTATGTTGTTGTTATTGTGTATCAAATCAAATAATAAGCCTCGTTTCGAATTAAAAGATTAGCGTCTAAAAAATCGAATGTAATCGATCTCAGATTATTAAAATGCAACATAGAAGGAGGTTTGTTTGTGTCTCAAACAAACTGGTTGAGAAACTCATCGACACTGGTGTACTTGACATCAGGGTAAAGCTCGGAAGCCTCCACTCCAACGGAAGGGTCTATAGTGAAGGAGGTAAGATCACCCTGCACTAGTACTGTATGGATCAAACCCATCACAAAATCCATTGGAGGCTGAGCCTCTGCACAAGTGAAACGAAAGAAAAGACTTTTTAGTAAAATTCCATTTTGACTAATTACTATGAGATATATATTTAAAAAAAAACTGTTTGTATGGTAAAAGTGATCTACCTTGGATGCTTTTGAGAAGTTCTTCCTCTGAAACATAAATCTTCTCCAGAGTCTTACCGATCTTCCTCTCCCACAAACTGACCATATCGTTCTGCGAGACAATGTTCTTGGGTGGATGGACGTAGAGAATCTTGTTAAGTGTTCTCGGGTCATCAACAGCTTTCATTGTATACGCAACAATGTCCTCTTCGGTGTTGATAATAGCTAGCAACAAAAGAGAGAAGAATAATAATCACAATGCTGAACCTGAGTGTGTAACTTTAATGGGTGTATAGAGTACCTTTGGCATCGCCACTGTCGTAGATGGAAACTTTGTCGGTAGGAGGAGTTCTGAGTCGCAAGTGGCATTGACCCAAACTAGGAACGAAAAAGCCAGCAAAGCAACCTGTGACAACATACGTATAAGGTATCCCCGCGGCCTCTATGGCACGACGTATCTGAGCTTTCATGATGAACTCCGATAGCGCCGGCTCGATGGCCACCGTACGGTCCACGTCATTGCCAAATTCCGAAGGTAAGAATCTCTGCATAAAAATAAAAATAAGTAGAATTCGTTGTGAAAGTATGGATGTAATGCGCATGTCTATAACCAAGTTAGTTAGCTCAACTTGAAAAATCACTATAGACAAGGTCTAAAAGTCAAATTGAGTGACATTCGGACAAAACTAATGCACAGTTCAATACATAACCTCCTGTTAATTCAAAAATGGATGTATCTTATACACAAAAGAAAAGAAAGAGGTTGAAAAACGGACCTTGACATTTCCAGCTTGTTTGATGGCGTCGATGATGTTGACCTGATCTAGAATCTGAGTTCGACCAAGAGCAGAAATCACGACATCTACTTGTTTGATCGCTTTCACCAAGCTCTCTTTCTCATTTAAGCTTCCCTGTTTTGAATCATCAGACTCTAGTCAACGTGGTTAACATCAACTATTGGACTAATCTATTCATTAAAAAAAAGGTCTAGAGACTGTTTGGTTGCGACAACAACAGGGAGTGTTTGGTTGGCACTATCATGCTTAAAAATCTGATCGTTACAATTTGGGAGTGTTCACACGAAAAAAATGCTACTGTACACAATTCGAAAAAACATTGAATCATGGCAATGAATAAAAAATAAGATCGAATTTTAAAGAGACGCAGGAGAAAGGGTTGAAAATAGTCAACGTACGTAGAGTATGGTGACGCCAAGGTCTTTGAAACTCTGGACGAGTTTGGCCTTAACGGGATCGGAGAGAGAGGATTCTCTGACCAGAGCGAAAGTGGCGTGGCCGGACTTGACGCTTCCCTCCACGAAGACTTTTCCTATGTAACCCGTCGCCCCGATCACCAGAATCTTGCTCGTCATCTCTTCTCTCTTCCTCCTCCTTCTCCGTTGAATTTTGAGTTTCGAAGACTTCTTGAGTTGAATAAAAGAGAGCGAACCGACGACGCAGATTTATTGTAGTCTTTTCGATCACGAGGATTTTACGTGAAGTTACTGATGTACCCTGTCTTTGTCTGAGCCGCCTCATTTTGACCACAAAGTGCCTGAAATGGTAGTTGGCTCTCAATTTTACCCAATGAATCACGTTTTTTCAAAACAAAGTGGTTTTTAAAAAAGTAACATCCTCACTATTTGTGACATGGTATTTTTTTTTCAAAACGACAAAAACTATAGTGACCTTCATCAATTAAAAATGCCAAATATAAGACGGCCCTTTTTTTTTTGCCAAACTGTAAATATTATAAATGTTAGAAGAAACTTACAAGAGAATCAACTTAGTTTTTGAGCCATCTTAGCAAAAAGAATAAAAACAAGATGGATCAACACAAAAACTAGAGACTAAAGACAAGCCTTTATCGGAGCCACATAGTCATCAGTTTCCCGAATGTTTTGTTCTTCCTCCTCGCTGAGATAATGTTCTTCACCTCTCTATCAATGCTTCTGAAAACGACGGGGGCTGGAACCACAATCTGATTATGCATCAAATTGTTTCGTTGCTTCCATATAAAGTAAACCACTGTGTGCAAAGCTATTTTCCTCAACAGGGACATCTTCTTTGATTGTGCTGCTCGGATCCATGATAGGATTTCGGACCAGTCTGTGAGCGTCGGTGGAGAGGGCCTGCATCTCCTGAAAACTTCACTCCATATCTGCCGGTTAAAATCACAAGACAGCAGCAAGTGATCTCTGGTTTCGGGTTCTCTGGTACATAGTGCGCAGGTCGGAGCTAACGGAAGACCCCATGACGCTAGCCTGGATCTCGTTGGTAGCCTGTCGTAGTTTGCTATCCACATGGTGAATGCCTGCTTAGGAACCGCTCCCTTGAACCACGCCACATCACACCAGTCCTTAGTCCCCTGTCTTGGCCTCAATATCTCCCAAGTGGTGGATGACCTGAAAACAAGAACATGAGAATCACCAGCTAACCAAATATATTCATCTGCAAGCTCAGTCTGTAAAGGAAGAGATATAGTAGTAAGGTGAGAGTGCAAGGCAACTTCCTGATCAGATCGTGGGTGGGGAAGGGACCAGGTATTATTACTGACAGCATCCGCTACGACCGCATTGCTCCTGAGACGCAAAGCTCTCGGGCCTAAAGGACCAAGGTAATTGATCAACTGGCCTAAAGGAGTCCAGTTGTCATACCAAAATCTCGCAGTCAAACCTTTGCCAATGATAGATTTGCAGAAAATTAAAGCTAGAGGTCTGAGCTTTAAGAGTCGTGTCCAAGCCCATGAGTCAGCTTGAGTAGGTTCTATTGACCATAGCGATTGAGAGGATAGGTGGATGCTGCGATGCCAGTCTGCCCAGAGCGAGGAGGACGACGTTAGCAGGATCCAGATGAATTAAGACGGCCATTTTATATCGCACCAGATCTGCATCTACCAAAATAGTAACAATTTATAGAACATACTCAAATACCAAAAGACTGTTACTGTTGATAAATGGTTCGATTTCGGCCAGGAAGTAGATAACATAAAAAGAGAGTTCATTTCATTACTACCAGTAAGATGGCCACGCACCCACACAGCCTGCTCATACGATGATACTTATCAATATAAATGTACAAATCCACATTTCGGAACCGCATGTTAAAATGGTAAAACCCAACCCATTTAAATCTACTATGTTTAAAACCGACCCCATTTAGAACTTATATCCGTTTAGACCCATTTAAAACTAGGTCTATTAGGAATATTCATTTAGAATCCAAAAAAATTTCATGTACCTATTTAAACTCATTTAGATTCATTTAAACTATTACTTTACTGATTTAATTTTGAATTGTTTTAATTTTATGATTTTGTAACAAATAATTAAATCAAACCGAAAAATCAAGTTTTTTCGCCCAGAATTGAGTTTTTCGCCAAAACCGCAAAATCGAATTTTCTCGCCAAAATTGTAAAATCGATTTTTTCGGTCAAAATCGCAAAATCGAGTTTCCTGCTTAGGGCTGGGCAAATAAACCGAACCCGAAAATCTGAACCGAATCCGATCCGATAAAAATGAATCCGAACTGATCTGAACCTGACATAAATACCGAATGGATCTTGTTTTTTGGTATTTCGGGTTATGAGTATTATCCGAAACCAAACCCGAATTTAAATGGATATCCGATAGAACCCGAAACATTCAAAACCTCAAAAAGATCTTATACCAAACATTCAATTCATAATATGTATTCAAAATACATTAATATACATTGAACATCTAAAATACTTATCTATTACATAAATGTTGGTGGTTCTAATGCATGAAGGTTGATGGTTAAATGAAACTGTTGAATTTTGAAATATTTAGATTCAGACTTTGTTTTCATTAAACAATGTTTCTCATATTTCATGAGGTCGTAGTTTTTGTTTTATGATTTCATTTATTTGGTTTTCTTTTCATCAATAAATATGTTTCTCATTCGTTTGATTTTGAATGATCATGGTTGATATTCCTTTCATATTTTTAAATCGATTTTACTTATGTTTTAGTTACAAAAGGTACAAAATAGGTATTTGAAACCAAAACAAACCAATTTTACTTATGTTTTGGTTACAAAATAGGTAAAAATAAAATATTTTTAAACCAAAGAACCGATTGGGATCCAAATCCGAAAGTACATTGGTTGTACCGGTTCTTTGAAGATTTACTAACCCTGACCCAAACCCGATAGAACCTGAACCGGTCCCAAACCAAACTTTTGAATAATCTGAATGGGACTGATTTTGATAAACCCGAAAAACCGAAACCCGATTGGGACCCCGAATGCCCATGCCTATTCCTGCTAAAAATGGAAAACTAAATTTTTTCACCAAAACCGCAAATTCGAGTTTTCGGCCAAAACTAGAAAACTAATTTTAATCACCAAAACTACAAAACCGAATTTTCCAACGAAAATAATTAATCTATACTATTAAAGCAGGATCCTATTCTGTTTTTTACTAAAAATACCCTTTTCTTTACTAACATTACTTATTTCATTAAGGATAATTAAGTAATATTAATAACACATTTATATTGGGTCATTATTTTTGGATCCAGCCCTCTACCCACATCATCTCTTTTGGGCCATTTGGGCCGATTAAGAAATCATATCCAATTCTTATTTTTTTCTCCAAGTTCAAATAATTTATTTTCAATCATTCTTAATATTTTGTGTAGTGAACAAAAATTAATCACTTAATTATTATGTTTTTCTGTTTTTAATATAATTTAAGCATTCATTAAAAAATTGAATTTTTTCATTGAAAAGTATAAATCTTTACTAAAAGTATATAATTTTTTATTAAAAAAATTAACCACATAATAAAATAAATTTATCAGAGTTATAACAACTTAATTCATTAAAAATAAAGTTTAATTTTTTTAAACATAAATACTCATTAGACCTGGACGTTCGGGTACCCATTCGGGTACAGATCGGTTCTTTTGGGTATCGGGTTTTTTGGGTTTTGAAATTAAACCCATACGGGTATTATAAAATTTTGGGTCGGGTTTGAGTCGGATCTTTCTGGATCCGGGTGGGTTTAGTTCTCATGCATAAGAACCTGAAAATAACCAAATAACCAAATTATCTAAAACGGGTTCGGTTAATTGTACTCAAAGTAACCAAAGTATCCGATTCGATTCAAATTTTTGTATCCAAATTACTCAAAAGTAACCAAAAATAACCAAAAGTAACTAAAAATATCCATAATATACAGTTTTTTGGATAAACTTTATCCAAACTATCATATTTTATCCAAAAATACTCAAAAGTACCGAAAATAACTATTACAGTTAACTTATAATATTAATTTAAAATAATAAAATAATTATAAATATAATTATAACATATATTTTTAGATATATATTCACATTTCGGATATCTGCGGATACTCATTCGGTTCGGATTCGGAACCGGTTCTTCGGATATAGCAATTTAGAACTTATTCGGATATTTATCCCGGGTCTGATCGGGTTCGAGATCCTGATTTTCGGGTCGGTTTCGGGTTGGTTCTTCAGGTCCGGATATTGTGCTCAGGCCTATACTCTTTTAAAATGAAACACGATAAAGAAAGATAAAAAGCTTAAGTCTTTTATAAAAAAAAATATATGAAAATATGACTTTACTAAATATTTGTCAATTTTAAAAAATAAAGGAAAATAAACCCGCGCTTTGAAAGCGCGGATCAAAATCTAGTTTATTATATTAAATTAAATAGGTTGAAAAGATCCCACTAATTTTTAATATAACTTATTTAATAAATGGGTCTTAACAAAACTACTCATTTAGAATCCATATACTAAATGGGTCTAAATAAATATTTTTTAAGAATCCATTAAAAATCCGAGAACATAACCTTTTTTTTAACATAACGCATTTTTTTTGATCAAATAACATAACGCATTTTAACATGAGAAATTATGTGTAATAACCAAAAAAAATTATAATTCACTAACTGGCCAAAAATCCATCCTCTCTCCTCATTTTTCTTTTTGGTTATGTAGCAAAGAAGCCCTTTTAACATCTGTATTTCAGATTACCCTCCTTACCCACGCAACAGAAAGAAATATACATGGCACATATCAAAAGAAAAAAAAAAGATTAAAAACCCACTCCTCTGTTACATGTTTTATACTCACATCCGGATACTGATACGGACAACACGTTAAATTAACCACACGCTTAAAATTTGCGCGGAAAGTGTCATATAGATGATGGAACATATATGATATAATCCATGGGGAAAATCAATAATATTGATTCTTCAACATGTCCAATTGATATGGGGTTATGTCTAACTTAAAATTTTTTAAAATCTGAAACTACTTTAATAAATTAATCGTTGCCATTTGATATATTACCAAGAACGACTATTGTATTCTATAACTTCTCATTTCCTTCCAATAATATCGGGACCCATCACTTCCATATTTTTTTTCAGAAAACTACTTTCATATATACAAAGTAAAATAAACAGTTGCATCAATACTATTTAAAAGTGTGAAGTAACATATATGAACCATAACGTTTTTTCAAAACAACTGGAACCATATCTTCAATTATATCAATACAACCCCTCTATGAGTAGAATATTATGGCTTCTGTGAGGATTTCATAAATGAGTTCTAAAAAGTTCGCAATCATTTAGTTTACAAAAAAAAAAGTTCGCAATCATTTTAACGTGTTTTATTATATGTATTTACGCTCAGAAAGTATAAAATCAGAAAATTAAATTATATAAATAGATTCTGAATGAAAATTTCAATAGGTTATCATTTTTAATAGCCTTATGATGTAAATTTAATTTATTAATATGTTTCTATTTTTTAAAATAAAGCCTTAAATTTTTTGATCAACATACCATCTGAACAAATTAGAAAAAAATTCTGTCAAAAAACTAAAATGGTAATAAAATTTAATATGTTTACCAAAAAAAATTCTAGGGTTGTTACAATAGTAATATATTGCAAGCATTATGAATGCAACTTTTTTTGTCAACCATTAGGAATACAATTTATAACTAATTTTGAAATGTTTATGATATAATATATAGTTATGCAACTTAACATATTTGATATAGTTTGCAATAATATTAAATTTAATTAATATTAAACATAAATATAAAAAAAAATTAAATAACAAACAAATAAAACAAAAAATATATACACCCTTTAAAGAGCGGGTATATTTTTATTTATTTTTAATATTAAATAGTTTGATTTATTTTATTGTAAATTATATTTGATATATACTCTAAAAGATTAAATGGACTAATTTAGATACTTAATCATTTTAAGAATATTTTAATATATTAGAACTATTTTAATAATAATAATTTAAAAAATGTTATACACAAACATATAAATTAAAAAATTTAACATATAAATAAATTACGGAAAATGTTACATATTTACAAACAAAAAATTACAAACCAACATTATACATGCATGTCAAATCTAAAATAGACAAATCTTTTATATTAAAACAGAAACATGACCTATTGATTTATGTGTGGACCAACTATTTCAATAAAATTATTAACTTTTCTAATTAATCATTTAATATATATATATTATACAATGAAATACATAAATAACTAAAAACACAAATATAAAAATTAAATATCTAAAAAATATAAAAGAGAAATATGTGGTGACTTCTTATTGTTAAACGTTGTAATATGATTACAAACAAAAATCAATATTAAAAATGTTAAAAATGAAAACAATCTATTTAACTTAAAATAATAATAATAAAATTACTGTGAAATAAGTTTAACAATGTTTTAAATAAACAAAATCATAATACGGGTCAGAATTATCTCGAGTTTTCAAAAATTTAATCATTTTTAAAATAACAAAATAAGTCATATAAAATTAATATAATTTTCATAAAAATCTCAAATATATAGTTTATCAAAAATCATAATTTTCATTATGTTAAATAATTTTTCAACAAAAATATACCCGCCCTTCTGAAGGGCGGGTCAGAATCTAGTGGGCTTTTAAATCCCCAACTATTTGAAATCAGCACTTTTAATACCTAACTATCAGTTGTGCAGATTTATTCATGAAGTTATTGTTGACTGCACAAAATCAGACATTAAAAAGCCAAAATTAGTTATTACATGAATTATAATTAGAAAAGTCTATCGGTTTGACTTTTAAAAACCCATAAATTCTTAAAATCAATTATGCAATATGATGAAAGATATTTTCGTCGAGTTCAGATAATTTTCGATGATATAAAGAAAATTATATTTTCGATGATATAAAGAAAATTATAGTGAAAATATAAAAATTTGATACTGAAAATAAAGAAAATGATTTTTTTCTTTAACAATAATATTCGCTTGTTCTCTCTCAGAGTCACTTAGATAGCAACAATTTTAAAGATTTCTAGGTTTTTGAAAGCCAAATCAATATTTTATTTAATTATAATTTATTTTTTGTGTAATAACTAATTTTAACTTTTTAATGTCTGATTTTGCGCAGTCAATAATAACTTCAGAAATAAATCTGCGCAAGTGATAGTTGGGTATTAAAAGTGCTGATTTCAAATAGTTGGGGATTTAAAAGAGCATTTTCCCGTCCCATAATCCATGTATCAACGCATGACCAATAATTAGTCCTTCGTGTATGCATGATTATATTGATTACCTGAGTTTGGATCCTTCGTTGGAGAGTCCCATCCGGACATTAAAGAACTCATTTGCTCTTAGTCTTTTTTTTTTTCAATAGTATGTCTGATCCGGACATGAAAGAACCCATTTGCTCTTAGTCTCTTTTTTTTCCAATATGTCTGATAGGGATGGGTAAAATATCCATAAAATTTGATTCAATCTATTATTTATTTCGATTCAACTCCGAAAATTTCGGATATTGTAACTCTACAAATAAAAGCAAATATTAAAATTTAATATCCATTAAATAAGAAGCAAATCGCAAATACTTAATTTTAAAAAAACGAATATCTGATCCGTAATATAAATATGCATATATATGTATATATGTATATATAAAATTATATATAATTTAATATATATATAGCTTTTTAATCATTTTTCCACTAAATAAATTATTTGGTCATTAAATTTTTTAAAATACCTGGTTTTCAAATAATTTGTAGTGAAATATTATTACTTTATATTAAAAAAAATCTTTTCTTTTAATTTATTTGAAAAACTGAAATTTTTAATATTTTTTTACCGGATCGACTGATCGAATCGGGTTACCCGTAAAATACGATTTTTGGATATCTATAACACTGAATATCCGAAACATGACAGATCAAATTAGATCAGAAAATCGATTATCCGTATAGGACGGATCACGGATATCCTTTAAATTTCAGATATCCGTTCTGTGCCCATCCCTAATGTCTGAGTTATGGGTGTTGAACATTTTTCTATATATATAATGCTCCATGCAAGTGTGCAAGTCATCTAGATAATTCTTATCCCTAAGGATATAAAATTTCTTTTGTTGAACAAAAAAAAGGATAAAAAGTTATTTTTAGTTATCATTATTTTACTTCGGTCCAAGTTCATATAATTTAAGAAGAAAATCAATCCTATCAAACTATTTTTTTGTTCGGCTATTGGAGAAATTACAGTATAGGGTCCACTGATTTAAGTAATAGACTAGATTTTGATCCGTTTTTAAAAAGGGCGGGTATATTTTTTGTTGGAAAATTTATTTTATGTAATAAAAATTATGATTTTTGATAAATTATATATTTTAAATTTTTATGAAATTTATCTGAAATTTAATTATATGACTTATTTTTGTTATTTTAAATATGAATAAATTTTAGAAGACTCAAATAATTCTAACCCGTAATATGATTTTATTTATTTAACCCGAAGTTAGACTTATTTTAAACTGATTTTTTGTTAACTTAAATAAAATATTTTATATCTTCAACATTCTCTGTATTGAAAAATTCATTTGTGTATTTCAAAACATTTTTATATTAAATTTAGTTTATGTGATTTAGTTTTTATTTTAAATGAAACTATTTTTAAGGAGTTGAGATAATTCAGACCCGTACTATGATTTTCTTGATTTAATCATTTGTTATTTCAACTTGATATTATTTTGAGGTTTCATTTAATAATTTTTTTCAAATAATTAATAAATTGAAAGATTTTTTAGAAATATATGGTGCAAACGTTTAGGAAACAAAATTTTCAAAAAAAATAAGAACTGAATTATATTAAACTATAACCACACCCTAAACCCTAAACTATATGTTCTTATCCTTTTTGAAAATTTTGTTTCCTAAATTTTTGCACCATATCTTTCTAAAAAATCTTTCAAGTTATTAATTATTTGAAAGGATTTATTAAATGAAACCTTAAAATAAAATTAAGTTGAAATAACAAATGATTAAATCAAAAAAATCATAATACGGGTCTTAATTATCTCAACTCTTTAAAAATTAGTTTCATTTAAAATAAAAACTAAATCACATAAACTAAATTTAATATATAAAATATTTTGAAATACACAAATGAATTTTTCAATACAGAGAGTGTTGAAGATATAAAATATTTTACTTAAGTTAACAAAAAATCAGTTAAAAATAAGTCTAACTTCGGGTTAAATAAATAAAATCATATTACGTATTAGAATTATTTAGAGTCTTCTAAAATTTATTCACATTTAAAATAACAAAAATAAGTCATATATTTAAATTTCAGATAAATTTCATAAAAATTTAAAATATATAATTTATCAAAAATCATAATTTTTATTACGTAAAATAATTTTCCAACAAAAAATATACCCGCTATTTTTAAGGACGGGTCAAAATCTAGTATATTTTAAATGGGTTACTAAACATAAGCAAAAATTTCAAGCCCATTGATCCGAAAGTTTCAAGCCCATTTCGTTTTAATAATTCATTGAACAAAAAACTTGGACTGTCAAATTATTTTAAAACTCTATTGGGCTTTTAAGTGGCCAAAATTCCCTTTTAATTACACAATTTCATTTAAAAAGGAAAGTAAATGGAATGTTTTGTAATAACATAAAAATTTCAGGGGCGTATTCACAAACATGCTTCTGCTACTATAGACTAGGATTTGACCCGCGCTTTAAAAGCGCGGGTTTATTTTTCTTTTTTTTATAAATTTTGAATAAGTTTGTGAAATGAAATATTTTCATTTATTTTTATTGTATTGTTTTATTTTTATTTTTATTTTATAAATGGGTATTTATGTTTAAAATTGAACTTGATTTTTTTTCAAAAATTTGAAGTGGTATTTTAAATTTTTTCAATCAATTTTCACTTTTATGTACTGAATTTTTGAAAGATATAATTTTTAACAGATTTAACTTGTGAATAAATTAATATTATATTCTTTTAATAATTTAAGTCTTTCATTATTAATATTAAAATATTTTCAGAAAGTTTTAATTATATTGAAAAAAATAATAATAATAATTATGTGTAAATATTTGTTAATATCAATATTAGAACTTGGCCCAAATGAAAAATATGAACTTAGATAAATATTAAAATCGGCCCAAATAGTCCAAAACCGTGAAATTAAAGGAACATAAAAAGTTTGAGCTTATAATTAAAAGACCCATTACTTGAAAATGATACAAAATAACAGAAATACCCTTAATGAAACCTGCAACTTCCTTATAACAGAAATGTAGGTTTAGTAAAAAAACCAATAGGATCCTTCTTTAATAGTATAGAAAAAGGAACAGAAAAAGTTTGAGCTTATAATTAAAAGACCCATTACTTGAAAATGATACAAAATAACAGAAATACCCTTAATGAAACTTGTAACTTCTTTATAACAGAAAGATAGGTTTAGTAAAAAAACCAATAGGATCCTGCTTTAATAGTATAGATTTGATTAAACTACTGGTTCCATCTGTTGTGTGATGATGATGTGGTTCAAGGTCTATCTTCCCTATCAGTAAAATAATGTTCTTCGACCTATTATGTTTTGTTATTGTGTATCAATCAAATAGTAATTAGCCTCGTTTGAATTAAGATTAGCGTCTAAAACTCGAATGTGTTAAGATACGTTAGTTATAGATAAACATGTATCTGATTTGTGTATATCCAATCCTATAGATAAGGATGGACATCATGTATATATATATGACACTCTCCACAGAGACTTACATTATAACATAATGTAATCGATCTCAGATTATTAAAACATACATGCAACATAAAGAGGTTGTTTGTTCTCAAACAAACTGGTTGAGAAACTCATCGAGACTGGTGTACTTGACATCAGGGTAAAGCTCGGAAGCTTCCACTCCAACAGAAGGGTCTATAGTGAAGGAGGTAAGCTCACCTTGCACTAGTATTGCATGGATCAAACCCATCACAACATCCATTGGATCCTGAGCCTCTTCACAAGTGAAAAGAAGACTTTTAGTAATACTCCATTTTTACTGATCACTATGAGATTAAAAAAAGAAAAACTGTTTTGTATGGTAAAAGTGATCACCTTGGATGCTTTTGAGAAGTTCTTCCTCTGAAACATAGATTTTCCCCAGAGTCTTACCGATCTTTCTCTCCCACAAACTGACCATATCGTTCTGCGAGACAATGTTCTTGGGTGGATGGATGTAGAGAATCTTGTTAAGTGTTTTCGGGTCATCAACAGCTTTCATTGTAGTGGCAACAATGTCCTCTTCTGTGTTGATAATAGCTACAACAAAGAGAGAAGAAAAATGATCACAATACTGAACTGAGTGTAACGTTAAATGGGTGTATCGAGTACCTTTTGCATCGCCACTGTCGAAGATGGAAACTTTGTCTGTAGGAGGAGTTCTGAGTCCCAAGTGGCATTGACCCAAACTAGGTACGAAATAGCCAGCAAAGCCACCTGAGACAACATACGTATAAGGTATCTCCGCGGCCTCTATGGCGCGACGTATCTGAGCTTTCATGATGAATCCCGATAACGTCGGCTCGATGGCCACCGTACGGTCTACGTCATTTCCAAATTCCGAAGGTAAGAATCTCTGCATATTTGAAAAAAAGGTCGTTCTGAAAATCTATTATCTTCTCGATATTGTGAGAAAGTATGTATGTAGCTTAACTTGAAAAATCACAATAAATCACTACAAACAAAGTCCAAAAGTCATAAGATTGAGTGACATTCGGACAAAACTAAAATTACATGTTGTGGTTCGGGTTTAGGAACTATAGATATTTGATCCATAATCAAGTGTCAACATGAAAAACCACTATAAACTACGAAGTTTATAAAGTCATGAGTTTGAATGGCATTTGGACAAAACTAATATTACATTTGGACAAAACTAATATTATTAGATAAACTGTTGATCTTCAATCTTCAATCCATAACCTCCTGTTAATTCAAAAATGGATGTATCTTATACACAAAAGAAAAGAAAGAGGTTGAAAAACGGACCTTGACATTTCCAGCTTCTTTGATGGCGTCGATGATGTTGACCTGATCTAGAATCTGAGTTCGACCAAGAGCAGAAATCATGACATCTACTTGTTTGATCGCTTTCACCAAGCTCTCTTTCTCATTTACGCTTCCCTGTTGTTTTCACAACACGAACCATCAGACGCTAATCAACAAAGATTCGAAAACACAATATCTATGCAAAGCTTAGAAGAGCAGTGTAAAAGAGAAACAAGGTCGACGTGGTTTTATACAGACGTGATTCTAGGCGTTCCAAACATTTTAGACAGTCTTGGGAAAGTAAGATCATCTATTGGACTGATCTATTCATTTAGAAAAATAAAAAGGTCTAGAGACGTTTAGCACTATTATGCTTTAAATCCGATCGTTACAGTTTGTGTGTTCACAAGAAAAAGACTATACTGTACACAATTCTAATAAAAAGTAAGATTTAATTTAAAGAGACGCGGGAGTAGGGATTTATTAATAAGCAATGTACGTAGAGTATGGTGACACCAAGGTCTTGGAAACTCTGGACGAGTTTGGCCTTAACGGGATCGGAGAGAGAGGATTCTCTGACCAGAGCGGAAGTGGCGTGGCCGGACTCGACGCTTCCCTTGACGAACACTCTTCCTATGTAACCGGTCGCCCCGATCACCAGAATCTTGCTCGTCATCTCTCCTCTCTTCCTACTTCTTTTCCGTTGAATTTTGAGTTTCGGAAACTTCTCGAGTGAGAATAAATAAAGAGCAAGATTTTACCGATGTACCCTGTCTTTGTCTCAGCTGCCTTATTTTAAGCTTTAAGTTGCCTCACAATGGTAGTTAGCTTCAGGTGGTTTTAAAATCGTAGTTGGCTTTAAGTTGCCTTAAAATGGTAGTTACCGATGTACTCTGTTTTTGTCTCAGCTGCCTTCTTTTGAGCTTTAAGTTGCCTCACAATGGTAGTTAGCTTCAGGTGGTCTTAAAATCGTAGTTGGCTTTAAGTTGCCCTAAAACGGTGCCCTCAGCTGCCTTATTTTGAGCTTTAAGTTGCCTTACAATGGTAGTTAGCTTCAGATGGCCTTAAAATCGTAGTTGGCTTTAAGTTACCCTATAATGGTAGTTGGCTTTCAATTTTTTACCCAATGAATCACGTTTTTCAAAACAAAGTGATTTTGAAAAAAACTAAGATCCTCACTATTTGTGGCATGTAATTTTTTTCTAAACCGAGAAAAACTATAGTGACCACCATCACTTAAAAATTCCAAATATAAGACGGCCCTTCTATCACACCAGATCTGAATCTACCAAAAAGGTAACAATTTACAGAACCTACACAAATACCAAAAGACTGTTATAATAGACTGTTGATAAATGGTTCGATTTCGGCCAGGAAGTAGGTAACGTAAAAGGAGAGTTCATTTCATTACTACCAGAAGATGGCCACGAACCCACGCAGCCAGCTCATACGACAAATGTACAAATCCACATTTCAGATTACTTTCCTTACCCACACAACCAAAAAAATATACATGGCACATAACAAAAGAGAAAAAAAAAATTTAAAACCCCACACCCCTGTTACATGTTTTATACTCACATCCTGATACTAATACGGCCAACAAGTAACCACAATATCATATATATTATATAACATGTGACCGCCCGGTAATTAAACCACCCCAAAAGAAAACTAAAATCACAATTCACCTAGGTGAATTCTGACAAGCTGGTGACTGTAGCGCTATTAATTAGCCCGCGATTTTGGCGATGTGAGCCACCTGGAACTGCGGAACGTAATTATTGGGTCGACCCTCTTCCTCCCTTGGCTCATTCAAGAACGCCCAGTTGCTTCTTCTCCACCTAACAACACACAACAATTCATTTTTTATTTTTTTGTAAACTTCATTTTTTTATTTTATAATATCCAAATTTATAAGATTCATGACTTGAACCTAGCTAGATAGTAAAAGAGTTGCATATTACCATCCACTCTTCTTGCTTTGGTTTTCGTAAGGATCCTCTATCCCTTGACTTTCCGCAACTTCCTGTGAACAAATAAATTTAAAGGCTTCTTTTTAGACCTTAATTCTTTTTGGTGGTCCGTTTATCAAGTCAATTACTAAAAATCACTGACGAAAATTCTTCTTTGGTGGCCTGAATTAAAGCTTTTAATAAATTAATAGATTGGTCTCGACCTCAGTAACCAACTTGGAAACGGCTTGAACATGTTCCTCTTCAGTCTTCTTCTTTGTCTTCCAGAAAGCGTCGATTTCTTCTCTTGTAAGTGACTTGCACCTTCTCACTGTAAATTTTCAATTTCATCATAATTTCGGAAAAAGATGACCGCGCTTAAAATTTGCGCGCAAAGTGTCATATAGATGATGGAACATCTATGATAAAATCCATGTATCATTTCATCGCATAACCATTTTTTTTTTTTATCATCGCATAACCATTAATTACTCATACGTGTATTCATGGTTTATATTGATTACCTGAGTTGGGATCCTTTGTTGGAGAGTCCCATCCTGACATTAAAGAACCCATTTGCTTTTAGTCTTTTTTTCCAATAGTCTTTTAAATTTATTTGATCAGTAGATCTATCTGTGTTGTGTGTCGAACATTTTTCTATATATATAGTGCTCCATGCAAGTGTGCAAGTAATCTAGATAAATTCTTATCCCTAAGTTTGTTTTTTATTATTATTTTACTTCGGTCCAAGTTCATATAATTTAAATAAGAAAATCAATCCCATCGATTATTTTTTTGTTTGGCTATTTGAAACTACAGTAGAGCGCCCACTGATTTAGGTAATAGATTTGATTTTTTTTTTTTGAGTTAATTGGCCCAATATACACAAGTGGGTTCGAAATTTGCAAACTACCCTAAAGGCATCTAAACCCATAAACACTGTGACACATTTTGTGTGTGTTGACGGAAATGCCCCTATCCAGAAATCTTCCTACCGACGCGTGAAGTAAGAAAGATCGACGCGTGAAGAGAGATAGATTTGGTTTCGTATCTTCAGTACAGAGTAGAGTTGCGGGTGTAGGTGTAGGGGTTCTAGCTATTAATCTCTCCATCCACTCTTTCGCCTACACCATTTTGCAAAGTACACAACGAAATCTTAAGGAAATCTGGAAAATATCAAAGTGTAGCAGAGAAGCGCGGGATTTGGGGGTTAACAAAGCAGTTTAGGGTTTTCGATTGTGTATTTAATGGAGTTCTGCAAATTGGTAAATGTCAACTTGTTTAGTAGAGAGAGAACGAAGACTGTTAAAGAAAGAGTGTTGCATAAAAAAGTCTCCTTTTACAGTAGTCATTATCTTTCTGTTTCAGGCAAGTTCTTTTCTCTTGTCTTCTACCATTAAAACTGATTGTAGACATTTATATGTAGTCGTTATCACCCTGATTTGGTTAGAGAATGTTCTTCTTTTTTGTCTTACACCATTAAAGTCGATATAGATAGTAGGCGGAAATAAATCTACCTTTTTGGTTCAGAAATTGAATAGGATTAGGACTAAATAATCAAGTTGCTTTAATGGAAGCCATTGTTTCTTCTTGCCGTTTAATGTGTGGATGCTATACTTGAAGTTAACATTTAATCTACAATCTTGAATGATATCAATGTTTGGCCAGTTTGTGTGTCGGAACGATAGAGAAATCACTAATGCTTACTCTGTTGTTAAAACCTGCAGATAATGGGCCAGTTGGTTAAACTGGTAGTTGGAGTGTGGGAACAAGTTGGAGCTCGAGGTTGGCTGTTCTTGGAAGATCCGACAGAACGCAAATACCAGGTGGTTGTCCACGAGAACCAGACCTACGCATCTTTGACGGATCTTGTGAGAACACGTTACAGTGTAGGAACAGGTACTGCGCTGGGTTTGACTTTTGAATTCCCTGAGTGGATGAGGATCCCTGGGGATGTGTCGACCCCACCAGTGGATGTCAAGGATGATGGTGATGTTGAGCTATTCATGTCGATGAGACATGAGATCGAAGATTTGAGCCTACTGGTGACTATAGGCAACAATGTGGTTGCGCGGTACCTTTTTCAAAGGAGGGATAATTACACCGTTATAGGGAGTTCGTCTGGAACCTTGGCTGCTAATGTGAACCCTTACCGTGCTATCTCTGATGTTCGCCAGCTACCAGTGAGTCATGTGAATGAAGCTCGTGTAGGCTTGGAAGATGGTGCTGCCTATTGGGAAAATATTCTTGGCGAGAGTGGAATGTCACGAGCTCAACAGTTTCTCCTGGAAGTGTGCACCGACGATGATGCACCACCACTTTTAGGGCTACCATTAACACAAGGGAAGCCTGCGTTTGTCAATGAGGTCGAGACAAGCAGTGGTACTGAATCATCAACAGACTCTTCTGCTGCGCCACTAAATGAAGTACCACAGATTGCTGGATCTGAGGTCATCTGGCTGGCAGAGGCCAGTGGGCATCCTCCAACCAATCGGGGTCTGGCACTGACAATAGGTAAGGCGTAACAACATAATTATATTGTAATGTTTTTAGTTAACGGTTACATGTTAAGATTGCCACTCACTATATTAACTTGTATGTTATTTTTAAAGGTGAACCAAGAAAGAGGTCTTATTCTGTACTAGAGTACATTACGAAGGGAAAGGGCAAGGTGACTGGTCCAGGTGCTTCGGGAAAGAGACAAGACAAGCCTTCACTAGGTCACCTCCCCAATACCAGTAACCCAAACTTTGCTGATCCATTGCCAAATGATGACTCCGACGATGAGGGTGAATCTGACTACATCATCTTATTTAGATTAGAAACTGCTATTTGTTTGGACCCTATAACCGTGTCACTAATATTATACAACTAAATCTTTTAAAACAGGGGATGAAGATGATGGAACTCAGCATTTGTATGTGGGTCAAGTCTTCATGGATCGATCTGCTTTTAAGACCCATATGTCTCTTTATGCTCTGGCCAAAAAGTTTCGTTTTGTGTGTCGCCGATCAGAACCTGGTAAAATGGTATGGAGTGTAACGGCATCAACTGCAATTGGAGAGTTTACGCAAGTAAGCTGGCGGGTTGTCCAAGATTCCAAATCAAGCGTCTGTGTAATGAACATAGTTGCACAGTGGATGAGCGTGGTGATTTCAAGAGACATGCGACATCCAACTTGATTGGTGAAATGGTCCGTAACAAGTATGCTGGGGAAGGGGCAGGGCCTAAACCAGGAAGTCTAAGGGAGTACATGCGCACTGAACACAGTGTCCCAGTAACCTACTGGAAGGCTTGGAAATCGCGAGAGGTGGCGATTGAAAGAGGCTTGGGTAACACTGCAGATGCTTACCAGATGCTCCTCTCCTTTTTGGAGCAGTTGTCTCTTGCTAATCCTGGTTCTGTCTTGGCGGTCAAGACAACTCCAAGCGTGGGAGGGATCCAACGCTTCAAGTATCTTTTCATCTCACTTGCCGCTTCTGTTAAGGGGTACATGTACATGAGAAAGGTGATTGTTGTGGACGGCACACACCTTAAAGGGAAGTACGCTGGCTGTCTACTTACGGCTAGTGCGCAGGACGGGAACTATCAGATTTTCCCTTTAGCATTTGCTGTGGTTGATGGAGAAAACGACAGCTCATGGACTTGGTTCTTCCAGAAGGTTTTGGAGGTGGTGGAGGATGGGGATGATCTAGTCTTTGTCTCTGACAGGCACAACTCCATCTACGCTGGGCTTCAGAAGGTACACGAACCATTTAACCATTTAGCATCTATTGTTTCATTTGGTTATTAATAAAATTGTTAACACGTATTTAAAATTATACACTAACCCATATGTGATGTCCGCTATGTGCAGATGTATCCTAAAGCAAAACACTGTGCTTGTCTCCTCCATCTGCAACGAAACATTGTCACTATGTTCAAGAAGAAGCACCTGGCTTATTTGGTCTCCAAAGAAGCAAGGGCATACCGTGTGGCGGATTTCTACAGGCACTTTAATGAAATAAAGATGGTTGACATGAACTGTGCCGATTATCTTATCAGGGTTGGGTTCGAGCACTGGACACGCTCCCACTGTCATGGTTTGCGGTACAATATAATGACGAGCAACGTCGCCGAGTCACTGAATGCAGCTTTGTCAGAAGCAAGAGATTACCCGATTGTCTCTTTACTTGATTACATTCGGTCTATGCTGATGAGGTGGTTCTTAGGAAGGCGTGAAGAGTCGGCTAGGTGCGGAGGACTTGTAACACCGAAGGGTTGAAGAGATAATATCCAAGAATTTCACTGCTGCTACCGGTTTGCTTGTCCGTCACATTAACGAGGATGAGTTTGAGGTCCGTGGGATGGAAGGAGCACCGTTTAGGGTTGACCTCGCCAAGAAGGTTTGTAGCTGCTTAGAGTTTGATATGCTTTTGATCCCTTGTGAGCATGCTGTCGCAGCAGCAATCCACTCAAAGCGCCGAGTAGACTCTCTTGTTGGTGAGAAGTACAGACGCAACATTTGGTTAGCTGCTTACTCAATGAGCATCAACCCAACCGGTGATTACATGACTCCTGCTGCTGATGCCAGCGCTATTGGTGCGGTTAACATTGCCCCACCAAATACTAGGCGCCCACCAGGGAGGCCGAAGAAGACAAGAATCTTCTCGCGTGGTGAATTCAAAGTAAGTTAGTAAGCTAAATTTTTTCCATTTACAGGAATAAAAAAAGTTAGTTGTTATTTGATGTGGTGTTGGTTAATAATAATAGTGGTAAAACTTGATTTTCTTACAAGGTTGGAGGCAAGGGGCGTCGCCCAAGGACTTGTAGGAGGTGCGGTGGAGCTGATCACAACCGTGCCACCTGCAAAATGGCAATATGAAATGGTTGAAGGTTGTTATGGGGTCAAAGGAAAGGAGTCTTTTGTTAAAGGTCTGATGTGGGGCGACCATCTATCTTTGTTTAATATGTAGTGTTCCCCATGAGAATCCCAAAAATCGTCGGCTCTGTGTAATACGTATTTGGGATCTCGAATAATGTGTATGGCCCCATTGTGAAATAAAAAGCTATGTTATATAAACTTGTTTCCCCTCTTGGTTTTTGGTAATGAAAACCCTGAAGAAGAAGTTTTCCTTATAAATAAGTGAAAGGAGTGCAAGATGTATCATCCATTCTCCAAAAAGAGTAGGAAACTTGATAGCATCTAACTAAGCATGTATATCCTAAAAGTGAAGTTATCATGTTAAAATGAGGATCCGAATTGTTTGAAATATGGGCTCAATGATGAAGAAAATGAATAGTTATCTGATAAAAATACAAGTTTACCAAATATTAAGTTATGCAGAAATTCAATCTCTTTGGTTAACGGGTAAGATTTTTTAGTCAATCAATTGTTTGATTGTGTAATGAATTATGAAATTTTAACATTTAAAATATAGAAGGTAGCATTAATGATTAAGTTACGGTGCTAAATTATTTCGTAGCCGTTTAATGTGTGGATGCTATACTTGAAGTTAACATTTAATGAAATTGTTTCGTAGCATTTACCTAAAATAAGTTAGGCTAAGCCCGGGCTACTTCTCCATCTTACGCACTCCTATCCGAAAGCATCAGTACACAATGTAACGGCTAACATAACATGTACCGATTAATAGCAGTACATTATGTAAACATTACACTTACCACGTATTTGGGCAAACGGCTTGAGTGTTAAGTAAATGGTTAGAACCTAATAGTTAAAACAAATAAAAATTTGTTATCGCTTAAATAATTAGGTTGAGTGTTAAGTACATGGTTAGAACTTAATAGTTATATAACATGTAAATGCATGTTGGTTTGTACACGCACCCATCTTGTTGCCGTTATCTATGTTATTCAACCAGCAACTATATTCTTGGTGGTTAATTAATTTAAATTCTGGTTAACTAATCTTTTAAAATTGGAAAATATAAATTACCCCAAAATAAGAGCCTAGTAATGCAAACCGAACTAAGAAAATGAATTGATTCTGGAGTGCAAAAATAATGGGCACTTGGTCCTGTTAACCAGAAAGAGATATTATTATTAAAATGGTCTATAAAGGTACCGAACATTTAAATGGGACAAGCAAAATATTACATTGAAATGGAACAAGCAAAGTAGGTGAATAGTAAAGTTGATCTTGAAACAAGGGGGATAGGAGCACGTAGCTATGAAGATAGATTCCTCTCAGCTAAACGAGCTTGCTGCGACGCTTCAGAGAGGAGCTATGTCGCGAAGGACAAGAACCGCCAGGTGCTTAGCTGATGGGGGGAGAGCAGATGGTGTCACCTGACGACAACCCTCAAGGCCATTTGCAGCGTGGGCCTGAATAAGCAAGACCGTAACAACAGCTGAGTCAGGTAGATTCGCATGCTGTGGTATGTCCTTAAGCCTGGAGAACACAAATGGCTTGGTGCCATTGTTGAAAGGCTCACCTTTGACTGAATTAATGATATGAGGAACAGCTACGGTGATTGGGTTGAAGTCTTTTTTAATCTGGTTGTCGGTCCGCAGGGGAGGGTTGCAGTCTAGGATTTGAACCGAGGAACCCGGTATATCAACACATACTCCAACCCAGTGTTCTTTATCGATGCAGAATGGGAAGTAGATGCGGTCGTAGATACCAGCCGAGTTACCGTCTGTCTTGAACTACTGAAGAATGCCCTCATCATACTTAATTCTGCCACGGTCTTTTACCGAAGTCTTGGTCAGCCTGGCATGTTGTCTGATGATGGATGCGGGAAAATTGGTATCATAAACAGCAAACTTGGGTTTGGATTTATCGCTCCCCTTACTAGAACGGTCTTGGGCAATATAGAATGTGAGTACATCCATTACCTGTTATCAAGAAAAAAAACTTTAGCTATCCAAATGACCATTCCAGATGCAAGTAGTGACTAATATTATTGATAACAAGTATAGTTTTGGTTAGTAAGCAACTTATTTGAACACCCTTAAATACATCATATGGCATTTGTTATTACAAAGACCCATATGTCTATTGTACCTTAGGCGGCAGCTGCCGATTCCTGTGGACAATACCATCAAGCTCTTCTATCGTAAGTTGGACCCCATTGGCCACCTTGAAGCACCTAAAAAATGGTAGATTAGTTGCTTCAGAGCACAAATTTTCCAGATAGTGGCCAAATATTTTGGTAAATGGTAGCTGTAATCTTACTGGTTATCGACGATTTTTTCTCTCATAGATAAGTATATCTCGTCAACATTGCGGTCGTTTGTCGGAATATTGCTACGAGCCTACAACTATTTGAACTGTCCTCAAAGGCCGTCATCTGAAAAAAGGTGGGTCATAACCGTTATATTAAAGACTAAGGTTACCTGGAACTTTGTTTAAAAAACACTGGCCACTTACAGCGTTTGGGTCCGAAGGCTCCACCACATCATTGATCACCTTGTTTATTAACTCGTCCACAGTCGCTTTGCTAGCGTCGGGAACCAAAAAAGTTGATGGCTCCTTCTCGGGTAATACAGTCTCCGGCACAGCATATTGTGTTCTACTTTCCGTATGTGGTGCTGGTGGTTCTTGGTAATTGTACTTATCAGCACCTACTAAAGGGCTCTCGCCTCCCCCACTTGTGTCTTCGTCAGGCGGTATGTGAGAGAGGGGCTTCCCAAGAAAGTCTACGATGCTTCTGATAATTGCACCCTCCATCTTTTCAAGCTGCTCGTTGATGAGTTGCCCCAATCTTTCTTCAATTTTTGCCGCTTCCTTAGATACAACTTCTCCAATCTTGTGGTTGACAAGGCCTGCAACCAGGTTGGCAATGTGGCTGGAAGCACAAATGTCCACTGAATCCGTTTCTGGAGCATCAGCTAGCCCCTCTCGTTCTTTCTTCTCTTTAACCTCTTTTTCTTTTTGTTTCTTTTCAGCCTTCAGGCGGGCCAGTTCTCCCCCTGTTAGTCCCCCATTGAACATTGACTTCTCGAAAGGGTATCCATCTTTAACCAGGGTGACAAGTTTGTCAACAGCGTCTTCATCAATCTCCTCATCCCACTCTAATTGAGCACACGAGTGTGTGGTATCCTCTACCATAGATATGACCTCAGTCTGCAATGTTAACGAGCAATGTAACCATTAATAATTGTCGTTAGCAGTAAATAATAAGTATAACAGCCATCGTTGGCATGGAAAAGGAATAATAAATATTGAATGCTAACAAATCACTTGAGACAATTACTTGACACCTTTGACCGATATTACAGGGGCTTAACTGGTAATTATAATGATAACCATCAAATTATTCAGAGAGTGATATTAAAAGTGTTAACAAGTAACAAGTAACATGTACAAAGGCATTAAAGCTTAATTTTCTATCTAGCAAAATTAGGAGATACAGCGCCTAGTTATCGATTCAAAAACGACAACCACCAAAATTATCACCAACATACGAAGTCTTATTTTCGATACTTAGCATCTAAAATTTTCTGTAGCTGATCCTTAGCAGCTTAGCTTTCCAGTAGATGATATTTACAGACAATTTACCAATTAGCCGTTAACCATACATCTATTGGAACTAGTTATCGGATAATTAACTTGGTAAACATTAACTTTTTGACAACTTGATATTACCACTAGAGGCACCTAACTTTTAAAGGAGCTATGATTTACATCTACTAAGCAGGTACTAAGGTTGGTGTTCAATATTAGCAGATGATTTTCTACTTAACAGACAGTAATCCTAGCAACATCTAATACTCACATAATGGTCTACTTAAATGAGATGTTGCTTACCCCTGCCTCTTCATATAGGTCTCTAACGTGAGTCGGATTGACAAAGTAACGCACGGTTTTAGCCAAAGCTGCTGGAGTTGCCACATCTTCCCCCGTTTCAACTTCTTCTTCATTACATCCCGACTCAGATTCACTATCAGACTCAATCACAACAATGGGTTCTGGCTGTGGGACAACCTCTTTAATCTTCGGAATTGCAGCCATGAATACCATTTGTATGGCATCTACAAACCCGGGTAGTGCAACGCTGGATTGAGACAGTGAGATTTCGTCCTTCTTCTTGATTCCAGTAACCAACATCTCAAATGTTACCCTACCCCAGGGATAAGCCAGAAACGCACTAAGATCCCGAATCATTTCGACATGCTCAGGGATAATACGACATAAGTGAGATGTCGGAAGTAGGACAGATGCGGTAAATGCAAGGCATGCATACTTTAGTCGCATCTGGGGATCTTTGACCTTGTTCTTTTTCAGCATCTCGATGGCGGTTTCAACTGGGCAGAACTTGAGAGATCCGAAGAGTTCACCCCAATAAAGTTTCTCTGTGATCGGATTCTTTTTTCTTTTGCTGCTCTTCTTAACAATCTTGTTGCAGTTGAGACCAGTAACAAATGCAAACTCCGATAGCGACATTCTTACAGGTTTTCCAGCAAACAAAAACCAGATCTCAAACTTTTTCCTAACCTTCAACATACGAACAATGACGAACTGACCAAATGCGCCAGAAAACGATGGATTCTCCGCCTGCGAAATTATCTTCCCAAAAGTTGAATTCCGCATGAACTCGATTTCATCGGGTTGCAGAGCTTCCATTATTGACTCAATTCTCTTTGGTTTGTGATAGGTGTTGACTCTCTCACCTGCAGTTTCCTCGCCCGCCGCAAACATGCGCTCGGGAATTTGAATATCTCCCATTTTGATTCTGAAGGTTTTCGGAGATATGGTAAAAAAGAAAGATGATAGGAGATAATGGAAAGACGATGGTTTCTATGGTGGTATTAATCAAAAGAAAACGGTAATTCATCCTTATAAAATTGCCCTCTCCGTCTTTCTTATTTCCTTCGTAGCAACTATGATGCCGTGTGATAGGATTTGCCCTATACGGTAGTCTGACACATTGGGTCTGAGATGCAGTGCTAGAGGATTAGGATTGTAGGGGTCTTTCAGTATTAAAAAAAATTGCACAGTGTCTAGAATAGTGAAAGGGTATTTCGCCAATTCTCGTTGTTTCCATGTATATAGCGCCTAATTTCTCTTTTTTTTTTGTCAATAGGTAATAGATTTGATTAAACAACTGAAATTTGCGGAGAGATATTTTAGCTTGCTTCCCACCGACGTTATTGAGTTTCCACCAGCTTTATCTTCTTGTTTTTATGATCTGTAGAAATATATATCCCATTTTTCTTTCGTTTAGAGCATAAACGGTTATAACAAAGATCAAAACAAAAACATGACTAAATATGATGTCGTAAGTTTTGTCTTTTTGGGGTATAACACAAACCATCCATGTCAAACCTAACGAGGTGATAACCTCGGAAATTATTTAAATCGGAAATTCAATCCGTGACAGATTATTTGATCTCTTTTCTTTTGTCATAATTTTATCTCTTTTTGAAAAGAAAAAAACTTTAAATTATGGTTTCTAACTTTTTACAGAACAGTAGGAATTAGCTGACACGTGTATGATGCATGGCAGACACATCATATATGGACATTATCATCTCCTTCAAATTTTCAAAATTATCTACTACCCACAACTTGGTGGAAGAAATTAAATATGAAAAAATTGCCAAAAGGGAACATAAAAACAATTACATTGTCCCTTTGCCATAAATTATTTTTTAGTCTGTTCTAGACTCAGATACCTCTAAATAACTTTAAAAATTCATATCAATTATTTTAACAGTCAGAAAAATATAGAAATTTTTTCAAAATATACATAAACAAAAAAACTATATTATGAAAAATATTTTTATAGACTAAATATTAGTATATCAAATTTTCATATTTTGATCTACGGACAGCAGAAAACTTAATCTACTAATTACGGGCCGTAGATTGTATATTCGGTTAATAATTTAGTTATCTACATATGGTAGAACTATCATATCTACCATTATATACTTCTCTACCGTCGTAGAATTATTTAGCTGCCAATAAATACATTTCTACGATGGTAGATTTATTCAGCTGCCATTTCGCTTATTTCTAGATTAGAGTTGATTTCAATAACTATATTTCTTAATATATCTACGTATGTTTACTTAGTATTTTCTACCAAAATATTCTATTCTACCGTTGCTGGGTTATGCAACCTACTGTTTTATCTACTTTCTATGGCAGTAGAATGTATACTCTACCAAGTTCGAAATGTATATTTTCCTAAAATCTTTCCAAAATTTTCGTGTTTTTATCAATTATTTATGAAACCAACAAGTATATTAAACTCTAATTTCTATACACACTAAACTTTAACTTATAAACACTAAATTCACAATCACCATTTATTTGATTTAGGCTTTAGGGTTTGAACCCTATGTGATTAAGGGTTTAGGATTTAAACCCTACTTGTAGTGTGAACTATATTTGTAAATCTTAGTGAAATAACATGTTCGGTGTGATGATTATTAAATACATATAATATCTTCATCATTAAATAGCTGTTCATCATTGTGATTTATAAGAAAATGAGTATAGTTTATTTAGAATGGCTCTTGTGAGAAAAAATCATGAGAAAAGAGTGAAACAACTCACAACTAAAACACATTTACTATTGTTTATGAGAATCCGAGTACAACACATAACACATATATATATAACGATTACCAGTAACTAAATCCAAAGTCATAACAACTCTCACTAAGTATCCACTATTCGAGCTTGAACAACCTTGAAGTAGTTTCCGACACGAGAAACATAGATAAGCTAGGAAAGTGTATTCTGGTGCAGGCGCAAGACCAAGAAGAGCTTCAGTTCCTGTTAGGAACAGTCTATTACATAAGGAACATTTACCCGGAGGTGGAACTTGAAAAGAAACAGAACCATTTTTACAACCTTTTCTGTATATCCCATGAAAAAAAAAACACAAAATGGGTTATTCAATCAGCCATCGTCATCTATTTGTAGTTCCTCATTCTATATTAGCTAAATAAATATTAAAATTTCATGTATTGCTAATGAATCACTCGTTCTCTTCACAACCTCGCCTCTACAGCTTCTAATTTTCCGTAAAGGAGAGAAGTCAATAACCAAATGTGAAGCTCCACACTCTGTAATGAAATCAGGGATCATCTCCCTTGCAGCTCCCTAAATTATAAGAATCAAAAGTTCATATTTCCCTTAATCATAACAATCCAAAGTACAAACGAAAGAGAACCGAAGAACTTACTTAAAATCGATTAGGTCAAGGAATAAAGATGAAGTGTATCTCTGTTTGAAACGGTAAGGCGCGGGTTCGAAATTCCGGTGAAGTGATTCACTTTGTTTCTGTCGGGAGAAGAGAGAGATTAAATCGAAACTCCCAGATTCTCTTGTAAGGAGAAGGAAGATGAACACCGACGACCAGGAGAACGAGTATGCGCCTTTATTTAAGAAGAAACACCGGCGGAACCGAAGAGGGGCAAAGGAATATCGGAGCCGGCGAATAAGGGACACCGGAGCCGGCAAAGTGAAGCAGCGTTGTCGAGTGTTCAAGTCTCTCCGATTTTTTCTCTACACGCAACAAAAGAAAGAGTTTTGATTAGGGTTCATGTGTTCAATTTGGGGATAAAATGGTGTCGGGGGATGTGTATTTTGTTTTATTTATTAATTAATTTTTTTTATCGAAAATTAATTTTTAATTTAAAGAAAACAAATATAAAATATTGTGTTGGGATTATATTGGGGTTTAATTGGATAAACACAAAATATTATTGTATTGGGACAATGTGGTGTTTAATATATGGCATAGGGACAATATAGTTGTTTCTATGTTCGATATTTACAATTTTCCCATTAAATATTCGCTTTCTACAAAGTTGATGAAGATGTCAAAAATAATTGGAGATTCCGGTTTAAAACAAACACCGGTTTCGCATTGTGGCCGGTTATGGCGGCATGAAATGAAACTGCTATTAAATTCGAGATCCCGGTTTAAAACAAACACCGGTTTCGCATTGTGGCCGATTATGGCGGGGCATGAAATGAAACTGATTACATTCTTGGAAATTCGAACCAAGTATATTATACGGAAGAAGAATCAGAAGCAAGAAACGAAGAAACGAAGAAACATAGACAATGCAAAAAAGAAAGTTGATATTCATAAACAAGAACTCTCGTTGAAAGCACTTGTTTGGACCAGGAAGATACACAGAGAAAAACATCACGACTACAAAATGAAGCAGGATGAATAGATTTCCAAAATCCCAAAAGGAACAAAGATTATTAGTATTACAGAACCACAGCTACTACAGTTTTAAATCAATAGAGGAAACATAAACTCTCTGAAATGTGAGTTCACTCACAACATTAAACGCTCTTGAATGATGAAAGCTTCAAAAGTTCCTTTCACATAGAGACACATCTATCGTCTCATTTTGCTACTAAACCCGGACCCAAACGATGGTGATGCGCCCATATCGATCTTCAGTCTATCCGAAGGCAGAAACTTCCGAGCTTCCATATGCTTAAACATCCTCCTCGCATCTTTCTCGAACCCGCCCATCTTCAACCCAGTTATCACTCTCTCAAACTCGTTAGGTCCCATCTGATCCTTCTTAGCTTCCAAAACCCCAAGAGCTTGAAGCGTCTTCTTCTCGTTCCTGGCAGTAGAGTACATATAGCACAAGCTCACCTGGAGCTCAAACGGTGGAGCTTCCCCTAGCTGAGAGATCTTGACCAGAAGCTGCTCTGCTTCCTCTATAAGCCCGAGGTTAGCCATCCAATCAACAAGGACCGTGTAAGTGATCACACCGAGTTCAATCCCGTCTTTCTCGAAGCTGCAACAAAAGCCTCAGCGCTTTATCCAACGAGTTCTCTCTCTTATACGCTCGGATCATGTTCGCAATGCACTTATCGTCTGGTTTGAACCCGCGCGCTCTCATCTGATCGAAGTTGATTTTGGCTTTTCCCGCGTTCCCTGCTCTCCCGCATGCTTCCACAAGCAAGCTATAACCTTCGAAACAGTTCGTATCCTTGAAATCAAGCTGCATCGAGGTGAACATCGCAGCAGGCTCCATCAGCGTCTCCCGTTTGTGCGAAAGCTCGAAGCATAGCCATGTAAACCTCGTCCGAGCACTTCATGTCTCTCGCATCCATGTCTCTCATCAACCTCTCGCCTAGTTTGGGCTTGCCGGCGTTCACATAGCCCATGATCATGGACTGAGTAGATCTTCTTGTCTGGCCTTAAACCATAGCTCTTCAAGCTTTCAAACGCCTCGGTTGCTCGCTCCAGGTTGCCTGACTTGCTGTACATGTGAATCAGTGCTGTCGCGACTGAAATGTCCTGGAAAGATCCCGTTTTGTGACATTTTCTTTAGTATCCTCTCGACATCTTCCGTGTGGTTCTCTTTGGCATGGAAGTGTATGAGCTTTGAGTAGTCCGAGATGCTTGCCCTGAACGATTTATCATCCAGTACATGTTCTGCCACCTGTTGAAGCATCAACACCAGCACGAAATTGATTTAAACACACAACCTAACTATATTAACAGATACGAGTCTCCAATTAACAAAGTTGAAAGCTTTAAGTCCAAACAATCTACTTTGCTATCAGTCAAGAACCAACAACACTACTAGGAGTAGGCCAAAGGTGTAACCTTTAAGTATGCATTGGTGTTTGCTTCACGCAAGTGATCAAGCAAAGCAATCCAGTCGAACACGTTGAGGCTCCAACAACTCAACCCATTCAGCGATCAATCCCTTAGGATCATCCTTTACCTCCAAAGACTCGAGCTTCTCCATAACCAATTTGCATTTTCCAGTAACAGGTTTCGCCTCTCTCCAATCAGCTTCCTCCTCAGCTTCGTGGATCTTATCGGCTACTTCACCCCATTTCGGATCAGAGAGCTCGAGCCCGTAGATCTTGTACTTGAACTTCCCCTTACGCTTAGGAAGAGAGATACTCTTAGGAACAACAGACTCTTCTCCTTCTCCTTCCTCATCAGCATCAACTGTTTCTGATTCACGAATTGAAGTGTCCAGATCACGCATCTGCTCTAAGCTCTCTTGAAACTCGGCTTCTTCCATCTTCTCCCTCGCCCATTTGAACCTAAGCTCCCTGAGAAGATCCCCGCGGATCCCAATCTCTCCAGCGAACCGACACATCTCCATCACCTCGGGAGACTGGACGTACACCTTCATCTTCTCCTTCTTCCTCTCTTTCTCCATGTCTCTCAGCACCGTGTTGCTGACTTCCCAGATCGTAGGCCCAGAGATCGTCGCTGAACTCCTCCGACGGAGAAGAAGGCGGAGGAGATCCTCCTCCGACCTTGCTGAACCCTCCGCTCTCGATCTCCTCCACGACTTTCTCGACGATGAGGAGGAGCATGCCGTCGACCGTCTTCTTGTCGGAGTCCGGGTAAGATTCCGAGAGTTTCCCGCGCATTATCCAGACGAATCGGGAGAGGAACTCGTTCGTGGTTCCATCTTCTTCTTCTTCGTCGTCTTCGTCGTTGTCTTCCTCGTTGTGAATCTGGGAGGCGGTTGAGTCGCTGAGGTGGGACTCGCGCGTGGAGTGGAAATGGCGAGTGAGAGGAGATGAAATAATGGGTCTAGGGATCGGTTCGTCGTGGCTTCTTCTCAGATGACGATCGGAGTGGGTAGATGGACGGTGTGACGGCGGAGAAGTATCTGCAGAAAGGTGGGGACAGTGAAACACGACGGATGGCTTGTCGAGATGAGAAGGAGAGATTTCATCTTCTCCGATGTGGGTTTTTTTTTTTGAACAGAGATGAATGGAGGTGGATCGATAAATCTGGGTAAAACCCTAGCCCCGGTTAAAATATTGAGTCGAGTGGGGGAAGAGAAGAGGTCAACAGGATCACAGAGATGGGATTCGAATTAGGGTTGCCTTTGCCGTTCTCGCGTCTTTCTTTTGGTATTTTCATATATAACCCTAACATTTATGATTATTACTCATAGTCGTCTAATGCTTCTACATTTTCTGTTTCGACCCTATAGGCTACTTTACCGTTGCGATTTTCGAAACCCCGCGGTGGGGGATCACATCTTTTAATTTTTTGGGAGTAAATGCAAGACATATAAGGACTAGACATTTTGTCCATTTAGTTATTTGTTTTGGTTCGATTCGATCCAAAAATTCTAGATAACTGTAAATAAACTGTTGAAGTGAAATAAATTAATAAAAATCAATATCTGTTAAATTTAATCAAATTTCACAAATACTAAAATTTTAATAAGCAGATATCTACTCTGTTCTAGAAGATAGTATAAAAATACATATATATCTTGATTAAACGTAGAGTTTTAATTGTATTGGGTTATATCATAATTATTCTAATATGTAATCTAATAAATTATATTCACATTTTACTTGTAAAACTACCAAACCAAAAATAAGCTATGAAAATTACAATTTTAAAAAGTTTTGTCTTATTATTATTATTAACTAGGTTTGAAATTTACAAAACATGTAGTTTGACTATTTTTATTAATTTTTTATTTTATATATCATGTGAAATAAATATTTTAAAGAATAGATTTGTATCGAAATTTCTAAATTATTTGTATCAAGTAAAATAGATGAGATATCCGTAAGTTTTTGTAAATATCTGAAAATATCCAATTATTTTCTCGATATCTAATTTTTCGGATATTCGTGAATTTTTGAAGTAAAGCAAAAGAACTAGATATTCGTAATATACGAAGTTATTCACAAATACTAAAGATTATACATTTATACTAGTATTTGATTTGTGCCCATATCTATCTTATTAAAGCTGAAGTACAATTTCGGTGTGTTTGGATACTTGGATAAGAGTTTAAAAAGGAGGTTTGTTTGGAAACATGGATAACAATATTAAATGAGAATTGTTTGGAAAAAGGAATAGCAGTATATTTACTTTCTTTTATTTACAGATTTAATCATTGCATTTATAAAAAATTATGTATTTCCTTTTTGTAATTTTTTTATTTACAGATTTTACCACTACATTTAAATTCAATTGAAAATAATTAATTATAATTCCAAACTTATCTAAACAAATTGATGTCTCCATATATTGATCATTATTAATATGTAAAATTACTATTAAAAAAACATTTCACTTATTTTAACCAAACACATAAAAATATATATATATATTTTTTACAAAATCAGTTAGACATAAACATTCGGATACCCATTTAGGTACGAGTCGTTTCTTTCGGGTATAGTTTTTTTGGGTTTTGAAATTTCTTTTTAGTACTTCCTTTTTGTGTTTTCTTTATTTATAGATTCTACCATTGCATTTAAAATTAATTTAAATTAATTAATTAAAATTTCAAAATTATCTAAACAAATCGATATTCATATATTGATCATTATTAATATTGTAAAAATATTAGTAAATAAAAATTTATATTTAACTTCATTTATCCAAACACATAAAAATATTTTCTATTTGTTTACAAAATCAGTTAGGCATATACATTCATGTATCCATTTAGGTACGGGTCGTTTCTTTCGGGTATATATTTTTTGGGTTTTGATATTTCTTTTTAGGTACTTCCTTTTTTGTATTTTTTTATTTACAGATTATACCACTGCATTTCAAATCAATTAAAATTCATTAATTACAATTCCAAAACTTACTGAAACAAATCGATATTCATATATTGATCATTATTAATATTTTACAAATATTACTGAATAAAATTTTATATTTCACTTAATTTAGCCAAACACATAAAATATTTTTTATTTGTTTACGGAATCCGTTAGAAATAAATATTTGGGTACCCATTTAGGTACTGGTCAATTTTTTCGGGTATAGATTTTTTTGGTTTTGATATTAGGCCATTTTTGGATATAAATTTATGTGTGAGTTTCAAATTGAATCCCCCGGGTCTGTATGAATTTTGTTCTAATGTATAGGAAACTAAAAATGTTCAAATAACGAAAGTATTTGAAAATGATTTATATTTGAACAAAATATAATGGCTGCACATAACAAAATATTAATATAAAAATACTGTATACTTGCATTCAAAATCAATTTTTTTAAAAACAAACTACACAAATATTTTTATTTGTATAAAAAATGAAAATACAATAATTTAATTAATATAGAAATATGTCACATTGTTTAAACAAAATATCAATATTAAAATATTATACATTTTGCGTTCTAAAATTATTTATTTTAGTAACAAGCCAAATAAATATATTTATTAGAGAGAGAATAAAACAAAGCCAAAAACACATAGTTTACGAGAAATACTCTATATGTCGAACTTATTATAAAAAATTACTAAAATAAATACATTCAATAAATACAAACAAATAATATATTTCATAAAAGTGAAAATAATACCCGCCCTTGAAAGGGCGGGTCAAAATCTAGTAAGTCATTAAGCCGAGTTTGCAGAAGTCTAACATTTTCTTAACTTATGAAATGATCAATAATTCTTACGTAATTATAGAACAGTCTTACTTTTCTTGTATTTTTGTAAATAAAAGAGAATAGTGAAACATATATATTGATATACCTACTGTATTAAGATAAATTCATTTTGAAAAAATGATAAAACACGCACAACTATGATAAGAATCAATGCAGAGATAGGGATATTGGAATTTTATCCCCAAGGAGGTGATAATATCCCTTATGGAACTATTCTTTTTCAGCAAATTATAAGTGGCTCTTATTAAAAAGGTCGTCGTCCAAATTTGGTTTCATACACCACACGAGATAAGTTATTAGATTCATAGTGCCCAAGAGCATCGATCCATCTCCTTTCAAATAACTATTCTTGTATAAAATATATAATCGATGGTAAAAGTATAAAAGTTATCAAAACTCTCCATGAAGTTTCGTCCATGAGATGACATAATGAGTCCCTAATTCGATCTTCATATTTCTTGCATCAAACCGTTTTTCTTTTTCTTTTCACATCAAACAATGATTGTATTAACCATTTTATAATGTGACATTACCTGCTTATAAAATAAAGATATTTTAACTCATCGAATCAGCAGTTCAGCACATTCTTTTGTCATATAGCTAAGGTGAATCTGATTCATTGGAGTACAACGACAGGATGGGGTCTTACTGGTTCAGTCTTCACTTTCTCTGAATACCACTGTCTTCAAGATTTCATTCTAAACGTTTCATTAATGATTTCTTTACGGCACACTCTAATTACTACCATACGTGACCAATTTATCTAATGGCTAATGAATAGTTGAACACAATATCTGGATTTATATTTAGGAGGATATTCTACTAACGGGTTTGAACCACATAACATTTTCAACGATGTCGTAACACTCATAGAGTTCAACAGATCATGGAATGTTAAATAAAAAAGTTTAGCATATAAATGAACTTTTGATGAGAATATTGTGAATGATATAATCATTTAAGTAATATGACGACGAGTACTTTCTCAATATATTTTGTAACTGTAGTACATCTACTGCTACATTCAAAACTTAATTAGTAGAATACTAAGCCAGAACGATTGATTTCTCCGTAATCTTCTCCCAAAGAACCATATATGGACTAATGGACCCCAAAAACGTAGATAAGAACATCATACTTTTTTATTTTGATATATAACCTGAAAAGGATAAATACCACCACTTGCAGAATCTCTTATTACTTTCTTTTCCTCCATATAAGGAGCCTATCTTGGCATTCGTTTGTATTTGTAACTTGAGCAACAATCCCTTTTGTTTATCTTTAATCTTTTACCTAAACAAATATCTCAAAACAAAAATCCGTAAAGAAGTTTATAATACAAAAATGGCCTCAAGTTCTATGAGTTCGTCTTGGACATCTAAACAAAATAAAATCTTCGAGAGGGCTTTAGCCGTTTACGACAAAGACACTCCCGACCGTTGGCAAAACGTGGCAAAGGCCGTCGGAAGTAAATCGGCAGAGGAAGTCAAACGTCACTATGACATTCTCGTCGAAGATATTAAGAACATCGAACAAGACTTAGTCCCTTTGCCCAAATACAAGACCATCGATGTTGGAAGTAAATCACGAGGCATCAATGACTTTGATCTGAGGTAAAGTCTTCTTTTTCTTTTTTTTTGGTAAAATGTTAAGAAGGTGAAGTCTTGTCGTTTTAGAACAGATCTTGTAGAATTTATGGTCGTTTATTAGGGAAATAAATCCAATATTTACATCGTGTATTCTTTAATTTATTGTGGCTAAGACCAAATATTTAGAATCTACATTCGTTTTTTGATTAAATAATAAATATGTAAGTGAAAATTGTTTCAAAATTTTGGCTGTTATTGGACTAATATGAGTTAGTTTTTGTGGTTGAAGTATATTATTAACGCTGGATCCTATAATTGTACATCAAATACTAAAATAAAAAAAACATGCATCCACATTCGAGAAGTAGTCACATGAAATCAAATCCTTATAAATACATCATCACATGCGCACATTGTACCTCCCTTTGAATCTTATAAATGTATGTATCAAGTTTTATAATATTCATATATTCCAGAGTGATTCTAAGTTTCTAACTTTGCACTGTTTATTTATCAACAAAAAAGCTTTCATTAAGCAAATCCTCAAACTAACTCTACTGATTTTCTTGGACAGGTTAATGAAGAATATGAGAATCCAGTGAAGCACACATTGATATGAAGCAATACTGATATGCAAACATTCAGATGAATATATTCGCTTGCTGATGATTACTGATCATTGTCTCGTTATCTTTTCACTCTGCTACATATTTATTTGTCTTTCTTTTTTTCACATCAAATAAATCAAATTCTGTATCTATTATGGTTTTGTTTTTATTGTTTGATTATTATATATTTTGTCAGTTTTTGTGTTTTGATTTTCGATGGAACACGAGTCTTCTTCTCCACATATGGATAATCATACATATATAAAGGCCTAGTAATCCGAAGAAAAAAACAAAACACGTTTTATAAAAATAATAACAGTGCGAATTTCACCATATTTCTATATATGGACCAAAAAACGCATACGAAAATCATTACACTGTTACTTAATTTAGAACTCGTATGAAACGAAAGCCACCTTACCTAGTACTATTTTCGGTGTAACCGCCGTCAACGGTTGACCGCTACAGCTAAAATAAAACCAAACTAAATTATCGTTTTTGTTCTCATATATAAAAGGAACATTTAAATTTACAACCCAACAAAAGGAAGTACAACACGGAAAAATCGTTTTAACTTTATATAGACGCTTAAATAAAAAGATCATTACCTCTAGTTTCAGAATCCTATTTGTTTTAATATTTTTTAAAAAGAAGTTTGCCGGAGTTAGAATGGCGAAAACATGGGTAGCTGTGGTTTTGTCCGTGATGCTACTTGTTTCGATACACTCTGTGGTGGCTGAGGAGGAACAGCCGACTAATGTTGGGCAGAGGATAGACTCCGCCTTGACAGGAGTCACAAACGCATTCAATGAACACGGTGGCAAAGAAGCCGTCGAAACCGTATCGTCTACCGCAAAGTCCGTTTACGGATGGTTCGGTGATAAAGCCAAGTATGACTATCATTCTTTTAAAATCTTTTTTTGGCCTACAAGTTATATTAATTGAAATTAGCAAGTCTGGTTTGCTATACGTAGTTCCAATGTATTTTGCTAATTTTACCTCTAAAATAGCATTTAGAGCAATTTAATGCTATTTTAGAGGTGAAAATAGAAATGGGTTGGAGATGCTCTTAGAATATTAACATCACATTAACTTATAAATGGCTAAATTTATGTATTCTTATATTTAACTTGAAACATTATCAATGTGTAGTTAGCTAAACTGAAAAATAACCATAAGCAGAAACCAAATGTCACGAAATCTAAAGCCGTTTGAGAGAAAAACTAATTTGACATATTATTGTTTTAGGTATTGGAAAATTACGATCTTCACTTTAGAACCTTCTGATAGTTAAAGAAAAGAAAATTATAACATCTGTACGGTCAAGAAACAATATAGGAATTGAGTCTAGTGTCTATGATTTTCCTGTGATGGGTAAATGGTCTTGAATATAACAAGAAGCAATATAGAGTTTGAGTCTTACCATTTATATATAATACTCTCTTATAGTTGCTTATGGGTTGAAGGGGTCAAAAATTTCAGATATATCTATCGACAATCGCTCTATATGATTTGTTCCTAGGTTCTTAAAAATTTCCATAATCACTCCTTAATATAAACTTCGTTTATTTTACTTTTTGTAGGGAGATGGGAATCCATTTCTAAATGGAGGAATGAGTAAACATCTTATAGATGTGATGTGTTTACATAGTGAAAAGAGCTCTCTACCTATATATGTAATTGATTTTGTTTATCTAATCTCTAATGACAAAACATGTACACCTGAATGTCTTTAAACAGAACGCATGAGCTTCTCCATTATTCCGCTAATCATAAACCGTAAAATTAAACTAATCCATCATGCGTCAAACTCATTAGTGAGTGTGCTCCACATGATTGGCCAATTGTGATAATTAAAAGGCTCATTAATGACGACCAAAACCCAGCCCATTTATACGTTCGGTTCCGAAAGCCGAAATTGATTGTGTGTTGGTGGATGCACCAAAAGCTCAACCGTAAGATGCAACACCATATATCAACCACTTAATCTCATGGGTCAGAGGTCGCCACGTAAATATCCAATAAAACCATCACACGTGGCGAAATCTGAGCTAATCAAAAGTATCAAACCGACCTTTCACCTTAAACTCCGCGCCTTCCTTTCCCCCCAGAGTTGCGAAGAGATAAGCGGCGGTCCCAAACCTCGGCTTCGCACGTACGCCCCTCACACGGCACGTGCCGCCGTTGCTTACTTGGTTAAAACGACACGTGGCGGGCCGTAGATACACGGTGCTATTGTTAAACACCAATTGTAGACGATGAGTTGGCACGACACGTGTCGAACTCTCGCAAACGGTGGGCTCCTCAGGCATATTTCCCTCTTTCTCCTCTTGTCTTGAAGAAGAGTTACACAGTCTCTCTCTCTCTCTCTTCCTATTTTTTTTCTTCATTTCTTCTCAAAATCTTCTGTTTGAATTTTTTTTTCTGTTTCTGGATGGAGTTGGAGCTTATATCAAGCTGTTGTTCTACCTCGTCGTCTGGGGAGGATGCTGCGGCGGCGGCGGCGAACATGACGGAGCTGGAGGCGGCGGAGGCATTAGCGGATTTGGCGCAGCTGGCGGTAATGCGAGAGCAGGTATTCGAATCGGCGGCGAGCTGGGGAAGCAAAGGGAAACGAGTGAGGAAGCGAGTCAAGACCGAGTCTCCTCCTCCGCCTGACTCGGAAACGTTACCTACTCCGGATCTACCTGAGGTTCTCGTATCCGTCTCTTCGCTTTCCCATATATTCTTTTTCAACTGTCTTTCTCTTCGCTGTAGTATTTAGATCCAAATAATCGGATTTCGAATAGCCAGGAAGAAAATAATAGTGTAACGTTTTTTTTTTTGTTATTACACTTAAATTAGGTTGAGAATATGATACAGTTTAATTTTGTTATTACGCTTATTAGTTACAAACAAATACTGATGTCATCATCTAGAAGATTTTTTTTTTTATGTCTGAAGAGCTTTTTGTTGGTCGTTTAACTAGTTTAAAGTTATATCGGGAAAACAACTTAAAAGAACATGTTTTTTTTTTGCTGGAAATAGTTAAGACATATATTTGTGTAACAGGAACGAGCAGTGAAAGAAGAAGAAGAAGATGTTGTTGTCGAACCGATTAGTAGAGAAGTAACTGAAGTTCCGGTTAAAACTGAATCGAATGGTGGTGAAACACCACCTAAACCAAATCTTGCTTCCACACTAAGGTGTAATAATAGACCAAGTGGTTGTGGCCGATCAAGGCAGAATTTAAGTGAGGTAAGATTTTTTTTAGTACGAGGTTTTGTAGTTTTTCTCTTTTTTTTTTTTTTAGTTTCTTTATTGGGAGCTTACGATTGCTGCTACTATTACTGCTCTTTAGGCTGAAAGAGAAGAGCGTAGAATCCGAAGAATACTAGCTAACAGAGAATCCGCTAGGCAGACGATACGGCGAAGACAGGTAAGGTTCACTATCGCCCGGTTATGCTATGCTTACGTCTTTTGGACCTGTAATCATCTAGGTCTATATCTGCTTAAATACTATTGTAAAGTATATAATGTCGCATGTATATATATACAGGCAATGTGCGAGGAGTTGAGTAAAAAAGCAGCTGATCTAGCATATGAGAATGAGAATCTAAGAAGGGTATGTAGTATTTACATTTCTAGCTTTAGCAAATAGTGAACCCTTTGAGAGCGTTGTTATAATAAGCTAATGACATCTCTGCTGGCAGGAAAAAGATTGGGCCTTGAAAGAGTTTGAGTCTTTGGAGACTATTAACAAGCACTTGAAAGAACAGGTCAGTCTCTCACTTAATCCTATCAAACACCATATCAGTGTTAGGTACACTATATTTGCTTGCAGTGCCACATCTCATTGTGATTTCTGTTTTTTTTTTTACAGGTAGCTAAGTCAGTACAACCCGAGACAACAGAATCTCCCAAACCATCACAAGTTGAGATGTCTACATCATCTACTACTCCCTTTTACTTCTACAACCAGAATCCATACCAGCTTTTCTGCTGGCCTCATGTTACTCACCCATCAAATCCAATGGTCTCCCCCCACGAAAGCCAAAACGGTTTTACAGCACCGTTCACCACCACTGGAGGAGTGTCTGCCAAAGCCATGACCTCGCAGGAGAATGGAAACCCTGCAGATGATAATGGGCAGAAGACTCATTTTTACGTCGTGCCATGCCCTTGGTTCCTCCCTGCTCCTCCTGATCAGAGCAATGGTGTCCCCTTTGCGTTCGAAGATCAGCAAAGAGTTGTCTCTTCAAACGGGCACCACCATATCGATGATTCTTCAACAAAACCAGTCGAGGTCACAAAAACTCTTACTAGCATCAAAGAAGAGGACTCTGGTTCAACCGAGACAACAAGACCTCTGTATGATCTCAACGAATCTGCAGCTGAAGCTCTCTCAGAAGGAGATGGTGCTCCCGTCACAACGCAGCAAGGTTTTAGTTTCAAGCATGAAGATGTTTCTGACTCGGCTAACGGAGTCACCCCTGGCCACCGTGTTTTGATGTCTCTACAGGGGAAGAAGCAAGGCTCTTTGGCTGCAGCGGAAGCTAGGAAGAGAAGGAAAGAACTCACTAAGCTCAAGAACCTCCACGGCCGTCAATGCCGGATGCAAGTATGACAACATTACATTACAATATTAGATTCATCATCTTTCACCAGTTGCACCACTACTAAAAGGTAGTTACTTACTTCCCTTTGTTTTTGTCCGGGGCATTTTCCATTTGTTTCGGCTTTTTCTTTAGTAAAACACCAAAGCCAGAGAGTCATACTGATGATCCAACGAACGGAATTATTATTATTATTACACGCTTCCAGGATTAGTGTCGAGAGTTTTGTTTTTCACAAAAATGTTGTATCCATTGTAAGATTCTGTTTGCTTCTCAATGGAAGCTTACTGTTACGATCAGTTCGTTTTGTAGAACATGTTTTCAGGGCTTTGTTCCTTGTTTTTTTTTTACGACAGAATCAACAAGGTTTTGGAATGAATCAGTTATCCATATTATCAATTTGTGACTAAATGATTTAATAAGATAGTTTAAAAGCATTGTTCTACATTTTATCTCCAGTTTTGTTTACCGACCGAACCAAACATAGCAATCTCTTGACACCTAACGATCCCAGCAGCTCCACCATAACACAACCATCTCTCGCTTCCTTTGTTCACATTCCACCGCACTCTATGCATCGCCACCATTTTAGGTGGGAGCTGTTCTACTTTCACTCCGCTGCTACTGTTGCTTCCTTCCTTTCTTCTTCCTTCTTCTTCTTCATCGCCATCTTCTTTCACACAGACCAGTGCTCCTCTGTTCTCGTCCTCCTCCACTGTGCTGCTCTTTCCCTTTTTAGCCTTTGATTTTGATGACTTCTTGTTACTTCCCTCGGGTTCAGACTCTAATCCCTGATCCTCGTCCTCTCCAAAAGCTGTAGAAATGAAAAGTAAATTAGTTCTTAATGGTCTAAAGGTGCTCAGGAGACTTGACATTTGTGGTAAAGAGTTTTTAACTCACCTGGAGATGTGTGTGGATTAGGAGATTCGTTCAAGAGACTTTTAAGGCATCTCTGTTTTTCGCCGTTCTCACTAACTGGCTTCTTCAAGTTGATTGGTACGTTAGGCACTGGACTATGCACTATAAAGTTGGAATCGTTCATTGTTAGTCGTCCACAGAGGAAGTGAGGTGTCCGGTTTCTCGAGTCTTTTTCCACCGCTTTGGTCGTAAGCTGTATAAAAACCCCAACAAGACAGAGAATAAATCTTTACAAAATACACAAACAGAAGAGCTGCAGTGAAAAATTAATAAACAAACCTGGAAACGAGAAACGGACCCATCTGCAGTGCAATAAGCAGCCATGCCTGATGAAGTTAAAAAACATTATGTTCAGTGGTGTGTTAACTGAATTTAAGCAATTACATGAAAGGCATTATTAACCTGTTTGCCGTGAAACTTGAATACTCCAGATGGGATAAGAGGAACAGTTATAGACGCTTAACCCTTGCTGTTTTGTGTTAGGATACGGCCTTCCGGTTGCGGGAACATCATAGGCAACCTTCACAAAGCTTAGGATTCTCATTGTTCCATCGTCAAAGGCCAATAAGACACATCTGCAGATAAAAATTTGATAAACCATGAGAACTTTTTAATGATTGATCTCAAATCAACTGAGTATAGAGTAACAATTAGTACTTTGGGTCTTGTAACCAATCGAGGCTGTAAATAAACCTTGGTACAGGATGCAAATCCCATAAAGGACGGTACGGATCACTACAGACAAAAAACAAGATAGGAAGCAAGCAATGGGTTATGTATCAACACCGAAAAAAGCGATGTATGTAGCTGATATATATGAAGGTGTACCGTAAGTCCCAAAACTTGAGACCTTTATGTCCAGCAGTAGCTATTACGTTTGCACTTTCCTGATCACTGCAATTTTTTTTTTTAAATTACTATATGCCTACTTAATCTCAAACTGAATGAAAACAAAAAACAGAGAACGAGAATTACTGATCTTTATGGGTGTGATTTCATGTCACTGACCTTTCACCAGGAGCCCATGCAACTGCCCTAATAGGAGATGTATCAGCGCTGAAGAAAAGCAAAGGTCTTGTCTCTGCACCGGAATGAAAAAAGCAAATGTGAAACCAACAGAGCACTATCTCTCTAGCCACAATGTCAGAATAAACTAACTGGCATATAAGGAAAAATATGTCATGTTGTGATAATACCTTCTGAAGGTTTAGTTGTAGAAAACTTCCAGAGAGCAACCTGATGCAAAGAGAACGGAAACAAACAGGAGCCAAAGCAATTAAGCAGTGCAATTCTTATTCCTTCCTCAATACATTTACAGATAGAAAAAGTAATGTAATAGTTACCGTGCCATCGTGGCAACCAGCGAGTAAGAAGTCAGGGTTCCCAGAAGTCGACCACTCAACTGTCAAAGGAATACTGTACGATAATAGATGAGCAAGAATAATAAGTTATATGCTTTATGTGCGCGAGGTTAAAAAAAATAAAACTGGCAAATGTAAGACATGTACTAACCTCTGTGAATCACCACACTTCAAGTTTGAACATTTGAAAACGGGAGCCAGTTTCACAAAACGAGGATCAGTCGCATCTTTCTTTGTAGACAAATATAGAGCTGATATTGCCTGAGGCATTGGCACATCCCACCTGCATAAAAGTTGTTCATCATTTTAATTACATGCAGCCTAGTTGAAAACAAAGACAAGTAGCTTGGCTTACACTTCCAGAGATCCATTCCCCAACAAGACAGCTAAATACCCCATTCTATGTTCATTAGTAGAATCATCTGCAGATGGGGGACGCCATTTCATATCCCAAGCAACTTTTCCATTGTGTGCTAGGCATAAGACTACCCTTGGAAGAGCAATGTCTTCAGAGATACCTGAGGATGCTTTTCCTGGTACGTTTCCAACAGCTTCACTATCTTCTAACAGGACAGGTTTGCAAGCTTCTTCAGCACGTTGGGTTTTTTGTCTCCTTTCTCCGTAACGGGAAGTTTGATATTTGCATTTTCTGAAGATAACACTTGTCCTGAGCTTCCGTTGTTGGTTTTAGTTTCTGTTACTGAAGGTTCTGGAAGAGGAGTTTCGGGAACAACTGGCTCTTCAGGATACCGAACAGACAAAGCTTCAACGCATAGAACGTCACCGTCAAGCTCAATAGAAAGGTCAGAAGTACACTTCCTCTTAGGTCTTCCTCTTGTCTTCTTGGGCTCTGTTGTCTCTACTGGATGCTTTCTGGGCCTGCCTCTCGGCTTTTTAGGTTCTCCTTTTTTATTAAGTTCATCAGATGGTTTCTTTTGAGACTTTCCTGGCTTCTTCCCTGATATATTGGCGCCATCGTTCTCGCATTTGACATTTATAACGCACCATATCTGAATAATGCCCCTGCCTGAAAGTCGAACGCCTATCTTGTGACTGTATGACTGAGGGGGATGAGTAGCCACAGCTAGAAACTGCACAACAGTTAAAAAACTCAGAGCAATGAAAACCTAAGATTTTTGTTTATGTAAAAGTATCAAAAGTAGAAAAATATGAAATAATCACCTCACATTTTGCCAGAGCATCTGGATTTGCATGAACTCTGGGACACCACTCCAATGCCCAAACAGAGCCTCCAACATGCATAACAAAATCCTTGCTGCAGAGGTGAATAAATAAATCATCACATAAAAGATCATGACCAGGAAACCCTCGTTGGTTATTGAAAAAGGACAAAGTATATAGGCACATAACAAGCACTGCCCAGTGTGCTGACTAGCTAATTACCCGCTTAACTCAATCACTAAACTCAAAAGTAATGCATGAGTTTTGCTAGCTAGCAGAACCAGCTGAGAATTAAATAATTACAGATCATATTAAATCTAAATTATTTACCTGAGTTCACCAAATGATGATGATTCATCGCCATCTATCTTAACCTGCGCCAATAATAATACAGAGTCAAAAGAGCATTATTGTTGAAGTAAATGGAAGGTAACGAATCAAGATTCAAAAAAAAAATATATATTTTAGTGCAAAGATAAAGACAAACCTTAGGAGCTCGTGCAGAAGAAAACTGAGGCAAAGTGTGACTGCTGACATCCTTTGGTTCACATCCTTTTTCAGCTTCATTATAGAATCCAAAACTTTTTGGTTCATAACTAAAATGCCTCCATTCCCTAAATGAGATTTAGACTTTTTTTGGGGTATCAAAATCAACGAGTAGAAAACATTGTGGAACCTTTTAATATTAACAATGCAATTTGACAGTGATCAGGTGGTCTCTCAAATGGTTAAAGAACAGTTGGATAAAAGAGAAGGTAGAAATAACTATTTGAAACAAAACAACAAAACTATTTGTTTGGTTTGTATTTCTACTCTAAGAGTGTCATTAACACACACATACACACATTCATGAAACAGAAAACAGAAGTTGCAACGGATCTCAAAACACTTATACAGTACTGAAAACTAATATCATATCACACATAACTGACTCTTCATACTGACCTCAAGAGTAGTAACAGATGATGATAGTCCGTTGAGATCAGTCCTCTCGATATCAATACCAGCTTCATTACAAAGATCACTGATCGATTCCATTGCCTTGAGATGATTTTCAACGGAATAATCAAACAATGATATGCTACATTCTTTTTCACCACTTCCTGAAGGCTCTTCTTCATTCATTGATCCCGTTTTTTTTATTTTAAAAAGAAAAATTGTTCCTCCCTAGAAGAACATTAAGTAGTAGATATTACGAGTTAGTACGAAGGACGAATTGAAGCTTAGCACGTCGATCGCCGGAGAATTCTTACAGTTGTAGATTTTAAATTAGGAAATAACAGAAACAGACAAGAGACTTAGGAACAATGAAATTAGGGGAAAACTTGGAGGAACAGAACTCACCGGCGACAGGAAGAGTGTTTGCTGCGGCGAAGGCGGGGAAAAAAACTCTTGGATGCTTCTTCCTCCCGTCCAGAGATCGACTCGCGGCTACTGAAATTTAGTACCTACGGAGATTAAATTTTTAATTAGGTTTGGGCCGTTAATGAGCCTCTCTATATATCCCTGTCCAAAAAGTTTTATCTGATAAATTTTACTTGAATTAGGCATACCGTAAAAAAACCAAATAACTTTTAAATTATAATCGAATTGATATTATATTTAGTAGTGATCACTTTGTTCCATCTATCTATCTATACTATTATTTGCGAAGTAAAATTTTGGATTCGAGCTCTCACGTTAAAAGTTAGAGTGGTTAATATCGTTTATACCCTTAATAAATAAAATATATAAATTAACTCTAAAATAAAAACGAATTTAAATGATTAAAAATAATAATAACAATAATAAGAAGAATTATCTGAAACCTAATAATATATATTAAAAAAATAAAATATGATATAAACACATATATATTGTGTTGTTATCTGAAATTATCTTTTAATAATAAATTAAACTAAAATAAAACAAAAAACACATAACTAAAGATTAATCAAGAAAAATTATCAATTTTATATAACTGAAAAAAGAACATTTAGTTTATAATACTATATTCAAAGCGATTTTCTTTCTCTCACGTTAAAAGTTATAGCGTTTAAAATCTTCATTATCTTTAATACATAATTAGATTATATTTGTTAATATAGAATTACTCACAAATTTAAAACGAATTTCATTAATTTGATTCTCATTATTATCTACAAAATTATATATTATGTGATCCAATAATATTTACATTAAAATATTTTTAAAATAAATATAAATCTATGTATATATTTTTATGAATTTTTTTGTCAGCATATAGTTTTATGAATATATGAATATTTTCAAATTGTTTACATAATAAATATTTTTTTTATTAAAATAAACTTTATTTTATATAAAATTAATATTTAATTAATTATTAAATATATCAAAAGCATGAAAATAATTTATTTTAGTGGTTCTCGAATTGATAATATATTTATTTAGTAATTTGTAAAATTATTAAGCCCACAACTGCGGGCAAAACACCTAGTTGTATTGTATTTATCAGGGTTTATACTACAATTTAGAAAATTAAAGTAATCGTGGTTTTATACCACAATGTTAGCTACGAATCTTTGATGGTTTAGAGATTAAGGATGAGATATGGTGCTGTTTCAGACATAAACAGGAAGGAAGTTGTCTTGAAAACACCTTTGTCATTCATTAGCTACTCTTAAGATTACATTACAGACTCTCTGACTCATCTAAAGACCCATGATCCCTGGTTCATCAGCTTACAAAAAGAGTTCATTTGATTCCTTCTCCCGGACTTTTTTACTTAGAAGAAGCCGAAGACCAGAACAATAGCTCAGATAAGAAGCCAGCAAACCACCCACGAACTAAGACAGCAAAGCGGGAGGAGACCCAGCTACGATTGTCCCCAAGCCCTGTTATAACATGTCATCCAAAGATTATCAGAAATAGCGTATGACACAATGTAGCAGCTTTAAATCATAATGATATATCATGCTTCTTGGAATGGATAAAAAAAATCAAGAAAAATGGTTTACGCACCACCAATCCTTAATAGAATTAAATAGAGAGAAATAAAGTATTCAAAATTTAACATCGATCAGGCAATGAATCAACCTCCCTTTGATGGTATTTCAGAACATCAGTGGTTACTAGCACACATGGCATGAAAGCTCATTACCAGACTCCTCGAGAAAAGTATATCATTATATCAACTATACGCACATTCCACAAATCTTTGGACAAAGCACATTATATTAGATGCGAACAAAAACCGTTATAGTTTGATCATACTTACCCGATACTGAACACGCTCATAGGATCCAAGTAGCTGCTGTGACTGTTGTTGCTGCTGCTGCTGATGCTCTTGTTGTTGAATGTCATCTAACGGCGGCAACGACATAACTCTCGCCGAAACAGGTACTATTTGACGGTGTGCCCTTCGCTTCAATGAGCCGCCACATGTACCAAGAAGCCACCGACCTGTACGGTCGCCACTTAACACAAAGCTGCTCCATCTGCGATGGCCTCGGCAGCTCCTCCAAGTTAAACAGCATCTGAACGCCTTTCCTAACCCCGAGATCATTAACCGGCAAAACATCCGGTCTGTGCAAAGAATTGATCATAAACATATGAACCGACCACGAACCGATTCCGTTAACCATCGTCAGCATCGTGAACAGAGACTTATCGTCCATGCTAACGATCGCGGAATCGGACAAGATCCCGTTCTGATACTTCCTGGCGAGGTCGTGGAGGTAGCTCGCCTTCCTCCGCGACACGCCGATCTGACGGAGCTGCTGAGGGTCCAGCGCCAAGACCGTCTCGGGGACGACGAGCTGCTCGCCGCCGCAGAGAGCGACGAAGCGTGTGTAGATCGAGTTCCCTGCTTTGGCGGCGAGCTGCTGGTAGAGGATGTTGCGTATCAGGGCGAGGAAGGGAGTCGGGAAGGACTCGAACGACGGCGGAGGGTAGACGTCGATCAGCTCCGCGAGGAGCGGATCCGAGCTTCGGAGGTGGTGGATCGCCGCCTCGAGCTCGCCTTCGTGCGTGAGCGGGCGGGCGTGGATCCTCGGGACGGTTACGGCGCGCGGATGCGACGGTTGTTTACCTTTCGCGGCGGATTTGCTATCCTCCGCCGCCGCGGCCTTGGCGTCTTCGTCGGCGCCGCCGTCGTGGTGTGCGAGTTTCCGGATTTTCCGGGGACGGAGGGGGATTTTGGAAGGGGGAGACGAGACGTTGCCTAGCTCTGTGATCCGTCGGGTGTCGATGGTGGTGGAGGAGACGATATCGCCGGAGACTGCGGTTGAATCGGGGACTGGATTGCGGCGGGATTAGGGTGTGGGAATCGGGTTGAGGCGATTGTGGTTGAGATGAGGATTGTTCGCCCATGTTGCAAATCAAATTGATTCAGAAAGGATGAAATTAGGGTTTTTGAATTGTATCTACTTTCTCCACTTCTTCTCCGAGTGAAGAAAGCCACGTCTCTCGAGTCTGATCCGTCGTTGTATCTTTCTCTAAGGCGCGCCTTTGATGAGAGTGACCTTCACGCTCCGATAACCAATATATGGGTTCTTAGGTCACAAGTACTGGGCCTTTCAAGCCCAAATACTCATTGTTAACACTTCAAGCCCATGAATCCAACAACAATTATCCCACACATTACGTTCAATTTCTAGTAAATTCATTTTTTGTTGTATGATAATGATAACTTTATTATATATATCAGTGTCATCGTTTACTAGACGTTTAAGGAAATACTAGACCTTGACCCGTCCGACCGGACGGATATTATTTTATATTTTTAGTTTTTTATTTATATAAAATGATATATTTGTAATATTTAGACATAAATTTAGATTGAAAATTAATATTTATAGTTATAATAAAAAATTAAGATTAAATGTTTAACAAAATATTTGATATAAATTTTAAATTTTCTAATTAAAATAATATAGAGGTTGGTCATAATTTTTTCCAATTCTAAAATCTTAACATTCTTTAAAAATATAAATGAATAAAATATAATCTTGCGTTATTGTTGTTTATTTCTATAACTTGACATGTGGCCGTATAAATATTTGTTTTCACTAAATTTTTTCTTTGTACTACTGATAATATATATATATATATATATATATATATATATATATGTATTACATTATTGTTAATATAACATTTTAAAACAACAATTTATTTATAACTTAGATATGGAAAAAATGTAAAGATAAATTATTATTCACCAAATTTTAGAAGTTAGCGTAATTATAGGATAAGTTTCTGTGTTTTATAGGTATATTAAATATTTGAGAGTGATTATAGGTTAGAACTTATTGTCAGTAAATATATTCTATTTAGATATTGAATTTATTTTGGCTAAAGAAAAAAATTAATAATCATCTATTGGTATAGGTGATTTATCTCTATCATTGGTTAAGTCATTAAAAATAACTTCCTTCTCGGTGAATATGTTATTTCCGATTTTTAAGGAAAAATCAGAGTGAGAAAACATGTATTTAATAATCTGAAAAGATAAGATTTTTTTTAGGAATGTTAATTAGTAAGATCAGTGACATGGAGGTGTAATTAACATTGAAAACTCATGGGTATTTCCTAAGTGTACTTCTATTTTAATAATAGAGATGTGCAGCAATAACACATAGTCCCATGAAGAGATAGCTTTCCTAAGATCAGCATATTTGTTACTTAATCATTTTCTGTGGACGAAGAAGATGAACTAAACATAGATTGCGAAGGATTTTTGTGGTGAAAATGTAGTTAGTATTGAAGCTGAATCTGTAATTATTCACACATTTACATTTAGTTTATAGTAGATATCTATAGTTATATATGGTTTGGTAATGGTAATTCATTCTTTTTCTGTAATTTTAGTTTATGTATTTTTTTTTTTGAAGAAAGTTTATGTATATTTTTGTATGCTACCGATCAACTCATTATGGAATGGAACTGGAGTTTGAAAATATCTTCGAATAAAAAATTAAAAGCATCGTCGACTATAAGATTCCAACTAAGCAGAGGTGGGGACAATGAAACAGAAAGCTTGTGTCGGGATCCGGCAACGTTAACAAGAGAACATAGGCAAATACACGTGAGAGACGATGACGAGACAACCAATGAATATAAACGAATCTACAGTTTGGGGTCAGCAAAATAGTATTTTTTATATGTGAAGTAGGGGATGAATCAGAACCTATGAATCATAACCCCAAAATAAGACGTGTTTGGTGTGATATCTACTGTCTTCTTTTGTCGTGGCCTCATAGACCACCTAATTAGAGTTCTCTCGATTTAGAACTCATTCAAAAAAAAATAAAAAAAAATTGTACCTTACAATATTATACAACTTCGTCTCAATTCTGCGAGTCTTCAAGGCAAGTATAGCACTGATGTTTATTGATTTTGGGTATATTCAAGCTTTTAGCTAAACTTTCCACTACATTTGTCACTTTTTTTGGTTTAATAAAAAAAAACATCTAGTGTGCTCGTAGTTGACGTATTGTCAATATGGGAAGTTTATTACATACATAAAATATCTTAAAATAGATGGTTTACCAGAACAACAAAGATAGAATTAAACACACACGCAGACAATAGTGGTATTACGATTATGATATATATTAGCTAAGGTCACCTCAACCTTCCAATATGTGGGACTAGTTTTGATAAATTTGATAAAACTAAAGTACTGAATTATGAAAATTTGAAGAGCAATAGTGTTTGCGTAATCAGTTATGTGAATGAGTATCTAAAGGATAGATAAATTTAAGTATTGTTTTAGTGGTCGTATATGTGAACATGCGTCAATGATGATTCGATCAATCTTATATAAAATCCATATAAATCAAAGTGATTATTAGTATTACTAGATAAAACTTCTAGTGGATTGTATTATTTTGTTTCGACGAATCTATTACATTAAAAATGTTTTTTTTAAGTCAAGATTTGTTTTTATTATACGTCGACAACTAAAAAGAAAAAAAAAGAAAAATCCCTTAGGATGAATTTGTTTCTATATCGAAATCCTATAAATGATTCAAAGAAACGGGTCTGTGAGGTCGAAAACTCAGAAACTGTCTACGTCTCTCCACGCACGCATTGGCTCACAACCTACGATAGATTTTTTACAAAAGAGAAGACATCTCCCTCCCATCATATATTCCTCCAAATCAAATTTCATAGAGATCATACGAAACCCCAGAAGAAAGCTCATTCTTTTCTTTTCTTTTTTCCATATAAAAGCCTTTTTCATTTTGCCTCTTCTACGCTTTCTTCTCTGAAGGTTACGATTGTTTCTATAAACTTAGAAAAAAAAAGATGAGTTTCAGGGATGAGACGGAAGAGGGAAGGAATGATCTTCGCAGACCATTCTTACACACGGGAAGCTGGTATCGGATGGGTTCAAGACAATCTAGCATGTTGGAATCCTCTCAAGTCATTCGAGACAGCTCCATCTCTGTCCTAGCTTGTGTTTTGATCGTTGCTCTTGGTCCTATTCAATTCGGTTTCACTGTAAGACAAACACACACACACACACACACACAAAAAATAATAATCTAAGCTTTCTTTATTTGATCAATAATGGAACAACTTATTATAATGTTGAAAGCTCTGAATTTTGTGTGTTGTTCAGTGTGGTTATTCTTCTCCAACTCAAGCTCACATTACTAAGGATCTTGGTTTAACTGTATCCGAGGTAAAAAGTTTTATAAATTCTCTGTTTTTTTCTTTTCAGAGTCTTACTATCATGTATTTGGTGTTTTAGTACTCTGTGTTTGGGTCTCTATCCAATGTGGGTGCTATGGTTGGGGCTATTGCTAGTGGTCAGATTTCTGAATACATCGGAAGAAAAGGGGTAAGAGAGTTTTTTGTTTCTTGATTTAATTCACTCATATAATATCTTCTTTCTTACTGCTGTGTGGTGTTTTTTTTCTTTGACAGTCTCTGATGATTGCTGCGATTCCCAATATTATTGGCTGGCTTTCAATATCGTTTGCCAAAGTAAGTCTTTGGGTGCTCTCTCTCAACTTTCTGATGTTGTTGTTGGCCTGTCTCTTTAACTCATTCTTCTTTTTTTTTTTTTTTCTTTTTTGGGTTTAGGATACTTCTTTTCTTTACATGGGAAGATTGTTAGAAGGTTTTGGCGTGGGGATCATATCTTACACGGTAACACTAGACTCGAACGAGCTCTTTTGATTTCAGGAATGTTTATTTTCGGAACAAAAGTAATCTACAGTATATATATATTTACACAACTTTGAATCTGGATTTTTTTAGGTGCCTGTGTATATAGCCGAGATCGCTCCACAGAACATGAGAGGAGCCTTAGGTTCAGTAAACCAGGTCTGGGTCACATGTTTTTAATTATCTTCACTTTACTTTTTGTTGCATTTTATATGAGGTGATTTTCTTTTTTTAAACATTATACAATAGATGTTTTGTGTGGTTATATATAGCTTTCTGTAACAATTGGGATAATGTTGGCATATCTACTCGGCCTCTTTGTTCCATGGAGAATTCTTGCAGTTTTAGGTAACTCTCAATCATTACATGTTAACTCTCGTTACGGTCTAATCACTTTACTTGATTTTGTCTTTTTTTTTTAACTTTAGGAGTATTGCCATGTACATTATTGATACCTGGTCTGTTTTTCATCCCTGAATCTCCTCGGTGGCTGGTAACTCTTTAGATCCTTATTGCCCTATTATCGTTGAGTCTGTTGTTTTACTGATCATTTTTTTCTTATTATTGGTGTAGGCAAAGATGGGTTTAACAGATGATTTTGAAACTTCCTTGCAAGTTCTCCGTGGTTTTGATACTGATATTACCATTGAGGTTAATGAGATCAAGGTATTTGCCTAAACTGAAAACTGCTCAAACATGATTGCTGGTTTCAATATGGTAACACGGGTTCATGATGGCTAAATGTTTTTGCCAAAATACAGAGATCTGTGGCATCATCTACCAAACGTTCTGCAATTCGGTTTGTAGACCTCAAGCGCAGGAGATATTATTTCCCACTAATGGTACAGTTAGTTACTCTTTTACCTTCCGGGAGCTAACTGTGTGAGAGAAACTCACACGTGTGTTTCAGGTTGGTATAGGACTTCTTGTACTTCAACAACTGGGAGGAATTAACGGCGTCTTGTTCTATTCGAGTACAATCTTTGAATCTGCAGGTAGAGAGAGAGAGAGAGAGAGAGTCAAAAATGTTTTGTCTTTGATTCTTTGGAATGTTCCTAAGAGAAGAATAAACACATACTCTTAGTTTAATTATGCTCTGACTTTGTTCCCATTTTATTCACTTAGGGGTCTCATCGAGTAATGTAGCAACATTTGGAGTTGGTGCTGTTCAGGTAATAATATAAGGGATCCTTCAATACAGCTTTAAATCTAGGAGACATTAGTCTCAACTTTTTTAAAACAGTTCTGTTAATCGTTCTAAACCAGGTAGTGGCGACTGCTGTAGCTACATGGTTGGTGGATAAATCAGGTCGGCGACTTCTGCTCATGGTGAGGATTTACTTGAGACGTATATATATATGTATCTAACTAACTCTGTGTAAATTGCAAACAAATGATTTAGTTTTTCCTCTTAAAAATGCAGATCTCTTCTATAGGGATGACCATAAGCCTGGTGATTGTAGCAGTCGCATTTTACCTTAAGGTACTTTTTTAAACTTTTGATATTAATATTTCTTGAAATGTATGGTTTCACTTTAATCCTGAGTTTGTAATCTCTTGTTAGGAATTTGTATCACCTGAGTCGGATATGTACAACATTCTAAGCATGGTCTCTGTAGTTGGAGTTGTGGTAAGTTCTGTTGTATTTACATTCTTTTCATTGTTTTATACCCAAAAGTAACTTTCTTCTTTACATCTTTACAGACTATGGTTATTGCTTGCTCTCTAGGAATGGGACCAATTCCGTGGCTGATAATGTCTGAGGTAGTTGAATATCTGATGTTAACATCAGAACAAGTACTAATCTCTTACTAATAATTAAGTTTCTTTTTTGTTGTTGTAAAAACAGATTCTTCCTGTGAATATAAAAGGCTTAGCCGGGAGTATAGCAACTTTGGCCAACTGGTTTGTCTCCTGGTTAGTCACAATGACTGCAAATATGCTTTTAGCTTGGAGCAGTGGTGGAACGTTTACTCTCTATGCTTTGGTTTGTGGATTCACTGTGGCTTTTGTAAGTCTTTGGGTTCCTGAGACTAAAGGTAAAACTCTTGAAGAGATTCAAGCTTTGTTCAGATGATTCAAGAGACGGAGAAGAAGAAGAAGAAGAAGAAGACAAGACAGCATTCATTTTTTCATATATTTTTTTTTGGCCATTACAGAACATTCTTTTGTCCTTGTCTAAGACTTTCATTTGTGCTTTGTTCAGTGTCTTTCTTTGGGCATTGATTATATAATGTGTTTATATTGTAAAAGCATTTCATTTTGTGTGTGGTCTTTCGGATTAGCAATATAATTATATTAACTGTGTATAAGAGCTAAGTTGAGAGAGTGAGAGTGTATGCTTTGATGTTGTCTGTTAAAGAAGCTATGAGTCTTTACACCAGAGTCACCATGAGACTGATGATCTGAGCATGTTTGCCATGAAAGCATAGCTTAGTACCATAAGATATTTGTTTTGAAAACAAATGTATTCTATTTCTCACTGATAATAAAGGAATAATATACTGTTCATAGAGTTCTAGATAGCTAAAAAAACCTATCAACGTGAAAACATAAAGACCTAGACGCAAAGACACATAAGAATACCTGAGACAGGTAGGGCCGGTTTTGAAATTTTGGAGGCTGCAAACGAGTCAAGAAAAAATTCAATAATTTGGGGACTGAATTTTTTTTTTTTACAGATTTGGGGTTTATTTCCATGTAAATTTTATCAAAAATTTCGGGGGCTTAGAGACTAATGTTTCATTAGGCTTTGAGACAGGTGACTTGGAGAGAAGAGAAAACCACAGAGGAGAGTTTGTGTCACCCCGCCCGTAGCCATTCATCTCAGCCATCGCAATTTTGCTCTAAATCTTTCTTGTAGCTGCGAATGATTCATTGAAGAAGGTTCTTGCTCAATCGCTCTGAAGGGCATTAACTTATTCACCCTATAGCCTATAGGACTAATATTCTGGATACAAAAAAAGTTTTACATTAGGTTATACACCGACATGAAGATCGTAATATTAGCAAACCGAAAGGCCCAGTAAGATGTCTATTTTGTTAACTGGACATACAGACGCTTCTACTATATTAATTTATCTACTATTAATTTAGGGTCCTAAAATTTATCTACCATTTAGAAGTTGTAATTTAAATTTGGACCTTCTCTAGAATAGTAGGTGTTTGGCTATTTAAATCTGTTTGGTTCCTTGAATATATCAACATGACTAACAACTTAATTTAAACCAACATAAATACACATTATAAATGATTTAACTAATGGGTTTTGGAAAATTATTAAAATTTTGTTGCTTTACAAATAAAGGGCCATACGATTATGTAAACCAATTTTACATTAGGTCCTTATAAATATTGGGTTTTAACCAACTAACATTGTATTTGAAACTTAAAAATAAAATACTTTATAATATATCTACAAACAATATTATAATAAAAATACATTATTTTTTGTGGAATTAAAATTTATTTGATTTTTTTCGTTTTCTCAGTAACAATTAAAAGCATTGTCTAAATATTTTACCTATAAATTTTGAATCTCACACATATTAACGTTTATATATAGTATAAACTCTTTGAACTAATACTCTATAAATTAATATACACTAATGTTTTTATAAATATTATAATTTTATAGTCTCAACATTGAATTTTTGGTTCAATATATTATATCGATAAATTAATAACCTCTATAAATTAAAACAATTTATAGTTTTGGTGTAGTCCCAATATTATTAATTTATAGAGGTTTCACTGTACAAGTTTTAGTTTAAAAAATGTGAATATTTTATAACCAAAAACAATATTATTCAAAAACTATATATATAAAAATTTATTGTCTTTCTTTCAATAATTTCCGCCCTTGAAAAGGGCGGGTCAGTATCTAGTTTACTGTTATTGATTGGTCAACAAATCAAGGTATGTTCTTCTCACGCATGCACATACATATTAGTGAAGTTTCAAGTTTGCAAAAAAAAAAATGATTGTGTTTGTGATTATTTTGTTTGTGCTATCTTATTATGGCAAAACTCTTTGTATAACATGCTTAGAGATTTTTTCTATAATACTTTCCCTCATTCATTTGATCACTAGAGTTATTTAAAGTTCTGATAAGGCACTTGGCTCTCTGTAACGTAAAATGACTGTGTATTATCTCTTAACACTCAAAATACAAGTGATAAGCCCAATCTCTTAAGCAAATCTTAAGAAGAACCAATCACTAAAATAAAACTCTGTGTAAACGACATTCGTTCATAAATAACGGAACTAGGGATGTTATATAGGGTTGTGAGATTTAGGGCTGACCCAGCCCATTCAATAATTTAAGAACCCTAACCCAAATATATTATTCATAAAATGTTTAGGGCCACTTTAGGGCTGGGCTAAGGAAATAAAGGGTTTTCACAGGGTTAACCCTATTAGATATTTTTTGTTATAGAACAATGTTTTGTTGTAGGGTCAAACCCTCAATTTTTTTTTTTTTCGTTAAAATTGCTAAAAAAGTTTCTATAAAATTTCAGAAATGATTTTTTTCCGTCAAAATCACAAAAAAAAAAATATTTTGCCAAATCGGTTTTTTCGCCAAAATCGAAAAAATCAAGTTTTTCCGAAAAACCACAAAATCGAGTTTTCCCACCAAAAACCACAAAATAGAGTTTTTCCACATAAACCGTAAAACTGGTTTTTCCCGCCAAAATCGATAAATTAAGTTTTCCCACCAAAACCGAGAAACCCGAAAAATCGAGTTTTCAAGCCAAAATTGGGAAATCGAATTTTTCCGTCAAAACCGAGAAATCAAGAAATTGAGTTTTCCCGCCAAAAACGAGAAACCGGGGTTTCTTGCCAAAACCGAGAAATTAGGATTTCCCGCCAAAACCAAAAAACGAGTTATCCCGCCGAAACCGAGAAATTGAGTTTTCCCGAGAAATCAGGGTTTTTCAAGAAAATCGAGAAATCTTGTTTTTAGAGAAAACCGAAAAATCGGTTTTCCCGAGAAAAATGAGAAATCGGGGTTTCCCGCCAAAACCGAGAAATCGGGTTTTCTCGAGAAAACCGAGAAATCGGGTTTTCTCGAGAAAACCGAGAAATCGGGTTTTCCCAAGAAAACCGAGAAATCTAGTTTTCCCGAGAAACCAAGAAATTGGGGTTTCCCGCCAAAACCGAGAAATCGGGTTTTCTCGAGAAAACCGAGAAATCAAGTTTTCCCGAGAAAACCGAGAAATCGAGTTTTCCGAGAAAACCGAGAAATCGGTTTTTCCGAGAAAAACGAGAAATCGGTTTTTTCCTAGAAAACCGAGAAATTGAGTTTTCCCGAGAAAACCGGAAAATCGAGGTTTCCCGCCAAAACCGGAAAATCGAGTTTTCCAACCAAAACCGAAAAATCGAGTTTTCCGCTTAAACTGGGGAATCGATTTTTTCCGTCAAAATTTAGAAATTTTTGTTTTCTGCCAAAACCGAGAAATTGAGTTTTCTCGTCAATACCACAATAATGAGTTTTCCTGCCAAAACAAAAAAAAATAAGTTTTTCCACCAAAACCTGAAAATTGAATTTTTCTGTCCAAATCAAAAAATTAAGGTTTTCTGCCAAAAACACAAAATTTTGTTTTTTTGTTGAATTTGCAAAATCTCATTTTCCGTCAAAATTCTCAAAATAGCTAAACAGTGTTAATCATGTTAATATTATTTGCTTTTGTTTTAAAAGATTTTATAAAATGGGTAACCCTAACCCAACCCCTTCATGCATAGACTATTAGGGTTAATGTTGGGTTGGGTTAGAATAGAGTTGGGTTTATATTTTATAGGGTTGGGTTGGGCTGGGTAACCCAATACAACATCCCTAAACGGAACAATGGAACAATAGACAGAGTAACATACTATAACGGAATAGAACTTGAATGGCTAAATTACATACTATAACAGGGGATTTATCACTAAAAACCCTAAAAAGAACAAGAAACGTTGACAATGTCAAAGATCAAATCTAATTTTCTTTTTCGTTAACGAAACAACCATGGAATAGTACTTAAAGAGTCTCTCAAAGTTTCTCAAAACGAAGCCTAATAACTTAAAGTTACTGGATACTTGTCAATACAATCTTCCCATGGACTGTTCTTTGAAGGTTTCACATTCCTCAAAGCTTCCCAAACCGCGCTGTTACACTTAAAACCACTCCCAAACGCAATCTGCCACACACGGTCACCTCTCCTCATCCTTCCCTTCGCCTCTATGTAAGCCAACTCATACCAAATCGAGCTCGAAGACGTGTTCCCAAACCTATGAAGAGTCATCCTCGAAGCCTCGACATGAACCGGCGAGAGCTGCAGATTCTTCTCCAACTCATCGATCACTGCTCTTCCACCAGCATGGATACAGAAATGCTCGAAAGCGAGCTTAAAATCCGGAATATACGGTTTCACCTTACCGTTAAAAAGCTTCTTCACAACAAGCGTCGTGAAGAAGAGAATCTGCTCGCTTATCGGCAACACAAGAGGACCCAACGTGGTGATATTGGTCTTGAGAGTCTCCCCTGCTATCGCCATCAGATCTTTCGACAAAGAAACACCCGTTCTCCCCGTACCGTCCTCTTCTTGATACACGCAGCGGAAAGCCTTGTCGTCCGCTCCGCGGTGCGTCCTGACCACGTGCGAAAGCCTGTACTTGGACCTCCTCTTGTCGCTAGACCTGTTCGAAAGCAGAACCGCGGAGCCGCCGACGCGAAACAAGCAGTTCGGTATCAACATCGGCTTTGTTGTTACCGAAGTACCAGTTCTGAGTTATGTTCTCCGTGGAGACAACAACCGCGTAAGTCTTCCTATGCACCAACAACATATCTTTCGCGAGATCAACCGCGATAACCCCCGCGCTGCATCCCATCCCGCCGAGGTTATAACTCCTAATGTTCCCTCTAAGCTTATACTTGTTCACGATCATCGCAGACAACGAAGGCGTCGGGTTAAAGAGACTACAGTTAACCACCAAGATCCCAACGTCCTTGGGATTTATGCTCGTGTTCGCGAAGAGGCTATCCAAGGCACCGAACATGACCTGCTCAGCTTCTTCTCTCGCAGCGGCCATGGAGATCCTCGGCGGGACGTGATGCATCGCTTCGGGGACGTACGTGTCCTCCCCCAAGCCGGAGCGTTCGAGGATCTTGCGCTGGAACTCCAGCGCAGAGTCCTCGAAGTCTCCGGTGAGGCGAGAGTGGTCCATGAAACGGGAGAAGGGAGCTTTGAGGTGATCGGGAGGGAGGTAACAGGAGAAGTCGACGAGGTAAACGGGTCTGGGTCGGGTCGTGACGTAGACGGTTAGACCGAAGACGAGGACCGCGGAGCAGACGATGACGCTGACGAGATTGTACTGGAGGTGGAGCCAGAGGTGGCGGAGATCGTCCGGGGTCGGTCTGGGAGGCTTTGGACGGAGATGACGACGGCGAGGGGGAGTAGACAGAGGGTCAGGAGGTTTGAGATTACGTAGTGGTAGCCTAGCTTCACGTACTTGAGATTCACGCTCTGGAGAAAATCGGGGAGTCTCCGGGTTTGTCGGATCTGTACTCCGACAGAACCGTCGCCGCCGTTCCCGCCGAGTCGTGATTCTCCGGTACTGTCCATGGTCAAAGGTTTGAGATTTATTGAACTGACAGAAGAAAAAAAAAGAGTTTGTTATTTTTTTGTACGGTAAGGAGCTGATTCAGACAATGCTGTCTGAAGGACTATTAAATTCAGGCTGTCTTTTCTTTTTTAAAAGGAGACAACTTTGACGAAGACCAACCAAACACACAGAGGTTTGATTTAGAGAGAAAGAAAAAAACAAAATGTCTGAGAATAATACGAGAGTTTGTGTTAGGGAACTGGAGAGGAGAAACCAAGAAGCGGAGAAATTAAAGAGAAACGGTGGTGGTAAGTGGAGGGTCCGTCCAAGGGAATCTTGAGGAAGGCACACAGTAATATAGAGACCCGAGGAACGTGAGGAGCCATGTGACCTGTTTTCCTTTTTCTTCTTTTTCTTTTGCTTTTTTTGAGAAATCAGTATTTTTTTATTAGTAAGAAATTATATAAAATTTAGCATCTCTATCTGTAAATATACTTCTTTATAGAAAATGTTTGCGCGTGTGCCAAAAATGAACTTTCGTAGATACGTGAACGACACCAACTTTCTAATTTTTTCTCAAGTTTTAAATGAATAAAATTCGTTAAGATACTTGTAATTTTGTTGTTAAATGAGTGTTTATTTCTCTATCAGCAAGTTTTGGAAAGAGGGGAGTGCCTAGTGGACTGGGAAAAATCCATTAACATTTTATGTAAATAATTTTACCACTGAGAAGAAATTATAGAAGATTTTTCAGGATCTAAAAATACTACTACTCTTGTGACTTGTGTGATTGATGAAAGATTTGTCTAAAGTTGAACAGCATTGTTGACTTCGTTATCACCTACCTATAAACGTGGCTAACACAGTAGTAAATGCTTATCCCAATTTTCATTGGAAGTTGAGATTCTCTCTCTATCACGCTTTCTCTTATTTGAAATTTACGTTTCTCATTTTCTAATGTTGCTTGAATATGCCGTAATCAACACTCTCATATTACATCGCATGAGCCCACTGAGCTCAATTACTTAAAGCCCATTGGTCTTAGTTAGTTAAAGCCCATAATTGCTAGTAATCTGTTACCTCCGGTTGTCTCACCGCTCTTTGACACTCACCGGATTTAGCTCTGACCCACTGCTCTCAGTTATTACCGAACTTACAATATATTTTTTTTCTTTCCTTTTTCAACTTTCAACTAAACATGGAAAAAAGCCAGACATATCATTGAGGATAATAATAGTGTAAGCTCTAAGAAAAGAGTTGTAAATTTTCAGTTGTGTGTTTACCTCAAAGCTGCAAGATTCATACTTTGGTTTCTTCTCTCTGTCTTTACGTTTTCTGGTAAGCAATCTGAGATTTGTTGTTCCGTAGTTGTGAATCTCATTTCGACCAGATCAATAAAGTTTCTTCTTTTAGCAGCTTTCCCCCCACTAATTCGAGCTCAGGAGGACTCTTTGAAACTCGCCTAGATCCTGCTTTAAGTCTGTGATTGAGTTTGCTTAGATCCTTTTGGTTCCCGAGCTAATCAATCCCTCTGTGGAGATCTCTGTTTTGTTCAGAGAACATATGCGTTGAAGTGGTCTTCTTCTTCTTCTTCTTCTTCAATAATGATGGAGTTAAAGAGAAAAATGGGGATTGCTCATTTCGCTCGCAGGATCAAACAGCCGCGTGGGATTTGGGTGAAGATGGCTTTCATTGTTGTTTTGGGACTCTGCTTCGTCTTCTTCTGGTCCTTCTTATCTTCCTATGCTTCTTCCTTCAATGTTCAGAGAGAAAGCTTCGACGACATTGCTGAGCCAGTGTCCTCTCGCACTAACCCAGCTCATACTGAATCTAGCAAATCACATGAGAAGAGCAAAGTTGAGATCTGGTTCGAAATCAAAAGAGGGGAGACACCACGTTGGTGGTGGTGGGTCTGTTCATAAACACGAAGCCAAGAAAAAGAAAGAGCATGTTGTTGTTGTGTCTCATCCACATAAGAAGAAGGATTTGCCTAAGCCTGTGGTGGTAGTAGAAGAAGAAGAAGAAAAGGCTGTTGTTAAGGAGGTTCAAGAACAAGTAGAAGCAGAAACTGAGGAGTCAGAGTCTAATAAGGAAGATGGAGAGGAAGGAACCGAGTCGGATGGCAATGAAGGAGAGTCCGATGGAAATGGAGACGAGTCAAGTGCATCGGTGGATGAAGAAGTGGAAGAAAAGAAGGAAGAAGTAAAGAGGAAGAGGAAAGGTCCAGTGTTTGATCCTAAAGCTGAGTATAGCTGGAGACTGTGTAACACTAGGAGCAAGCATAATTACATGCCGTGTATTGATAACGACGGGTTAATAGGGAGGCTTCAGAGTTACAGACATAGAGAGAGGAGTTGTCCTAAGAAGCCTGTGATGTGTCTTGTTCCTCTACCGCATGATGGCTATGATCCTCCTGTTCCCTGGCCTGAAAGCAAATCTAAGGTTTAAGATTCTTGATCTTCTTTTACTTTGCTTTTAAGTTAGGTTTTGATCTCATGCTTCTCTGTTCACATCAGATATTGTATAAGAACGTGGCGCATCCGAAGCTGGCTGGGTATATAAAGAAGCATAACTGGGTGAATGAGTCCGGTGAATACCTAACTTTCCCACAGAACAAGACTGCCTTCAGCGGAAACGTTCTTCAGTACCTTGAATTCATTCAAGAGGTGAGTATCATTTGTTTAGAGGCAAGCTTTGTGTAAGAGAAGTGTTTGAAAACATGAATTGGTGTTTTTGATAGATGGTACCAGATATTGAATGGGGGAAGAACGTTCGTATAGTGTTGGACATCGGTTGCTCAGAGTCAAGTTTTGTAGCTGCACTGCTGGATAAGGATGTGTTGACAGTATCTCTAGGCTTAAAAGACGATCTAGTCGACTTAGCACAGGTCGCTCTTGAGCGTGGGTTTCCTACTTTCGTCAGTGCTTTGGCAAATAGAAGGCTTCCTTTCCCTAGTGGAGTCTTTGATACCATTCATTGTTCTGCTTGCAGAGTTCACTGGCATTCTCATGGTAAGTGTGTTCTATTAGAGTGTCATGATGACTTCTTCTGAGTCATCATAATTTTTTTTTAATCTCAGGTGGTAAACTTCTTCTGGAGATGAACAGGATTTTAAGACCTAATGGTTACTTCATATTGTCAAGTAATAATGAAAAGATTGAGGATGATGAAGCGATGACAGCACTGACAGCTTCTATTTGTTGGAACATTCTTGCACATAAAACCGAAGAAGCAAGTGAAATGGGAGTGAGGATATATCAGAAACCAGAATCAAATGATATCTATGGACTGAGAAGGAGGAAGAATCCACCTCTTTGCAAGGAAAACGAGAACCCAGACGCAGCTTGGTAAGTAAAAGCAATTGGTGAATATATATATATAGCTTGTTTGGTGAGTCTGCTGAGCTTTTGTGGATAGGTATGTGCCGATGAAAACCTGTTTATATGAGATACCGTCGGCTATAGAACAGCATGGAGCAGAGTGGCCTGAAGAATGGCCAAAGAGACTTGAAACATACCCTGAGTGGTTAACCAACAAAGAGAAAGCCGTTGGAGATACAGATCACTGGAAAGCTATGGTTAACAAATCTTACCTCACTGGACTTAGGCATCGACTGGTTACATATCAGGAATGTGATGGACATGACAGCCATCTATGGCGGGTATGAGGAAAGGAGAAGAACTCTTTATTGCTCTTCTTAGAACATTATTTACTTACTAATTTTTTTTTCATTTATTACAACAGATTTGCAGCCTCATTGGTGAATCAGAGCGTGTGGGTGATGAATGTAGTGCCAGTTCATTCGCCAGATACGCTTCCTTTCATATACGAGAGAGGTCTCATCGGTATATACCATGATTGGTGTGAACCATTTGGAACATATCCAAGATCTTATGACCTTCTTCATGCTGATCATCTCTTCTCACGCCTCAAGAACAGGTATTAAGTAAAGTTAGTTAGTGATCGTTTGAATCTAAACTGCTTGGCAAATGAGAAATCTCCATCTTCTTCTTCTTCTTCTTCTTACAGGTGTAAGCAGCCGGCTTCGATCGTGGTGGAGATGGATAGGTTGACAAGGCCCGGAGGTTGGGTGGTGGTACGTGACAAAGTGGAGATATTAGAGCCACTGGAAGAGATATTGAGAAGCTTGCATTGGGAGATACGTATGACTTATGCTCAAGACAAAGAAGGAATGTTGTGTGCTCAGAAGACACTGTGGCGTCCATGATTCTTTTTTTACTTTTGTTACTGTTACTATATATCTATCAGAGGTTACTAGACTGTTGAGTTACATACATGTATACATGTTCATCTAAACAATTTAGTGATTAAGTTTAAACTTAGAGGACTCAAATGCAATTTATATTATTACTAAGGTAAGGTCGGTCGTTAGAAGTAACTCTGATAAGATTGCTAGGTCAGAAGAACACATCATCTTCATCACTGTTTCTGATATTTTTGCTCTTCCTTTTTATCCCCGTAGACTTTTCTATATTTTACCGACATTTAATGGATGTTTTCTCTTCAGACAAGGACATACTTAAAAACTATATCAGCTAAAGTGGGCCCATCTTAATCCTCGGACACGCGCTGCGTTCCCATTAGATAGACAAGAAAAGCTGTGATCTTAGTTGTGGTGGTGGGGTTTACACAAGTATAATCTTGGCCATAAACAAATATTTCCCTCCGATATCTTTTAATCTTTTGTTTCTTTTAGACGTTGACAAGAAGGTTAATATTGTGTACACCACGAGTTTAGACGAGTCAGGATTTGTGGATGGAGTTTCTTCTTTGGTAAGTTTTGTTTTCTCTCTATATATTGAAATATTATTACTTTTCATTCTCTTGGGATCTACTACATAGTTTTTGAGAAGCTTCTAGTGTTGGCAAAGGTAGTTACTTTGTTCTTGAAGGAGTACAATTTCAATTTCGGAGCTTCTTGAAACTTTAACGTTTGTGATTCAACAACTTATAACAACTTCTCAACACCTGTTTTCACCTGTTGTGACTGTGTTGTTGCATGATGGGAATATTCTTTCCTTATTCTCTCTTTTTTTTTTTTCATGTCCTAACGATTAAGTCTTTCTGTTCCTCAAAACCAGGTCTCTGCTTTTGCATCGGAACTAAAGCTTACACACAAGCGTTTTCACTTTTCTGATTAGATTTTGTGGAGTGAGTTTTTAACCTTGGGGTTTACATACTCGTTGATCCTCTTCCTCTGTGTCATGGAGGAGACTTGTGAGACACTCAACAAGTGGTGAAGCCTTTGACATATCTAGATATCATAACTATAACCAGCTCAGCCCCATAATCTCCACCCCCTGGTTGGATCTGAGAGTGTTCTACGTCAGGATAAGTAATTTCAAGGTGGAAGATTCAACCCCTGAGGTCCTCACCATCAACCACATTCCTCTGGATCCAGACACGCTTCTGGAGATAAACGGTGTTAGGATGAGCATGTACTCGGAAGGGTGTTCCTCACAGATTAAGAGGGATCCTGTTAAGAAATCTGAAGAAGCTACTTATGTTAGCACAGACAATATCAGGTTAAATGGTAGCGTAAAGTTTGAGGTTTATGACAAGAAGGAGATAGTCTTGTCTGGAACTCTTGAGATGTCTGATAGAAATGAGTCGAAGAAGCAGTGGAACATGACTTGTGAAGCCGAGATCACTGCAGGGTCTGATTTCTTAAAGGAGAAGAACAAGACTGGTGAAGATTTATTGTCCCCGTTGCCAACTATTGAGGTATATGTCACTGGCTGCTTCTCAGGAACACCCATCATCTTAACCAAGACTCTGCAGCTTGGTTTGAGAAAGAAGCAAAGTAGAAGAATGGCGTTAGATTCAATTCCTGAGTATGAAACTGCAGAAGAGCCTCAGAAAGACATATCCTCTGAGCTTGATCTTCAGGTAACCTTTAATAATTATTTGGCATGATCTGAAGTCGTTCTTTACTTTTTGAAAATATAGAATATACCTGATACAATCTTCTTTCTTCTCATTGTCTCACACTTTTTTCTTGAACATTTTGTTTTGCATTCAGCCAATTGATTAACATTTCTATAACATGTTTTTGGATCTCATTAAGTACATGCTTGTTGGTAGTCTTAGGAGGATAAAAATCATTTAATGAATTAAAGTGGACCAGTGTCCCTTGCTGGTGAATGTGGCATGTGTCTAGACACAGTTTACAACTGAAGGAGACAAATGAAAATCTCCCACATGCCTCAGTTTTCTTGAAGTTCTTATCCTTTTGTCTACTACTTCTATGACCCAATGGTGGTGCCCACATATTGTTAATTTAAAAACTCTGTCAAATACTTTGAATCATTCTAGGCTTATAAGAATGTTTCCCTTATAAACATTTGAGGACTAGAGGCTTACAGTAAATAGGCAGTGGGTGTTGTTGCATAGAAGCCAGTATAAGAAGTAACTAGCAAAGCTGATCTTTGAACGTTTTTGGTATTGTTGGTGTCCTTGAAAATATCATATTCTCTTTATCCACAGGCAGCAGAATACGCGAATTACAAAGAAGAATACAATGGAGACATGTATCGGAGAAGTGAGTGCTTAGATGGAGAGATGTCATGGTTCAATGCAGGTGTAAGAGTTGGTGTTGGGATTGGACTTGGGGTCTGTGTTGGTCTTGGCATTGGTGTGGGCCTTCTCGTACGTACTTATCAATCAACTACCAGAAACTTCAGGAGGAGGCTTCTCTAGTTTAAATAAAATCAATTAAAATTTTGAAATAGTCCTCCTTTTTTATGTAACCGTATATTTTGGGTGTGATGTGAAATAAACACTTTCATGTGGGTTTGTTGGCATCTTATTTCCTGTAAATAAATGAGTGAGAAAGTTAGCTTTTGTATTCAGAAAAGTATAAGAAATTTTATAGTCAATTATGCTATTTATTTTCTCTTACTTTGTCACGTTCAACGCTTCTTTCTTTCATCTCCTTTGTTCTTCCTACTTTTATACAGAAGTCGAATCGATTACTCTTCAATCGTTGTCTCTAGTTAAGACTTCAAACAAAAAAAAGTATTAGGACTAAGAGATAATGTAATTTTAGGGATATAGTATAACATAAGAGTTGACTATTGACCTTTAAGAACTCGCAACTGGTTGAATTATACTTTTCAGATGGTAACTGTTTCCCACACAACACCAGCAAACTTGTCCTGTGATATCTCCCAAGTTCTTAGTGAAAATATATATATGTTAACTTGTAACCTGTGTTGCAAGTAACCGTAACATTCCTGTGAGTCCGTTTGCAAGAAAAAATTATTGTCTAGCAAGAGAAGCAACATCATGAGGTGCTAATAACAATTACTCCAGGTTCGATTCTTCTCTCGCTTATGCTTACTGCTCTTCCTTGCTTCTAATGTTGTCACTCTTTCAAGCTCGTGTCAACCCGAATCATGTGGAAGCTATAAAGATCCCATACCCTTTTGGAAGTCCAAGAAGGTTGCTATCATCAACGAATGGTACAAAATCGAATGCAGAAACGATACTTTCCCTTTCCTTTTCAAGATGGGACTAGAAGTTGTGAATATCTATTATCCGAATGAGACAGAGAGTATTATTCTAGATTCATTTCATACAGTTCCAGTTCATACGGGTCAATCCGTATCAAAAGCCCGATAACCTCCGTTGGATGTTCCAGAGACGGAAAAGATTCAGGATTCGGTTTTGAATTTGACGGATAGTCCTTTTTTCTTCGAGGCTGGAAACAGCCTTGTAGCTGTTGGTTGCAACGGCAAAGCATCGTTGACCAACATTGAACCGATCAAAGTGGGATGCGAGTTGAATTGTACTGCAAGAAAAGAGAGGCCACCTAGCAAAAGCATCCCTTTCTTCGACGATGACTGGTGTTCTAGCAATCCGGTTTGTACAAAGAACAAAGGAGAAGAAGAAAGAAGATGTGACGGTAATGGTTGTTGCGAGGAATTTGTACAAGGTTTTCAGGATCAACGGGTGATAGGTGTCGGTATAGAGAGCTTTGATCAAGGAAACTCGACACTGACACTCGGAAAATGCAGAGTCGCTTTCCTAACAGATGAAGTCTACACGTTATCGAATGCAACCAAGCCAGAAAAGTTTTTCTCTAGGGGGTATGCTATAGTAAAGATGGGATGGGTCATTCAGACGAATAATCTTTCTTATATAGAATCCCTGGGCTGCAAAAGCAAAAAAGAGTACGACAGTCCTCCATATAGTAATTTTCGCGCAACAACCTGCATATGCAACAATATCACCACTTCTGGGACCAGTTATGCAAACTGTGGATGCAACCAAGGTTACAAAGGAAACCCCTACCTATTTAACGGATGCCAAGGTCAGTAAAATTTGTTTTTCTTTGTGTAAACATATGGTGAGGATATTTCTCAAAAAAAAAAAAAAAAAAAAACATTACAAAATCTTTAACGTTTGGTGGCTTCAATTTAATACGTACAACATAGTCAGCTGATTACAAAATCACGATCTTTCATGTCCATTATCCAGATATTGATGAGTGCCAAGAACTCGATCCTGATGGAAGTGGAAGGCGATGGCACTGTAGAGATAGCGACACTTGCATAAATGTGCCTGGAGATTTTCGTTGCGTGGGAGACAAGACTGGAGCAATAATGATAGGTAACTCACTAAATGATACTCCCGCAAATTCAAAAACTTGATGATCATCAACCAATATACCTTCTTGTGTGCTACTTTCAGGAGTAGGTGCAGGTTTTGGCATCTTAGTCCTAGTAGGTGGAATTTGGTTGCTGAGGAAATTTCTTCTACAAAGAAGGATGACTCGGAGGAAAAGAATGTTCTTCAAACGAAACGGGGGCCTGCTGTTACAGAAACAATTAGAAACGAGAGATGGCAATGTCGAGAAGACCAGAATATTCACCTCAAAAGAGCTTGAAAAAGCCACAGAAAACTTCAGCGACAACAGGATACTTGGACAGGGTGGTCAAGGCACTGTGTACAAAGGGATGCTGGTAGATGGTCGGACGGTTGCTGTCAAGAAATCCAAAGTTGTAGATGAAGATAAACTAGAGGAGTTCATTAACGAGGTCGTTATTCTTTCTCAGATCAACCATCGACATGTTGTCAAGCTCCTTGGATGTTGTCTTGAGACAGAGGTTCCTATGCTGGTTTATGAATTTATCCCCAACCGTAATCTTTTCCAGCACATCCATGAAGAATCTGATGATTATACAATGATATGGGGTGTGCGTCTCCGCATTGCTGTAGATATTGCAGGAGCTCTTTCCTATTTGCACTCTGCTGCGTGCTCTCCTATTTATCATCGAGATGTCAAGTCAACAAACATATTATTGGACGAGAAATATCGAGCCAAAGTGTCGGATTTCGGTACTTCAAGAACAGTAACTGTGGATCATACTCACTGGACGACAGTTATCTCAGGGACAGTTGGATATGTGGATCCTGAGTACTATGGATCTAGCCAATATACTGATAAGAGTGATGTTTATAGCTTTGGTGTCATCCTCGTTGAGTTAATTACAGGAGAGAAGCCTGTAATAACCCTGTCAGATTCTCAAGAAATAAGAGGCTTGGCGGATCATTTCAGAGCTGCCATGAAAGAGAACAAATTCTTTGATATCATGGATGCTCAAATAAGAGATGCCTGCAAACCTGAACAAGTAATGGCCGTGGCAAATCTAGCGAGGAGATGCTTGAACTCCAAGGGGAAGAAGCGCCCATACATGAGAGAAGTGTTTTACGAGTTAGAGAAGATATCTTCATCGCCAGAGGTAAAGATTGAAAATGGGGATGGTGATGATGAAGATGGAGAAGGAATGAATATGATAGAGGTTGCTGATTCGTGGACCATTGCTGTTACTGCTCCGGCCCCTAGTATTGTCCCTTCGTCATCCTTGTCAGATGTTGAACCATTGCTTCCTCGTACTACATGGTGAACTGTAGAAAGTGAAGGTAAGTAGATAACTCTGAATAAATTGATGCAACTTTCGAAAGTTTGGCATTTTGTTGTGTGTTATAGATGTTGTTTGTGGTTTGCTTTTTTTTTTTTGTTTCTCATTGAAAACCTCCTCCTGTGTTATTTTAAAACGACAATTCAATACTGTCATTTTTGTTGGATTGAGCTTGGAGCTAACTTGAATGGCAAGTTATCCTAAACCTATCGAGTTATAGTATACCAAAACGAATATACTTTGTTTATGAGATATCTAAATAAGTTAAACATAATAAGATTATGAGTTATCTATCTTATATAAGAAGGTGTCAACTTATAACGTACCTTATGAGTTTAGATTTATTGTGTGAGAGCTGAGCTTTAGCTTTAAGTTATTTTCTAAAACAATAAGAAAGGTGTTATAATCTTTAAGTTTGTTGTAACAAACACGAATCTTTGAAGATGTTTGAATTCAAAGGGAAAGAAGAGGCCATACATGAGAGAAGTGTTCACCGAGTTAGAGAAGATATGTTCATCTCCAGAGGATTCAATAGTTGTAGAGACTGAAAGTGGTGATGAACTGATGATGAAGAGGAAGAAGAAGGAATAAATATGATAGAGATTGCTGATTCGTGGACCATTGCTGTTACAGCTCCGGCCCCAGGTATTGTCCCTTTATCGTCCTTGTCAGATGTTGAACCATTGTTTCCTCGTACTACATGGTGAATTATAGAAAGTGTAGGTAACTCTGAAAAAATATTATGCCATTTTTGATGGTTTGGCATTTGTTTGTGCTTTAAATGTCTGTGGTTTGTTTTCCTCTCTGATTGTACCTGTTCGTGTACTTATCTGTAGAAGACTTGTTTCTCTCTTGCATCTCTCTCTAGTCTCCAATGGGGTTGTCCCTTTCTTTTTTTTCGCGTCTATGCATTTAACTATTAACTCATATCCTTTTAGAGATTTGAAGCGATCCTGTGTTTTGATACAACCCGTACTCTAGAGCACCTTTATCGGGCGTATTTAACCCGTCTCTACCTGTATTTATCATTAAAAAAAAATGAAAAAGAAAAAAAAATAGATTGAGACGTTTCTTCTTTGACTCCAAATAAGAAACGTATACGGGACACGTGTGAGCAAATTGAGAGGAGAGAGGAGGAGCATGGTTTCGTACTCTGGTTCTGTTCTCTCTCTTTCTCCCTCACAAAGAACACCGTTGCTCAACTTTCTTCTAAGAAGCCGGTGACTTCCGACGGAATTATGTCTCCTGCCTGCCTTCATCCACGCCGCCGGAGATTTCCTCTGACTGCCTTCACCCGCTCTGCCGCTTCTTCCTTACCGAGACTCTCTTCACGATCAGGTAATCATCCAAGTTGAGAACTTGATATAATAGGCTGATTCCTGGTTGAATTCATTAGGGTTTTGCTTCGTTTGGTTGATAGCTTTTAAAGATTAGACCTTTAGCTATGTGGATGCTTTGTCTGTGAATCTTTGTGTAGCTTTGTTGAGAAAAGTTGGATGATTTTTTTTTCGATGCAAAATGGTACTATGGTTGTTCTTAAAGGCAAGTTTTTTGATTATATTGTGACTGATTGTTCTGTAAATTTGGTTGCTTTGGATTATGTTTGAATGAATACTTTCACAGCCATGTGAATTCTGATTGATGTTGCTTCTTTGCTCAGCTTGCCATTTATCACGGCCACAACTGATCTTTTAACTTCTGTCTTACAGAATGAAACCCATCTCCACAAGAAATCTCAATAAAGCTCAACAACAATGCAAAGCAGCTTCAAGACCGTTCCTTTCAACCCTGACTTCTACTCCCAAGCTTCTTTCTTCTTCAGTTACACACATCTCCTTTCTATCTTCTATTATTCAAAGCTTTGACAAGTACAAGAAAATAACAAAAGAACCAATCTTTTTGTACGTTTGAAACAGTTGAGATAGTTGTCCTGAGGTGGCTCTGTGTATTTTATTGCATTGCTCAGGCTTCTCGGAATCACCTGCAACACACAAGGCTCATCGCACAAAGAGTACAATGCAAAACAGGTTAGGATGATCAATGCTTGTCTTAAAAAAGTGCTTGTTCTCTTGTTCTGATTATGTTCAAGTTCTTGTGCTTTGTCTTGTTCTGTTTCAGTAATGAGAATGATATGCTTCATGTTTTTGGTTGTGGTTATTGATTCATGTTCTTGCTTATGGTTATTGATTCAAGTTTTTGTTCTTCATTTTTTTTAAAAAAAACTCTAAAATAAAAGATTTGCAATGGAGGTCACATAATCTCAATGTCTTTAACTAGGTCTCTTATTCTACTTTTCCTCTTAAATACCATTAAATAAAGAATAAGAAACACAATCACCATCTCCAGAATAATGATGCTCTAAAAGCTTTTCATATCAAACTTTGTCTTTTTTCTCTGAATGTTAAATTTACTCAAAAAAAAAATTGTAATAGATGTGTCATTGTTTGAAGCAAGAATAAAAGAATTTCGACTCTCGTGAGTCATTTATTTTTCAAACCCCATAATCTTATAGTGTTGCCTTTTAAACATTTGAGGAGGCATCCTCAGATGTACACAAAAAAATGCCATGACTACTACACAAAACAGCAACCGAATCCTTATTATCTATGCCATCAAAACCTAAAAGCTTTTTTTATCTATTTGTTATAAAAAAAAGGAACCCAATAGGTTACAGCCGAATTTTCTTGCAGGTTGTACTTTCCCATCTGAGCCGACAGGTCCACTTCTTACTCTCTCGTTTGTATCCAAAAAAATATATATTCAGACGAAGGCTTGCTCATTTTAGATGGTCACCTCACCTGAGACGAAAACAGAATTTAGGCTTGCATGCAAAAGTAACATTCAGACAATTAGTCATCATATCATATGAAATTATGAACCAGACAAAGGACAATGATGAAAGGAAAATAGAGAAACCATGCATTAATGTCTTATACCATTTACAATAGTTACCAATAACCTTACCGTTGTATAAATAGTTACCAAAAATCCACAAGATACAGAGACCAACCTCCTTGCAACTGTTCAGCTTTTATAGATTCTGATTCCATCGTCCTACCAACCATTTTTGAAACAAATCCACCACTTTTAGGATAACTCGATGGTAAAAACGCAAAGAACCAGCATAGCTCACATTAAGTGTTACCCACAGTATACCACAGACACATCAGAACAACAATTATTTGAGCCAAACCTTTGATTATTAATGTATATACATATAGCCTTATAATCATAGCTGTACCCAATCCGAACCAAAGAATATACAAATTCACTATCCATATATTACCTTGAGAATTTATTAAGAATAGTATTCTGAAAACTTGTCAATAGTCTATGAGTACAAGCTACATGATCGCAATAGAGAAACAGAACAGTATTCTGCGAACACATTCTGATCTCTCACAACTATGCAGTTAAAGTAGTTGGAGAACGGAAAATAAACCGCATTTAACTAAAGATGCAATGAATTAAGATCGCAAAACTGCCTTGTCGTAAAGGCATTAATTAGACCCAGTTTTTTACTAGTTTCCACCGTAATTAATTAATTTTTTACTAGTTTTCTGTTTCTGAGAAAGAAAAAAAGATTAAGATCATTACCTTTGTTTAAGTCATCAAAGGCTCAATGTCAGGTTTGTTGTTCTCTTGCGATTGTCAGCACATGCAAGAAGCATATTAAAGAGCACAAGCGATGCTCAGTGATTCTCTTCGTTCATATGCAAGCCACATATTAGAAAGGCACAAGTGATGCCACAATGTTAGGTCTGTGATTCTCTTTGTGGTATGCAAGAAGCATAACGTGTGTATGCAAGAAGCATATAGTGGTATGCAAGAAGCATAACGTGTGTATGCAAGGAGCATATAGTGGTATGCAAGAAGCATGACGTGTGTATGCAAGGAGCATGACGTGTGTATGCAAGAAGCATAACGTGTGTATGCAAGAAGCATATAGTGGTATGCAAGAAGCATAACGTGTGTATGCAAGAAGCATATAGTGGTATGCAAGAAGCATGATGGGGGCATGCAAGAAAGTAAAAGAGAGACACAGGCGCGCACACACAGCCCGGAGGGAGGGAGAGCCGGGCAAAAGAAAGAATATAAACCAATCCCGTACCATCTCCATCCCTCCGCAGAACCAAAAACTCTGTATCTTTTTATTAAGGGTTTGTGACCTGCCAAGCAAGCGCACCTGTCATGGCAAAGGTCATATGCATCCCCTATCTATCTTTTGTTTATACATCTTTTTCGTTTGAGAGCCCAAACAAAGAATGTGCAAGAGTTACAGATATAAGAAAATACCGGGACTAAGATCGTTCCTCTTACACGCGGGCTCATGGTTGCTTGTCGATCAAGCATAATTGATCACATCTCGTTAACCCCTGTCCGCTCATATTAAATCCTACGCAAATAATAGTCTCCAAAAGTAAGTAAATTGTATCGACGAGATCCAACACAAGAACCGAAAGAGTGTAGCAACCAAAATCGAGAAACCCTAGACACAGAAAAGAACATACCTCGATGAACGTAATAGCGGCTCAGGATCAGCGTCACCGGGATCGAGCCCAAACCCTAACAATGAGAACCATCGACCAATTAGCGGGAGATTTGGATAGAAAAGATCAAAGGTATAAGAAGTTGACGACTTCTTATATAGAGCCCCAGAATCCGAGTCGGTTAAAAAGTTTCGGGGCTATTAGAAAGATCTTACGGTCGAGAAGTATTGACGTGTAAATTAATCAACGGCGTATATGAAATATAACGAGAGAAGGCGGTTAAAACGTTCGCGCGTGATTTAACTTGGCAAGGTTCATTAATTCTGGAAACTCACGTGTCTTATTCTCTTTGAGCAACATTATTGGTTAGTATAAATTAATATTATACTCCCTCTCTTTTTAAATGTAAGATGTTTTACATAAAAGCATTGATATTAAGAAACTTATTAATTTTTAAAAAATAGTATTTATTGTATAAATCCAACCAACCATAAAAATGCATGTATTATTTTATTGGGTACACAATATTCAATAAATACAAAAAGTGGATTGAGATGTAGAAAAAACTTATATTTTGAAACAAAAGTTTTTCTCTAAAACTACTTATAATTAAAAACAGAGGGAGTAAGATGTTTGGAAAAGTTTTGATGTTTCAAAATATAATTTTTTTGATATTTTAAGGTATTTTAACTTTATTGAAAATTGATTAATCAATAGCAGTTTAGTACATTATTTATGATCGAATAATTTATAATTAATTTATATTATTTAATAATATTAGCTTCTAAAAGGTAAGTTTTTTAGTTCTTGTATATTCAAACAAACATATTATATTACGGAACAGAGTGAGTATAATTTATCTATACAATTCAATTTAATTTTCTAAAAAGACTAAAACCAGTGAACAATAAATCGATACATAGGTACTAAAGGTTTTAAGAAGTTTCCTATAAATTTCAATTTTAAAACCTCACTTCATTCTCTTTGCTTTTTTTTGGAGTAATTTAGAGCATCATTATCGCGATAGTTTAATGCCGTCTTTTCAGATAATTGTTATTTTAAAAAAGTTTAAGAAATAAGAAAGCGGAAGAAACGGCTCTTTAATTAGCCCGCGAAGAAACGCATTTTGGTGGACACATGTCAACAAACAAAAGGGTGGAGGTCCGGTTACGCGTTAAACGTATATCAAACTTCTCTCTCTCTCTCTCTCTCTCTCTCTCTCTCTCTCTCTCTCTCTCTCTCTCTTCTCTCTCTCTCTCTCTCTCTCTCTCTCTCTCTCTCTCTCTCTCTCTCTCTCTCTCTCTCTCTCTCTCTCTCTCTCTCTCTCTCTCTCTCTCTCTCTCTCTCTCTCTCTCTCTCTCTCGATCGAATCCTCTCGACGAAGGCGATTTGTTTGGCGATTTGATCGATTATGCATGTGATTGAACCTCTTCTTGTTCTAATCGGTTTTTATTTGATGGGGTTCGTCGAATCTGTTTCTCGGTGGGTCTCTTTGACGGCGACAGAGCTTTCTCGTGGTGATCATAGGAAATTACTAACGAAAATGGATGTTGGCAATTTTTCTGTTCTCCATGATTTTAGATAATTTTGCTTATTTATCGTATTTTTATTATGTTTTAGCTAAATCATTGATTCATTATTTGTTTTTATCTAAGTTACTGATTTATTAATTTAAAAAATACTTTTAATGAATCTTATATATGATTAAAAACGAATTTTATTTTAGTAATATTAAATTTATATGTCATATTAAAATTTAGTTAGTTTTTTGTTATTTGTCATATTTAGGTTTTAGACTTTTAGCTAAGTTATTGATTTATTATTAGTTTTTAACTGATTCACTAATTTATTAAAAATGAATTTTATATTTAATTAAAAAATGAATTTTATTTTAATAATATATAATTTATATGCTATATAGAAGACTATGTCGATAAATTAATAGGCAATAACTGCATTATTAATTGTGTGGCCTTTTCAGATCATTCATACAAGTATGCATACAAAAATCTCTATTATTAAAAGAGAAGTACACTTATAAAATGCCCCTAAATTTTCAGTGTTATTTACAATGATATGCCACTGAACATTTAGTTAATTTCCTATATTAATGCTTGTCTTTTTCAGTTATTTAATGTGTGTTTCCTAAATATCATTTGTCTTTTTCTGTTTAATTAATGCATTTCCAAAATCGAATTATATTTAATGTGTGTTATCTTTTATGATTTTTTGTATTTTCTGTTTAATTAATATATTCCCAAAATAAAATTTGAAATAAAAAAGTTTGGCAACAATAATTAATAAACCTAACTTATATTATTCATTATTTTTTCTATTTTTTATATATGTGTGTGTGTTTGCAAATAATTAATAAATATAGCTTTGAATGTTTAATGAACAATATTATTTATAAATATGTAGTTATATTTTTATTTTTTATTAGTAATAACTAAAAATAAAAGTCACATTAACTAACTAAATTTTTCAAAAAATCTATACTTTTCGAAAATTTTGCTAACATGATTTAAAATATTTTCACAGTGCATACACCTTCTCTATTTTAAAAACTATTGATACAACTATACAAACTGAATATTTTATGGAATAAATTATCTATAATGTTTTTATTTTCTTACAAATGTTATAACTAATGTATCAATTTTTAATACCATACTAACTCATATTTGTATATGTTTTCTACTTTTGATTCAGAAATTATATTTTTAGATATTTTATACATAAATCTAATTATACAAATGTTTGATCTGTTTATATGATGTCCAATAAATATTGGTCATGTAATTTACTGTAGAACGCAAAAAGTTATTCGATGTAATTAAGCACATTGTTATTTTTAAATATGATATATTAGTATACATATTGCAAACATTATATAATAATTATTATAAACAAAAAAAAATTGAAAATTGATAGCCGCTCGGTCGAGCGGGTCAAGATCTAGTTAATTATTACTTTTCAAGTGAAAGCAGAATCCTAAATATATGGGCGACAGCTTTCGTTTCCATCATGATGGTACATTCTTTCTAGCTAACTCTGAATGGAAATAAGAATAATACCAGAAATTGTATTTTTATATAAGTATTCGCAGGAAGCTCCATATATTCCATGTTTACTACACAAATTCTTATGGCATCATGACTTTTATAAATTGTTCTTATCTTTTTGGTCCCAATTACACAAGTAGTCAACTAGTAAGAAAAAGGGTGTTGACCCGATAGAGAAGATAAAACATTTATAGAGATTAGAGACGACTGATGGTAAATTGTAATATGCCGGCATGCTGATCTTAGGAATACCAGTTTGTATTGCTGAAAAAGATTGGATTTAGTTTGAGTTAATGTCCGTTCATCTATTTAGATGAATACTTAGTTATAAACTGAAAAACATCAGATGGTGTGTATTAATGAATGATCATTGTATTGTAATGACATTATTTTGGTAGCTAGGCTAGTTACAAGTAGTGACAAAATCATTTTGAATTGTTTTTCTTCTTCTTAACACTATATAGCAAATATGAATAGAGATCTCCAACACATAAACAACGTTCATAGCTACGTCGAAACACGAATATTAAATATGGTTCGGCAACTTGTTATACTCATCAGACCATCCCAGTACCAAATCTTTAAGAACATATTCCAACATGGCCATGCACACAAGTTGGGTCAAACTTATTGTGTCCACTAGGATGCTCATGCCGTCAGTCCTATATATACACATAGTATTACAGTGTGTACATCAACAACATCATAAGAGAAAAATAAATAAAGAGAAACTGTGACATGAAGAAGGAGAAGTTGTGTGGTAGCCAAGGATGACTTGCCTGCGTCTTAACAACCATATGTATCAAAGACTTTATCGAGAGTCTCTGAGTTGGCTAGTCGTTAGGCAGTCTCCTTGGCTATTCAGACACTCCTCTTTCTCCTCATTTCACATTTCTCTTTTTCAGTGACATAACACAAAAAGGGTTTGATACAGTCGCTTTTGTTTGGTCAGTAAGCCATTTTTTCTGTTTTGTTGGTCTATAAATGGTCTATAAATTGAGACGAAGGTTGTAAGGGAGACCTCGTATGTGAGAACTGAGATTGGGGTGGATTGTCCATGTATGAGCATTGGGACAATGTGGTGTGAAAATATCGAGGGCTTTTTGCTTCACTGTGACCAAGAAACTTCACGTGGAGAGTCAGTGGATCTTGTCGCTGATCAGCATGTGAGCTTTTTTCTAATTCTATTTCTATATGTGGCCATCTAAAAGGGTCGGCGGCGAAAAACTTAATGATATCTGTGATATTAATGTTTTTTTTTTTTTTTTGATATTAATGTTTAGTTCTTGAGTTGTTCAAAAAAAATGTTTAGTTCTTGAAGTAAATTGATTTAACCTGAAACAAACAAAAACCAATTTATGTGTGTTTTGGGTTTGAATATGCGTTTTACATTTTTTTTGAAACACTTACATTTTATTAATTAAGTTTTAACCTTTATTCCTGTAAGAATAACGTCCTATGAGTGGAAAAAAAAAAGAATAACGTCTTACGCTGCTAATTAAAAAAAACGAGGCTATTTATCACAATTAGTCAGGACATTCGTTGAGCGTTAGATTTTCATGAAGGTTGATTCAACTTCTGATCCAAAAAAATAATTACTGATTCAGTCATACGTTAAATAAAAATATTAACAATTGCATATAACCAACCACAAATTTCACCAATCGCGTATATTTTATATGTTAAAAGAAAAAAAAATCGTAATTGTTGAATGCTGATGTCAAAAAAAAAAAGTAGCCTCAAAAAATATCTTAAAAGACATGTATCTGATATTTTCTTAGCGCCAATCCAAGCTTCACCGTGACTGAAGACGACCGGATCAAATCTCGGAACATAAAAAGTCTCCCTTCTTTCGGACAATTATTTCTCTTACTAAACAAACCCCAAAATCCTCAGTTTTAAAAATTCCAAACCGGGCTCTCTTTCCAGATCCTGAATCTCTCTAACATCTCCTCCTACAGATCTGCTTATATGGCGGTTACTCACTGATCCAGAGACAGGCCAAAAAAAAAAGGAGAAACCTTTTCCGCTTCACACACACTTACAATGGCGGATCCACGAAACGGCAAGTCCTTCCTTCTCACCTTCTACTTTATAATCACCCTCACTCTTCTTTTCATCGCGCCCTCGTATACCAACGAATCTCCGGACCATCCTCGAAGAAACCGATGTAGCTGTATCGGTTACCGAATCCACCCGAGAAGATGCTCTACTGCATAAGCTCGAGGAGCTCGTTAAGAATCTGACGGAGATCGTCTCTAATCTAGAAGCTAAGTTATCTGATTCGAAGAACAACGAGATCTACTAAATCAGAAGAATGAAGAAGTCGGAGGAGAGGAGGAGGGAGAGCCAAGGCCGTTCTCGGTGACAAAGTACAGTCCTTTTTGGTCGGAGAGATTCTCCTTCACGTCGGCAGTGAAGCTCGACTCCGACGCGACTTGTGTCAACGTGTTGCCCTTCAAGGACTTCGAAGGCTCCAGCAAGTACTTCGCGGTCGGGGACTCCAGAGGTAGAGTCTACGTGTTCCTGAGAAACGGCGACGTTTTGGTCGAGTTTTTCACCACCGTTGATTCCCCCGTCACAGCTATGGTTTCGTATCTTTCCATGTTCAAGAACTCGAGTTTCGTCGTCACTGGTCATCAGAACGGCGCCGTTTTATTCCACCGGATCCACGAGGGATCTAACGGGGAGGACTGGAACTCCAACTTCCGTTTCGATGGAGCACGTTCGGGCCCTTCGATGTTGACGATTCGGCTGATGATCCCGTGACGTTGTTGGAAGTGCATCATGTCGGTCGTGTTAGGTACATCCTGGCCACGGATCTCAGCGGGAAGCTGACGGTTTTAACCGAGAACCGGACCGTTCACGGTTCGGTTCTCCCGTCGAGCAGACCGCTGGTGTTCTTGAAGCAGAGGCTGCTGTTTCTCACCGAGTCCGGCGCCGGTTCGCTGGACTTGAGGAGCATGAAGATCAGAGAGAACCGAGTGCGAAGGGCTGAACCATTCCCTCGCGCGAAGCTACGTCTTCGACGCGACGGAACGGTCCAAAGCCTACGGGTTCACGTCGGAAGGGGAGATCATCCACGTGCTGCTCCACGGAGATATAATGAACTTCAAATGCAGAGTTAGATCCAAGAAGAAGTTTCAAATGGAGGAGCCGGTGGCGTTACAGTCGATCAAAGGATACCTACTCGTGATCAACGAAGAGAAAGTTTTCGCTTTCAACGTATCGACTCAGCATTACGTGAGAACCGCGGGTCCGCGTCTCTTGTTCTCATGCTGGTTTGGAAGAGATCAGATCGTCTTTCTTGAGCCATCGTCAGTCGTCTTCGAGGAATGTAGGCTGTGAAGGCGAGGCCTTTGGTAGGCTAGCGACAGAGAGAATCTTCTCGTGGTTGGTTTAGGAGACGGGTACTTCGGTGTTTACAAGTCGAAGCTTCCGAGTCTCAAAGGAGAGTTCAACACGATGCTTTGGAGCAGTCCTGTGTTTTTCTTCATACTGTTTCTGTTCGGAGCGTGGCATTTTTTTGCGAAGAAGAAAGAATCGCTCACCGCGTGGGGACCGGATGATCCTTTACTACTTCGACGGCGGCCGCGGGACAGAACAGTTCTGCGAAAGAGCCGAGTTTTACTGAGCCCGCTAGAAGAAACGATGACCTGATGGATCTTAGGAGGAGGTACGTTGGTGCGTCCCCTTACCGTAATGAACAGAGTTCGAGAGCTCCGGTTGATGGAGGAGGGTATAGAACAACCGCGCAGGATCATAATAATTATCGAGGTGGGTCGGGTCTTGATTCGGGCGGGTTTGGTAATAGGAGAGATAGTTTGTATGGTAACAACAAAGTTATGGACGACGAAAGTTAAAAACTTAAAAAGAAGGAAGAATCAATCTGGACTTTTGCAACATTTGAATTTTGACATGTAAGAAAGTTTTACTCTTTTGTAATTTCTAAAGCTTTTTAAAAAGTTTCCTCCTTTGTTAATTTACAGACATTGTCTTTTAAATGTTTGAATAAATGTTAAATTCTTTGCAAAGTGCTGGCACAAGTTGTTGATCACTAGATAGACGTTTGGTAGTAAAAAGATGCGATCCAAGGCTTGACAGCTTAACTAATCTCAATCATGCATAGTGTGTTTGGTCTATCATGTGTGATCGTGCTAGCAAGTGGATTCTAGATGTGCGGACTTATTTAGGGTTTTTAATATATCTCTGAAATCTCTCTTTAGGAGCAAGAAGATTACTAATTTTTGAGAATAAATTTGTATGAAATGATTATTCCCTGAGATTTCAAATTAAAATACTACCATTTAAATGAATTAAAAAATAAATCTCATTGTAATGATTTTTTTGTGAAATATATAGAATAAAATGAAATATAATTATAAAACATTTATGTTTAAAAGTTAGTAAATGAAATGAAATAAATTAGAGTGAAATTCTAGTTTCTATCTTATACTTCTTCTTTTTCTAATTGTAGGTAGTTTTAGCAAAAAATAAATTGTTTCACAATATAAATAGTTTACATATTTTAATGCATTTTTCTATTTATTGGATAATGTGTGACTAATAAAATAATGTTTGGTTTTTTATAATTGAACTAATTGATTGAATGATATTTTTTTAAAAAAAAAAATCTAAATATTTGTATCTTTTTATAATTGGTTGAATTAATTGATTGAGTGAGTAGTTTTTTATTCCATTTATTTGCATTATATTCTTTTGATTATATTCATTCATAATATCCATAAAATTAATTACCATTTACAGGTTTTATAGTGTGCTTATGTTGACTGAATTATTCCATTTATTGCATTCATAATATTCATAAAATTAATTACCATTTACAGGTTTTATATTGTGCTTATGTTGACCGTCAGAAAATCGAGTCATCTCATCAAACGGTCCATCCTTCACTTAAAACTAGTGAACTTGAGAAATAAATCTACACCATGAAGTAGAGGAATATTACTTAGCAGCCTTTGATTCATCGTCGTCGCGTTGTAAATGCAGAACAGGCTAAACAACCTCCCTCTCTCTCTCTCTCTCTCTCTCTCTCTCTCTCTCTTCTCTCTTCTCTCAACAACTTCAATACCCACCGAAAAAACACACAACATTTTCTAGGGCTTTTGTCACGTTGTACCAAACTCTTTCTCTTTTGGGGTAGTAAATCAGGGAAGGAGTCATTTTAAATTTAAGCTTCTGCGTCTCCTTTGTGAAAGGAGGAGAGAGAGAGAGAAAGTCAACGGCCATGGCTGGTCGTAGAGACAGAACCCAACAGCTCCGTGGATCTCGAATTGCGATCGCCATCCTCATCGGTATCATCATCGGCTGCGTTTGCGCCGTTCTGTTCCCCAACGGCTTCTTCAACTCGAGCTCCTCGATTACAGTTAATGAACGCCTACAGGTACTCGATCTTGTGCCCTAGATCTATAGTCGCTCCCCTTTTAGGTTCTCTAAACAAGTTACATAGATGTATATAACCTAAATTGAGTATCCCCTTGCGCTAGTCTCAGCCATTATAGGTCTTAAGTGGCAATGTGTTGTTTTATAGGTTTTGAGTTTGTAGTTGACTTGGTGATTCGTTGTTCAGGCTGGATCAACTTCGTGTGAATCACCCGCACGTATCAAGATGCTGAAATCAGACTTTGCATCTCTCTCAGAGAAGAACGCAGATCTGAAGAAGCAGGTCAGGGAGCTAACGGAGAAGCTGCGTTTAGCTGAGCAAGGATCAGACAAACAGTTTCTATCTTTAGGACCAAAGATCAAGCCTGGTCCTTTCGGAACCGTCAAGAGCCTGAGAACCAATCCAACCATCCTCCCCGACGAATCCGTAAACCCGAGACTAGCAAAGATCCTAGAGGACATCGCCGTCGATAAAGAGGTGATCGTGGCGCTCGCGAACTCGAACGTGAAAGCAATGCTGGAGGTTCAGATCGCCAGCGTGAAGAGACTGGGCATCACTAACTACCTGGTCGTTGCCTTGGACGATTACATTGAGAATTTCTGTAAATCAAACGACGTCGCTTATTACAAGAGGGATCCGGACAAGGACGTGGACACGGTCGGGAAAACCGGAGGGAACCACGCCGTATCCGGACTTAAGTTCCGTGTGTTGAGAGAGTTCTTGCAGCTCGGTTACGGCGTTCTCCTCTCGGACGTGGACATTGTCTTCTTGCAGAACCCGTTTAGGCATCTGTACCGAGACTCCGACGTGGAGTCGATGAGCGATGGGCATAGCAACATGACGGCTTATGGATTCAACGATGTGTTTGACGAACCGGCCATGGGATGGGCTCGGTACGCTCACACAATGAGGATATGGGTTTTCAACTCTGGTTTTTTCTATCTAAGACCAACGGTTCCTTCGATAGAGCTGCTTGATCGTGTGGCGGATAGGCTCTCCAAGGCTAAGCTGTGGGACCAAGCGGTTTTCAACGAGGAGTTGTTTTATCCCTCGCATCCTGACTACGTTGGGCTGCATGCTTCGAAGAGGGTGATGGATATGTATGAGTTTATGAACAGTAAGGTGCTTTTCAAGACTGTTAGGAAGGATCAGGAGCTGAAGAAGAAGGTTAAACCGGTGATTGTTCATGTGAATTACCATCCGGATAAGCTTAATAGAATGCAAGCTGTGGTTGAGTTCTATGTAAACGGTAAGCAAGACGCGCTTGATAGCTTCCCTGATGGTTCTGAATGATGATATGATTCATTCACCTGAAAAAAAAAACAGGGTAGGCTCAAAAAGTTTCTTGATATTCTGTGATTCTAATTATACTTTTCACGTCTTCTTTTTTTTTGTATTACGAATTTTGTGTAACTTATGACTACGATCTCAAGTCTTTTTTTTTTCTTTACATCTCTGTTCTTGTTACATGATGAACCCTTTTTCTTCCACATTGTTCTCTCTGTTTCCTCTGTTTCAGCCCTTCCTGTTTCATCCTTTGGTATATCTCAAGTTCAAGCCACTTAAAAATATATTATTTTTTAGTGTCTTACAAGATCTAAAAGGAATGATACATAATAGAAACGTACATCTTGCAGTCTATCTACAAAATAATGCAATGTAAAACAAACTATGAAATATCAATTCTAGTACAAGAACCAGAACCATGAACTGAACCAAACACACTAACACTCCCTTCCGACATGCCACAACGGGTTATTCTTTTTGTTCTTCATATATCAATCAACTAGCGACCTTTAGCGTTTCCAAGTGTGAGCTCAAGATCCTCCATAGCCACATCATGGATCTTCTCTCCTTCCCATGGAGTAACTTGCCTGTTCTCAAATTTAAACTCCGAGCTTTGACCAATCTCTTGGATCGCTCCAGCGTTTGGAGATAACCTCTGAGGCACGGGTGGTTTCGCTAGATTGAAAGTAGGAGAAGCCGGCACTGCTGCAGAGAGTACGCCGTGGAAAGGCTGCTGTGAGAACTTCTGAAAGCTTATCCAATGACCAGAATCAACGGTGGAAGCGTCAGACTCATCGCACTCGGGTATAGTAGCGGGAGCATTGAACTGGCGATGATGAGTGGGACTCGCGGGTGCAGACACCGCGTAGAACGGGTAGTTGAAAGACGACATTGACTGCTTAGCAGCAATGGCCATGGACTGTTTGGTGAAAGACTCCCAAGTAGGTAACGGCTTGGGGTGCTTAGAAGTTGGGGACGAGACAGGTGGAGTCACCGGAGCACTGTTTGAGATCCTGAGCGGTGGAAGCGATGATGGTATCCCACCGTTCCTGAGGAAAGGGAAGATGGTGGAGATGTTGTTGTCACCGCGAGAAGGGCTAGGGAATGAAGAAGACGATGGACTGACTTGGTATGAAAGGATTGGACTCTCGAATGGGCTTTGGTTATAAGAAGAGGAGTAAGGAGTGGCTCGCGAGGATGATCCAGCTATATCACCAGGAAGAGGCTTATGTCCCTGATGGTCGAAGAACATTAGAGATCTAAATATAGTAACCCCAGACAAAACAAAACATAACTAGATCCACTTTTAGAAACTTTCAGACAATAAGCTCAGATCTATATAGATATATACCTTGCGATAAGTGGTTCCGTCTTCTTCGACAACCCAACCAGCTTCGGAACAAAGAGCCTTGAGAACTTCGTTGTTGTCGCAGTGCTTGGGGAGATTGTAGTTACCTTGAGCTCTAAGACCGTTATAGATCTTCGCAGCTACAGCTCTTCTCCTCCTCTCCCTCCTCCGGTTGTTCTCCCTCTCTCTCCACGACGGCTTCCTCCTCGTCGCCAACGCTGCTGCTGCTGCTGCTGACGTCGACGTCGCACCGTCAGACGTCATCTTCTTCTTCTTCTTCCCTCAACCACCTTCAGAAAGAAGAGTGAGGAGTTAGTGCTCCGTCACGAGGAGGACGCTTTTTCTCTCTTCGCTGGAATGTTACAAAGAATCTTTTCCATTATTAAAATCAATTAAATAAAGGAAAAAAACTGGGTGAATGAGTGTGACGTAAATAAGCCACGTGTCTATATAGTTTTGGACGAATGGTGAGATTTAGCTGTGGCGTACGTTGCTTACTGTGTGGTTTTGCGCAGTGAATCAGTTGAAGCAGTACGTTATGTATGTTTCTCTCGATCTGTGGAACAATGGCCTGATTATAAAGAGAAGAGAAGAGAGACATGTGGGTCCCGTTAAGGAAGTGGGTCCCCTGATAGTATGACCGTGGAACACCCCACCTGATTGGTTTTTCGGACATGTTAACAGAAAACAAATTAATTTAAGGGGAATTTTCAAAAATACCACTTTGAAGGTACCATTATTCATCTTTACCACCACTAAGTACACATTTTCAAAAATACCTTATTTATTAAAATGTTAAAGACTCTTATATTTTTATTTTTATATGCTTTTCAAAATTTTAATCCAAAATTTTAAATCCTAAACCCTCAATTCTAAACCCTAAACCCTAAATCTTCAACTCTAAACCCTAAACCCTAAACTATATACCCTAAATTCAATATCCTAAACCCTAAACCCTGAAACCTCAACTATAAACCCTAAATCCTCAACTCTAAACCCTAAACTTTATACCCTAAACCCTAAAACATCAAATCTAAACCCTAAAACATAAAATCTAAACCCTAAATCCTAAACGTTCAAATCTAAACCCTTCATTAAAAGTAGTGGTAAAAGTGGTTAGTGTAAACATGAAAAGTGGTACTATGAAAATGGTATTTTTGGCAATTTCTCCTAATTTAAGCCTCATAACGTTTCATGATTTATTTCTTTTTAATTAAAATTTAATTGTCACTATAGAGTCTATAGTAAGAAACAAAAACAAAAGAAATGCTCACTTTTGTCCTGATTAGTGGTATTATCATGTGCTATCTAATGATTACTATCTTTTTCTTTTTGCTTTTGTTTTCTACCACAATTTTATAATTTTTATTGATAATATTGTGAAAACAAAAAATATATGCAAATAGAATTCTGATAGATGGTTTTTTTTACTGACCTATTATGTAGTAATTTTTTAGAATTTTGGGAAGCTTGAAACCTTTTATGTTTGAAATATATGCACTATTAATATTTGTAAGTAGGGGAGGGCACAGATCAAATAGCACCACATTTTTCAGTATTTGTGATTTACTTTGCATTTCACGAATATCTAATTTTTTTATTTATTTTGTTTCAAAAAATAAAGATATCCGATTTTTCGGATATCTAAAAAATTTATAGATATTTGCGAATATTCATAGATATTTACAGATATTTTATCATCTTTTTCAATACAAATAAATCAACATAACATTATACACATTTGTTTTCTTCTTAATTTTTTACATAATATAAAAGATAAACTAAAAACTAGTGAAACTATTTTTTTATGAATTTTTAAAATTAGAAAATTGTAGTTTTCTATAAATATTTTATATATTTTAAATTTTATAAGTAATTTTATAAATAAAAATATTAAAATTAATAAAATTATATGTTAAAATAATAATTAAGATTATACATGTAAAACTCAGTATTTAGTCATAGATATACATCTATTTGTATATAAGTTAGAGCGGATCAGATATCCGCCTCTAATTTTTTTAGTATTTGTGATTTGTTTCATTTTTAACGGATATTAGTTTTTAATATTGTTTTACTTCGAAGACTTACGGATATTCATATTTTTCAGATTGAATCGAAATAAATAGTGAATTGAATCAAATTTAACAGATAAAATGTCTATTGGTAAGCATATTATTTGATTGTTATGACAATCAACTATACTTGGAATTATTGTTGTGGCCCTTCCATTCACTGGTCTTGATTTTCTTTAATTTTATGTTTTTTAAATAATGTATAGTTCACTGAACATAATAGGAAAATGGGATAGTGGATTTGCCCCACACATTGACCCATCAAAGCAGATATGATCTTCCAACGAGTAGTCACTTGTTGAATTAATTTTACACGCTTTTGCCTTTAGTTATTCATATTGCATTTTATAAAGAATTGAAACCTAATAAAATATATTAATAAAGTATGTGATCTTACTGTACTGGTGATATCTTTAATTTTTCTGAAACATCTGCCATGACAGGAGAAAAAAAATTAGCTTCCTAAATTGATGGTACAATGATGTCAAAAGAAAAATGATGGTACAGTCGGCAAGACCTTCTGACTCTCTCAGACAATAATCTTACTCTAGCTCTTTCAGGCTTCTCGTCTTATTTTAACAGTCGGCAAGACCTTCTAGTGCTACCCGAAGGTCTCCTCAGCGTATCCCCACAATGAAAATAGGTCCAAGCCAGTCTTCTTCTGGCCAAAACGTATGTGTTGATGCACACATTAATCTTTCAAGAAATATCTCGAGTCCTGGAAGTGAAGCGGTTCGTTTCCCCAAGAGGTCCATCCAGCTGCCATTTCCCTAGCAAATAGCTCAAGGCACCGAGCTGGTTGTGACCCGGGAACATGTTTCGTTAGTATCTCTACACAAAAAGTCCACGTGAAAAAGAACAAAGAGAATCAGGGAACTTGTGCAGCTAGAATTTCAACAAACAGCAGCATTATGCTCATGAATTTGATGAAGACTGTGAACTAAAGATGTAGAAGTATACCTCCAATCGGGGGTTTCCTCGAAAAATCTCCAGGGATGCTTATGATAACTTTGTTCTTATCCAAGAGTTCAAAATCTAACCTATGTTTTGTTTCTGCAAACTATGACATACACACAGCTGAGAAACAGAAGATCAGTTTGCAGATTATTCAAGTAACAAAGACAAGAAGTGACTGACTTACTTCGTTAAAGCGGTAGCCTAGTAGCAGATATTCGTAAGGTTTATGATGGACAAGGTCCAGATCGCAAATCATTGTACCGTCTGGTTTCACCTATAACATTTTTCCATAGACAACACGTGTTAAAAGTTCAAGTCATGAAGGCAAACTCAAAACCAAGAGGGTGCATCAAGTTGGGATCAACCTTTAACCAATACATTGTAGCTACGTACTTAACTCCCCACGCAGGGAACAGCTCTTTCTCAACAAAGTTAAGTAATTTCTCTCTATTGGTCACCCATAAAGCCACGAGAGCTCCTTCATCATGAGTGAGCTGTTTGATTGGGAGGGATAAGAAGTATCTGTTTGGTAAAGTCGGATACCTAAAACAAGAACCAAAAAATAAAACATGTCTCATGAACTCTCATTCAAATACAATAAACAGCATATTCCACGCGCATCTTTCAAGTAGATATTAACATATTTATATGACAGAGAGAGACAAGAAGAACAAACTTTGACTTCTGATGAGCGCTTGCATTTTCCCAGGGCGGATCAATAACTATAAGATTGAAGCCTTCCTCATGTTTAGCTGCATATATATAACGTCAATAAGATAAAATACATTAACTAGGCTCAGTCGCCTACTGATAAGGTAACATCACAATAGTTACCACTTACCAGGAACAAGGTTTCGGATGTGCAGTAAATCAGACTGCAGTAAACAAAATCAGGCGAGAAGAACCATATCACACATCAAATAAAATAAAAAAATAAAATCTTTAAGACAGCAAATCATAAAAGTAGCACAAACCATGTAGAAGCAACTCTTTATAGGCATTATATATCTCCGGTTGGAAAACTCAGCTTCCACTTCTTCTTCTGTCTCGTTCACCACTAGGTTATTGAACACCTTAAACACTCTCTCTTCACTGCATTCCTCTATTGAGATCAAATAATCAGGTTCCTTGGTTTTTCAGACAGGATTTAGCAAAGTGAACTAGAGAAAAGACAAAACCTTTATCATCATCGGAATGTAGATTGGAACACAGTGTTATCTCGTACAGAGGAGCTTGCCACACTCCTCCAAGCTCAACAAAAGAGACTTCATTGTCGTCACAAGACTTGGTCCTCAGCAAACAATCATCACTACTTAGACCATTTACTAAACTCAACAACTCGGTTTCCCCTAGAAGCGATTCATACGCTTCGGATGAGAACAGCCTCGCCCCCTGATGACGGAGACTAGAAGCTTGCTCTCCCTGCACTAGGAAGGTGAAAGCTAGCGTCTTTCTTCTTATTCCGTTTACGCTTTCTCGTAGTTAGGTTCGCTGGGCTGCTGCTGCTGCTGTTGTGAATTGAGGATGCTTTGAGTTGTTGAAGAGACGAGAGTAGTAAGCAGAAGGTGAAACCTTAAATCGAGTGTACGAACGGTTGATTATGCGAACTGGGTCTAAGGAATAGACATTTAGAATCTTCCGATGATTCGTAGATACCGGAATCGAGGAACCTAGCTAGACGATTAGGTTTCGCCATTAAGCTCCGGCTGTTCGCTCTCTTACCTCTCTGCTTCAAACAAAACCCTCCAAAATCTTTTTTTTTTCTTATAAACCCCTCGAAGTTTTTCAATTTACCAAATTAACCTGATTACTTTTGAATGGTTACATGTAACCCTCGTAAATATGCCGGTGGCTAACAGATTGTGTTCATTTAATTCAAATAAGCAAAAGGCCCATTCTGATCTCTAGATATTTTTTTATAGCTTTTATGTTTCAAATTAAATAAGTAAGAATTTGATTTTTGATGGGAGGGAGATATGGTAAGCATTAAAAGTTGTGAATAATTGAAGCAGGGGGTTTGGTGAGGGGTCGCTTTGATAGTTTCCCCAAATATGGGGACGGTTTGTTTTATTTTGCGGGGGTGGCCATTGCAAACTCTGACTATGACAATCAGTGGCCCTATAAAAGTTATGCACAAATAATTGATCTAAAGCTGTGTAATTCTTACATAGTAAAAAGTTAAAAAAAAAGAAACCATTTCTATTTTTAAATTAGTAAAAAAATGAATTCATATACACCAAAAACATAGCCTGATGGCTGCTGGTTTGGTTTAAGGACCTTTCAATAACATCATTATCAACAAGTTTTCAATTTATCTTCTGTAATCAAAATAATAAAATAATTAAAAGAAAAGACTAAAGAAAGTATTTTACGCAAAATTCGATAAAAATAATTTCATTTTTTATTTAATGACTTTAAAAATATTATAATGATTTGATATTAATAGTTTTCTCAGCAGTGTATTGTAATGATTTGTGTATTACTTGGCTAGAGTTTTTCTAAGTATCGTACTAAAATTTGATTTTTTTTTTGTTAGTAAAACATATATTACCGTTTCAAAGAGAGGGCAAAGAGCGCATATACACAAAGTCTCATATTTTTAGTTAATTTTTATTATTTAAAATTCTAAATTTTTGATATTTAAATATTAAGGATTTGCCTTTAAATTTATGTCACTAATTTTGAAAAGAATTTGGCACGTGATATATCTATCTATTGAATAGGGCATGTATCTTTAGTATTACTTTTCTTAACTACACCCATGATATTTAAAGAGTCATTTTAATTTTGTACTTTTACAAGCCATTGTACTTCTTGAAATAAAACAGAGTTATCATTTAGTAAAAGATTTTGAAAACATTTCTAACTCCGCTATATTTTTATTCCAAAATAGAGTGAAATAAAAAGTACTTCAAATCCATTCTATTAATCATTTTATAATAAGATGAAATTGATTTGTTCCATAAATAGAATAATGATTTTTTGTTCATTGTTTTATTTTTCACTTTTAAATAGAGCATGATTAGAAAAAAAAATTCACACTTAATTATGGAACTATTCATTTTTGAAAAAAAATAAATTGATCTAAAGCTGTCTCTAATATTTTTTTTTTTTTTTTTTTTTTTGATAATCCGGGGGTTCTCCACTTACGCGGATCATTCCCCCGGGCCCGGTCAGGCAGCGGTCCACTTCACCCGGGAGGGTTATACCTGGGCTGAGGACAAGGCCCAACACCCAGTACCGCATTTGGTGACATGGAAGAGGTAGTTCCCCTCCAGGTGATTCGAACCCAGGAGCATGACCATTGGCCCCCAAGGCCCTTACCACTTGTGCTACCTCATCCCGTCAGCTGTCTCTAATATTACATAGTAAAAAGTAAAAAAATCATTTCTCTTTTTAAATTAGTAAAAATGATTTTTTTTTGTCCGCTACCCATCTATACTAGATCAAAAATGAATTCATATACACCAAAAACATAGCCTAATGGCTGCTGGTTTGGTTTAAGGACCTTTCATAACGTATTATCAACAGGTTTTCAATTTAGCTTCTATAATCAAAATAATAAAACAATTAAAAAGAAAAGACTTAAGAAAGTATTACTCAAACCTAAATAAAAATAACTACATTTTTATCTAATGACTTTTAAAATAGAGCATGATTATAAAAAATCACACTCAATTATGGAATTATTCTATTTGAAAAAATGAAATTTTACATTAGAGATACTATTAATCACTAAATGAGTTTAAAATTATTATACTGTTTATTTTGATGTCTGTGTTCCATTAATTTCAATAGTATTATATTTTAAACCAGCAATTGTTTCCTCGGATTCTTTTATTTTTTTCTGTTTACATAACATAGTTCTACTAAAAAAAAAACATTTTTCTACCAAAGAGAACCATTATAAAAGAGCAAAATTTATTAGATAAGGACAGAAGAAAACTAAATTGCAAACAATGGAAGAAAGTGACATGAAGAAGGATACAAGCGTCATTTGTTCGATATGGGTCCCATTCAAGCCTGTCTTTATTAAACACCAGTCAACCATTCAGGTCAATCGCGTGTCTAAAATTACGAAAAGTAACCTTCCGGTTGAATCCAAAGAATTTTTTTTGAAAAACCGGTTCTGTTTCTGCATAACGCATATAGTGTCAGTAAAATGCTTACGTGGTCAAGTTTAATTGGTCAACGTGTTTGGAGCCGGTCGCTATTATCACCCTCTCTCTCTCTCTTCTCTTTCCCTCGCTTCCTCCTCTTTACTCTGCTTCTCTCTCTCTCTCTGCTTCTTCTTGTGGAACAAACCTAATAATTTTTTGCATAGATTTCTCTCCAGTTTCTCCTTAGATCATCCAAATTTTTCACTCTCTCGCAATGCATGATCTTCGATCTTGTATGTAGCAGTGTGGAGAGCTGAAATTCAGAAATCTTTTTTTGTTTCCCCCTGAGAGACTAAATCGAATTAGAAAAATGCTGGAGACTGTGGATAGCTCGGGAGTCGTTAATGGCGGATTTCGTCAAGTACAGAGCTTCTGCGGAGACAGCGGCAGCGAAGAGGAGTTAACGGTGCTGCCACGTCATACGAAAGTGGTGGTGACCGGAAACAACCGGACGAAAATCGGTGCTTGTTGGTCTTCAAGGTGTTGTCAAGAAAGCTGTCGGTCTCGGTGGTTGGCATTGGCTGGTTAGTCTCTAAAGTTTTAATCTTTTTTTTTATTATTTTTTAGTAATTCGATCCAATCCAATCTGGGTTTTACTCTATAGATTTATCAAATTAGGAATTCAATCTATTGAATCTGTAAAGTTTTGAAATTTTGGATATGATAGTAGTATAATATCATCAATGAGCTTCGATTTACTAGGTAAGTAGTTGTAATGTTTCTCCTCGATTTATTTATTGTCTGTGTTGTCGCATCTAATCATTAAACCAAGAGTTAAAAGAGTGTAATAAATCTGGCGATTGAGCTTCTTTGCATGCATGTTAGCATTTAACCTTACCATTAGTGTTTTACTGGCTTTGTTTTTTACAACAGTTCAACCTTTGCATTTGGTGTTCTTGGTTATGTTGGTTAGGTTATACATGAAGCCTTCATTGATTTTATTTTCTTTTATATTTATTTTTCTCCTAATAAAAAGCTTCTGAAACACCTTTTAGTACTAGTATCTATTTTGATGTTCCTCGCTGAAATTCAGGCTCATTCTCAGGAATCAGCTATAGGGAAGGGATAAGTGAATTTTTTGAGTTTATAACATTAAAAGTTAGGCAGGAAAAAAAAAGAAGGCAACTTTAATTTTTTTTTCGCGCCTGTTGAAAATACCATCATATCAAATATGCACTTGTTATCATCTTAATTTCTCTATACCTTTATGGATTCAAGCTGGCTGTTTGAAATTTAAGAGTCTTTGATTAATGATATAATCATTTGTTTTCTTCTTTCTTTGTTTTTAGTTGAGTACATTTTCGTCCCCAAGCAGTTGTCTACTTTTCTTTTATCAAAAATCTTTTTCCTCTGGTTGGTTTAGTTTACAGTTTATATTATAAAATTCGTTCTGCCAAGATCCTTTTTGTTTATAGGGTCTCTGTGTATGTGGACCAAAAAGGAGTGTAACTTCACCATATTCTGGACTTTCAACTTTAAAGAATAATCTGAATATTATATACGATTTTCTCGCAGTACTAGTTTTCTAATTTATGATATCACATTCCCACCAGTTCCCATTGGAAATAAGATAAAAGTTTCTTTCAATGATATGAGGAACATATCATATCTACTCTTCTTCTTCTGGAGTTTATTTAAATGAATCTGTCAGTACTACTTTATGGAGTAATTAATATATATTTAATCTCAATCATTGTTGTTTCTTTTTAGGTGTTGACAAATGGAATAGAAGTAAAGTTGCAGAGGAATGCACTCAGTGTCCTTGAAGCTCCTACTGGAAACGAAGTTGACGATGATCTTGATTTCGAAAACACACTGAGGAATGGTTCTGATATGAGTAAGTTTGATTCCTTTGCTTTCTTCAAGATTTCTAATTTTAATCTTTTAGCAAAAAAAAAAAGATTTCTAATTTTCCATTTTTAGCAAAAAAGTAAAAAGTGAATTATTTATTCGTAAAGGATTCTGCAAATTGTTAATAAAAACTTGATAGAGATTTTGTCAACTTTGTTTAGTCTCCAGTGAGTTACTAAGTGGCATAAAGCTGTAACCTTATAAACTGATATTATCAGCCTTGTTTCTTTGACAAGTTGTTTCTTTTCCAGCATCTGAGGACACACTGAAGCCTCATAAGTCGAAGCTAAGAAGGCAGAGATCATCTCGGTCATCTCACAAGACCCTGAGCAGGTCTTTATCATCTGACTCCCAAGTCTAAAAGCTCTGCTTTTACTCCCCCTCAGAACCTGATGGTATGCATTCACAGTCTTTGAGGTTTATTCCGTTTGCTATTTGAACATTATGCGGCTGATCTTAACCTTTCCTGCAGAAGGTTGATCTTAGCAAACTGGAGATGCCTGCTTTACTGAAATATTGGCAACATTTCAACCTTGTAAGTTGATTTTTAAGAATAAAAAATAAAACCTTCTCTTTGCTCATCATTCTAGAACTCTACTTTTGTATGTGCTCTTGCTCATGAATAAAACATCATGTATGTAGGTGGATGCAATTCCAAATCCATCAAAGGAGCAACTAATTGACATTGTTCAGAAACACTTTATGTCTCAGGTAGATTTGGTATTCTTCTGAGGGCTTCACTTGATTTTTGTTCTGCTAAAATACAATTAAAAATGTTATGATATTTTCAGCAAATGGATGAGCTTCAAGTTATTATGGGGTTTGTCCAAGCTGCAAAGAGAGTGAAGAGAGCGTGCAAGTTGCAATCAAAAGAAGAGGCCAGAAACACTGATCTTAACTGCATCAGCTAAAAAGAAACAAGCCCTGACTTTTATAACACATCCTGTAAGTACAGTGATGCCAAACTTGTTTAACCAATTTGTGGCTTGCTGCAGCTAGTTTTAGCTCGTTCCTTCCGGAGATGTTTGGGTAAGGAGTAGAATGTTGTTTCTTCTTGCTTCTTTGTTTAGCCGTGTAAAAAAAACCACTAAATGACCCTGATTCCAAGAAACATGACTCTCTAAAGCTCCCAATTCAAATTAATCTATGTTCTGATATTTGGTTTGTTAGATTGTAAATATGTTTTAATATGACTTCTCGCTCTCTTTTTCTATTTTTCTCAAAACGATTGGTATAATAGTTTGTTATACTAGATTGAAACATAACAAAATTGATAGGCCTATTGCTGAGTAGAAGAAGAAGTCACACAACCAACCTTCTTCCTCTTCATTCTTTTTTGCGCAATAAACAAAACATTCAAGATTTTCTATCTCCTTTCTTGCTGCAATCACATATCTTACTCTCGAGACTTAGCTTATGCTCGATCTTATGCTCGCCTTCTTATATAAACGCATAAACTCTCACGGCGGTCTCTTTTTCTGCATCCCCTTTCTTTTTCGCTTGACTGGGTCCTTTAGTGGAGAATAAACGTATACTAACAGGAATCGCTGTTCAAGGACGACGATGATGACGATATGGGTAAGTTAGCCAGGTGAGGAATGTGGATGCATGGGATGGTGAATTGCTTTTATGGAACGATGGTGAATTACTTTTATGGAACGCATGTGCCTGTGGATAAGTAATGGAGAAATTGTTTGAAATAAACTAAATTGAATATTATTTTTTCAAAATATATTCAATCAAAAATATTTTAAAGTCATGGGTTTAATAATTATTGTTTATGGTTTAGTATCTAGAGGGTTAGGTTAAGTCTAGTTACTTATATAAATAATTTTTAAACTTTTATAAATAATTTAATATGATTAATCTTCTCTTTTTATAATAAATCTAAGATATTTATCATTTTAATAAATTTAAAAACTAATATCAAATTTGAGGTAAAGTTAATTTTTTTTTTAAGGTTAAATCCGGGTCAGTGATGACACAGATCTAACCTCCAGATGGGTGAAAGTACACAGATAGATTTTTTTCTGGACATTCAAATGAGCCGAAAGCAATGGGTTCATATTTGTGGGGCTAGTGGGAATCGAACCCGGAACCGTATTGAGACCGAAGCTCTTCAAGTACCACTAGACTAACCCCGCCGATTGTAAAACTAAAATTTCTATACAAAATTTGTATTTCATCACTAACTGTGCACCAAACAATTAATTATTAGAAGAAGATACTTCATATATGAAAACATTTTCTCAGAGCATTTCTGTTGCTAGGTTCCTAACTTTGATATCTCACACTAAACAAAAATATATATATTTAAATGAATAGAGTTCTCAAATGGTTTTTTTTTATTAAAAAAAAAACATTTGAAAATCTAATTAGAGTTCTCAAATGTTAATTTAAAGTTTCTAGAAGAATTTTCAATGCCAGATGCGTATCTTAACATTTGAAAATCTAATTAATTTAAATACAGTAAATTATTTTTTCTGTAAATTTTGAATCCAAAACTAAGAAACTTTGTAATTAGCTTGCTCTTTAGGAGAAAAAAATATACATCACATTGTTAACCAGTTAGATTTCTGTGTATTTGCGTTAGTTGAGTGAGTATAATCATTCATTGTTACAAAAAAAATACTATGAATATTAAAATATGTTGGTAATTCTGTATATACGATATTTTTTCATAAATTTCATTCTGTAGTTTATTATTTCTTATAATATCAGCCTGCGGAATTTATTACATCCCGCAAAAGCGTTTATTACATTCAGCGATTACACGGTACATATTACCAGTTGATAATGATAATGGATCTATGCTCTGGGACAGAAAACGATGGAGTAATTGGCATTGGTGCAAGTAAAAAGGCTCGTATTACGGTCGTCGTAAGCATAGCTATACGCTCTAGGGCAAGCTGCTTTAAATATCTTTGATAATTCCGTCGGCGGACAAGTCTCCGGCTTATCGAAAGCACCGGTGCAACAATACTCAGGTTTGTTAAACGCCGCGCAAGCGCTCTTGCACGCCACAACATTATTCGCCGAGTGTGACTGGTGGAACTCCTCCTGCACCTGCGCATTTAAGTTTGTTGCCGCAGTCTCCCGTGAGGCAACTTCCCGCGCCGGAGCCATCGAAGTTGCAGCCCGTTCGGCCCCATATCCGGCCGGACCATCCCGCAGGAGCGGTTACATCGACGGTAGCTCCTGGAGCTAACTCAAATCCACCGTCGTTGAGTTGTACACCGTTGTCTCCGGTGAGGATTCCCGGCCAGACGGTGAAACTGCAACTGTTCACGATGGTGAAGACGGTGCCGGATACGACGGAAATTGTGCCTTGCATAATATACAATCAAAGTTACTTATATAGTTATATTAGATTGTATTAATAAATATCCTTAGAAATACTTATAATACTATATCCTTGTCTATGCATGAAACAAATACGTTTGTGAAAACTTATGCGGAACGCTGATGAAGGAGAAGAAGATGAGGGGCAAAGTGTATGTATGTATGCATGCATGCATGTGTGTACGTATACCTGTGGATATGATGAAGGAGAAGAAGAGAAGGTGTAAACCAGAGAAACGCGCCATTTTTAATCTCAAGTATTAATTGAATGTGTAATGATGAATGAAAGTTAATGGCACGGATCCCTCTATATATAGTAATTTTTTCAAGTGTGCAACCAACTGAATGAATTCTATCATTTCTTCAAACGATATTTGACCAAGTTACAGAGAACTAAATTCCACAAGCTTTTCACAGACATAATCAAAATAAATGCAGAAAACGATATATAGACGACTTTGTAAGTGAAATAGGGGTTAGGGGGAGACTTGACGAAAACATACCATGTGATCTAGTCTGTAACATATGGTTGTTGAATATTCTTTTGTAATGGTTAGTAGAGCCAAATTTAATGTGATAGGTAAACTTGTATCTGTGATTCATTAATTTGTCCTTGAATTTTAGTGTCTTCAATCAGAAAGTTTTGAACTATAATTTTCTTGCTGCCAGTCTAAGTCGCTTGTCCGTTTGCTAACTGATGTTGGGGATATGTGAGGTGAACGAAAAGCTAGTAGATATGGCAATTTCCAATTGGCGATTACTTTTCTACTATCTTGATGATCACGTATTTATTCAAAACATCCAAAACACACCACACAAACTTGAATTTTCTTGTACGAGTTTATTTTTCAGTTTTTGTCATTTTACGTTTTTTTTTCAACGTACGTCAAAATACTAGTATTGATTACGTTCTCAAAAAAAAACAAAATGTTATGTACTGTGTGGACAACTTAAAAAAATATCTACAAGAAGCAACACACTTTGTCGCCATTCAAATGAATCCGAGATTTAAACAAATGTTCCAGCAGCATTTTTACCAACGGAACTTTCCAACATAGAGGTTAAATTTTCTCAAAAAAAAAAAAACATAGAGATTAGACTTTTTAAACCGCCGGGCTCTATTCAAAGGCGGCATAACGAAACTCATGTCCACGCTACATGTCTACATCACAAAAATCCGAGTAAGTTTGATTCCTTGTCTTTCTTCAAGATTTCTGATTTTCCATTTTTCAGCAAAAAAAGAAAAAATCAAATTAATTATTTATTCTTAAAGCATTCTGTCAATTGTCAAGAAAAACTCGATAGAGATTTTTCAACTTTGTTTAGTCTCCAGTGAGTTACTAAGTGGCATATTGTTGTTTGGACACATAAAAGCTGTAACCTTATAAACTGATATTCTCAGCCTTGTTTCTATGACAAGTTGTTTCTTTTCCTTGAATCTAATGCCACTGATCTTGTACTAATGCTTTCACGCAGAAGGTTGATCTTAGCAACCTGCTTTACTAAAATATTGGCAGCAGTTCAACCTTGTAAGTTGATTATATAATAAGGAAGAAAGAAAACCTTCTCTTCACTTGATCTAGAACTCTACTTTCTATGTGCTCTTGCTCATGAATAAAAATCTTGTAGGTGGATGCAATTCCAAATCCATCAAAGGAGCAACTATTTGACATTGTTCAGAGACACTTTATGTCTCAGGAGCATTTGATATCCTTCTGAGACTTCACTTGATTCGTCTTGTGTGTTATAGTTTTGTTTATGATGATACAATTTTAATGTTATGATATTTTCAGCAAATGGACGAGCTTCAAGTTATTATGGCGTTTGTCCAAGCTGCAAAGAGAATGAAGAGAGCGTGCAAGTTGCAATTCAAAGAAGCCAGAAACACTGAGCACAACTGCATCAGCTAAAAGAAACAAGCCCCGACTTTATAACAGATCCACTAAGTACAGTGATGCCCCGACTTGAGTAACCATTTGTGGCTTGCTGCAGCTAGTTTTAGCTTGTTCTGGAGATGTTTGGCTTAAGGAGTAGAATGTTATTTCTTCTTGCTTCTGTTGTTTAACCATGTAATTTACCGCCATCAAACAAAAAAAAGACCCTGAAATCAAGAAACATAACTCTAACTAAGCTCCCAAATGAATTTACTATCTGTTCTGATATTAGTATGTTACAATGTAAATGTGTTTTCATGTGACCTCTCTCACTCTTTTTTTTTTTTTTAAACGAGTAGTACCATTATTTTTAGACTAGATTGAAACATAATTTATTGATATGCCTGTTGCGAGTAGACCGAAGATATACAACCAAACTTCCGCTTCATTTCTCTCCATGCACTTATTACCTTCGTCCTTTTATTTGCGACAACATTCAAAGATTTTCAATCTCTCTTTTCTCGCTGCAATCAGATTAGATATAACTTCAATACTCTTACTCTCGCGCGCCTTTTATATAAACGCTCAAACTCTCACGCCAGTATCTGCATGCCTCCCCTTTTTTCTTCGCCTGACTAGTTCTTTAGTGGAGTATAAACGTATACGAACAGGAATCGTTGTTTGAGAGCATGGCATGGTGAATTACTTCTATAGAACCCATGTGGGTTTCGATAAAAGAAAAAAAAAAGAAAATTGTTTCCATCATTAAACATGTATTTAGCAGCTGAACTATCAAGCAATTAATTATTAGAAAAACAGAACATATCCAATAATAAAGAAAAATTAATGATAAAAATAGTATACCATATTATTGATTAATGTAATGATAAATTATTAAAATAATTTTAGTTTATTGAGTGAGTAAAATCATTCATGTTCTGAATATCAGACATGTCTGTTGGTTAAAAATGTAGTACGCTATCATTCCACACACAAAAAAGCTAATCACACGATTTTTTATCATAAATTTTATTCTGTAGCTTTTATTATTCACTATAATGTCAGCCTGCGGAATTTATCTCATCCCGCAAAAGCTCTTATTACATCCAACGACTCCACGGTAATACTCGTTGATAATTAGTATAATGATAGTGTGATAATGATATAATGTATGCGTGTATCTATCTATGATCTGGGACAGAAAACGACGGAGTAATTAGCATTGGTGCAAGTAAAAGTGCTGGAAGCGTCGTCGTATGCGTAGCTATACGCTTTAGGGCAAGCCGCTTTGAAAATCCTCGAGAAATCCGTGGGCGGACAAGTCTCCGGTTTATCGAAAGCACCGGTGCAACAATACTCTGGTTTGTTAAACGCGGCGCAAGCGCTCTTACACGCCACAACGTTCCCCCCGTCCATAACACGTAGATCGTTCGGACAGCTCCCGTTCAGGTCCGAAACGCATCCAACGTTTTGGCAGTCGCCTGAGCCGTCTCGCGTCGTGATTCCCATCTGGACGTTGTAGCCGTCGACGAGGCTTACGTCGTAGAAGTCCTGTCCGCCGCCATTGCCGATTGTGAACTCGGCGAGTGTGACCGGTGGAACTCCTCCTGCGCCCGCGCATTTTAGTTTGTTGCCGCAGTCGCCGGTGAGGCATCTCCCAGCGCCTGAGCCATCGAAGTTGCAGCCCGTTCTGCCCCATATTCGGCCGGACCATCCCGCGGGTGCGGTTACATCGACGGAAGCTCCAGGGGTTAAGAGAAAGCCGCCGTCGTTGAGTTGTGCGCCGTTTCCAGTGAGGATGCCTGGCCAGACGTTGAAACTGCAGCTGTTCACGATGGTAAAGACGGTTCCGGAGACAACGGATATGGTCCCTTGCAAAATAAGCAATCGAAGTTAGTTAGATTAGATTATATTAATCATTTCCTTTCCGTGAAATAAAAATGCTGTGAAAGCTTTTGTGGAAAAGAATGTATATTTGTGAGTATACCTGAAGCTATGATGAAGGAGATGAAGAGAAGGTGTGAACCAGAGAAGTTAGCCATTTTTATTCTCAAGTATTGGTCGAATGTGTATGTAATGATGAATGAAAGTTAATGGCAGGGCTCCTCTATTTATAGTAAATTTTCAAGTGTGCTAGCTGCCGACTGAAATTTTATCATTTTCAATATATTTTTTTTATAAAATTCATAAGGACTGACGTGAATATTGGTTGTAACTTGTAACTGTTTTTTCCTACTAATTAAGAATATACAGAAAACAAAATGATTATTTCTGGAATAGAAAAAATAAGATAATAGATAAATGAAATAAAAACTAAAACTATCAAACCATTTCCAATATAATTTTATTGTTTTATAAAATAAATTAATTTCATGATAGATGTGAAATATATTTCAATATATATTTTTCAAAATAGCATTTTTATATTTAGAGTGAAAATATAGATCAATGCTATTCCTATTTGTAAATATATATGAAAAATAAAAAGGTATATTTTAGAAGAAAAAAGGTGGATTTATATAGTTTTGTCTGTGAATTCTACATATATCTTTCATTTTGTAGGTTTAAAATCTGAAACACAAGGAACTTTGTTTACAGAGAATTTCTTCTTCGTTAAATTTTAAAATGGAAAATGTGAAATAATTTGTAAAATATTTTTATTATAACTAGTATACCATTTATAGATTTATATAATAATAGATAATTTCATTCCATAAAATAGCATTTCAGTTATAATATATGTCTTTTTATAAAATTAACAGATCTTTAAACGTTATAAAACTAAGAGATCTAGATTAAGATTTAAATGAATCAAGTTTATTATTAAGTTTGGTCAAACTGAAAAATGAGTATTTATTATAAGAATGTTATGAAGTAAGAGCATCAACATTTTGGTGTTCTCAAAAACAAAATATAAAGTTTTTAAAAAGTGTTCTTGTTTGAGAACACTTTAAACATATGTGAGAGACAATTTCTCCACATGTTACGTACCTATGATTTAGATTTTAGAAATAAATTGAAAAAGTTATAAAATTAAGATATTAATATTTTCTATCTGTTGAGAGCTTCATGTGAACTCTACTGTTAATAATGCTCTGATAAAAGAAAATATGAGTTTACATGAAAGATATATATGGATATACCAAAAATCAAACTACATAAAACTGGCTAGCACATATGTTAACTGAATGTACTAGCTAAATGAATAAGTTAACATATGTGCTTTAATTCTATTTTCAGCTAGAAATGCACATATGTTAGAAATGCACTAGCTAACTGAATAAGTTAAACTCAAATAAATATATAAATAGCAAAGTTGAAAAATATCTAAATTCTTTATAACATTTATCATGGTTACTAAAAATCTATAAATAGTTATATTTAGGGGTGTCAAAATGGGTCATGACCCATGGGTTGATCCAATCCAAATTGACTCATTAACCCAAATGAATTGTTTATTTTGATCCAATGGGTTGATGGGTTAACAAGTTAATAGGTTAATAGGTTAATGGGTCAACAAGTTAATGGGTTAACAAGTTAAATGAATCTATTGGGTTGGGTCAACTCTGACCCATTTAATTTTTAATTAAAAAAATGGCCAAAATCACAAAAACACATTTTCCCACAAAAACACATTTTCCCACAAAAATCGGAAAATTTTAGTTTCCCGCCAAAATCGAAAATGCAATTTTTCATCAAAATCGTAAAAATAACAATTTCAAGCCAAAAATCGGAAAAACGCAATTTCCCTCCAAAACCGGAAAACGAAATTTCCCGCCAAAACCGGAAAAACACAATTTCCCGCCAAACCCGGAAAAAAAAATTCCCCGCCAAAACCGGAAAACGGAATTTCCCATCAAAACTAGAAAAACGCAATTTCCCGCCAAAACCGGAAAACGCAATTTCCCGTCAAAACCGGAAAACACAATTTCCCGTCAAAATCGGAAAAAACCCAATTTCCTGCCGAAACCGACAAACACAATTTCCCGCCAAAACCGGAAAACACAATTTCTCACCAAAACCGGATAACACAATTTCCCATAAAAATCGGAAAAACGCAATTTTCTGCAAAAACTGGAAAACGCAATTTCCCGCCAAAACCGGAAAACGCAATTTCCCGTCAAATTCGGAAAAACGCAATTTCCCGCCAAAACCGGAAAACACAATTTCCCGCCAAAACCGGAAAAGGAAATTTTCCATCAAAATCAGAAAACGCAATTTCCCGCAAAAATCAGAAAATGCGATTTCCCGTCAAAACCGGAAAACACGATTTTCCGCCAAAACCGAAAAAACGTGATTTCCTGTCAAAACTGGAAAATGCAATTTCCCGCCAAAACCGGAAAACGCAATTTCCCGTCAAAATCGAAAAACGCAATTTCCCGCCAAAACCGGAAAACGTAATTTCCTGGTAAAACCGGAAAAACGCAATTTCCCGCCAAAACCATAAAAATGCAATTTCCCGCCAAGATCCAAAAATGCAATTTCCCGCAAAACCGGAAAACGTAATTTTCTGCAAAAACCGGAAAAATGCAATTTCCCGCCAAAATCGGAAAACCTATTTTTTGCCAAAATCGGAAAAGCGTAATTTTCTGCTGAAACCAGAAAAACGCAATTTTCCTCAAAAACCGGAAAAATAAAATTTTCAATTCGATCAACTTGGTCTTAACTTATGTCTCAATTCGATTAATTTGGTCTTGACTTAAAAATGATTCTTTATAAAGATGTTGGGTTCATGGGTCATCCATTAATCCATCTGACCCATTTTATTTAATTGGTCATGGATCAACCCAATCCATTTAATAAATGGGTTGGATTGACCCATGACCCATTAATAATCAACCTATTTGGATCATGGGTTGGGTTGACCCATTTGACCCATTTTGACACCCCTAGATATATTATTTTAAAAAGATAATGTGTGTGGTTTAGTAATCCAAATTTATTTTGTACAAACAAATGCATCAAATTGTAATATGAGAAAAGTTGAAGTGAATACCTCATAGTTAAATTGTTTGGCCAATGTACATACTTAGAGTAGAACGGATCGGATTTCCAGATTTTTAGAGGTATTTTTGATCCAATATGTTTCTTACGAATACTTAATTATCCGATCTGATTCGATTTGTAGCCATCCGGATATTCGATGTTCCAAATATTTGAATTTTTTAAAGATTTTTTTACAGGATATCAGATTCGATCCCTAAAATAAATAAAAACTAGAAAATAAATATAATAATATTTTATCATAAAAACAGACTAAGATTTTAAAATTCTAATAAAAAATTAATAAATTTATTAAAAAAAAATATTGTAAACTTATATAAAATATAATATTTATATAACTTATATTTATAATTCTTTAAATATATATAACGGATTGGATCGAATATCTCATTCATAAAAATATTAGTACTTGTGATCTGCTTTATTTCGTAAGTTTACAGATATCAAAAAATTTAGGTTCGAATTAAAATTGATAACAAATCAGATCAAACAAATATTTTGAGCAGCCGTGTAATACAGAGTTAGGGAGACTTGACAAAGACATACGAATATACATTTTGATTTTGTCTGTAACCAGGGGCAGAACTAGCAAATATAATACATCATATTAAAAAAAAGTATTTTAACTAAAGATTCATAGGGCCATTGAACCATTTGACTTCCTGGATTTGTCCCATCTCACCTAGGTCCTAGGTACACCCGGGTCGGTAATATATGGTTGAATTATAGTATTTTGTAATGGTGTATTCTTTTTTCTTAATTTGGGGATATTCCAAATCTACAGAAAAGTCCATGATTCATATCTATATTGGTGTTTACGAATAGTGTGACTTAAATTTTAGCAAAAAAAAAAAAAAAAATAGTGTGACTTAATTTCGTATATCATGGATCGAAACTAATAAGACGTGTTATCGTCTCGAACTTTTTTCCTTACTGCATGACACAACAAGATGCCGGATTTGTAATGGTGTATTTCTTTGTTAGAGCCAATTTTTATATCATTTAACTTTCGAAAGATTCTAAGTGACAATATAATTTATTTTCCATGCTAAGTTGTGCATGAGATACGTGTAAATATGTGTATACGATTCATCTGTCCTTTAGTTTAGCGTACGTGTTCAATAACAAACTTTTGAACTGTGATTTTCTTGGTTCCGGTCTAATCGGTGTGTCTTTTCCATATTGATGTTTGGGATATGGAAGGTGAACGGAAACTGGTAGATATGGCAATTGTCAATTGGTGATTACTTTCTACTATCTTGATCACGTATTTATTCAAAGATCCAAAACACACGACACAAACTTGAATTTTCTTGTACGAGTTTGTTTCGCTTTCAGATTTCCTTTTTGTCATTTTACGTTTTTTATTTTCCACGTATGTAAAAATAGTATTTATTACGTATCTCAATTTTTTTTTAAATATTCTGTACTGAATTATCAATAAAAATCTTGAATTTTTTATAAATGTGCGGATACCTTTTCTAATAGAATTCTCTTGTTCAAGAAGCCTCCCTTTCATTAAATGAATTGACTTGTTTTTACAAAAAAAATATTGTTTTGCATTTTTTCCTGACATTTTTCCTATTTATTTATTTATGAGTAATAAGAAAGAAATACACCAATGCATGGCTTGTAATAAGAAAAAAATATTGTCTTACATGATTCTGACATTATATTTGAACTACATAATAGTACTTAACCATTCAAGGTAAAGAGAGATTTAATAGTTGAAAGATAATTTTGTTTTTTTTTTTTTTTTTTAACATCTGAACTTCTTTATTAATGAGAAGAAGTATAATCCTCATGGAGGATTTGAGTTAAAGATACTGGAACATAGAACAACGATTGAAAAGAAGTTATCGAGTCATGAAATTCTTTCGCCAAACAATCAGCTGCTCTATTGGCTACTCTTGGTATCCACCGGAATCTTACATCTTCAAACTTCTCCATCCATCCCTTGATTTCTTGAATCCAACTATGCATATGAAAGTTCTTCTTGGCAGTAGTCAATAATTCATGAACCTGTTGATTATCACCTTCAAAAATAACTTTCCTATGACCTTGTATCCATGTATGTTGCATTGCCATAAGGAGTGCTTGTAGCTCCGTTTCTAAACTTCTGTTCCCAAAAACTTGGCGTTTACTCTGACCTCCACCAAGAAATATTCCATTATCATCTCTGAAAACCCACCCGCCCGTTGATAATTGTTGACGTCTGCTTCCATCATAATTAATCTTCACAAAACCAGTCGGTGGTTTCTCCCAATAAGAAGAACTCCGCAAAACACTACTGTTTGGACCAATTCCTTTGTTCGCTGCATCTTTGTATAATACAAATGTCCATTCTCTTGCTTCCTGTTGAGCCTGTTTAAGGTCCATTTGCCAGCAAGATTGCTTCCGACCATAGACTAAAAGATTCCTACTCTTCCAAATTCTCCAAAGAATCCAAATAGGTTGCTGACGATGTATTGGGGACAGATCATTATTGCTTACCGTAAATATAACAGCTTTGATCTTCTCTTGGAAACTAAGATTAGTATCTGTAAAAGATTGGTTAGGTAATCCAGCTCCTCTCCAAATTGACTGTGCATAAGGACATGAAAAGAAAAGATGATCCATATCTTCTTCAGCCCCACAACATCTTCTACAGATACTATCTTGACATACACGTCGTCTCTTCAGAATAGATCCGACTGGCATAGCTTCCGATAATATTCGCCATAAAAATTGTTTAAGCTTCGGTGCAGTCTTCAATTTCCAAGTAGCTACTTTTAGTTCAACTGATCCCCGTGGAGGGATTACTTGGTGCTCAGTAAGATGCATCTTTAGCCAATAACCCGACTTAACCGTGTACATACCATCTTCAGTATAGTTCCATCCTAGTAAATCTGGACCTCCATATTGACTGACTACTATCTGCTGGACTATCTCAACATCTTCCGGGAGCATCATTGTAGTTAACAAGTTAACATTCCATTGCCGAGTTCCTGGCAGAAAAAGTGTTTTAACCGACTGATCAGTAGTCTCTATTTCAGGTAACATTCTTGGAGCACGAGGTGGGTGAGTAGGTAACCAAGCATCCCGCCATATCGATGTCTCTTCACCATTACCAATATGAACCCTCAAACCATCTTTAAGTACTTCTTTCCCCTCCATCAAAGACCTCCACATAAAGGATGGTTTAGAACCCACAGTGGCATTTAGAATATTTGTACCTTGATGATATCGTCCATGAAGTACTCGTGCAACCAAACTTGATGGTGTTTGAGCTATCCGCCAGACTTGTTTAGCAAGTAATGCCAAGTTAAAATTTTCAATATCACGAAAACCTAATCCTCCTTCTTTTTCGGTATACTCACTCGTTCCCAACTCAGCCAGTGCATAGATCTTCTTCCTGTTCCTTTACTCCACCAATATTCAGCAAACAATTTCTCAATCTCTTCACACACTCCTCGAGGAAGCTTAAAAACATTCATCGGATAAACAGGAATAGCAGCAGCAATAGTTTTGAGCAGTATTTCTTTCCCGGCTTCCGATAGATATTTATTTGACCATCCTCTGGTTCTGTTTTTTATCTTCTCCAAGATAAAATCAAAAATCTCTTTCTTTTTTCTACCAACGACCTCTGGTAGTCCCAAATATTTACCACACCCTCCATCATTGTGTATATTGAGAATGGAGCGAAGTCTTGTCTTTGTACTCTCATGAACTCTTGATCCAAACGTAATAGCAGACTTGTTTAAATTGATCGCTTGTCCAGAAGCCTTTTCATATGTTTGTAAGATCTTCTGGATAGTCCGACAGGATCTTGAGTGAGCATGGCAAAATAAGAGAGCATCATCTGCAAATAATATATGGTTTATAGTAGGCCCATATGTACTTATCTTCATGCCCTTCAATCTTGTCTCTGCGCTAGCCCTCAACAAGAGATGACTGAGTACTTCACTGCATATGATAAATAGATACGGTGAGAGTGGATCACCTTGCCTTATTCCTCTCTGCGGTATGATATTGCCTCTTGGAGATCCATTAATCAGTGCCGAAAAGCTTACTGTACGTACACACTTCATGATCCATTCAATCCATCTAGCATCAAATCCCATACAGATCATTGTATCCTCCAAAAATTTCCACTCTAGGCGATCATAGGCCTTAGATATGTCAGTCTTTACTGCCATGTATGATTTCGACCATCGCTTCCTCTTCTGTAAAGTATGCAGCATCTCATGAGCAATGAGAACATTATCAATGATGTTTCTTCCCGGGATAAAAGCAACTTGATTCTCTGAGATTATATGTGGTAGATGTTGCTTCAGCCTTCCAACCAAGATTTTACTGATAATTTTATAACTTACATTGCATAATGCAATTGGTCGAAAATCACTCATTGATCTCGGAACTTCTGTTTTTGGTATCAAACAGAGATTTGTCTTATTGATATCTGGATCAAGAATACCCTGATCAAAGAACTGCTATACTTCGCAAATGATCTGGTCTTTGATAGTTGGCCAGAATTGTCGGTAGAAAGCACCAGTAAAACCATCCGGTCCCGGTGCTTTGTTTGGACCAATGCTGAACACAGCTTTCCGGACTTCCTCTTCTGTAACTGGTTTAATAAGATCCTCATTCATCTCTTCTGTGACTCTTGCAGAAAAATTATTGAAAACACCACCATAATCAAATGCATCATCCCTTGTTGTAGTAAACAATTTCTTGAAATATTCCTCTGCAGCTTGACCAATAGCATCATCACCTCGTCGGACCATTCCATTTTCATCCTCAACAGCCATTATTCTATTACGAGCTACTCTTGTTTTTGCACAAGCATAAAAGAACTGGGTATTACGGTCTCCTCCTTCCAGCCACTGATTTCTGCTTTTCAAGCGCCAAAACTCCTCTTCATCTTTATATGCTTGGGCAAGCTCTTTACGAATTTGACGTATCTCATTGGTTGTACGGCTACCAAATGACATAGCAAAATCCAACTCTTCTTTGAGGTGAGCAATTCTTATAATTGCATTAAAAGTATGACCTTTCTTCCATTGAGAAGCAGAGCCTCTACAAGCCTTTAGTCGATTCTGTAGTGAAGTTCCAGCTCTCTGATCAGTCCAAGCCTTCTTTATTGAATCTTGAAAGCTGTCTTCACTGAACATTCTTTTATCATAGCGAAATAATTTCCTTGGCCGATTGATGGAATGTGAAATTGTAGTCACTAATGGCCGATGGTCAGATGCTTCAAACGCAAGAAACTCTGTTTGTGCTGACGGAAATTGTGCCAACCAACTTGAATTAGCCATGCTTCGATCGAGACAGCAGCGAATATCATGAGTGTGACGTTTTCCATACCAAGAAAATTTGTTTCCTATTGATTTCAAGTCATGAAAATCACATGACGCTATCATTCTTCTGAAGTCAGTAAATGATCTTTCTGGTCTAGTAGGCCCTCCTTCCTTCTCATCATTGTTTTTTATTTCATTGAAATCTCCCATGATCAACCACGGTTCTTTCCTTGTAGTAGCCATCCTCTCTAATCTTTCCCATAAAAGATGTCTCATAGAAGGATCCGGGTAGCCATAAACAAAGGAGAGATAGTAGGAAACATCATTCATTTCAACAAAGCAGTCTACAAGGTTTGGAGATTGAAACAGAACAGAAACATATAAATACTTCTTCCATAAAACAGCTATTCCACCACTCATACCCTGTGGAGGAACAGTTACACATCGATCATAACCTAACTCACACACTAGATCACGCACATAGTCATCCTTTTGCTTCGTTTCCAATAGGCATAGTATGTCCGGGAAATACTTCCTTTGTATTTCCTTTAGGCGTCGAACTGTAGGGTCTACACCCAAGCCCTGACAGTTCCAAACTGTTGTATTCATGGCGGACTTGGTGGATTTGGGCCCACCGCGCCTCTCACTTGATCATTGGAACTTCCACTTCCACTTGACTCGCCTTTTTCAATCAATGGATTCTTGCGCAGAGTTTCTTCCATCAAAGCTTCCTCTGCTTTCCTCTTACGTGCTTGCTGATGTGCTGAGCGTGGAGGGGCAGCATCATACAATGTCTGCATCGAGTCACCATCATTGTCTTCCTGCATGATTTGCTTTCCGCGGCGTGCATCATCTCCTGATCCCAGCGGTGCTTCATTGTAATCTACAGCCACTTCAGCCACCTGATAACCAACTCCATTCGGTGCTCCTCCATCCCCATTGTTGTCATCATCTTCCATTTCATGTATTTCACGAATCTGAACACCTTGCTCCGCCAAAGGAACCAACAATGGCTCCTCATTGTCATCATTATCATCGTCCTCTGAATCATGATCCATCCCACCATTTTGGATCAAGCAGTTGCCAGAGTCATGAGTCAGCATTCCACACACTTCACAAAAGCCCCTTAACCTCTCATCTTCACAAAATTATATATATATATATATATATATGTATGTATATATACACTTTTTAAACTACATAGTTGAAAATATAATTTTTTAAAAAGTTTTTAGAGCATCTCCATCTTCACTTTATAATTTACTTCATTTATAAAGTAAATAGAGTAGTAAATAGAGTACTGAACAAAAAAATAAAAGTATTATTCTGTAAATGAAATAATGTTTTTTTTAACTACTCCATTTATTACTTTATAAATTGAGTAAATTATGGAGTGAATATGGAGATGCCCTTACCGTTCCAAGACGGTTAGAAGAATTTTAGCATGCCGCAGACTATCCCATAAAATCCCCGGATACACATATGAATGCCTAAGTAACCTGCAAAAATTGCAACCAAAATAATTTATGATAATCTATTAATCGATTAATAATGTGTTTTACAGACCTATGTCTCAAGAGTTTAAATCCATTTTGATAGCCTTAATTACCGACAGGTACAGGTGCCGTGCCGTGTTTATACGTAACCCTTAAATAAACTTTCCGAAATTCTAGAAGACCTCTCATTGCTGAGTCTCGGTATTAAATTAGTACTACTAGGGGGCTTACCTATTTCATAATATTTTCGTCATACATCATTTACAGCTTTGAAAAGTATCCTCATTCATAGGATTTTATTTCCAAGTAATACAAAAATATCTAAGATCAAAGCACAGAGGAAATAATGGATTAAGGGATCAAAAGCAACTAGAAGGATTGTTTGGTTTTAAGTCTTAGGTTTCTTCACCACTTTTCTAACCAAAGATGGCTAAAAACGAGAGGCTCAAAGCTCTTTCTATCATTACCCGTTGTCACCACCTGCCCGACTGTGCGTGTACCTATTCAGTATTCACATAATGTTTAAGGAACAAAAAACATACTATAGATACACTGCAGGAGAATGCAAAAGCATGTCAAGAACAGAACGTACCTGGGAAGATAGATCTCTTGAAACAGTAAAAAGAGCGCTGCGACATGTGTTTCGTATCTCACATGTCATCCACAAAAATAAGGCTAACCGTTTTTTTTTTGGGGGGGAGGGGGTGACATGTCTGTGACACTTCCTTCACCGACCAAATCAGAAAATGTTTATCACCTCTTGTTTATAAATAAAGCAACACACTTTCTTCACAATTCAAATGAATCCCCGATTAAAAAAAAGTTAGTCCGTCAGCACTTTTACCAATGGAAATTGTACAACATAGAGATGAAACTTTTTTCAAGGATTAGTTCTGAAGACATTTTCAACGAAAGAAGGGCAGCGTGGTTAAGCTTCAAATCATAGATTGCATTTCCACAAAAAAAAAAGAGTTTTGTAGTACTTCTATGGAATTGATATTGTTAGACCACCTCCATCCCAAGATCCTTAAGGGGTTTATAAGGGGTGGGGGGCCCGGTGGGACCCAATATTTTTAAAACTTCTCACTCTCTCACCTCTAAAACTCTCTATTTAAGAGTTGACTCTTACACTGTTGCGCGGGTCCCACGCACACGTGGTGACCCGCGATTGGTTACTTTTTTTTTTTTTTTTTTTTTTTTGAAAAATCGGATAAAAAAATTAAAAAAAAAAAAAAAAAAAAAATTTAAGAACCCCAGTTCTGGGATTCACCAATGGAGGTGCCCTTAGCAAGTACTTTACCTATAGGTTCCGTGAGAATAAGAGTTTCATGTGGGAGATTCTCTGGTTTCCGAATAGGATCACAAACCTCACCGACGTTTCTCAAGGGCAAAGATGTCCAATAAAGGATCCTTACACGGTGGAACCAGAGTAATGATCAGACACGAAAGTAATTTTGCACTTGAAGTTCAGGATAGTAAAAAGTCAAAACCAACACTGTCAAAAATTTGAATTTAAAAGCCTTGAAGCCGCCTCGTGCGACGGTAATAATACACTAACTGGTAGGTACATGACCTCAGAAGTAATTTTAACTAGATCGTTATCGACCTAACTATCCAACGATCAACAAAGACATAGTTGACTTCAACTAACCACTAGTTCAAAGTCACGTGTACACATGTGTTCACGTGTATCTGGGGACCACTACGACACGCCAATTAAGTAAAATAAGAAAAGACAACAAATTAAACAACAGGTCAGTTAAATAATTGTCAGAAGATTTTTCCATGGTTGGTCCCCTCCCTGTCTCCGGCCAATCTTAGCCCTTAAGCGAACTTTGCTCCTCCCAGGACTGCGATCGCCGATCAGTATCCCTTCATCGCCGCGATCGAACTCTTTAATCAATCGGTACGTATATATATTCCGATCATTACTTTGTTTAAGATTCAATAAACTTCTTGAATTTCGTGTTTATGCTTAGTGATTTGCCTGATTTGGTTAATTTGATTCCTGTATAAGATTGGTTATTATAATCGCCGGAATATATAACTGGAGATTTTAGTTGTTTTAACAGAGATATCTGGAGGTTTATTGAATCCTCATGAAGCTTTAATGATCCAGCAATTAATTGTTTACTTTATCCTTGCGAATGATAATACTTGGGCAAACAATTTTGGTGATTTAAATTGATGTTACAAAATTAATATACAATATATAGAATCTTCGAAACCAAATTATTACCTAACAGGTTGTGAGAATACATATATTGAACAAAGTGAATTTGAGGGTGGTTTCCGTAGAATAGTATAATCAGAATTATGTAATCCGCTATTTTCCTTGGTATCCAATCTTTATCTGATGTGAATTGTTGATTAGTAATAGTAATCTTTTGTTTAATTCTCTATGTTTGTTTTACTTAATTCAAATTATTATGTGATCAATGTTCTTGTAGGAGTTAGAGATTCAGATGTTTGTCTGGTGAATCATGTCTGATATACCTTCTTGTTCTAGCGGCAACAATACAAACAGCGATGATTCGAGTAACTTCGAATGTAACATCTGCTTTGACTTGGCTCAAGACCCCATTGTGACTCTCTGTGGTCACTTGTTCTGTTGGCCTTGCTTGTACAAATGGCTCCATCTCCACTCAACCTCAAGTGAATGTCCCGTTTGCAAAGCCGTGATCCAAGAAGACAGATTGGTTCCTCTGTACGGTAGAGGCAAATCATCTACCGACCCTAGGTCCAAGTCCATTCCTGGAATCCAAGTGCCGAACCGTCCATCCGGACAGAGACCCGAAACAGCGCAACCTCCCGAGCCAAACCATGGGTTTGGTCATCACGGTTTTGGTGGGTTCATGGGAGGTTTTGCAGCTCCCGTGGCGAGTGCTCGGTTCGGTAACTTTACCGCGTTGCCTGCAGCGTTTGGAGGTTTGATACCTTCGTTGTTCAACCTCCATTTCCATGGGTTCCCTGATGCAGCCATGTATGGAGCTGCTGCTGCTGCTTCTGGTGGTTTCCCTCACGGGTTCTCAAACCCTTTCCATGGAGGACACTCGCATATGCATAGTTATCAACGGTACACGGGGAGACAGGGACAACAAGACTATCACTTGAAGGCATTGCTTTGCTTTGTTTTTATCGTCGTTGTGTTTTCCCTCATCTTAAGCTAGTGAGGAAAATCGATTAGAGAGCTTTTGCCTCCTCCACTTGTTTATTTGAGACCGGATTTGTATAAAACCCGGGAAAATTGTGATATGACTTGGTTTGTATTAATCTTGTGCTTCGCAAAATTGTTCATATGTTAATTAATAATACCTGTTTCTTCGAGGATTTGCTTTGCGAGTCTACAAGACTTATGTTGTTTAGTTTATTCTTGTAATGTGAAAGTCGATCATAATTTACCATTATGTTATATTGAATTATTAGCGGGCGATTTTAGCAAACACGTTCTTGGAGCCTCGTATTGTATTGAAAGACCTTGAATTTGAGGTTATATGAATCTGGTGATGGTTCAATCTATATTATTGTCTGCACAACATGTCTTCTTGTTGGTCAAGGGATTGTCTCTCAGTTTGCTTTTGTATTGTTCCCATTGTTGGCTAAGTTCTTACAGCAAGTCGATATTCTCTAGTGTTAGCTTGGAAGACAAGACACAAGATGCTCCTTATTACTTGGTATAGTAGCTAGCTACCAGAACAATTGTCTGCCTTGTGCGGTAGAAAGATTTTTGTTCTATTATTATTTTTCTCATAATATTTGTTTAATCGTCACAATATTTATTAAAAATTTAACAGTTGTAAATATATGAATTTATCCCCAGCTCTTTTAAGATTATAGTTTTTCGACCTTCCTAAAAAATAGTATGTAATGTTTTGAGTACTATGTTAGTATTGTCTCAACTCTCAAGCTTTATCTATCAAAAACATGCATGCGGCATTATAAATTTTACTTACTAAAACAAGTATGGGACCGAATGGATACACATGCAGATATTTAATTCACATGAAGTCGATGAATCCAAGATTTTAAAGTATTAGGAAGTAGGATATGTACCGATCTAACGATTCGGAAGAAGACTGAAGTTATGGCTTATGGAACCTTGGAAGCGCATGTACGTGTATACTGTATACATATCCTATAAATGTTAATTCGAAATATACCTTTTGATGGTATGTTTTCAATTTTTTGTCTGAGTTTATACACACACATAGAAAGGCAAAAGCTACAATATATTTGCCGCCGATCATATACTTGTGTTTTAATTTTATTTCAAAAATTCAGATACATATGTATATTGCATAGATACATGAACAGGTATTAACTAAAAGCCTTCTATTCTTGCACATGCTTATTTATTATTACGATCGTCACTATGTGTAGTGTGTCATATGAAGCCACATGCCTTTATTTTGATGACATATCTTGAAGAGTTAATAGAGAGAACTCATATGTAGTGTGAATTAAGACGAATTTTACCAACTTGATAATATTATAGATACTTTACGTTTGTTGTTATTTTCATTTTATATTTTGTCAAAACTTTACTTCATTGTGCATGTTATTTTTTAGTATCACACCGTGGTGTTTATCATCCATCAAAACACATATTGAATTAAATTTCTAGTTTAACGTTTAAGACATTGAGTAAGGATATTAAATAAGGGTGATCATAGTTTTTGAGTATCATGATTTGGATCTGCGGAGTAAAAATTAGATAAGAGTGTCCTTTTCTCTTCTAGTAATCATGGAAATAAAGCAACCAAGATCACCCGACTATCCCACAAAGTTTACGATATTTTACATATTCTTGTAATGTAATATTAGATCGGATGACCACACGGAATTTCGAAACTGAGTTCGTATTAGGAATGAAGTTCTCTCATAATCACTAGTTCACCACCGTGTGGTTAATTAGCTAAGAGTGGCGCTACATATCATTCATATTATGATCAGAATCATAATGATGAAATAAAACTAGTTTTGCTTGAAATTATAAGTAAATAGAAGAATGAAACCTCGCACTCATCACACCCAATTCCCTTAGGAAATAAGTGAAGCGATTTTCAAGAGAAAAGGATTGCCCAACAGATCAGTTTTGCCATCTTAATTATTTTTGTTTCTCGTGTTTAAAATTTACAGTAGTTTTCTAAATTTAACTCAATGAAACTATATCTGAAAACAATTGTGCTAAGTAAATGAAACATACGTTTTAACAGGTGGACTTAGTAATGGTGTTATGGCTTAGATTCAAGATCGCTTATTACCCAACGAATTTTTATCTTTAATGGTGTATTCTAAATCAGATGTTTTAAGGCATCTCCAAAAAGATTCTGTATTTTAAAGTTTTCAAAACTTTAATTTGAAGTTTAAAATGTTTTTTTCCGAAAACAAAACTTCAAACTTAATTTTAAAATTATTTGTAATTTATAATATGGTCTTTATATTTTACATAACTAATATAAATTTATAAAGTTTTTAATAACTAACACATGTATTAAAAATATTAAAGCAATATTAATTGATAAAATATTATACTAATATACAAAATTATGAATAAAATTACATAATTAAATATTAAATTACAAACAAAATACTATATTAAATCTTGTAATAATGCTGTTATCTAGTTCTAGCTTAAAAATATTTTAAGTCTTATTTTTTTTTTTTTAAAACTTATAAAGACAATTTTGAAATATTTACGAGATAATTTTTTTATAAATTAAAATGATAACCAAAAAGTAATAAATGACAAAAATGCAAATAAAATATTAAATTTTAAATTTGAAGTTTTGAATAGTGATACTTTATATTTCAAGTTTCAATATTCAAAACTTTAAATTTTAAGTTGAAAAAAGAAATTTAGAAAGCAAAAAAAATCATATTCAAAATTCTAGAATGTTTTTTTTAGATGTTGTAATAGCGAATGTTTACACTTTTCTGGTGGTCCGGACAGCCTGTGTTTGCAAAATGAATGTATCCATTTCAAAAAAATGACCTTGATGTGCAAAAGAGAGTACAGAGAAAAAGGACATGTCTTTTTTTTTTTTGTCAAAAGACATGTCTAAACTCTAAAGATCGCGATTTACATTTGGTTGGTGAATGGTGGTGATGGCAGAAAAGTCGTCCCACTAGGATTTGAGATATTATTTCATTTCACGTTTGGCCCACGCATCATGCTTTTCTGCATTTGTTTTTATGATCAGGGTTATAGGCTTATAGCTAGTTATAATGGATAGTTATGAAACTATAATGGATATTTTTTTTATAACCCTAGAGATCCGGCGACTGAAGTCAATCGACTAGTTCCATAACATTTTACTTATTTTTGCGGATTAACGCTAATTCAAATGGCCATATAAATTTTCGAAAGCGGGTCCGTATTGTGACGAAACTATCTCAAGACCAATAGTCCACCACCTTGTAATTAGGATATTTATGAAATTATATTGTATTTGTTTTAAGAAAATTTTACTATGTTTTTAATATCATGGTCTCAAATTCTCTTCAACATAATTACTACCAATACTAAATAAAACGAGCTTACATATGTGCGTAAAACTAAGGACTCAGATTTCCTTCTTGATATTCGTAGTCATGAGTATCAATTAGTTAAAGTAATACTAATTCTTACATCAAAAATTTATATAAAAAAACTTTCCCCAGACGATGTTGTTTAATGGTAAAACCTTATCGATTATTTATAGCCAGAGCTTATTTTTAGTGATTTTTAAATTTTATAATATGATAGTAACAATAGACGTTAATTTATTCTAAAATCTTAGTTCATGCTGACAATAATTATAAACTTTGGAAGGGAAAGAACAAGAGAAACCTACTCAAAAGGCTCTCTGACCATGTGCCCATCCTTATGAGCCAAAAATGAAAATAAATTAAAAGGTTAAGGAAATAAAGAAATATAAGAAAATTTCAAATTTCAATCATTGAAAAATAAAAGACTATCTACAACCAATAACCAAAAAAAAAAAAGCGTGGAAGCAATATTGTAAAATGCTTACCAGCGTTACATTCTTTTAATATTTGATCCAATATTCTTTATATATATATATATATATATATATATCATATATATCAATTCACCTATTATATTCATGGAAAGTGACAAAGGACCATAATAGAAACTTCAAAGAAAAACTAACAAAACCTATAACAAATACGAATAGATTGACAATGAAGTTTTAAGCTAAACATAACATCTCAACCATAAAAATTACTGACCAAGTCATGTATATATATATTATTTTTAGAGTTTTTGATTGTTAAATTATTCTCAAAACATACATTTCATCACGTTTTCATAGTCCCCCTATTTTTGTGCATTTTGAATCGTAAGTAGTAGTACTAGTACCAGCCACACAATATTTATATAAATCATCGAGACATATGTATCCACAAAATTCGAATTCCAAAAGACTATTTGTTTGTATCGCATGCAGACAAACATATGTATATTACGTGTGTGAATTTGATTTTGATAAGTACATATCAATGTCATTTATCAAGTTCCATGTCTTTCTTTGCATTGTGTAGGAAACAACATTGAATAAAATTACAAAGACTACTGGAACCTTATTACTAAATAACTTAATCACCAATTGATATAACATTATATAGCCTATAATGTGGATCTACAATGATTTTCGGCTAACATGTGGAAGTAATAAATTACCACATTTCTTTAATCAAAAAATATGACAAAACATTAAAAATTCCCAAATTCTAAAACTCAGTAAATGGTATTTGACCAAAACAATAATTTTTCACTGACACAATATTGGATTCAGGAGCTATTATCATTTATATTCCTAATCATGTTCACAAAAGAAGTAATATAAAATGATGAAAAGGGCGTGGAATCTAATCAATATATAAATTCATGAGAGAAACCTAAAATCTAAGCAAAAACCTTTTTATATCTCTCTCTCAGACACACACACACACATGATCAAAGTCTGAGAGACAGGTCTTCTCAGCTGAGAGAAACCTTCACCAATACCGTGAGAGAGTCTGAGAAAAAACATGTCCCAACATCTTCTTCTCATTCTCCTCTCGCTTCTCTTCATTGTTTTTCCTAATCCCATTTCCGCCTCTCCAATCATCCAAAAATTCAAAGAAGCCCCACAGTTTTACAATTCTGCTGATTGCCCCATAATCGATCCCGGAGATGACGTGTCAGCGAAGCCAATATTCTGCTCTCGTCGAGCTGTCCACGTGGCCATGACACTAGACGCAGCCTACATTCGCGGCTCAGTCGCCGCCGTCCTCTCCGTCCTCCAACACTCCTCTTGCCCCGAAAACATCGTCTTCCACTTCGTAGCCTCCGCTTCCGCCGACGCGTCGTCTCTACGCTCCACCATCTCCGCCTCGTTCCCTTACCTCGAGTTCGAAGTCTACGTCTTCAACGTCTCCTCCGTCTCCCGCCTGATCTCCTCCTCCATCCGCTCCGCCCTAGACTGTCCCCTGAACTACGCCCGGAGCTACCTCGCCGATCTCCTCCCGCCGTGCGTCCGCCGCGTCGTCTACCTAGACTCCGATCTGATCCTCGTCGACGACATCGCCAAACTCGCCGCCACGGATCTCGGCCGAGACACCGTCCTCGCCGCGCCGGAGTACTGCAGAGCCAACTTCACCTCCTACTTCACCTCGGCCTTCTGGTCGAACCCGACTCTCTCCTTGACGTTCGCCGATCGCAGGGCCTGCTACTTCAACACCGGAGTGATGGTGATCGATCTCTCGCGGTGGCGGGAAGGAGAGTACACCGCGCGCATCGAGGACTGGATGGCGATGCAAAAGCGGATGAGGATATACGAGCTCGGTTCGCTACCGCCGTTTTTGCTGGTTTTCGCCGGTTTGATTAAACCGGTTAATCATCGGTGGAACCAGCACGGTTTGGGAGGAGATAACTTCAGGGGACTGTGCCGAGACTTGCATCCTGGTCCGGTGAGCCTGTTGCATTGGAGTGGGAAAGGTAAGCCATGGGCTAGACTCGACGCTGGTCGGCCTTGTCCGTTAGACGCGCTTTGGTCTCCTTATGATCTTCTCCAAACACCGTTTGCTTTGGATTCTTGACCCGGTTCGGTTTACTTATTATACCGGTACATACATACATTAAAAAAATATATATACGTGATTTTTGTTTTCCCATGTAAATCTATTCGTAAATTGTGACAAACAAAAAGCGTTTTGAATTTGTTCGTTGTTTTTGATCGTTTTGTTCGGAGTACGTATATAGAAATTAACAATAAAACGGAGGCGGCTGAAATGGTTTCGCAAGTTTGGAGGCGGCAAAACGCTGTGTTTGCGTTTGCATATTCAAAATAGAAGTATGGAACAAATGATGGTTTTTGAAACGATTGCATTTCAAAATTCATGACCAACAAATGTTTTTTAGGGCAAGTAGATTAATGGTTTTTATTAGTGTTATCGATACATGATAGCCTATGTTCAAACGACATATTGTTGATAAAAAAGAAGCATTTTTACATGTCCCCACTGTCATTTTCCTCAATTGGAGATGATTGAATAATTATTGAGCGTTTAATAGCCGGAAAAGGATGCGTTTGCATGTGATACGGAGAATATTCATAGGAGGGTAAATGGAACAGAAAGCTATTTGTAGAGATAGAATTCGCAGTCTTTCCAGCTAAAAGAATCTATTATTGCAAAAGGAAGCGGATACATGATGTTCCATGGACCGATTCTATGTGTAGATGGTTCATAGGTTGAGGGGCACATGTGTTGCCTAATTTTCGAAGTTCTATTAACTGTCCTCAACACAAAAGCACGTGTCTTAAGTTTGCAATTCCATTTTTTCATACGAAAATACCAAAGAATACAAAAAAAACAGGAGAACCAAACCAGCTCCTTTCCAAGAATATTCCCATATGCGTGTGTAGTGGATACTATTAGAAATAATAACGTAGATATTTTGAAGAAAAACAAGAAAAGGAAAATAAGAAATGTTCTTTTAGAATAGCTAACTCAAGACTACTAGTAGTTAATCCGGGACGTGCTTGTTTGAATGTAATAACGAGAAACTATAGTACAGATCTATAACTATAACTAAATGGTTTAGTAAATAATTTTTTTTAATACGTAATTGTTTACGTTATAAAAAATTATTGGAAACAGAGTGTCGGTGGTATAAGCGAGAGAAAGAAAAAAGCACGAGCAGAGTCCCATCATACATTAACTATACAGTTTCACCTTTGAGCCTTTGAGCCTTTTTCTTAATAAAAAAAAAAGTTTTAGCTGGTACATTTCCTAACATTTTCAAAATTACTTATCCTCCAGTGTTAGATTATGATAAAGAGGTTCTTTTACATGAAAAGTATAGCGAGTGGAAAGTTATTTGACTACAGTCAAAACTCAAAAATAACAAGTAGAGTGACTTCTGAGCTTTTATTATAGTGTTTATTATAAGCAACACGTGACAATGGTATTGACAATGGATGGACCCGCCGTGTCTCAAACAGTACCGTTCAAAATCACAACAAACCAGACCGGGATAAGATCTCCGGTTTGGTAGATAAGAAACACAGATCAAAGGTAGGTTTGTGTCTTTTTGCCAGGGTTTTGATTTGTATAGATTAGCTGCTCTTGTAGACAAATCTTTCATTTTTAATGATATTTACATATTTAGCAAAAAAAAAAAAAAAAAAAAAAAAAGGTAGGTTTGTGGTTTGTTTCACATCAAAGAAAAGGAAAACAAAATAGGTAGCTCGTCAATTTTTAATCGCAGTAGCTTGAGTTGACCTGAAGCAAATTAATTCTTAACCAATCACAATTATCTAATCTATTAAAACTGAAGTACAAATTAATAATAACCCTTAAACTTGCACAATATTTACAGTTCTATGCCACTGAATTAATTAATAAATCTAATGTTAAGTATTTATTGTATTTTCCTTATTTAATTAAAATTAAAAATACTACTTCCTATAATTTAGGTAACCAATAAATTTACCATATTTTAATACTCTATGCAATCAATTAAATATAAATTTTCGTTAACACAATCATTAACAAACAACCATTCACAAATAATATGACAATCCAAAGAAAATGTTTCGCATGATGAAAATCAAGAATCGAGATCCTAAACTCTTCGATTTGATGTTCCTTCGCCTAAGTTAGAAACAAAGTTAATGCTACTCGAATATAAATCTGTAAATATTTTATTTTATTTATATTTCATATAAATAATATCCCAATGAAAATCGAATATGTTAAATGCTGAAGGATATAAATTAAGTATATAACACCAAATTTTAAATAGTATATATAACATTTTTGTCATGCATTTAAATTTTGGTCCATGAAAAATATATATAAAGTATATTTTTGCAGTTGGGCATGTCATATTTTATCTAATCTATTAAAACTGAAGTACAAATTAATACTAACCCTTAAACTTGCACAATATTTACAGTTCTATGCCACTGAATTAATTAATAAATCTAATGTTAAGTATTTATTGTATTTTCCTTATTTAATTAAAATTAAAAATACTACTTCCTATAATTTAGGTAACCAATAAATTTACCATATTTTAATACTCTATACAATCAATTAAATATAAATTTTCGTTAACACAATCATTAACAAACAACCATTCACAAATAATATGACAATCCAAAGAAAATGTTTCACATGATGAAAATCAAGAATCGAGATCCTAAACTCTTCGATTTGATGTTCCTTCGGCTAAGTTAGAAACAAAGTTAATGCTACTCGAATATAAATCTGTAAATATTTTATTTTATTTATATTTCATATAAATAATATCCCAATGAAAATCGAATATGTTAAATGCTGAAGGATATAAATTAAGTATATAACACCAAATTTTAAATAGTATATATAACATTTTTGTCATGCATTTAAATTTTGGTCCATGAAAAATATATATAAAGTATATTTTTGCAGTTGGGCATGTCATATTTTAAAAATCATAATAAAACGGTTGACGATTCAAAACAAAAATAAAATTACTCAATATAAATTATAAAAATATTGTATTTAAAATTTTCATAATAAAAATATTTAATAAACTTAAATTATAAAATATATACTAACATTTATATAAAATCAATATTTATTTATAAATATGTGAAAAAAACACATGACGTTTAAACTAAAACGCCTCAATACCACTAAAATAGTAGTTTTACTCTTTTTAATTATTCAGGTAAATATAAAAATATACAGTTAGCAATATGGTCTTTCGGATACCCATTCAAATATGAATCGTTTTTTCAGGTATTATATTTTTGAGTTTTAAAATTAGGCTTCGTTCGAGTATTATAAATTTGTTTGGTGACTTTTGAATTGGATCCTTCTGGTCCAACTGAATTCAATTATGATGTATTGGAACCTAAAAATATCCAAATAACTAATATATGTAAAATTTCAAATATTTTTATCAAAAATAATTATATTACCCAATTCGATTTAGATATTTTTAATTTAAACTAAAATAACCTAAAAATTATTAAATGGCCAAAAGTAATTATATTATTCGCTATGGTTCGAATTCGATTATGATGTATAAGAACCTAAAATATTCAAATACCCAATATACATTCAGTTATATAATGACACATCTAAAATATATGATATTAATTATGAAAAACAAATATCAGTTTTTTAAAAATCAAAATTAAAACCCGCACGGGTGTGCGGGTCAAGCTCTAGTTAAATTTGTTATAATCAAAACATCACAACCGTATATGACCAACAATCTGATACAGAGAGCTTACTCGTTTGATCTGTTGATCATCATATCTTATTAATAAGCCCAGTGGACCCACACATCCAATCGTTTGGCCGTTATCTAACTCCGACAATTAACAAGTAACAAACTGTCAGGTCTTTAGCTTTGTTACAGGCTTACAGAAAGACTTGTATGATGAAACAGTTACATAACCAAGCCTTTTTGCTACCTTCTCGTCTTTATACCAAGCCTTTTTATGTTTGGTTCGGTTTTGTCTTTGGTTTGATACAGTTTGATTTAGTTTGAGCCAACTCTAAATCTGATAATAGAAATACAAAAGAATCATGGAATGATTACAAATATAATTCAATCACATAAGAATAATGATGATCCTATAAATAAAAAGGGTACCACAATCGAAAAAAACAAAGAGACTTTGTTCTTAAACCGGGAATCTACCGGTCATCTGTATATGCTCAAGTGTTTTTGGCAGACCATATTTGTTAACCGCTAACCTACCGGCCCTGAACCCGTCTCCATAAACCGGAGAAGCATCAGACTCGATTTGGTGCTTGAAAAACTCACCAAGCTTCCTCTCGTACTGCGATCTTGGTCCCTTCTTCACCCCTCTAGAAGAAGAAGATGATGATGCAACATTGCTGTTTCTTGAACCAGCAGCTAACTCAGCTTCTAACCACTTATGAGCCATCACTTGACATATTCCTTCTTCAACGTCTTGGCTCAGTGTCCGGAATCCTTTTCAAGACCACATTGTAATAACACGATTCAACAATGTTGAAACAAGAGAAGAAGCAGTCTTAATGAGAAACTCACCTTTGAGGCGCATCCAAGCGTGCATCATCTCATGAGCTAGGATCGAACCAGTGAGTAGCCTAGGGAGGCCAAATAAGATGAGAATGGCAGTGACCTCGCATTGACGTGTTAGCTTGTAAGGCTCTGTAATCATATTCCCAGCCCAGTTTCCTGTCCCATGCTTTGATCTCTTTCTTACAGTGCTAACAGTTTGTTCTTCTGAAAGGCAGAGTCCTCTTGTCTCTGGCATGTGATAGTGACCCTAAGAGAAGCAAACAACCAAAAAGCTATAACACTATTGAAAAAAAGAAGCAAAATTGTGATATATTATTCACTGAAGTAATAATTGTTTTTTTGACTCACATTCTTTTCACCTTCTCTGGCTTCGTTAAGTGCTTGCCTCTCAACTAAAAGAAGTGGAACGTCCTGCTCCACCTTCATGAAAAGCCCTTCGTAGAATTCTTGTATCTGCAAGTATAGAGGCTGACATTGAAAAGTGTCCATGACCGCTGAGTCCAGACACTCCAGGCAAAGTTTCCGCCCATCGTTAAGTTCAACATATCCTGTATTCCGTGGCTACCAAAAAGAAAAAAAGAAACGAAAGTTGACATTACGACTTTGAGCAGATGTTTGTTGTGGGACAGTAAGACTCACCTCCATTCTTTCACAACTGCAACATCTTGGGGTAGCATCGTGTTCGTGAGAAGGGCAATACTTCTGGACCCAAAAAGGATGCGCCCTATATTCAATAAGACCAGCATGGTTTGTTGGAATCTGTCACACAACAGAAGATAAGTGCAATATCCGCATAAAAGGCACTTTAAAAAATGGAAAAAAGGCTAAAGTTTTACATACAAAGAGGCTGCAGACATCACATTTTGGATGGTATCTCTCCCTATAACAAGCTTTGTGAAAAGGATAGTTCCCAGATGTAGAGAACTATAAAGAAGAAGAAAAAAAAATAAAACATGTTATGTATTAATTTTGATGAAGGTGTTAACTACAATCAAAAGAATGAGAAAAGCTTTGACTTTCACACCTCGTACTCAGAAATGGGGTGCCTACAGCCATAACATCGAAAACATTCTGGATGCCATAGTGCATTCAAGCAATTCAGATATCTTCCATGTCCAATCTCCATATTGCACCCAGCACAAATCCTATGTAGTTAGTGACAAGTAAGTTATTTGGCGGAAAAGAAAAACTAAAACACATAACCAAATTAAAGTGAAACCTGAAATCCATAGGAAAAGCAGTAGGTCTTGGATAATAAATATCTCCATTGGCAAATACATTCCCTCCACCTCCACCTCCTCCTCCTCCTCCTCCATGCATATGTCCATTCCCGTATACGTCTCCAGACCCACCATACGCACTCCCAACATCATAACTGCTTCCATGCTTCTGACGCGGTGTATTATTCCCAACCACCATACTCTCTTGTATGGCTCTAGCGAGTTGCTCATCTTCATCCACCATTGCGTATTTCCCTGTATTATTATTAGTCTGTCCTTGACTCTCTTCTAGTAGAGACAATGCGATTGCACGGTCTATTTCTTCATTCTCCTGCTCGTTAGATGTATCCTCCTAGTAAAAGGGAAACAAGAAGAAAAGGTTGAAGCAACAGAACAGAACAGAGGTAATGTAATATAAACACAGTCATAGTAATAACCTCAGAGGTAATGTAATATAAAACAGTCATAGTAATAACCTCAGAGGTAGATGGTTCCTGAGTATGATGAGGAGTATCATCAGGATCAGGATCAGGATCAGTATCAGCAGCACTAGGCTCATCATCATCATGTGGATAACTCTGATAATAGCCGCCGCCATTGTGATCGTGGTCATTATTCCCAACCCGGAACCTTTGGGTAGAGCCTTTGAAGATCTTGTTAAACCATCCCATAGTAGTAACCTCTTCCCTAATAACTAACTAACTATCTGTTCATATAGTCAATAAAACTTCTTTTCACCTGCAACAATCATAAGATCTCTGGTTTCAGACCAAAACCCTAAATTCAGACAAAAAAAAAAAAAAAAGAAACAGCATTTTGAAACTACAACAAACGATTAAACCTGCAACCAATTAGACGAAACGAGTTCAAAAATGAAAAAACAATTCAGCATATATAAGCGGTGGAGATGCCTGAAAAATCAAGGCTTTACCTTTGAGAAAAATTAAGGCGAAACCCCCCTGGATCAGAGAGAAGATCTCAGTTTGCTTCTACGAAACCTCCCGAAAAAAAAATCTAAAAACCTCCGCTTTTAATGGATACACGAAACGATCGAATCACGAAACTGCAGAGCCAACAGGGAGAATCTTAAAAAGGACGACCCTTTAGCTTCAAAACTTTGGAGGAGAATCTAAGAATCTTTACAGAACAGGATAGAGAAATGAGTAAAGGGAAACAAAAAAAAAGAAAGGAATCTCTTCTTCTTTTTATTTTTAATAAAAAAGAAACAAGAAGGTAAGGTAACTTTGACAAAATCAATGTCTTCTACTTCAAAAGGAATCAACCCAGAATGTGCTTCATTACTACGCCCTCTTATATTTCAAATAGTCAAAATCTTTTTTTTTTTTTGTGTGAAAACGCATAAACCCAAATTTACAACAAAAAAGGATTTTTTTTTTTTTTTTTGCTTGATGAGGATCACGAAAGAGGTAGGAGTAAGAGATCGTTGATCGAGAACTCTGGATTACAGAGGATTAATTAGCTTTTTTTTTCTTTCTAAAGTCTCCGCGTCGGATGTTTTTGGTCGTCGAGCTTCTTGTTTTCGCGACGCTGCGAGTTATTAAGAGAAACAATATGCGATTTTTAAAAGTCAATTCTTGTCTGCAAATCTTATTTTTTTCACATTTTTTATTCATATATCTAAGATACTTCAACATTGTTTAATAATAATAATCGTGACATGTTAACCCAAATTTTTTTTACTCGATTATAGAAATGATAATCTTGTTTATCTCGAGTTTTGATTCACACACAGAATTATTTTAAGGTTTTGTTCTCAAATTTGTTAGTTTTAGTGGTAATTCAGCAGCAGAAAGCTAGGAAAGGAAAAGAAAAGAAAAAAGTATATTTAGTATTTACAATAATGAATTAATGATATGGACGAACTCTGAAAAAGCTTGATTTATATATTACAATCAAACCCAATTAAAGAACTTTTTTATTCTGAAAAAGCAAACTTTAACTTGAAAGGAAATTATTACTGGGGTAAGAAAACGGGAAAGGGAAGTTTCAAATTTCTTCAAAAAGTAAAGTTCAATCATGTCATATTGCATTAGTCTCTCGTAATGCACAGTTACACACACGTCATAAGACGCTAACGTATAAAATACTTGTGGAAATGAAGATGCAAGAAACATTTTTGTTTTTTGTTTGATATTTTCAAAAAAGAAACATTTTTGTTAATTAATTAATAAAGCAACTCGTGTTATCTATATGAATATACGTGTCGATAAACCGATGATTAGATTTAGAGATATACGTGAAGTCACCGTTTCTTTTCTATACATTCTCGGTAGTTATGGTGACCGTAGAGGACCGTAACTGAGACTTTTAGTTCGGCTTTTAGAGGCCCATAGCATTACAAGCCCAGACTTTTAGAAGACTAAGATAGAAGAATCATAGATTGCTGACCCATTTGTAGAAGATGGATGTATCAAAAGTATCTATACCAATCCGATGCCGTCGAAGTTCCCTGTAACCCACTTTCTATGCTCCACCATATCATGGTGTATAGTATGCGTAAAAGCAGGTAAAAAGATTGTTTTATTATCTAGTTCTATATACTCACTCGGCAGATAGACATAATACAAAGCTAGCCAAATCCAACATATGCGTGATATAAGATATAGCCAAAGCAGCTGAGTAGCAGTGATGCATGCTTAGACTATCCCACTATCAGATCTGACCAAGTAACTATAAGTTCGAGTACAAGGAAATACCTTATAGTTCTCTTATATATTTGATCATGACTCGTGAGAATTCTTTTAGAACTACATAAACATCCCAAAATAAAAATCATTTGTTTAACCATGCGGTGATGGGTTAGTGGTTTTGAGAGAGTTATGACTCCAATATGGACTCGGTTTTGAAACCTCGTGTGGCCACTTAGACTAACGTTAAATCGCAAGAATATATAGAATGCGTGAGATTAGTCGGTTGACTTCGGTCGCCGGATCCAACGGTTATAAAAAAAAATCATTTGTTTGCCCTATCACTGGACAACGCTTGAATGAATAAATAATTGACTTTAATAATGTTTTTTTTAATATTAAAAGACTTTTTTAGTGTTGAATAAAATATTGACTTTAGTGACGCTTCTTCCTTCGATAACACCGAGGTGCTTTTGCGATTTTTATTTTATTCTAGACAAAATCCAAATCTAATTTTCGAAAACATTTGTTAACGACTAGATATAAACACAATTATTTGTTGCACAAAAAAAAAACAAGATTGTTTTATGAAAAAGGTTACGTAGCAACTTTTAAATAAATTCGGCGTATAGTAAGTCATTTTGTTAAAATTTCACTCCGTTAAAAAATATAAAAAACTAAAAAAGTTTTTTTTATCAACTAAGATCATCTCCAACCTCACTCTATTTTGCACATTAAAATAGAGTTTAGAGTAAAAATGTTCCAATGGTACTCTATTTTTCACTCTATAATAGAGTGAAAAATAGGTTTAATCCAATATAGAGTAAGTTGTTTTTTTTTTGTTCATCACTCTATATTCTACTCTAAAATAGAGTACTATTGAAGCAAATTTTATCTCTATTATAAAGTCATTCTATTTTAAAGTAAAATATAGAGTGAACCTTTGGAGATGCTCTAAGAAATATTAATTTCTCCTCAAAAAAGCAACAAAAATGAAATAATTAATTTATTATTCTGGTCGTTAACATTTTGGGGGATATATAATAATATAAAATATTATTGAACTTTTAATTCCTCTCTCTCTCTGAGGTCTCTCGCGCTTTGCAGATGTTCAGAGAAACGACTTGGCGTCTCGCTCCGCACAAGAACTCACGCCTACTCCGAACACTCAAGGGAGAGTGAGAGAGATCAGATAATCATCACTCGAGAATAATCCAATCTTCTTCTTCTTATTCTTCTGCTAGATTCTCACACATACCTTTCTCGTTTTCTCCACCTTCATCCGAGAGTATGACGATGGGTGGTGCGTCTTCCTTATGCGATTCGCTAGTGGCTGCTTGCATGTCCTCCGCCACTCAATTCGACACCACGAGGAGTAGTAGCCGCTGGCCTCGCCGGAGGAGACTGCTTAGTACTAAATGCTCGCTCCATGGACCACAGCCTCTTATGAGTTCCCGTGACAACAATGCCTCATCCTCCCTCTTCGAATCTAATCACACTCTCTTGAATCCAAAGCAAAGGAGATTCAATCCAGCATCAGCCTCTGGTATATACCAAATTCCATCTATTTTTTATTTATTTTCCTATTGTCTAGATTAGGCTCTGAATAGTAACTGCGGTTTAAGCGGTGCAGGACAAGCGGTTCAACTGCGGTGGGGTTTTAAAAGTTATAAAAACGTATAGAGATAGAGTATATGCAGAGATTTTTGTTACTGTTACTGTTGGTAGAAGCCTTAGTGTTTGAAGCAAAACTAATATATTTATTATTATTATTATTATTGGGTTATTAGGGCAAGACACTACTCTTGTGATGGAGAAGGAAGCAATGGTTAGCAAGAAACCTCCTCGCCGAGTTGTTGTTACTGGCATGGGAGTTGAAACACCACTAGGTCATGACCCTCATACGTTTTACGACAATTTGCTACAAGGCAACAGTGGTATTAGCCCTATTGAGAGTTTCGACTGTTCTGCATTTCCCACTGTAAGCGCTCTCTGTTATATATATAATGTCAGGAAGGAGGCTTTTCTTTTCTCACTCTGTATGTTGCCTTTGTTCCAAGAGAATCGCTGGAGAGATTAAATCTTTTTCGACTCAAGGATTGGTTGCTCCTAAACTTTCCAAAAGGATGGACAAGTTCATGCTCTATCTTCTAACCGCTGGCAAGAAGGCGTTGGAGGATGGTGGGGTGACTCAGGATGTGATGGCAGAGTTTGACAAATCAAGATGTGGTGTTTTGATTGGCTCTGCTATGGGAGGCATGAAGGTATCTTATTGTTCTGAAACAAAAAAAAAATGAAAAAATTTGAAACAGTTTTGGGCAGAGGGTTGTTGTTCTGTTTTGATCACGGTCAGAATATGTTTCTAATTGTTGCATTTGCTACTGTACTTGTGGACACAGGTCTTTTACGATGCGCTTGAAGCTTTGAAAATCTCTTACAGGAAGATGAACCCTTTCTGTGTACCTTTTGCCACCACAAACATGGGTTCCGCTATGCTTGCCTTGGATCTGGTCTGACCAATATTTGGATATTATATGTCGTAATATACCAATCAACTGGCTGCACGTAGGTTTTGACTTTTCTTAGTTATGGTAAATTAGGGATGGATGGGTCCAAACTACTCTATTTCAACTGCATGTGCCACGGGAAACTTTTGTATTCTCAATGCGGCAAACCACATTACTAGAGGTGAAGCTGTAAGTATCCTCCATCCACTGGGAACTTTTGTTATAATATGGTAGTTAGTGTTCATGGTGAAACTATTTTTTGTGTGACACTTGGCTGTCTTTTTCCCTAAAACGTATAGGATGTAATGCTCTGTGGTGGCTCTGACTCGGTTATTATTCCAATAGGTGCATACTCTTTGCCTTCTATACTATATGCATCCCTTTGTTACCGAACTTTGTGCCATCATCAAAATCTCATCTCATGTGTACTGTGATGCAGGGTTGGGAGGTTTTGTTGCCTGCCGGGCTCTTTCAGAAAATAATGATGATCCCACCAAAGCTTCTCGTCCTTGGGATAGTGTAATTTCCCACCATTTGACTACCTCTTATCCTTTTTATTTCAATATTCTCTTACTGTTCCTTTTGAATCTTGATTACTAAAAAAACGTGAATTTTTAAAATATGGGAACCTAATAAACCTATACATGGACCACATGGTGATTCATCACCTCATTGAGATCTCTAATGCATTAAAGGGTTTTCTAGTGATACTCATTTAAAACATTGGGGGAAACCATTGGTGTCAGCTCTCTTTGTCTTGGCACTGTAAAGATTTTTTACAGACAAGAATGTCCAGTGCATCTAAATCGTGTAGGATAATACTGAAAGATATATTAAACCTGATTCTTGGTTGCTAAACAGAACCGGGATGGATTTGTCATGGGAGAGGGAGCTGGAGTTCTGCTTTTAGAAGAACTTGAGCATGCCAAGGTTTGTCACTCCTTTTAAAAATTGCAAACAGAAACGGATGCCTCTTGTTTTGCCTTTTTCTCCATACTACTTGGCCACCACCTATTATTCTTCAAAGTTTGGTTACCTCTTTTTCTTCAACTTTGTTACCTCTTTTTCTTTTCACAAATGAAAATGTTTATGTATAAACTGATATACTCTGCTTTTGAAGAAAAGAGGAGCAACTATATACGCAGAGTTCCTTGGGGGTAGTTTCACATGTGATGCATATCATATAACCGAACCACGTCCTGATGGTAATTGATTTTCTGATCCACTGAGCTTTTTCTTTTATTTCCTTCGCCTGATTTACTTTTCTATGAAGTTAAAACGAAATCTATTAGACGAGCATTATTTGGTTGCTCGAGAGCATATTTCTAGGCTTTACTTTCAATGGTTTCTTATTCATTCAATTCAACCCTTTTTCACTGAAGGAGATATCTAATATCATCCGCAGGTGCCGGAGTCATTCTTGCTATCGAGAAAGCGTTAGCTCATGCCGGGATTTCTAAGGAAGACATAAATTACGTGAATGCTCATGCTACCTCTACACCAGCTGGAGACCTTAAGGAGTACCACGCTCTTTCTCACTGTTTTGGCCAAAACCCTGAGGTACAACTCTTGTTATTATCTACACCGCATTTCCTGTCTTGTACTTTCTTACGTGCTCTCTGAAAAATTGGCAGCTAAGGGTAAACTCAACAAAATCTATGATTGGGCACTTGCTGGGAGCTTCTGGTGCCGTGGAGGCTGTTGCAACCGTTCAGGTTAATGACACTTTTAAGTCTATTAGACATCACTATATCAAACATGAAAGGAACTTGTGTATAAAAACAATCAATTTTCTTTGGATGAGGAAAGAAGTTGAGTGGACAAAACATTTAACATTATGTGACATTCTCACCCCTACAGGCAATAAAGACAGGATGGGTTCATCCAAATATCAACCTCGAGAATCCAGACAAAGAAGTGGTATGACTGGTAAAAATTTATAGTTTGACATCTCTGAATGATTACCACAACTTCAATTACGAAATGATGGAGCAGGATACAAAGCTGCTTGTGGGTCTTAAGAAGGAGAGACTGGATATTAAAGCAGCCTTGTCGAACTCTTTCGGCTTTGGTGGCCAAAACTCTAGCATCATTTTCGCTCCTTACAAATAAATGAAAGGCGAAAAGTCCAATGCTGTGTACTCTTGAGTAACTTGCTGTAAGGTACATCTTAATTTCTTCTCTTCTCTTCCATATATTTTTCTTTATCCTTCTTTAATGCTCTCTTGGCCCATCGTTGATGCAATCTCAGATTTTTTTTGGGGACAGTTGGCTCCTTACGTAACATATATTTTAATAAGATAGATCTCCTTGTCTACAAGAACTTCCCATGTTTTGATGCAGTGTGTACAAGAACTTCCCATGTTTTTGGTAGTGACATGATTCAGGATTGGATTAACTTGCACACAGAGTTTAAGCAAAGTTGAAAAGAGAACAAAACTGATGAGGTAGCTGAGGATTTGTCATGAACAATCTGTTCTTTGTGTGCGCTGCAACAACAATACTTCATTTGTCATTTTTCTAAGTAAGATTGCAATATTTGAGCTAACATTTCTTGTATTTGTCTTCTTCGAAAGCTTTACCAAAGATTCAACATCTATCACGCTATGATTTTGTGCACATATCAGAAAATTTTGATATGTGCCCATTCAAGTTAAGTTTCTTTAGGCCCATTATCATTTGGACCAATAACACTACCAAAGACATGGAAATTTCTTTAGGCCCATTATTTTAATATTTCCAAAACTTAGTCAATCTTTGAATGTAAAACATTTTTAATGTGAAACAATTATACATTTGTTTTTTTTATTTTTTGATCAAAAAAAATTATACATTTAAAGAAACAAAAGTTGGTAACTAAGCATTTTTCTAATGATATGATTGGTTTTTTTGTTACCATCCGCAAACATAGTTTTTACGGTTGATAGGGGTTGTTGGCATTTTATAACAATCATATAAATCATTATAAATCGCTTCAAACGCTCTGAACTTCTTAAATTCAAAAGTTCTTGTGTTTACGGTTGCGGATGGTCGCGGAAAGATATTTTTTTTTATTTAAAACAATATAGAAATAAAAATAAGAATATTCAATAAATTTTTAAATTAATATATATATATATATATATATATATATATTATAAACTTTGAAAACAAAATTATTTTTTCTATAATTTTAAAAAAAATCAATAGTATAATTTTATATTTATTATAATATTATGATTTTTAATACTTTTATAATTATATAATATGTAAATATTGTTAATTTAGTATTTAACTGCTTCTGTATTTGGTAGGCAGCTAGTTATAAGTATCCCAAAGACTGACCGATTTCAAACTGTTGTACCAGTCGTGCAAATCTCTTAAAAACATTTAAAACCGTATTCAACCATATTTGCAAATGTCCGCAACCGCTATACCAGTCAGACCCTAAATTGGTATCATTTAAGTGGAATTTTTTTAAAAATTTGTATCATTTGAGTTAAAAAGTATGAAAAATTTAATAATTAAACTCATTCCTCCATAAAAATTAAATGAGTTAACAAATTTAGGTAAAAACATATACATCTAAATCAATCGAGTTCACCGATCAAGAACCCTTTTTCTCTCTTTTCTTAGAGAGATGAAATTCTCTGGACTCTCTTACCACAATTTTATCTTTCAGAGGGTCGAGAGAGGGTTCTTGCTTTTGTTTTTGTTTTTATGTTCATAGTCTCTACTATTATATGATTGAACTTTATCTGTAAAATATGTTCGATCTATGATCAAGTTTTTACTTTCGTTCTTACGATTTTAATGTGCTTTCAAACCAACATCTAGAGATGTTAACACTGGATAATTACCCGTAGAATACTCTAAATCCTCCTAAAAGTTTTAACTAAGAATCCGTAAGTTTACTTTTAAAATTTAACTTTTGGTTTTTGTTTTAAAAATTAATGATATACTTATTTTAATTTTTTTTTATTTTGTTGTAGTTTGAGTTTCTAAAAAAATTGAATGATGATCTTTTAGTTTTAAATTTACTATATTATATTATTTTTTGAACATGAAATAAAAATTAAGAATAATATATTATTTACTAAGAAGCAACAAATAATACAAGATATTACCACTTCATTTACATTTCTTTATTAAATAAAATTATTTCAAAAAATGCAAATTAAACAGATAAACCAAAATTCATATATATATATGACAATACATAATTATTGCAGTAAAAAGACAATATATAATAAAAAATCTAATCAAAATAAAAATTAGTTATATTTTAAAAATCTTCTATAATACAAATACTATAAACAAAAATATCAATAGTTAGATTTTTAAATATATTCACTTCCACACATAATAAAAATATAGAACTGATAGTTAATTTATTATTTAAACATACTAAATAAAATTTAAATATAGTTTTATAAGTTTGGTAAACTGTATATGATTATTTAAATATATTTTTAGTTCTGAATTTTGTCTTTTGTCTTTTTGGTATTTCAAAAATTTGATTAATGATTTTTCGTTTGATATTTTGACGTAGAAGTTTATTTCTTGTTATTAAAATAAAATTAAAATTATCAAAAGAATGTATCACAAATTTTCATAAACGGTACCAGTTGTAAGCATATTATTCTTATTAAACATTTTTCTATAGCAATTATCATTCTTGTTTTCTATTAATACATATATAATAAAACAATTTATTTTTAAAAAATTGAAAAACCACAGTAGATAAAGAAGAAACCATGAAAACTTTTTTTTTTTTTTTGAAACTGAAAAACCATGAAAACTTGACTTTTGATTTTATGTTAAAATAGAGTTATTTGCAAAAACTAGTTTCCCTACATTTTAGAGAACCTATTTTTTCAAAATCATAATTGGATGCAAAATAACTTTTGGAAAAACAAAAATCAAAGACTAATCCAAAAACTGCAAAAACTTATGGTTTTACGTAATCTTTTACCCTAATTCTCATGTGGTCAGTCACGACTCTCAGCCACAAAGTCGCAAACTTAGATCTTGAAATCAAGTAAAGTTTCGGTCTTTGTTATTGCCCAACACTTGTATTGCCTTGTGTACTAGCTCCACAGGCGTCGCCTCTCGAACCTTGGTTTTGCTTCAGAGATTGCTTGAGAATCAGGAGCGTCGAGCCCAAGCTTACACCAGACTTAAAACTTCAAAAGGTTCGATCTTTTTGTTGGAAATTTCTTGGAATGTTTTAGGCTATTAGTTACTGTTTGGGATTCACCAATGGTGGAGCCATGACTTTTTTTTTTTTTGATTAATCTGGGGTATCCTGGGCCTATGGAAGGGCTCAGACTAATCCCCAAGGGGAGGTGCAGCTCATGGATAGACCCTCTCTCCGGATATGCAAATGGGTCCTAAAGTTTAGGTCTATATCCGTATTGGTGTCCAGAAGTCATGACTTAGTTCCCTCCAGCAGGGTTCGAACTCACAACCTGGGTGCAGGAAGGAGTCCGTCCTTACTATTGGGCCATGATGTTCTGTTGATGACTTTTGCATATTAGAATTATTTATTCCCTAGACTATATTTGAGAAGTGATTTTGCCACATGTCCTCTCTACAATCAGTTTCACAAAAAAAAATATGACATTGCTACTAAAATTGATGACATGGCTTCCGAAAAATATGACATGGATTATTTCATTTAATATTGATTTATATTTTTGGTAAACTTTTTAGAATATGGTAATAACTCATACCTTACATTTAGTATTGATATTTATTTTTGGTAAACTTCTTTAAATATGATAATATCACATACATCATCTATAAAATAAATATATTCAATATATAACATTAAAATTTCGAAAATATATTTTCTTTTATTTTCTATAATTATACAATTTGTATAACTAAATCCTTAAAAATTGCTACAATTTTTAAAAAAATTTGATTTCTAATCGTAAAATCATTAGATTCTTATATATCTACAGATTCTATAAATATTGTTAGTTCAAATTTTTAATAATTATACAAAATATTTTTAAATAAAAAATCATTTTATCTTAATTTAATATTTAAATAAATAAAATATATATTTAAATATCGGTAAAAATAATAAAATCTATAATATTTAATAAACCTTCTACAATCAGTTTCACAAAAAAAATATGACATGACTACTAAAATTGATGACATGGTTTCCGAAAAATATGACATGGATTATTTCATTTAATGTTGATTTATATTTTTGGTAAACTTTTTAGAATATGGTAATAACTCATACCTTACATTTAATATTGATATTTATTTCTGGTAAACTTCTTTAAATATGGGAATATCACATACATCATCTATAAAATAAATATATTCATATATAACATTAAAATTTCGAAATTATATTATATTTTATTTTCTATAGTTATACAATTTGTATTACTAAATCTTTAAAAATTGCTATAATTTAAAAAAAAATGAATTCTAATCGTAAAATCATTAGATTCTTATATATCTACAGATTCTATAAATATTGTTAGTTAAAATTTTTGATAATTATACAATATATTTTTAAATAAAAGATCATTTTATCTTAATTTAATATTTAAATAAATAAAATACATATTTAAATATCGGTAAAAATAATAAAATCTATAATATTTAATAAACCTTATTTCAAATATAAATTAAATTTTGAAAACAATTTTACTGCACATGGTGCAGGAAAACACTCTATAAATACACATTCAAAATTACAAAGGTAAAAAGTTTAGTAAGAAAATTTGTTTTATCCCATTTAAAAATATTAAAATCATATTATAATATTTTTTTTATCAAAACCATGCGATAATCAATACCATCACTTAGTAAATAAGAAACTTCAAAAATGAATCTATTATTTATTTGACAAATTAAAATAAACAATCTGAAATTTTATTAACTTTAAGTTAAAAAATTATCTTAAAATTTAGGAATTTAATTATCATAAAATATAAAATATAAAAATTTTAAAAGAATACGAAAACTAACTCAAAATTGAAGAGACAAAGAAAGAACTTTAAAGTTGTATTCTGAAATTTGTGTTTTCTAAAATAAATAAAAAACTAATTAATTTTTAATTAACTAACAAAAGTTAGTAATTATTGTTATATTTAAATTTGGTTTAAATTTATTATGAACCCAAGTTTAGTTAATTGGAATTTGTTTCCGTAAACCCATTTAATCATTTTTTGTCGTCAATTTTATATATTAAACTGTGGAAGTATTACATATTGTTTTCCAGGTTATTACATATGTTGAGCTTCTTTAGCTAGTCTATCAGCTATGACATTACAAGACCTTTTAGTTTTTTGAAAATGGAACCCATTTAATCATTTAGTTAGGTAATTAAATTTTATCATCTTATTTTTAGTGTGTTTGAATTTTTGTGGGATCAGAAATAATATTTTCATGGGATCAGTACATTACTTATCTAAAGAAATACATATACTTTTCAAAATGAGGTGGGGTCAGTTGACCCACTTACTTTGTAATGAATGAGCACATGTATTTACATTATGCTTGGTGAGTGGTGTATATTTGTAGTATTTTTTTTTTTGCGTTGACGAAGAAAACAGGTTGATTATCAGTGGTTCTGAAACTCACATTTTAGGTGCTGGTATGTATGTATGCAGGCCAGAGTTCTACAGGCTTTAGAGACAGCAGGTGTTTTCACCTCTGGTGGTTTGGTCTGGACACGGGATCATGCTAGCTCACGGTGGAAATGTTTTTGCATTATGTTACATAATGCAAAAATTTATGTATTTGCTTATAATAGCATTCGGACAATCGGACTTCTTTATATTACACCAATTCTTTATCTAGTGTTTCACTTCTTTAGCGTATAGAAAATAAAGCATCAATATTTTGTGAGGTTGTGCAGTTATCTTCATGATTAAAAAATAATCAAATTGTATACAAAACATGATTAAAAATTAAATATTCAATATATCAAAATTTAGTTTAAAACTATAAAGCTCATAACATGATTAAAAGTTAAATATTTAATACATATAAATTTAATTTAAAACTAGAAGATTTTAACTAAAAACCCACAAAACTTAAGAAATAAAGATAGGGTTTTTCACAGATTATCCGTAGATAACTCTAAAGTTTTTGGATTTTACGTGGATTACCCTAATGATAATGGTTATTTTCTGGTTTTTTGGTTTCTTTTGTAATACATAATTTATGTATAGAAAATTTTGTAATACATAATTATATATAATACATGATTTTGGGTTTTTTTATTACATATTTTTGTAGTACATAATTATACAAGCAAATACATAATTTATGTATTTTCTTATAATATTATTCTGACTTCTTTATATTAAAATAATGATTTTAAGTTAATTTAAAAATAAATAGTTATATATTTATTTGATAAAAACTAAAACGGTAAAAAAAATTGATATCATTTATTTGATTAACAATAAGACTTAAATATCAGTTAACTTAATGTTGACAAATTTATGCAAAAGAATATTTTAGTCTATCAGTTAATATGTTCTTACTGGTCCATCAGTATGAGAGTTCTAACCTTCCAAAAAATAATTATTAATTTTACAAAAATTATCTAAAATAATGTCATTTGATAAATTAATGGATGCTAATATTTTTGATGGTCAAATATATATAAATACGATTTTGAGAGTTTATGTAATATTTTTAAATTTTAAATTTAACAAAATTTATCAAAAACAAAATTATTTGATAAATTAATTCTTAAATAACATATTTGACAGTCAATATATACAAGCATAACTTTGAGAGTTTTTGTGGTATTTTTGAGTTTTTGCTTAGTTTATTATGAAATATGTACTATTATAAAATTCATGAAAAAGGATATACAACACTTAAAATTTATATAGTATTTTTGAATGTTTATATAGTTTAGTATGGAATATACACTATTTGGGGGATTGAATAGCCACTATGTTGAAATAGACACCTTACAACGATCAGTATATCGAGTCTTAACACATTGAGCTTCAATTTAAAAGTTTATGTTGTATGAAAGTGATCTTGGGCTTGTAAAATCTCCTTGTTGTCCATTGGGCAGTATCAATGAAAACTTATTGTCGACAAAAAAATTTATATCTATACATCTACTGTTTTGCATGAGAAACTAGGTGTTTTCCTGCACTATGTGCAGTAATTGTTTTTAAAAATATTTCTTAATAGATAAATATAAATTATATTTAATTTTTTTATTAATATTATAAATTTTCCTTTTTCTTATCAATATTTTAATATAAATTTGATTTAACTGAACATTAAAATTAAGATAAAAACAATTTTGTTTATTTTGAATTATATTTAAGAATGTGCATGTATATATTTAAAATTATAATATTAGGTAGATTTTTATATCTATTTATTTTAATTAAATATATTAAATAAATATTTAAAATTGCATAATTGTCAAAAATTAAAATTAAACAATATTCATAAAATCTGCAGATATATATATAAGAAACTAATGATTTCACTATATAATTTGATTTTATGATTTTAATTTTTATAATTTTCTAAAAATATGTATATATTTTTGAAATATTTTTAATTTAAATGATATTTCGAAATTTTAAATGCTATAATTGAATATATTTATTTTAATGATGATTTATGAGTTATTACCGTATTTTTAAAAAGTCAAAAAATATAAATCGATAATAAATGTAATATATGAGTTATTACCATATTTTAAAAAGTTTACCAAAAATATAAATTAACATTAAATATAATTGTCTATGTCATATTAATCTATAAGACATGTCATTAATTTTAGTAGTCATGTCATAATTATTAATCTAGGTGTTTTCCTGCACCATGTGTAGTGATGAATTTTTTAAAAGTTAAATTTTATATTTTAAAATGTAATTTATTAATATTATATATTTTATTAGTTTGACCAATAATTAATATAACTATCATTAATTAAACATAAAATTAAGAGTAAATATTTTTTATTTTTAATTATATTTAAGAATATATATGTATATATATAAAGTTAAAATCTTAGATTAAAAAAATTATTTATTTCATCTGGTTAAATTTATTAAATTACTAAAAATCATATAAAATTGTATAGTTATCAAAAATTAAAACTAAATAATAAGATTTTTTTTTAAATTCAGAAAATTTAGAAAATTTTAGATAATAACAATTTTATAATTATAAAAGTATAATTATATAATATTTCGAAATTCAAAATGTAATATTTGAATATATTTATTTTAGTGATGATTTATGAGTTATTACCATTTTCTACAAAGTTTACCAAAAATATAAATTAATATTATATGTAATATATGAGTTATTGCCATATTCTAAAAAGATTTCTAAAAATATATATCAGCATTAAATGTAATTGTCCATGTCATATTTAACCATATGACATGTCATCAATCTTAATAGCCACGTCACAATTTTTTTGTGAAAGCGATCGTAGAGAAGACATGTGGCAAATCACTTCTCAAATATAGATTAAGGGATGAAAATTGGAGGGATGAATCTATTTCTCTATCTTCTTTAATTCTTCCACTAAAATAATGTTCCACTCGCATTCATTCCATCAATTCTATTAGTGGCTATCATATATATTCTTTCATTTATATTTTATCAGAGTATATTGAATTGTTTTTTACACTTTAATTTGAATGATGAAACTTTTAAAAATGCATAATCTTACCAATATTTATTATTCTAAATATACATCCTTTTGAATTTTTTATAAAGAAAAATTTTGTTATGAAAATTATCCATTCTTCTAAGTCTAATATAACTAAAATTTGAAAATTTTATTTATCTGTCAACAACTAGATTTAACTATGGATATTCTAAAACTTAAGAATATTCCAAATGCCCATTAACTTTGAATCGTATTGGATGTTTGTCGTAAATGTTCATACCTTTTAAACATTTTTTCACAAAAAGTTTTTAAAAGATTGTAAAAGAACAATACTCCGCATTAAATAAATTTTGAATCTAAATCACAAAGAAATCAGTTTCTTGTGCGACTACTAACAAACAATTTGATTAAATATTTTCCATAACTCTCAATTAATAATGTGTTTTGCTGTTGAAGGTTGATTATAGTAACAACAAACAATTGATAATAACATAACTTTTTCACGATTTGTTGAAAAGAAAATTTGTATTTAGTGATTTTTCAAAGATGTTTTAATTATTACCAACCTACGACATATCAACAACGCTTATAGTTTTCAACATCTATCTAAATTGAAGGTATTTGGTAAATTAAAGTAAGCAAACTTGTTTTAAAAATATATACATGACCAATATTATAAAATAACATTCTATATTAAAATAACACGTTTGTCATATTTTATAATGTAAATGTTTTAATCCTAAGTAGGTAACATATTATAGCGATTAAAGTTTGATAAGTCACATCTTCACTATTTATCACAAAAAGGTATAGACAGGTAACAAGGACACAGGGGTTTTTATCCGGAATTCAAACTTTGTTTAGTACAAAAGTTTGTCTTTTTCGTGTAAAATTATTTTAGTTAATATTTTCTATTTAAAAAACAATACCATAAAAGTTCCTTTTTAATAGCACAAAAAATAATATGATACATGGCATAAAAAATATCAAAACAAGTATTTAAGAAATAATATAATCCGTTAAAAAATATGGTCTGACAAATACGCCTACAAAGTAAATTGATGATCAATTCCAAATCAAAATTTTGTTGAATATTGCCAATACATTGATATCATAATGATCTTATCCTGCGTTTTAGCAATCAAATTTTTCGTATCACAACGGATTGCAGTCATCTTTATTGTCTACATGATAAACTAATATCAGAATGATCTTATCCCGCGTTTTTAGCAATCGAATTTATCCGCATTATAACGGATTGCAATTATCTTTATTGTCTACACGATAAAAGTTCTCTAGATAAAAATATATTTTTTTCTTTGGTTAAAAATATTCTCGAAAAGATCTCTTTCGAAAAATTTACTTTAGAACCCGCTAAACAATCTGCGATAACCATAGCAACGAAAATTAGAGAAAACTAATGTATCTCTCGATTAAAAATTACAAATTTTATATTAAAAAAATATATGCACCTAAGATCTGTTACTACTACTATCTTTCAAAAAAAAAACAAGACAAGAATATTGCAGAATAGCAATCGATCGTAAGAAAGTTGATTCGTGCCAAACAATCAAAATTCAAAATGGTACAATGTATTTACTCTCTTCCATTATAATTTTCTCGAACCATATTCCTAACTTTGTCTCCTCTACTTGAGTATCCTTCAAACTAATCATTTTCTTTGTTGCTTCCTCTTTTTCCATTTATTATATCATATTCTTAGGAGTATGTACATAAGAATTACATATGTATACTAATGATGCTCAGGTTTATTGAATAGTGCTCTGTTTCTTAAATGATTTGGTTCTTAACAAGACTAACCTGACTTTGTTAAATAAAATAAAATTTAAAAAAAAACTTGACTCCGTTAATGAACCAAATGAGTTTGCTTTTCTGTAGATTTCGAAATTAATTTAAGAGGTTATCTGTGAAATAATCAAAAAAAAAATAGTTTTATAGAAGGGGAGTAGAGAGAGATAGGAAGAAAAAAGAACGTAAAAATTTGTTTGTTAGTTAATTTTAGATTTTTGTTTGGTTATTGGAGGTAAATTCTCTTAATTTAATCAGTTTCTAAATGATCAAAAAGAAATCAGTTTCTAAGAACATGATTATTTATTCACTATATAGTCTTTTTTTTTAAACTACACTATATAGTTGACCATCATCCAAGTTAAGTATACTTGTTAGTTAGCTTAATATTTAATTTTGTGTGTTTTGGCTTTTACAGACATGAAGATCGCCCCTAAAAATAATAATTTGTAACTTGTTCAAAAAGGTCAAACTCTCCCTGACACGTCTTCCAATGCAATCTCGCTGGGTGCTTCCTGGCCGTGCTTCCGCCGTGCAACCATCGTCTTCAACCTCTGGAGATGCTCCTCCTCGTCCCCCTGACCCTCCTGATCCAAACTCTCCCCTCTCTCCTCTCCTCTTCCCACCTTTAGCCGCTTCCCCACCTCCTTCCCGCTCTGAACTCCGCAGATCTCACCTTACTTCTTCACCAGTTGATACTGTTATGGCTTCAGCTTTGGGTTCCCCCCCAGCTTCAGTCATCTCTACTACTACTACTCAGTTTGGCTCCCTTGCCGAAATTGAATCTACCCTTACTGTTCCTTTAGCTACAGGAAACCCTAACTCTCTTCCCATTATCTCAACTTCCAGCTCTCTCAACACTCTGAACCACTCTTCTCCTACACCAACTGACCAAAACTCCCGCTTTAAAACCATTCCACCAAACCAAAACTCTCCTTTACTTTCAAACCCTGCTGCAAACAACCCTAATCCGCCTCTACCCATCAATCCTCAATCTCCCATTCCTGTCTCTGCTCCTACTATTCCACAGCCCCCCTTGGTCCAAACCCACCAGTTTCCTCCATCCTCGACCCAACCCCTTCAGAACCATCCATCTACGCTAGCTGAGACACTTCGCTTGAGAGGTGATAAGTCCCTTCAAAGAGAGGCTCCTGTGATGTTTTCTGATACAGGTCGACCTCGTGTGCTCATACCGGATGCTGTCTTTGAGAAAGGTGCTGAGCTCCACAAAGACTTCATTGTGTGCTACTTTAATGGTCGCCCTCCTCCGTTCAAGCACATCCAAAGTGTCCTGAGTCACATGTGGGCCAAAGGAAGGAGGCTTGAGATGCATAATAACCCCCTGCAGCGCTCTGTTCTTGTTAGAATTCCTAGTGAATTTCTTAGACAGAAAATTTTGGATAAAAATATCTGGTATGTAGGTGATTCGATGTTCCATACCGCTCAATGGACGTCGATTCACTCCTCTGCTACCCCTCCTCTTAGCTCAATAAAGATTTGGGCTCACCTCACTGGTGTTCCCTTGGACCTGCGTTACAACAAAGGCCTTGGGTTGGTTGCTGGTTTGATAGGTGATCCTAAAGAGACTAATGATTTCACGCTCAATCTAGTAAGCTTGACCTTGTCTCACGTCAAAGTGGAAGTGGATCTTACCAAGCCATTGCCAAATGTGGTCGAGTTTGAAAGACAAAGCGGTGAAGTGGTAGAGGTCCAAGTTGATTATCCATGGCTGCCTCCCAAGTGCTCTCATTGTCAGGAGCTTGGACATGTCATTCGAAACTGCTTACTCTACACGCCACCAAAAGATACACCGCCAATGGAGAAAGTTCCTGTGGAGAAGCAAAAACAAAAAACTTCAGAAAATCCGAAAAAACATTCAGCAAAATCTACAACTGGAAAGCAGTATGTTCCGAAGAAAACAATTCCTCCTAAGACGCCTGAAAAGACTTTGGCTCAATCTGCTTCCCTCCCCACTAGTCCTACTGCCTTTAAAACGCCCTCTTTCACCCCTCCCTCTGCTCTAAAACACCCCCTACCCTCCACTGAAAGTCCTTCTGACAAACCACATAAACCATCCCTTAAACGTACCCGTTCTTCTCCGACTTTCTCCCCCCCTGAACCACCAAAAATTTCATACCAATCCTCTAAACCTTCTCTTTCTCTTCCTTTTCCAGAGGTTGGTACTTTGAGCTACTTAAAAAACACCCCCTTTCTTAACCCATCTACAAAAAACCCTTTTTTACCTTTACTTTCTATTTCTGACCCCCTCCAGGCTTCTGGAGAAACCCCTTTTTCTTCCTAATGAGTGCAAAACTCTTTTTTTGGAACCTTCGCGGTTTAAATGAATCGGATAAACATCGGACTTTTTCGGATTGGCTCTATAGCCATAGACCTATTTTTGGTGCTCTATTAGAAACACATATAAAAGAACTATCTCTACCCCGCTTGATGTCTACCCTGTGCAGAGACTGGCACTATCTATCTAATCACCTCTCTGATGAGGATGGCAGAATTGTGCTTATTTGGAAGGACCCGGCTAAAGTAACTATGATCTCTCAGTCAAGACAAATGGTCACCTGTGAAGTTCGGTTGCCTAATTGCTCTCCTATCATCTATTCTGCTATCTATGCATCAAATCTTTTGGAGGAAAGAACTGACCTTTGGGTTGAGTTGTTGAACTTGCATTCCACTCATGGGTTAGACTCTAGACCCTGGATGATAGGAGGTGACTTCAATCAGATACTTCACTCTCATGAACACTCCAGCTTCTCTCACAGTAGGCACGCTTCTCCTATGTTCCAATTTCGTGACTGTCTACTGCAGCTAGGAGTGTTCGATCTGCGCTACTATGGACCTGTGCATACATGGACAAATAAACGTGATGTCACACCTGTTGCAAAGAAGCTTGATCGATGCTTAATCAACAACGAGTGTCTTACTGTTTTTCCGAATGCGACTGCGACTTTCCTCCCTCCTGCTCCCTCTGACCACACACCTTGCTTAACTGACCTAGCCTTCCAACTCCCTCAAGCCGGTACCCCTCCCTTCCGATTCTTTAACTACTTGACCAAACACCCGAGCTTCCTAGAGGTTGTTACTGATGCTTGGTTGCACGCCGGAAGCACTTCCTCAGACCTTGCGTCGCTGTGTTGGAAACTAAAAAACATAAAAAGGAGTCTCAAAAATCTTAATAAAGAAAATTTCTCAAACATCCAGCAAAGAGTTATTGAATCTTACCGTTTGCTACAACTTGTGCAGGTACAGGCCCTTAATGATCCAACTCCAGAAACATTTGCAGCGGAACGTGATCAGAATCTGCAATGGCAGTTTCTGCGACAGATAGAAGAATGTTACTTTATGCAAAAGTCGAGAATAACGTGGCTGAGGGAAGGAGACTTTAACACTACCTACTTCCACCGGGTTTGTCAAGTAAGAGCTAGCTTCAATGCAATCCGCTCGTTCCTCCTAGCTTCGGGTGTTGTGATCACTGATCCCCTGGCGATGAGCGCTCATGCAATTTCACACTTCCAGGCAGTACTCGGTCCTGAAACTCTCCAAACGCTATGGTTCTCTCCGTCTGCTTGGTTCCATAGCCTTACATCCATCACCTGTACTCACCAACAAAGGAGCTCTATACTATTAATGCCAACCGTTGAGGAAATCACCAAGCTAATGTTTTCTCTTAATCCTAACAAAGCTCCAGGGCCAGATGGACTCACCTCGGGTTTCTTTAAAGCTTCCTGGTCACTGCTGGGAGTAGAGTGCGTCACCTCTATCCAAACGTTCTTCAACTCAGGTTTCCTGCCCAAAGCAACAAACTCAACAATATTGTCTTTGGTCCCAAAGTTCACTGGTGCTTCTAAAGTATCAGACTACCGGCCTATCTCATGTCTAAATACGCTGTATAAAGTAATCTCAAGACTATTAGTGAGACGTCTTAAGCCTATACTTCAGAACCTGATCTTGCCTAATCAAACTGCTTTTGTGGAAGGGAGATTACTTGTAGAGAATACGGTGTTGGCGAGTGAACTAGTCAATGGCTACCACAAGAACAGAGGGAGTAAGAGGATTACCATAAAGGTGGATATCGCAAAGGCCTTCGACACTCTGTCGTGGGATTTCCTCTTTGCGGCGTTGGAAAGCTTGGAGCTTCCTGCTCCTTTTGTCAGGCTTCTGAGAGCGTGTATCTGCACACCATCGTTCATGGTCGGTTATAATGGGACAGTAAGCGGTTATTTTAAAGGGAAAAGAGGTTTGAGGCAAGGAGACCCTCTCTCTCCTTACCTCTTTGTGATTGCAATGAACTATCTATCTCTAATGTTAGACAAAGAAGCAAGGTCTGGTTACTTATCTTATCATCACCAGTGTCACAAGACAAGGCTGACCCATCTCTCCTTCGCTGATGATCTACTGATCTTTATTGATGGATCCTTGGAGTCAGTTCAGAGAGTCCTCCAGATACTGCATGAGTTTGAAAAGAGGTCTGGGTTAGCTGTTAGCTTACAAAAATCCAGTTTCTTTGCCTCGGGAGTATCGGAACAAGAAATTCAAGCCATACAAGTTTCTACTGGCATGCCTTGTGGAAGCTTACCTATGCGCTATCTTGGAGTCCCGTTGTGCACTAAGAAACTCAATCTAGAGAACTGTCAACCCCTACTTCAGCAGATAAAACAGCGGCTCTCATCTTGGTCTGCCAAGGCACTTTCCTTTGCAGGGAGACTCCTTCTTATCAAAACGGTGATTGCAGGTGTCTCTACCTTCTGGTGCTCCACCTTTATCCTGCCAAAAGCATGCATAAATAAGATTAACTCTCTTTGTGGAGTTTTTCTATGGAATGGTAACATTGATGGTCATCACACTGCTAGAGTAAGCTGGGAAACAGTGACACTTACTAAGGATCAAGGTGGGCTAGGTGTTAAGGATCTGCACAAATGGAACCTTGCGTGCTTGCTAAAACTTGTCTGGATGCTCTTCTTCCGTCCTAAATCTGTTTGGGTCTGCTGGTTCAAAGAGGTAATTTTACGAGGTGATGTTTCAAATTACTGGACAGTCAAGACGAGTACTAATTACTCTTGGTTAGTCAATAAGATGATAAAGGTTAGAGATCAAGTATACCCGTTGCTTCATCGTCGTTTAGGGAATGGAGAGACAACCCGTTTTTGGTTTGACAACTGGTCACCTTTGGGTCACCTCTACACACTTCTAAATGCTAGCTCTTCTCGTCTGGGAATACCAAGGTCAGCAACGGTGGCATCTCTATTCACTAATGGTCACTGGTCTCTCCCGCCTGCAAGAACAGAAAATCAGTTGGCTCTTCAGGTTCATTTGACTACAGTCACGTTATCGGAAGAGGCAGATTACTATGAATGGATGATAGAGGGTAAACTGAGAAACAGATACAACATGGGCGAAGTCTACACTTATCTCAAAGGTCCCCAACAAACGGTTACGTGGGCTAAGATCGTTTGGTTCTCCTATGGGATTCCTCGTCATAACTTCCTCACTTGGTTGGTGTTATTGGATCGGTGCCCTACAAAAGACAGATTAATCAGATGGGGAATGAATGTCACCCCTCTCTGCTTACTCTGTAATACTAGCCATGAGAATAGAAATCACCTTTTCTTTGACTGTGTCTACAGCGCCACTATTTGGAGACAGACGATGGATCGTTGTGGATTCCATACATCTACTTCTTGGGACTGCATCGTGACTCAACTTCAAGCTCTGCAGGTGAACCGTGACTCAAAGCGCCTGACACTAATAGCTATGCAAGCCTGTATCTACTGGATTTGGTCTGAGCGCAACAAAAGACTCCATCACCAAGTTTTCAGACCACCGGAGGTTCTCTTCTCCCTGATCGACAAGCAGGTGAGGAACCGATTGCAGAGTATCCGACATGCAAACCCGAGGGCATCATCAGCGATGTCTCAACTCTGGTTCCTCCGATCATGACTCTCCATTCCTCTCACCAACCACGGTTTCGCTCTCTCTCGATACTTCTGCCAGCCTTCTCAACTTCTCCGCCTCAATCAATAATCTCTTACTGGGTTTCTATCAACTGGGCTTTAGTTCCTAATTATGTGTTTCTTTAAGGGGTTAGTACTGGGCCTAGCCCTCAAAAAACAGACTTAAGCCCATGGCTTTTATGTATTTCTTTCTTTCTGCATTTAAATTTAAGAAGGCCTTTTACAAAAAAAAAAAAAAAAAGATCGCCCCTATTCACAACTTAACAGTTGGTTTACTCGGTACACGTGTTAATATACCGCCATTATGTGTATAAGGTATGCCTAATTAAACATTATTACTTTAATGGTTAGGGATGATTCTCCATGATACGTATGAGTAGGATATATATAAATATCTATAGATGTGAACGGAACGGGTAGATGCATTTTGTTTTTCGTGCATGCGAAATACATTAATGCTAACCATATTAAAAGCCATCGCAAATCATATAGGAGAATGGTCAACCAAAAAAAGACTAGTCTTATTTTAGCAGACTAATTATGTTTGTTTATGTACGTGTGTGAAAAGAAATTTGTTGGAATTCAATAATTTTTGAAAAGTATTATTTTGATAGAGCGATGATGAATAAGCTCTATAAGTTAATTTTTAAAAATATATCCGCATATTTTTTAGTTTTGTAGACAATCTATATTTTCTTGTCTTTTCATTACCATGTATTTCGATCTTAGTCGAATTTATATTGTACTAAAGATATAAGTGTAATATTTTGATTTATGATATATGTCAAAATATTTAAGAAATTAATTTAGTTATTTATATTATCAAAAGTATTTTCTTTTTTATATTTTGATTTTTTTAAAGTTGACCATGTTTGAATTGAAATACAGTAGTACGTAATATAATGGGTGATTTGGCGAAAGATTCTTAAAATTGTGTTAATGAAGTCACAACAAAAGAAATATATTTGTTGATTGTAGTATTAATAAACAAACATTTTGAACCTCCAAAAATCAATACATAGTATGTCGCACGAAATGAATCCATAGACCAAATGAAAGAACATGACAAATATGTCAACCATCAATGGATAAAGACAAATTATTTTATACTGTGCTATTAGTTTCATCCATTAATTAATCATATACTGCTATTAACAAAATTGGCATCCCTATATAGTATTATTAATTTCAGACACAATTTTATTAAATATATATTTGAATTTGTTGACTTTTTCGGTCAAACATTTGAATTTGTTGACTAATATTGTGATATTAACCACGTATATGTGGCGTTCCATGGATTTTACGGGATCTGAGTTCGAATTCGCCTACGTTCCGATTAGCCACTAGAACTTTCACATTTTTTTTCCGAAGAATAGTTTATTTTTTTTTAATATTGTGATATCGAAATCAAAATGTATCAGTATTAAACTTTTGTTGACGTGTCTCTTTTGGACAAACTAAATTAGTAAGAAAATATAGTTAAAAAGCCTTATGTAACCGAAATATAATTGTGTAGTTGATAAATTATATATGAGAGTCAAATATAAATTATAAGTGCTAGTTTTTTTATCTATTGTTTTAAATTCAAAACTTACGTGGACATGTACTTAAGAGTTTTAATAACTTGATTATTATATTAAACTAGATTTTATGAATGAAGTTCTAGAATAATGTTAGGCTAGCTAGAGACAAGAAGAAATTTAAAATATAATAGTCACAGTTCTAGAAAAAAAATAGTCACAGTTCTATTGTGTTTCAAAAAAAAAAAGTCAGAGTTCTAGATCTCGACAGAAATATAACAGATAAATGAATATGCCAAACAAATGTTTAAAATGAGATACTAAAGTCGATCCGCCACCACCACAGACCATATATTTAAAAATGAAATGAACTATTTTCCGTTATTTTTCTCGTTGATAACCAAAAACTTAAGATATTGTATTTAATTTTTATTGGAATAGTTAGACTAGATTGAAGTCCATCGGGTTGCTTCACTTTTAATCACTAGTTGTGACGATAAAATGTTTGGTTTGAAAAAAATAGGCTGTACTCAAAGGTACTTAATAGTATACGAGATTATGGCAATAAACAAAACCTGCTAAGACAACATCCACAAGTTATCAAACGAAGAGATCGCTGTCTCGTTTGTTATGGACCATAATATATCAGCCCTAATTAAAGATGAACTTCTGTTTCTTTTTCACTGAAAGCCAATATTTTGGGCAGCTAAATGATAACAATTCAGGGGCGGACGTAGAATACTATGAGATGGGGGCACATTGTTTTTTTCATCATGTTTAATTTTTGAATTGGTGTAAATTAGTGAAGAAAAATAAAAAAGAGATCGGGACAAGTGCCCCCGTAAGTCTCTATACGTGATAAAAGAAATGATACGTACCATGAATCCATGATCGAGCCATTATGTCAAAAAATTTGTAGTATTACATCTTGAAAAGGGATTATCTATCAAAATTTAAATCTGTTTTCATTTTTTTTTTATCGAAATCTGTTTTCATTTTATGATCGAAATTTTGTTGGAAGCGTGGAAAAATGCCGCAGAAGTATAATTTCTAAAAACGTCCAATTTGTCACAATGGAAAATGAAAAGCTACCATCTCTTTCCCATAATTAATCTTCACAAAGTAGACTATTGTGAATATAGTATGTTGAATCCACTGAAGTACATGTCTACATGAGGTGATCTCGAGAACGAAATTAGAACGGGACGGAGTTTTAAAATCTATTTGTAATTTTATATAATAATGAAGTTAGTCAATCCATATAAAAAATATATTTTAAACAAATTTACGAAGACAAATCTAGCTAACTAAACAAAAAGAAATATTCCATTAGACTTCTTGAAAGTACTTAGAAATTTAACACAACAAATACAAAACCGAATCCTTGATCTCACAATGCAAGCTTGCCGAAATTTCCTCTAAAAAACCTACCAAATTTCTCAAAGAAAGAACAATGCTTTAGATCTTTCAAACCTCCCTGAAGCGAAACCAATATTCAAAACCACGTGCTCCCTAATAAAGTTCATACCCGGTTTGAGTACACTATACCTGACCCGACCCAAAAGGACCTTATATATATGCCCCCATGCAAACTCACAAAACAACTCAAAACACTCTTCATCAAAACCATTTCTCTCTCGCTCTCTCTAGCTCCTTCAATGGCTCCTAACTACGATAAATTCACTTCTTCCAGAGTAGCGATCATTGGTGCTGGTGTTAGCGGATTAGCAGCCGCTAAGCACCTAGCTCATCACAACCCGACCGTTTTCGAAGCCTCCGGATTCGGTCGGAGGTGTTTGGAAGAGCTGCTCTTACGAGACAACCAAGTTACAAGTCGGCTCGAGTTGATTACGAGTTCTCTGACTTCCATGGCCCGAATAGAGATGACACTACTTTCCCATCTTACGTTGAGATATTAGATTACTTGGAATCTTATGCTAAGCATTTCGATCTCCTAAAGTTCATGAAGTTTGGCTCTAAGGTCATTGAAGTTAGGTACACCGGTGACGGCGAAACTCCACAGATGGTTGACCTTGGTGCTTACGGCAACTTGTTGCCTGGAAAACCTGTCTGGGAAGTTGCTGTTCAAAACGTAGAAGCGGGGGATATTCAGGTTTGTCTTAATTCTGTTACAAGCCTCCATCTCATATATTTGCTTATGATTCTTGCATGCATATCCCTTTGCATCCTCAAATTAAATTCTAAACTAATCTCTATAATTTTATGTGACAAAAAAATATTAATCTTTATAGAATTTATAACAGCCATGTAACTTTTGTAGTTAGCGAAAAATGAATTTTTGAATATGGTATGAACTGGAGTTTTTAATCTAAATCTTATAATGAACTTCCAAATTGTTGTTTTGTAAACTATTGCATGCATCATTTACGTCGTCTTTCTTGTTTTCTTGTGCTTTTTAAAGCTGTTGGCATCTATTTGTGCTCACTGCCTGATATATTTTGTACATGTGTGTGCAGTGGCATGCATTTGAGTTCGTGGTAGTGTGTACCGGGAAATTCGGCGACGTACCAAGAATTCTGACGTTTCCAGCGAATAAAGGGCCCGAGATATTCAAAGGAAAAGTGATGCATTCGATGGATTACTGCAAATTAGACAAAGAAGAAGCTTCTCATCTCCTCCGTGGCAAGAAAGTCGCCGTCATTGGCTATAAGAAATCCGCCATTGATTTGGCTTTAGAGTCTGCTTTAGCCAATCATGGTACATATATATTTTTTTAAAGAAGTATTTCATTACTTAACACATAATTAGCTTCATTCTAACAATTATCTCAAATATAATACACACTTTTCGGTTGGAGTTCGACCGTTTTAATGATTAGCACAATTAAAGTTTCTCACAAGTTTGGTAATATAGAAAAACCGATAAATTAAACAATACAATATGATTCCAATGACTAAATAGAATATATATTATAATATTGCAGGAGAAGGTGGACAAGCATGCACAATGGTGGTGAGAACAACACATTGGGTGTTCCCACATTACTGGATATGGGGTCTTCCATTCTTCTTGTTCTACTCCACGAGAGCTTCTCAGTTCCTCCATGATAGGCCTAACCAAAGCTTCCTTAGAACTCTCTTTTGCCTCCTATTCTCTCTTCTGGTTTGTGATCTTAAAACCTATTACTTTTGTCTCTATAAATTACACAATATCATATATGTGAATTTTCTAAATTCTAATAAACATATGACATTATTACAGTGTGCGGTGGTTTCCAAATTCATCGAATCATATGTTACGTGGAAGCTTCCTCTAGAGAAGTATGGTCTCAAACCGGACCATTCTTTTGAAGAAGACTATGCCTCTTGTCAAATGGCCATCATACCGGATAATTTCTTTGAGGAAGCGGATAAGGGCATGATCCGGTTTAAGAAAACATCGAAATGGTGCTTTTATGATGAAGGGATTGAATTTGAGGATGGGACAAACCTAGAAGCTGATGTTGTGATACTCGCCACTGGTTATGATGGCAAGAAGAAGCTCAAAGCCATTGTTCCTGAACCCTTTCGATCTTGGCTTGAGTTTCCATATGGTGTTATGCCTTTATACAGGTACATACACATAATAAAGTCGATATAGTACGCTATGTCAAGGGTCTCATACACATATGAAATTGTAGCATTGCTTATAATAACAAAAGAAAACTGATTTAATTTCAGGGGAACAATCCATCCATTGATACCAAACATGGGTTTCGTTGGATACGTTCAAAGTAACTCAAACCTACACACATCAGAGCTACGTTCACTGTGGTTAAGCCGGCTCGTGGATGGGAGATTCAAGTTACCGAGCAAAGAGAAAATGCTGGACCAGTTCTCCAAGGAGATGGAAGTGATGAGAAGATCGAGCAGATTCTATAAACGTCATTGCATATCTACCTTCAGCATCCAGCATGCCGATGATTTGTGTAATGACATGGGACTCAATCCACGGCGCAAATCAAACTTGTTCCTCGAAGCGTTTAGTCCTTATGGTTCTCAAGATTATCGACTCGATCAAGAAGAAAGGAAGTAATCGAATATAGTACTAAAAGAAAAATAACGAACTTACATCTGGTGGTCCGGTGGATGATATCTATCGTGTAAAATACTAAAGTTATAAAACTGTGTTGGTGAGTCATTGAATAATCATGTATGTTTGACTACATGAACTTTTATAGTTTAAAAAGTGTTCTGTAATCTCTTGTATTAATTCTAAATAAAATAATTCTATTTATATTTTATTTTATTTTATTTATTGACTCAAAATGAAAATTAATTATAAAAAGAAATATCACACATATTTTATCAATTTTAAAAATAAAACGATCTTTCATTATTATTTTCAAGTTTTTTTTAATAAATAAAAAAATACTGTGAAAACTACTCATGAGATAGAAATTCACTTTTGTTTTATCATTGTTTCTTATTATTTCACAGAAAAAAACATTTTTACAGTTCCCTTGAAAGAAACCAAAATAAATTAAATTTAAGCATTTCATTCTTTTTTTTTGATCAATTTTTTTTGATCAAAAATTGAAACATTTCATTCATATACCAATTAACTGCCAATTAAATCAGTTCTCTTTTGAATTGCGGTCGGTCTCTGTGTCCGAGTTATGCTTCTGAGTAATGAAATTCCAATTTTATCCTTTTTGTTTTTTTTTTTTTGGGTCAAACGCGCGCCGGCAAGTCACTACTTTAGCCAGAGAGTGTTTCCTCACCGGCTTAGTCAAACCCTAAACCCCTAAATCGTTTGAGGCGGATCGATGGAGGGAGTAGAGAAGTTTTTCAGCAAGATGGTGACAGATGCGAAATCGGCAGCGTCTTCTTCCTCCTCTTCTCTTTCTGATTTCGCGGATAATCTAATCCAGGAGAAACGAGCCGGCGGCGGCGGAAACTCGACTTCATACGAAAGTTCTGGAATTTTGGTCACAAGACCTCCCAGGTAATCTTCCTTCATCATAGAAAGATTTTTGAATTTGTTGAAACAGAACCGTTGAGGTCGATTTATAGGACAGACAAGTTGTAGATCTCTAGGTTTTGTCGTTTGACTAGTAATTATGCAATTTAACTTATCTATTATGTCTAGTGTTAGTGTGTGTAGGACAGACAAGTTGTAGATTAGCTTTTGTCGTTTGACTAATAATTATGCAATTTAGCTTACTATTATTATGTCTAGTGTTAGTGTGTTGTGTACTCTACTTGGATTCAGCTGTGAATATATATATATATATATATATATATATATATATATATATATGTATTATATGGTGGCAGTGGAGTATCGGCGTGGACGTGTTCGAAGCTGTGCGCGGTTTTCTTCGTAGCTGGAGTGTTTGTGGGTTATACGCTTAAGAGACGTGTCCGAAGCTGGGCTTCTAAACTTCTCAGAAGAATCAGAGATGATTGATTAAACTCCATACCCTCTCTCTCTCTCTTTTCCTTCTTGAATGCGTTTTAGTACCCGATTTACTCTTGTGCTCAAGGCACTCTTTTCTTTCTTGTTTAATATTCTCATCCTCTTGTCACAGTTTGTGGACCGTAATGGATATACTGATTGGGATCGTCACCTCTTGAAAGACACTTATTTGTAACAAAAAGTTTAACTTGAGTTAACTATTGATGCAGCAAATGGTCCCGTCTAATGTAAACACCTTGAAACACTACTTCCAATGACACAAAATACGATTAAAAGAAAAAATCAAATTGGCATATAACGGTAGATAACATTGGTTACTACAAGAAACGCATACAGAGAACGATGTGGTTGAGAGAAGCACAAACACAAAACTAAAAAAAACTTTAACCATTGTTCAAAAAGAAAAAAAGCTTAGACCATAGAAATCGAATTATAAACCCATAAAAAGCTAAACCATATCTATTGTGTAAAATTATAAAGTGTGTAGGTGATTCATTGATTAAATCTTGTATGTTCTGGGCTACAAAGAGCTTTTATAGTTTAAAACATATGATTTCTTATACTCCTGCAACTGTATGAAAATACGAAGTCATATCAATATTACTCTCTTCTTCACGAATCCGTTTAAGTACCACTTTACATAAAATGCTTTATCGGTGAAAAATTTCTTGTTTAATATGTTCTTCCTCTGTGACTCTAATAGCTTGTGGTAATGGAAATAGAGGTTTGGCCCGCTCTTGAAACGCGCGTATATTTCATACAGTAAAAGAAAGTTATACTGGTTGTTATTTTGATCATGGCTTTAGGCCGGTCTATACAAACATGCAGGAACAATGTTTCCATACGACATAGTGAATGTAATCTATTTTGCTAAGTGAATGTCAAGTTAGCATGGGAAAAAAAATAATGGCTGGCTTGACTTTCAAGCTCTCACTCAAAAGGGAAAGTGATGATCGAAGCTGACATGTGAATTAGAAATGCTCTTTATGGAACTCAAACCGTGTGCTTGTTTTCTGACTCATTTCTTGTGCTTGTTTCTTCAACTCCTTTGCCACGGTTGGTATGCCGCAGTAAAACACTCCTGCACCAATACGATATATAGTTTTCACATGTAATTAACGGCTTAAGTTCATTTGTATAGAATAATACTTACCGACTGTTGAATTTGGATGCTTTCTTGCTATGCTACTGAAGACTTCCTTCCAGTTTGGCCTTGCAAAATGTGTTCTCACCTATGCCAATAAATAAATGTTATATCTTGTTAGTGGTTAGGTAACATTGGCACATAATGTTGGTCTGATTGATATGTTAGAATAATTCTTTACCCGTGTTCCTGATAGAATATCAACACCATGTTTGGCATGGTTCAAAGCCTGGACCATCTTTATTAGGGTTGATCTTGCATCTCCTTCATCATACACGCTTGTAAGGTAGTTGTGCAACTCAATCTGCTCCTGTTTCACGAAAAAATAAATGGAAGGAACTAATATATTAGTATATCGATCGATCAACTAATAAAGGATGAGTGGTGATGAATATATATATGTTTACTACTCTGCAGTCCATGTCTGATATTTCCTCCATAACTCCTCTAAACCATTCGACCGATCCTGGCTCCCTTGTGACCCAGTAGAAGTGAGCCTTCACTGATTTCTTTTTCCCTCCTTGTGTTGAACTTGGGGTTACTGTGGTATATGAAGATGAATAGCTATTACAGCTGAAATCTGATCTGCTGAACTCATTTTCCTGCGCCATAACAAGTTTAGAGATATTATGTATTTTGGTGCAAAGGTTTCTCTAGGGTGCACTGAATATCGCTTACCGTTTGTTCTTCTCTTGAATTGTTCAGTAGATCCTTGAGAATGCTTATGAAAGGAGTAGCTCCTATCCCCAATCCAATGAGGAGCAAGACATCATATTTTTTGTAGTCCTGTGCTGGAGCTCCATATGGACCATCTACTAATAGTTTAGGTCGTCTGTCCAATGCAGGATCAATCAACAAGGCGTGTTAATACCAAACAGTACCTAAATATATAATAGGAAGCAAATGAGGTGTATTGGTATTTACTGTGATGTATCAGTATTATTGCCATAGGCAGAGAATTTGGATCTGCCAATAACACATGTTGAAAGATCTTTGCCCACTGTTAGAACTCGTTGTAGCTCCTCTGTCCAGTCTCCGAGTGTTCGGATATGAACACTAAGTTGGTCGTCTCCTGGCGCAGAGGTAATAGAAAACGGATGCCTGAAAAAAGTTTTAGGTATAATATTTTTATATGTGAAACTCTGATAAACATTATGAGGAGTTTGGCATCAGTTACTCACCATTCAAATCTAGAGATTGTTGGACACTGTAAGAATATGTATTGACCGCTCTTGTACTTAAATCCAGGAGGCTTTGACATGATTAAGCTGAGTACTTCCCCAGGTAGCATAGAAACCTGCAGAGATCAATATTTGGAACATGTCATGTACATTGTTCTTAAGATGAAGCAGAGTTTTCTCGGTGTTACAAAAAAAAAAAAAAAAAAAAAAGAAGCAGAGTTTTGTCAGTGAAGGGTGGTTTGCCTTGAGGATTTTGACAGAGTAATGCTGTGACCTACAAGCTCGCAGACTTCGTTCTGCCACATAGACCACCAGAGGAACCGAGATGTACATCCAAGTCTGTGAGGTTTTAACAGCAACAAAGTTAGGTTTCAGTTAACATTTTGACCGCTTAAGTTTAAGAGCAAGGTGAGACTTGCTTACAGTTTTCTGATACCACTTATCAGAGAAGAAGAGGAAGGTCCCATGCACAATGAGCAAAATGTAGACAACCACTAGAAGGTGATGAGTGTACCAGAAGGCGTTAAAGCCAGTTAACCTGTCAAGTGGTGCCGGTAGCCTCACACGGTTTCTCCTGAAATGAGTTGATGCTAATGTGAAGGCAATGGTTATCAAGATCACCATAGAGATCCCAGTGATTCCTTCTGCACCTGTCATCAGGTCTTTGAATGTGGGCTTAACACCGTTGAAATAAGAAGCGATCAATGCAAAATGTTCCGGACTCGAGTTTATAATCCGTGGAAAATCACACGCCAAGTGAGTACCAGCATGAACAAGTATCCCAATCACTATGGCACAAGCAACAATCTGCAACACAGAGAAGCAAAAGAGTCTTAGATCTCAAGATTTGTATTGATGAAGAGTGACGGAAGGTTACTTAGTACTCTGTTTCTACTCTGTTTTATAAAAAAGAATGTCATTTTTTCTTATTATATAAAAAGTGTTTTTTAATTTTTAATGTAATTTATACTTATTTTTATTTTAATATTAAATGCATCCATCTTATAAATAATTTTATTTATCTCAAATAGTATTGTTAATATAATTAATAAAAACATAAATATATTTCAATCATTTTATTAGATCATTTCCAATGTATTTTGCTATTTTTTCTTTATAATAGAGATATGATTTATTCCAATGTATTTCTCTAAAATAGAAATCTCCAAATATAGAGTAAATTATTGAGGAATGTTATTTCTTTCTCTGTAAATAGAGAAAAATATAGAAATCTCTATTTTAGAGAAAAAAATAGAGTAGGGTTGGAGTAGTTTTGGTTCTAAATACTATTATAAAATAAAATATAGAGGAGAGTTGGAGATGCTCTTAATATACGTAAAAGATGCTAGTGACACTCTTTATAAAACATGTAAAGTGTAAAGGGCAGAAATATTATGTTTTACCTTATGGAAGTTGATGTTATCATCAAACGGAACAAAAGCTCGAGCGCGTGTAGACCTTAGCCAAGTCAGGGTGTTTCTACAGACAGGTAACAGAACCAGAGCCATGTTGAGCTTGAGAGTCTCTGCAGCTCCTTTAGCAGTGGTTAAACAATAGCCCATGACCTTAAAAGCAGCTTTGTCTCTGTACTGAAAAAACTTCCAGACGAAGAGAAGGGCCATAACAATGACCCATAATAACAGAACCCATATTCGTTGCCAGTTATCTAGAACCAAACACTGAAGCGTTTGTTTACATTTCCGAACCACTTGACGAGGTCTAATGAGATTCCGTCTTGGTGAACTCATTCCACTCATTCCAACGCTTGTTGTGCTGAGCGGTCTACTGTAATTCATGTATGCGTCTCTCTGAAGTAAGAGTGTCTCGAGTTGCCATAACTGAAACAACAATAAGAAACATTGTAGTATGTTTGGAAAATAAAGACTACATTATCTCTGCTGCTTAGTATTATTATTTAATTTACCTCAATGTATCCAAGATTCTCTGGATCGAGTTCTTCCATTATTAGAGATGCGTACTCTTCTGCTTGTTCCTTGAGCTTTGCTAACTTGTTTGCTGATGCGCTTAGCATTAAAAGCTGTGTGTTCAAAGGATAAACATTATTTATGATTTTTTGAGTTTTGTAAACGTAACTAATGCGTTTGCATTCCATATGGTTTAAAACTTTAAAAAACAATTACTTCTTTGATTTCTTCACTAGTGATCCTCCCGTCTTCGTTGCTGTCAACCCTGGTGACAAAACACTGAGAACTTCAAAAACTATAGCAGAATCATTAATCGAAAAAAAAGAAGAATTAGAAGCATATATGACAAGCAAAGTTTTATTTGTTTTGTTAAAAATGATATAATAATGGGAAAATTAGTTGAACTAAATGTTTGGTAAAAATGATGGAAAATTTGAGAAAATCATTTTGTGATTTGGTGGATGTAAGAGTCATAGCCTATTGTTTATCTCACTTGCAAGAAAACTAATTGCGGGAAAAAAAGCTAAAAAGAGGAAACTTCTTTTTGAAATTCTGTTGTAAGTTTATTTTACTGGGCCAAGTAAACCACAGCCCATTAGTCAAACTCACTCAATGTTTTTCACCGTTGATTGCGTGAGCTAACAGATCCAACGGCTAATAACACCACGTGATTTTAATGACGCATCTAACATTTCGATTGCATTTGCCCATCTTATTGCAACATATCTTTAACTTATGCTTAATAATTCCCTAAAATGTAGTAAAATTACTGTGAAGCTGCGGTAGGCTCTCACTAAAGAGATAACAATCTCCAATCAAAGAGTGATTGGTGAGCTAATTAATTTCTGTAATTAACAAAATTTACTCAAATAGATATCAACACACATTTCTTGCAAAAAAATATCAACACATACACAAACCTAATTTTATAAAAAGTGCAAGTTCATCTGCATTATTCAGAAAAGATACTAGTAGTAGTTATAGATAATCTTATTATCCACCACTAAAGTGATCAGCTAATTAAGTGAACTTGGATCAAACCCATTTGTTTTCTTATGCTTTTTTCAAGTTGCAATGCGTTATTCCCGTAACAGTTATAAACGTAAAGACAAACACAATAAAAAAAAAAAGAAAGAAAGAAACGTACATATCGAAGAAGATTTGAAGACGCGCGTCGAAGCTCTGATCAGAAATCTGTAACCAGAAGTCGTGAAGCTCATCTCTCGTTATCTTCTCCAGCTTCTGTCTTCTTCTTCTAGCCAAAGCGTCGAACACACTCACCGCGAACTCCTTCGAATCCTTCATCCCTTTATTATTTCAAATTATCAAAAAAAAAAATCTTAAACAAGTGTTTGTTCCGACATCTAAAAATGTTTTTATTCCGACATCTATAATGTTTATGTTCCGACATCTGAACAGGTTTTGTTAATATGTAATAGATTCTTATTTTTGTTAGTTTATTATTAACTTACCAACGCACTCTCCGAAATCTTCTCGCGCAAGCAACCCTTCTTTAGAGAGCGTTTCGAATCGCTTCTCAACTTTCTTCCACATCTGATCGCAATCGCAGTCGCGATCGCAACCGCAGCTGTTTCCTTTCGTGGTTTTGTTTATGAACTGTAACCCCTTAAGCGCTCTCTGTGCGCTCGACGTCGTTCGCTGCAACTTCGCGTCTACCCTCCGCCTATCCCTCGCGGACATGATCGGCGTCTCAGTCCCCGCCGCCGCCCCCATGGCGCTCCACATCTCTAGAAGCCGTCGAGTCCGACCTCAGCAGCTTCCCAAACGTCTTCCTGATCCTCGCGGACGCCGTCGACAGACTCCTCGTTAGCTTCCCCGCCGTCTGGAGCCGCCGTATGGCGTTCGACATCTCTAGTCGCGGGAGGCTGAAGAAGTGGTAGTTCTCGTCGAGTCCGATCTTAGTAACCTCCCGATGGTCTGCCGGATCCTCGTCGGCGTCGTGGATAGACTCCGCGTTAACCTTCCTGATCTCGGCCTAGAGTCGGCAGACGTTGCGGCCTCCGACATTCCGCAGACGACGATGGAGTTGCTGTCCCCGTCGAGCTCTAGAGTCACCTCCACGAGCTCTCTTTCCCAGCTGCTTCCGCTTCCCGAGTCTCCATTACGACTTAAACCGTTGAGAAAAACCGGCAGCATTGCGCCGCCGGTGACTTGGCGAAGGTCTTAGCCCCGCGCCGTCGTCGTGGATTTCATCTGCGCCGTGAATGAAACTCGATGAGGTTGAGAAACTCAGAGGCGATAACTTCATTAATCAAACCACCTACGCAAAAAAGAATATGATTTATATTAAATTAAACTATTATCTCCTCTTTGTGTATTTTCACCGATGGCCATGGAAGAAGAGACAAGAAGGTGAGAAAAAAAAATTAAAGTAGAAGAAGAATGTGTAAAGAACAATAAAAGAGAGAAAGGGAGAGAGAGAGAGAATCAGAAAACAAGAGAGGCACTTCTCAACCGATCGATACAAACACTTGCACACAATTTTCAACGCTTAGTTTTTTTTTGTTGTTGTTGTGTGATGGCCAAGTCGTGTTTCACAGTTGTTGTTTGCCTTTCTTCTTCTTGATTTTTAATCTTTAACTTTTAATTTGTGTGTATGTATCTTTTTTCCTATCTACTTAAACTAATCACCTCTACTAATTATCAATATTGTTGTTGCGAAAGATATAAAGATTAGTTGTTGTTGTTTACCATAAAGAAAAAGATATGGATGGGAATATATTAATATTGGGTTATGGTCTAACGTATGTGGTTAATTCACAATATCTTAGTTCATGAGTTTCGCCGCCAAAGTTAATGTGCAAGAACATTAACTATTACCACTAATCAATCAGTAATCATAACTACAATGATCATATTCGGTACTACTAATTGACATTTGTGGGCAGTGTACCTTAATGAATTTGCAAAGGGAAAGAATTGTTGTCTGATCGCTGGCAGAAACTCAGGATGTTACGACACGTCGAAACTTGAAGACAGCTTTATATTACTTTAAATTAATATGGAAATGTTAAGGGAGAAGGCAGAGAGTGGGAGACAAGAATACGTAATTAATTTATACGCTATATATAATTTTAGGTATTTGAAAGAAAATGAACTGGTAAAGAAGAAGAGGGTGGTCAAAGAGATGTGTAATGTAATGAAAGGAGACCAGAGCATATATATGCATAAAGGGGCTTGAAGGAACAGAAACTTCTGGTTCGTGTTTAGTGATTACTAAACCTAAATGCCACGCTTTGTCGCAAAGCAGTACATAGCCAATGTTGTACGTCCTAAGTTTTGAGTACCTCCTCCTCTTCTAGAATCTCTCTCTCCTTTGTTACCTATCCTCAAGTTGTTTTACGGGCTGTATGGGCCATTGTAGTGTCTACCGTCTATTTGGTGATCAGCCCAAGGTTTCAACCATTGGTCATGCTCCTGTCATTTAGCATTTTAGTCGGTTTCAGAATTTCTGGTATAGTCAAATGATATTTCTTCCATGATTTTATAGTAGTCTATGATGTGAAGTTAAGAGTCTTGGGAATGTACTTGGGTTAGGTGTAACTTGGTTAAATACTATTATTCTTCACAACTACTAGATTGTAAAATTATTTCAATTCACAGATTTCGCAATTAATCTCGTTTAAAAGGCAAAGAACCAAATCTTGGACTCCATGAGGCTACGAAAACATGTGAAGTAAGGATCACTACGAATTATTTAAAATTTTCTCCTTATAAGAACATCTCTTATGAGTTTTGAAATAATATTCAGATAGATTTTAAGAAAAACAATAAAGAAAAAAAAAGATTTTAAGAAAAACAAAACGTTCTAATGTGGTGATGAACAACAACAAAATATAGGTGCTGACTGCTGACAAAAAGAAACAACAAAATATAGCAACTTGGTAATAGTCACACATTGCACACAATACACTGATAGTTTTTCTGTAACAATTAAGAAGAGTTTATATGGTAGAACTAATATAGAAATATTGATAGGCTAGCCTAGCACTTGTAGCAGCCAGCAACGTGCATTCCACTCATGTTGAAATCCATGTTAGACTAGGCCACGGCTCTTTCTATGTGTATTTTTTCGTCCAATAATAATTTATAAATCGCATTGGCTGACAAGATCAATTTATCTAAAGAATATGATAGATGTGCTTTGTTTCCTTTATAACCTGTTAAATTATTTCAAGTACTATTCTGGTAGTTGCAATCTCTATATCATACATATCTTACTAATTTATGTATGTGAATCTGAAAAAGAAAGATCTATACCTTTTTAATTAAGAAGAAGAATCTGAAGAAAAAAAAACTGATATTAGAAGGCATAGTCAAAGCTTAGGACAAACATATTATATATATTACCATGGCAATACTTCAGTCTGAATATATATCAGGAGGACTAGAGTATATTTTTTTAACACTGATTTATTATGATATTACAGTTATTAGAAAGATTACATAGACGATTTGACAACCAATAATACTATTTGTGTTATGAAGATATACGCCTAATTGTATCATCTGAGCATCCTATGAAGATCTACGTCTGACCAGATTTACTTGCATCATGTTGAAGATCCCTTGTAATATTTCCTTCCATAATCTGTATAGTTGTTTATAATCATTTCTTTCATAATCTGCATAGTTACTTGTAATTCTTTCTTCCATAATCTGTATAATTGTCTAATAAATCGTGTTCTTTCTAGAATTTAAAACCTGGATTTAAGATAATCTATAATAAATTGCATAGTCCGGAAATCAAATCCCAGACCTGAATGTAGAAGCATTTATACCTTAACTATTAGGTTACAGTTCTTTCACAATCAGAGTATATCTTAAGGTTTAACATATATGAAATAAATTCACTTTTAGTTTTCTAGTTAGCGGCTTAGCGCTGACTTCTGAGGCTCAATTTATAAAATAAGGAAAACTGATTAGGAGCCTATACTTTAGTTGATGTTGTGTGTTTATGGAAATGCTTCTACATTCTAGCCAGAAGAAAAAAAACACCTGTATAATGCGTATTAGTGTACTTCTTTTGTTACAAAAAAAAAGTTTACTTCTTTTGTATGATGAAGCCTGAAGGTATAAATAACCCTACTATTGTTGATTGGCGTTACAGATTGTGTGGTATATGTATCGATGATATTTTTTTCTCTATCTCGGAAATTAAACATCATAAAGTGGCGGGCTTCGTTAAACCGTCAAATATTAGAACGGGCCTAAAATAAATTGGATTGAAATAGAAGAGACTCGTGTGCTATATCATTGATTACATGTAATGGGCTAATTTAGCAATATCATTTTGGAGGTCGAAAAATGCACAGCTAGTTAAAAAAGTGTATGTTCAATGCAATGTTTTGAAAACTGACCCGGACACTGAACCGGACTACTTACCGGGTCACTGGGTTATTGGATCGACCGCAGATGAACCGCGGGTAAACCGCAGGTTAAGAAATAAATTAATTTTATGTATAACAATATATTAGTTATGAAAATAAAAAGTATAGAAATTAAAGTTAATATTTTCTAAATGTTTTTTAAAACATAAAATAGTAGTTTGGATATGTATATATTTTATGTTTAAAAAATATTTTTAAAATACTTAACTTTACTTTTTTATATTTTCATTTTCATTTGATATACAAACTATCAAAAAAAGAAGCTTAGACTATTTAAATTAGAAACATATAAAATAAAAAAGAAACCATTTGTTAATGGGCGAAAAATAGAGTTGTAAAACTTAGAATAGATTTTACTACATATTTATAATAAATAAAATAATCAAAAAGAAAAAAAGGAAGAAGAAACAGAAGATACAGAGTTAATAGAAGCTATACAAGAAGAACAATAAAAAAAAAATCAAAAGAAACCTAATTTTTATTTGGAAATTTAGAATATAAAAGAGAATCTAAAAAATAATGTAAATATTATCTATTGGTTCAACCAGTGGTTCAACCAATACCGGGTTTTGGGTTTTAGTGGGTTTTTCGGGTTTTTGCGGGTTTTTAAATTTTGGGTTTTTCACAAAACCCGAACCGGATTTATCTCGGGTCACCGGGTTTACCGGTTCAACCGCGGGTCCGGATCGGGTTTCAAAACACTGGTTCAATGTGTATTTTGGTGTCTTAGGGTATGCGCATCAGCGATGCGTCGCTCGAGTTCACGAGTTGATTTTTTTATTAGTTTTTTTTTAACTTTTTCTGTTTGATTAAAAAAAAAAATGGACCAATCGCGGGCCACCACGTGTCGTGGGGCCTGCGCTACAGTTATGATACGGGTTCACCGTGGTGATCTCGCTCGAGACGGATTCGTCTTTTTCTTCTTACTTTATTATTTTTTCACCTCGGAAAATGCGTGAACTTCTCCCACGAGACTTCAATGCACATGCCCTTATCCCTTATATATTAAAATAGAATCATTTGCAAAATATGTTCACACACATTAACACAAAAATACTAAAAATTACTTACGTATCAGTCTCATATTCATTTAATAATTAATGTGTTCACACATTAATTTAATTCTATCATAGACAGTTAAATGTGTTCGCACACTATTTTTTAATTAACTCTTTTAGTTTTCATATTATTAATTTTTGTATTAGTGAATTCAAGTTCTCTTTAGACAAATACTAAATAATATCATTATTGAAAAAAATAAACTACAAAATCATTTAGATTCACATCAACTAAAATGTCAGAATGATAATGTTTTTAGAAATTGAAAATTCTGTATTTGCCGAACTTGGCCATGGTTGAGGTTTATGCATACGAAAGAAAAAATAATTATGATTGATTATAATTAAGAAAATTTCAGTGAAGAACACCATACAAAGTTACATCTTAGTTTAGCAAAATATTGTTTTTCTTTACAGAATTTTCATATCAGACCAAGAATTAGAATCATAATCAGATTGTAAAAAAAAATAGAAATCAGAAAAGCTTTAAAAAAGAAAATTTGCAAAATCGATTGTAAAACAAAATTCATGCATCGAGTGAAGAGATCACATTATTTCCGAGGCAAATTTAACCTATTTCACTCGATTATATTGTGTTTTATTATACTTACAAAATATTTTATAAAAGTACACGTTATTAGTAATAGACTACATCTTGCCCAACACGCCTAACCATTTTACTGATATTCTTAAAGTGTGGTCCAATAATTATGTATGTAAAATAAACCCAACATATTAGTTTTACATTTATTTATTTTTCTTTATATTAGTAGAAGAAAATAAGTCTAGATAAAATATTTGGATTTGAAGAACTAGACCAAACTTGATTTGAAAGTAATATTAGACACAAATTAAAACATATAAAGTATTCAAATGGGTCTAAAGTTTAATATCCGGATAACCAGATTCGAATCCAATCCAAACTAAAATATTTTGGATACGTTATATACTTAAATATATTAGTTTTAAGAAAATTATATCTATTAGATATTAATTAATATGAAAATAATAAAATATGTTCAAAATACTGAAAATATATTATTTCTCCATTTAAATATTTAAATTAAAGTATTTTATGTAAATTTAAGTATTTAGTCTTTTATTATTTAAATTTTTATATTTTAAATTATTTTTATTTTTGGATTTTGAGGATTAAGTATATTTGGATTTTTTATAAATTACATAATTAAAAAAGATACCCAAACTCGAACCTAAACTAGACATGCAATGCTTCGAACCAAATTCAAACTACATTCAAACAAAAAATTGTAAATATCCGAATTATATTTAAGTTTCTAACTTTAATAATCAAAATCCGAATATATCAACTAAACCCGAACATATATTTGAATGCTCATCCCTTGAAAAATATATACGACATAACACTTATTACAACTTAAGATAAATAATTTAATCAGCTATTTCACTCTGCACACGGCACAGATTACTACCTAGTTTAAAGTATATGGCGTGTTTTAAAGAATTTTGGTTTTGGATGATAAAAGTCAAACTTGGTTACAAATGGTAGAAATGGAATTATTATCCGAGATCCAGATTCGACCCGAAATCCGGATATTCGGAATGGTCGAATCTAAATATGGATAGTAAAATATTGAATCTGTTAAAAATGAATCTAGATATGGATATTTTAGTTTTTGGGTTGGAAATTTGGATCTGTAATTTTAGTTGATAATTATTTCTAAAATAGTAATATTTATATATAAAAATTGATTTTATTTATTATAATTTTTTATAGTAGTATATATAAAATTTGTAATAGTATATATAAAAATAATTAAAATACTATATATTCTTTTATTTGTATATTACTGTTAATATTTTAATATTATTTTTAAAAATATATTTTAATATTATTTTTTTTATTTATTTTAGTGATTCGGATCCGTATGTCTACGTGATATTACAATTTTGGAAAAAATATTTGACACCCAGATATTCAGAAATCCCTCGACCCAGATATTCAAAAATCCCTCAGATCTTGATGAAAATAATAAAAATAGATCTACCCGATAACATTCCAAATATCTTAAAGTTATTCGGATATTCGATCCGTCCAACCCTTTAACAAAAGGTAATAGCAATATAAAAACTAGTAAAACCTGATTCTTTTTTTTTTTTTTTTCTTTTCAGTAAAACCTGTTCTTATCTACACATGAGCCATTAGGTCCATAGAGAGTTGTGACATTTGATTGAACATGAGTGGGGAAGGAATAAAAGGAGGTTAATTCATTTTTGCCTCCGGCACGTTAACAGATAGGTTCCACAGTTCTATTCCGTGTCGGATGCTGAAACGTGTATTCGTCTCTACGTCTATTACCGTCCGATTGAACTATCAATATGACGGCATCTATAGACTATATTTGAAGAATAAACGTAACCGGTGAAACAAATTACTACTAAATTCTTCAAACAGTTTATTTTATGGTAACAAATTTTATAAAAATATAGTTCGGTAAATGCGTATTAACAATATAGTTTTTGAAGTTGTAATTTTAAGAACTTAATGTGGAAAGATGTTATTGTATATATAAATGTAAGATGGGTCAAAATAATAAAAATCCAAGCAAAATAGGACAAACAAGATACCTGGTGATTGAGACCTCAGTGGTTCGTATTCAGTGGCGGAGCCAGCATGGTAGCATGTGGGTCATTTGACCCATGTGAATTTCTGTGAATTTTTTTTTTTACATGTAGTTTATACTATAAAATCTGAAATTTTAGTTTATTGACACTGGTAAAATGCATAAATTATCAGTTTGACCCCTATCAAAGCATTTTCTCCCTCCGCCACTGTTCGTATTCATCAACAACATATGATCTAATCTATTTATGAACGTAGTTCTCATCCGACTTCAACCTATCACCTATGTTAACGCCATTAAAACCAGATCAAACTTGTCTAGTTATCCAAATACATTAGAAAAACGACTAATCTTAAAATTCTTAATTCTTGAAATATCTAGAGTAGATGGTGCGGTGGTGCCTATAGATGATTCAGTCCCACCAGGTGACCAAGACAAGTTTTGATTGTTGTCTGCTATTATAAACCACAGAAGAAAAGCAGAATAATAACGTATTTGACTGATATCATATACTAAAATCGAGCTGAAAGGCAATAACTTCAACGGATATGATAATAATATATTTGATTGTTATCAAATAATCAATTTTCTAAACAATCGTATAAATTACTTTAGCTCGCTTTTAGCTTGGCCACTCCAGTATATTTAGTTTTATCTACCTGACTTTTCATTTGTAGTATGTTTATAGTTTACAGTTAAATCGAACGTGTAGGTTTGGTGCGCGATTGAAACTATGATTAAATATTTATTGTTAGCAGTCTTTTTCATAAAGTCTAATCTAATTCAAAATATGGTCGTAGATCACATTTTTGTATGTGTATATACTTTTAGAAATTTCAGGATCGAAGCATAAAGCAGACAAGAATACAAGAACATTAAATGTAACATTAATTTCAAGATAAACATAGATAGATGAAGCTCTAAGCAAACGCTGAGGGGAACGCGAAACGACAACACTTTGGTCGGTGAATCTCTCTAATTTTTTTGTTCTTTTTCTATCTATCACCAAAAACGTTAGCGAAAAAAAACAAGAAAATTTAAGATCGAAGAACTGTCCCTGAATTCCTTACAGTTCTAGGTTTGATTGTGATGAAATCAGCGTTTTACGACTGATAATTAAATATATAAAAAAAAAATCATATCCTCATATTCTCTTCATCCTTGCACTGAACTTAATAATAATATAACTAGAAGCTATACTTAGATTTAAGAGTCAGAGGCAGGCTTTCGAGTTATATCAATTTGAAAAGCACGTAAAGAGATTCATTAACAAGCATAATTATATAGGAGATTATTTAATGCCGAGTATGATAAGATTAATTTAGCGAGAGATTAGAGGAGAGTTATAATACTCCAGTTGATACTCCATTAATTAGTAATTAACCAAAAAAAAAGGAGGGGAGCGGAAAGAGAAGCATGTCGAGTGATGGCATGTAAAAACCTAACATGGGATCATTCCAACTGCATTTCCAACGCCACCAGCTGTGGAATTTCATTACACCGAATCATTCTGTTTGCTCTTATGTCCTCAATAACAAAGCCATATATATACACATAATATCCTATTGTATATATATCTTTCATATATGTTTGGTCGTACATCTACACTTCCCCCATGCATGTTTTTTTTCTTCAAAATGTGGAAGTATGGCCAGTTGGTTCATTAATCATTAAATACATGTTTGATAAAAATATACTTTCAAAAAAAAAATTCATAAAAAATACTTTTCATCTGTTTCATAAAAAGTATCATTTATATACTTTCACATATATTAAAAATGATTGAAATGCATTAAATTTTCATTAATTATATCTACTTAACTAATATTATTTGAGATAAATTAATTAATTTTTTAAAATCAATGCAATTTGCAGTTAATACTAAATTGAAAATAAATATAAATTGGATTAGATTTCTAAAATGACATTCTTTATTTAACAAAAAAATGTTAAAGTGATATCTTTTAAGAAATAGAGAGAGTATTCGGCAGATCGATAAAACATATGCTGGCTTTGATTGGTAATGTTGTATCAACGTGAATACGATGTACCAATTGTCTTTTGTGTAACTATTCATTGAGTGAAACGATAAAAAGTATTATGGCCATAGGTTATATACCACTTTTTTTTATTGTGCCACCATCTATTGTAAGTTTGTCATCGCTAACTACTTTTTTTTTTTTGAAACTGAGATCGCTAACTACTTTTGTGCTTTTACTTTTGAAAATATTTTGTTTCCCGTATTAAAAAAATATTGAATATGAAATTGTATCGTCATCACTAACCAATAGAATTTCATATAAATTCCCGTGATGACAATATAATTTCATATTCAGTATCTTTTAATACGGAAAACAAATTTTTTTTAAATTATATTATATTTTTAAAACTAAAAATAAATAAATAAATAATAGTAATTGCAAAAAAAACTTTTTGAATTTTTTTTTAATACTATCAGCAAAACATTAAATCTAAAACCTTAATTATAAATCTTAAATTCTTGGGTAAAACCCAAACACTTGGGTAAACCTTAAATCTTGGATAAATCTAAAATCCAAGGGTTTAAAGTTTACTCAAATGTTTAGGGTTTAATGTTTTGTTATGTGTTAAAAATATTTTTTTAAAAAAAAATTCAAAGATTTAGGATTTATCCGAGGATTTAAAGTTTACCAAGGTTTTAGGGTTTGCATTTGCCAAGAGTTTAAGATTTAGTATTTTGCTGATGATATTTTTAAATAATTTTTTTTGCAACTACTATTATTTTTTATTTTAAAACATAATATAATTTGATAATGTTTTGTTCACTTTTTAAAAAGATACCGAATATGAAAAAATGAATTCTTATTGGTTAATTAACCTACCTAGTAATGAACCCAAGAATTACTATTTGCTTTTTACCCTTATCTTGCATCACCAAAAGTTGTACATCATAAATAGGCTCATATTCGAGTCTAACTAATGCCACTGAAATAGGCACCTTATTAGATGCATGAGCTAACCGTATTTAAAATAAACGTTAACTTGTTCTCTAAATAACAAGAACTGTAATTTTTATTTATTTGAAAATCCCATTTTGTGTGAAAGTTTATGTTGAATCAAGATTCTCTCACAAGGCAGTTTTTTATACTTGTTCTCTTTCGTTTGATGTCTAAATTTATTTTACATATACTTTGATTATGTGAAAATTTGTTGATTATGTGGGAAATTCCAAGAACTGTTTTCGCTTATACAATGAAAAATACTGTATATGATATATGTGCATTCATATGTTGTGGTGCTACTCGTACATTCTACATATCATCATTGAAAATAGTATTTTGAACTCACGAGAAGGATGGCTACAATTTCGTGTAAACAGTAACTATATATGAGAAAGAAAGCTTGATTTCTTTAATTTGTGTTGTCATGTCTTGTACTTTGAGGTGCACTGCACCGAATCACAAGCCATGTGAATTATGCATATGCAGTACTAAACAAGTATTGCGTAATAGTAAACTAGACACCAGTTTGTAATATCATTTGATCGACATGGTCATTCCGATCAACTATATATAAAACTATGCCCTTTTTCAGAAAAAACTATATATAAAACTATTTGATCAATTTTTTACTTTTCAAATTTGATGATTATCGTGTTTTTTTTAACGAAATGATTATCCTGTTTTAAGGTGTGGACAATGCTAATTCTACAATAGTAGTACACCTGCAAGTCTTTTTGTTTTGTGAAAAATGAATGTGTATATATACATATAGTTTCAACTAGAAGTTTCGTATAATTTGAATCGATCGTTCTTTCTATCATACATGGGTACAATGACAAGGAAATGGAAAGTAAGAAAAAGAAATGGAGAAAAAGGAAACAACGTGTAATGTTGATAGTAAGATTCTCCGTTGATTGATGACTGTGAGAAAGGGTGAAGTAGTTGAGTCTTGTCGCATAATCTTCGCTTTAACTAACGTTGGTTCCCACATACTCTAAACCTTCTTCCATTGGTTGTGTTGTCCTTAGTGTTGGTTGCAATTTGTTAATACGTGTCATTCTTATTAAGATCAAAATAACTACAACCAATCGCTTGAATTTATATATTATTATTATACATATGTTCCATAGTGATTAGTGTATATAGTATAGATTCAAGGAAGAGAGTTTAGAGTGCTCTGCGACAAACATAGCGTTTGATTCAATACATTGTTTTCTCATGAATATACTCACAGTAATGCAGTTTCACCTCAGTTTATTTAATGAATTCACTTTTGTATCACAACATGCTTCTTTGCATTTTAAGTTAATGGTTTTCAGTTTATTGGAACTGGAGGGATGATTTGTCTTTTTATAAGTGAGAGAGGTCTCCGAAAAGTTTGCTCTTTAATTATCTCTATATCTCTCTGTAATCACTAATCAGTAGAGATATATTCTCAAAAATATTGAATACAGCTGAGCAGTATATAAGGTAAGTAGTATACTGGTATATCATCCCATATGTAAGAGCATAGGGTTTACTCATCTCGACTCTGTGGATGACTTAAGTCAATATCAGCTGGTCTCGAATATTGAACAATTAATTTTAGTCTTTCAGAAGAAAAGTGTGCATGTTCGATCAAAAGTTTTCTGTACAACTAATTAAAAGGTATTATAAGATTTTGAGATATTATCATCATGATGATAAAGAAGATGAACTAGGTAAAAACAAATATTCAGATTCAATATCTTCCTTTACGCCGACAGATCACGGTGAGAAGCAGAACAATATTTGGAGTGGCCAAAGAAAACATCTTATATTCTTAAGTAAAGTATAACATATTTTACTACAATACGAACAACAACAAATTCATGGTGTTATACTTATATCCTCTGAATGGGAAGTTAGAAAAAATCAGTGAACCACAAGTAGTTCAATTTTACGAAGGAAAAACAAGTTTTGCCACAGCATCATTTAACAAATGTTATGCTAGAGAGAATAAAACAGTTTCTTTGTTTTTAATACTCTCTCCATATCACTATAAGTGGTGTTTAAAGAATTCAATTTTGTTTCAAATAAGTGATGTTTTCATAGTTCTAGATAAAGTTTAATGTTGTTTGAAATTTGTGACAAATTACAAAATAATGTTTCTTTTTTTATTGGTTGAATTAATTTTATTTAATGTTATTTTATGTAATCAAAATAAATTATTAAAATTTTGTGTGTTTTTAATATTTGTGCAAAACCTTTAAACACCTTTTAAAATGATACAGAAGGAGTAATAAATATAAACTAATATTGATAGTTTTATCATTATTATTACAATAATATGTGCTCGACAGAATGTGCCATCGTTCAAAGGTATAGTCAACATAAAATAAAGGTTTTAGTTAATATGAAACTCAAAATTATTATTATAATATTTAATGTGTTAGTTAACATTTAAACCTTCAAAACTATTATACTATTTTACAAAATTATAACTATTTTTAAATATCCAAAATTAGATATATATATATATATAATTTAAAAGCTTAAAATAATTATACATATGTTTAAATTAACTTTTATTATAAGTAAAAATTTATATTTATGGCACTACAAACTATTTAAAAATAATTAATTTTAATTATGAAAATATCAATGTAAATTTTATATAAAACATTTTAATTTTACATTATTTTGGATCATTTTATACATTTTCATTATCTAAATATATAGTTTAAACTAGTATATTTCTTTTATCTACATTTATATTTTTAATCTGTTTGATTTATTTTTTGTTTCGATGTCATCTTTTCCAAGTACTAGTGCAGTAGTGGATTTAATATTATGGGTTTTGGAATTTACTAGAAGAGAGTATAGTTTAGCATAAACATATATTTTATTTCATAATAAGTCTTGTTTAAGGTTTTTATATACGAATTAAGAAAATTGTTAAATTTTTTTATTTTACCTCTGTTTAATACAACTTTTAGTTTGATTTTATCAATTGATAAATTAAAAATAAAGGCAAAAATTGGAAATTTTGTTTAATGAAATAAAAATTAAGAGGTAAAACGACATTTAGTATTAATATGAACGAGGGAGTATGTGTCATGTGATATATGTATATGCGTTAATAAGTGACATACATGTGCAGCTGTCTCTAGATATATAGAAGCTGTCTGGGTTTGACCGATCTCTCTATAATTTTTATCCCTCATCATGTAATACTCATTACCAGCAGCCACATGTTTTTTGTCTAAATAATATTACAAACAATATTCTCGAATATTTCACGAAATAATTGTTCACATAATTAACATTGGTAGCCTACACAGCCATGCATACATATATGGAAAACGACTATAAAGATATGTTGTGAAAAAGACTAAAATATTAGTCTTTTCGTGAACGAGAGCAATACTTCACAGCGCTTGAATGGGAAATGTGTACTGATGTTGATTTATATTTCGTAGTGTACAGTGTTTTGACATGATATGTCTCGCGCGCTTAGAGCATCTTAATGTGTACTGATCAAACCAACTAAACGGGTCTAACACTTATTTCCCTAAGGAAATGTTATAGAAAATTGGATAGTTATAGATTTTTAATAAACTTTCTGATTTTAACCTAATGCATATAGATTTTGAAAAGAAGTACACAAGAAAGTTGCTGAGAGAACAATCGACGTTAAACCAACAAAAACAATCAAGATTTCATACTATTTGGTATAAGTGGTTTAGAATTAGTCTTTCCACATTTTGTGGAATAGTTAGCTTAGGTACATGATATTCCGATTAAAATAAAATAGAAATAATGACGTTGTAAAAACATAGTTTTTTATTTGTACTGCTGAAAACATTAGACAAGATATTTAAGCTCGTCTAAAATCCGGTTTTCAGAAAATAAAATGCCCAAAATAAAATATTGTTGGTTGGGAAATACAAGAACAAACGTTCTAAAAAAGAAATATAAGAACAAAGAGAGAGAGAGAGAGAGAGAGAGAGAGAGAGAGAGAGAGAGAGAGAGAGAGAGAGAGAGAGAGAGAGAGAGAGAGAGAGAGAGAGAGAGAGAGAGAGAGAGAGAGAGAGAGAGAGAGAGAGAGAGAGAGAGAGAGAGAGGGAGGGAGTGTGTCGTTACGAAGAGGAGAAGAGACACAGAGGTACACACTCACTCAAAAGCAAAACCATTTTGGTTTAACCGAAAGACTCGGTCGGAGTCTAGAGCCTGCCTCTTCCGACATCGTCTGGCGCACCTCACGTGCATGCTCACCTCCACTCACGTGCACATGGATTTTTCTAATGCTTTAAACAAAAATACAAATGTATCTATCGACCCTTTTTAACTTGTACATTGGTGCAATGAGGAATTCATATATTTCAAAGAAAAAATTCAAGTTTTACTTACGGTTATTTGTGAAATAACAAAAAAAAAACAAAACTAGTTTTTTTTTTAGAAGAGAAATAGAAAAAGAGAGAATGGGATTTTGGTTAGTTTGTTAATTTTAGTTTTATGGGTTATTAGGTGCAATTTCTGTTTTACTTATACGGTGCATCATGACTACGATAAAATAAATTAATATACATGCCCATTTCGATCTGAGGAATGCGTATTTATATTTAACATAATAAAGAAGCAAAAGTCAAAAGTGAGAAGTAAAAAAGTTGAAACATGGAGAATTTAATCTAAACAATGATTGAATGTTATTAATATGGTTAATTCGTTTTGATGAGGAGTGGTTTCTAAACACATCAATTGTGTTACGTACATATGCACTCCACGCGCAGAAAATATTGACCCAAAAGGAAAAACAACCTAAAGCATGCCTACTTTCATCCTTGTTGTCTTGTTGAGATTTTACCTTTTTGGTGCCATATCTTTTGAGATATTGATCCTACATTGTTTAATGACTAATCTTTGATGTTCTTGTCTTATAACCTCTAAACGTTAAACACTATATGAGCTCTTCTAGTTTTTGCTTAATGTTTTTTTTTTTTTTTTGATTAACCTGGAGGGACTTCCACCCCCAGGGGCCAACTCCTCGGCGCGAGGCGGACCATTTGGTACTATGGGGAATTAGATACCCCAATTGCCTGGCCAGCGGTTCGAACCCGGGTGCGTATTGGGGCTGAAGCTCCCTCAACACCACCAGACCAACTCCGCTGGTTAATTTTTTTGCTTAATGTTTATCTAATGTTGTCACATATATCATACGTTCTCACTAAAAGGTTACCCATTTAAATTCGTTATTTTAAGCTCGAAACGGGTCAATATGTCTTTATTTTATTGTGTTCTGATCAAAACGTTGATTAACAAAGATACCTGGATTCTTTCTGTTAAACGATATTCGAATATTTGGTAAACTAAAAGAGATTTTAAAACAATTAGGTTGTATAAATTGAGCAATCAGCTTCAGAATATGTATTGACATAAAATCAGTATAGAATATCTACTTTAGAAAGAGTCAGAGTTGTTCACGAAACATTTTTAATTATTCCAAAATCAAATTCCCGTTTATCTAAACATAGAATAAGTTAAAGTCTCAGTACTTAATTTTAATAAGATAGATACAAAAGGTAACAAATTAGGTAAAAACCTCCCCCACCAGATACATACATACTCGTAAACAAACCTGAATAAAAGAGGAAATTTTGAAATTACCTGTTTTTATCAACTAAGTACATGTTTTCCAGAGGAAATTTTCCTTTTTGAGTCATACTACAATGTTAATATTAAATCGATAAGAAAGATGACGTTGAAACGAAAATTGCTTTACTAGATTTTATATATACACGTAGAGAGCTGAAAGTAAGGAACTACTCTACGTCTCTACCCCTGTCCAGATGAATTGTAAAGCACTTCAAACATCATAAAATAAAACTTTATATATAAAAAATCTCAGAGAAGATTAATAATTTAGTTCCCTGAAAAATTTAATTATTACACATGAAGTTTAGCTTTAATTGGAGTATAATGATGTCCGTAGCTCTGTAAACATGTGAAGGTCTCCTCCTTTTGCGGCTAGTGGGTGCTCCATTGCGTATCAAAAGGAATAATATTATAGTCTTGATAAACAAATTTAAAATTCTACTTTTTGGGGCAACACTTAAAATACTACTTTATCAATTGATTATAAACAATTAATTACAAGGTTTTTTTTGGTTCATGACTCGTTCTTTTTCTCGCATTATACGGACATGTCTCATTTTGGACCAATTCATATAGGTAAACAGTAATTATATGTATAGATACACATTACAATTTGTGACAAATAACAAAATAAGCGATGAGCTTTAAAATCTTCTTCGTTTAATAATAATAAAATATTTTATTTCGTAGCACTTTTTATTTTTATTAGTTATTTAGTAACAAAGAATCTGAAATGAAGAAAAAGTGGTACATCTTTTTCTTCTAAAAAGAGTTTATATTATTTTAGGGTTTTTTTGTAAATTTATTATTTAGGGTTTGATTGTGTTAATATTAAAAGTTTACTTGATTCGGGTTACATTTCTCGATCCGCCGAACCTAACCCTCTCAGTTTTTTAAACATATCCTGTTATATTTTACTAGATAATTTTACACTCTCCGAATGTATTAAAGATTTTCATTTTTTATTCAAAATCCGACATAAAAATACGTCCTTCATCAGAAATTTCCACATCATTAAAATATACTGAAAATTACAGTTGTAGATAGAAAGAGGGGAAATTAACAGATTTTTATAAAACCGTGGACTATCCAACAACATAAATTAAAATCTGTAAGAAGATAAATAAAAAAAAGGTAAAATGATTAGTAAGAAAAATAAAGAAAGGTGGGACCGAGAAGAAGAAGACATCAAGTGGGGTGCCACGTCAAAGGGCATAAGAAAAGATTTCATCTTTCCGCATGTATCCGATCCCAATCGGCTTAATAATCTCAAATCGCAAAAAAAGAAAAAAACGAAAACAAAGAAAAGAAAGAAGAAGAAAAACACTTGAGAATCTGAAAAACACACACAAAAAGGGGTTTGAAAGCTTTTAAGAGCATTAATCTTTGCTCAACTGAAGTTTTAGCAGAAGAATGATCCTTTGTTTCAAAATCATCATTTAGAGTTTTCCTCTCCTGCTCTCTTCTCTTTTCCCTCTTTGAGCAAAAAACAGATTCGTTGAAGAACTCCGTTTCCTTCAAACAACAAACAAAGAAAAAAGGAAAACAATTTGTACTTTTTTTTCTTTCTGGGAACCATGAAGGCTCCATCAAATGGATTTCATCCCAATCCAACAGAAGGTACGACCTTTTTTATTTTTGTTTGAAATCATTTTCAAGCTTTCTGGATTTGGAGTTCATCACACAGTTTCTGCATTTCTTTATTGAAAAATGGAGTCAGTCAGTAAGTCAGCAGAAAGACCCAAAAATCTAGTTCGTTTCACTGTATTTATTACAGTTTTTAGTTGTCACATAAATGCCGCAAATTTTTGATAAAGCTTTAGACTTTTTTACATGAATATTAGTCAAAACATTTCTTTGTTTTAAGCCCTTTTACAAAAAAAAAAAAAAACAAAACATTTCTTTGTTTTAAAATTGTTCTTTTATTGGTTGATGTGATGAACAGGAGAGAAGAAAGCAATCAATTCTCAGCTATGGCACGCTTGTGCTGGTCCTTTGGTTTCATTGCCTCCTGTTGGAAGTCTTGTTGTTTACTTCCCTCAAGGACATAGCGAACAAGTAATGGTTCCAAACAGCAATTCTTTAGCGTTTGAAACAATTGATCCAATATGTAATATGACCGATCAGTGGACTCTTTTTTTCAGGTTGCAGCATCTATGCAGAAGCAAACTGATTTTATACCAAACTACCCAAATCTTCCTTCTAAGCTCATTTGCTTGCTTCATAGTGTTACTTTACATGTAAGCCTTTGTACCCAAATTTGTGAATCAAAATCAAAGAAAGGAGAAGAACTAATCATATGATCTGAATCAGGCTGATACCGAGACCGATGAAGTCTATGCACAAATGACTCTTCAACCTGTGAATAAGGTCTGAAACCTTCACCCTCCATCATAACTTGAGATTTAACAACTTTAAAAGCTAAACCATTGCTTGATTACTCAAAATGTGTATATCAGTACGACAGAGAAGCACTCCTAGCTTCTGATATGGGTCTGAAGATAAACAGACAACCAACTGAGTTTTTCTGCAAGACACTTACAGCGAGTGACACCAGCACTCACGGTGGTTTCTCTGTTACCACGCCGTGCTGCTGAGAAAATATTCCCTCCTCTTGTATGTGTCTCTCTCATCAATCAAAGCACCTTTGTTTCATTTTATATTTTACCTTTTTGCTAAAACTTCTGAGGATGCTGCTTCAAATAGGATTTCTCGATGCAACCCCCTGCACAAGAGATTGTAGCTAAAGATTTACACGACACTACATGGACCTTTAGACATATATACCGAGGTATAAATCATCTCAAGATTGGTTTATTATAGCTGGTAAAGGACTGAAAAAACTTCAAGTCTGATTTGTTTCCTTTGATGTAAATCTGATCTTAGGCCAACCGAAAAGACACTTGCTTACCACTGGTTGGAGCGTTTTTGTTAGCACAAAGAGACTATTCGCTGGTGACTTCAGTTTTGTTTGTAAGGTATATTGAGTTCATGCTTAGATCAAAAACAACTAAGCAGAAAATGGACTTTAATTTACTCATAAGAGCTGCTTTTGCAGAGATGAGAAATCACAGCTGACGTTGGGTATAAGACGTGCAAATAGACAAACACCGACTCTTTCATCATCGGTCATATCAAGCGACAGTATGCACATTGGGATTCTGGCAGCTGCAGCTCATGCCAATGCCAATAGCAGCCCCTTTACCATCTTCTTCAATCCAAGAGCAAGTCCTTCAGAGTTTGTAGTTCCTCTAGCCAAGTACAACAAAGCGTTGTACGCTCAAGTATCTCTTGGAATGCGGTTCCGGATGATGTTTGAGACAGAGGATTGTGGTGTTCGAAGATATATGGGTACAGTCACCGGTATTAGTGATCTTGACCCTGTCAGATGGAAAGGCTCCCAATGGCGTAACCTTACAGGTAATGTGTAGTAAACTGATAATATTCTTCTGAATCATTTGCTGAAAAAAGCTTTTGTTCATTTGTTTGAACAGGTAGGATGGGATGAATCAACAGCTGGAGATAGACCAAGCCGAGTATCTATATGGGAGATTGAACCAGTTATAACTCCGTTCTACATATGCCCTCCTCCATTTTTCAGACCTAAGTACCCGAGGCAACCAGGGATGCCAGGTAAAGTTTACTTCCATATGTATATACTTTCATCGATCTCTCAGACTCTCATTGATACTTACCTTTGGATGTTTCTGTTGCAGATGATGAGCTGGACATGGAGAACGCTTTCAAAAGAGCAATGCCTTGGATGGGAGAAGAGTTTGGGATGAAAGACGCGCAGAGTTCAATGTTTCCTGGTTTAAGCCTGGTTCAGTGGATGAGTATGCAGCAGAACAACCCTTTGTCAGCTGGTGCTGCTACCGCTCAGCTACCATCTTATAACCTACCTAACAATTTTGCTCCCAACGACCATTCAAAGCTGTTGAACTTCCAATCCCCAAACCTCTCTCCTGCGAATACGCAGTTCAACAAACCGAACATGGTTAGCCATATCAGTCAACAGATGCAAGCACAACCGGCCATGGTGCAATCTCAACAACAACAACAACAGCTGCAGCAACAAGTACAGATGTCACATCAACAGCTGCAGCAACATCATCAGCAGCAGCAGCAGCAAGGGGGTTATAACACAGGTTCTGTAAACAATGGAGTGAGTGTTGTTTCTAATCAAGTCCCTTGTCAGAATCAGTCTACTGGTTTTACTCAGTCTCAGCTTCAGCAGCAGTTCAATGCTCTCTAATGGTGCTAAAATGACCCACCAGAACATGGTTTCCGCTGGGAATAAGGGCCTCGTCTCAAATGACAGCGCAAGAATTGCAGTTTCAGCAGCAACTTGGAGTTGCACAACAGTACCCAATTATTGAGAAACCAGCAGGAACAGTCGTCTATGCATCCGCTACAACAAAGTCTGTCCCAGAATCCTCAGCAACTCCAGATGCAACAGCAACAACAACAATCATCAAAACCAAGCCCCTCACAACAGCTACAGTTGCAGCTACTGCAGAAATTACAGCAACAGCAGCAGTCAACTCCTCCTCTGGTAAGCTCGTCCTTACAGCCACAGTTACCGTCGTTGCAACAAACACAAAGCCATCAACTGCAACAACTTCTGTCGTCTCAGAATCAACAGCCCTTGCCACAGAGTAATAACAGCTTCATGCAGCCTCCACAGATTCAGGTGAGTCATCATCAGCAACAAGGATATATGAATAATAATAATAAGCCTGTGTAGCCGCTGGAAGATCACAGTCTGGTCACATAGATGGAGAAGCTCCTTCTTGTTCAACCTCCCCATCCGCCAATAACACAGGAGGACATGATAATGTTTCACCGACAAACTTCCTGAGCAGAAATCAACAACAAGGACAAGCAGTATCTGTATCTGTACCTGTACCTGTACCTGCATCTGATTCAGTCTTTGAGCGTGCAAGCAATCCAGTCCAACAAGGCATGGTGAATTTGAAGAGTGCTACTGAACAGTTCAAGTTTAAAGGCGCAGTAACAGATCAAATCGATGTAACTACAGTTGGAACAACGTATTGTCCTGATGTTGTTGGCCCTGGACAGCAGCAGCAGCAGCAGCAACAGACTTTCCCATTACCATCATTCGGTTTTGATGGAGACCTCCAAACTCACCATCCAAAAAACAACTTAGCTTACGCTGGTAACCTAGAAGCCGTGAATCCTGATGCTCTCTATTCTCAAAAGGACTTTCAGAACTTAGTACCCAACTATGGGAATGCACCAAGAGACATCGAGACCGAGCTATCAAGTGCTTCTCAGTCGTTTGGTATTCCCAGCATTCCCTTTAAGTCCGGAGGTTCAAATGAGATCGGTGGGATTAATGATTCAGGGATTATGAACGGTGGTGGGATCTGGCCCAATCAGGCTCAACGGATGCGAACGTATACAAAGGTTAGAACACTTTCTCTCTGTTAAACAAAGCTCTATTCTTATAGCAACTAAGTCTTTTGTAACGAAAAAATTTGAAGGTTCAAAAACGAGGGTCAGTGGGAAGATCAATAGATGTTACCCGTTATAGCGGCTACGAGGAGCTCAGGCATGACTTAGCGAGAATGTTTGGCATCGAAGGACAGCTTGAGGATCCACAAACCTCTGACTGGAAGCTTGTATACACAGATCATGAAAACGATATACTGCTCGTTGGTGATGATCCTTGGGAGTAAGTTCCAGACCAAACACTCTCTCAATCAAGTCCAAGATTTCAGACTGTCTAATCAATCTTCTCTGTTTTTTTTCTCTTCAGGGAATTTGTGAACTGCGTGCAAAACATAAAGATACTGTCATCAGCAGAGGTGCAGCAAATGAGCTTAGACGGAGACCTTGCAGCTATCCCAACAACAAACCAAGCCTGCAGCGAAACAGACAGCGGAAATGCATGGAAAGTACACTATGAAGACACATCTGCTGCAGCTTCATTCAACAGATAGAAAGAAAGAGATGCAAATACATTAAGAATCATCTTGAAAAAGTACAAGCTTTTTGTGTGTGTACCGAGAGAAGAAGGATACTGCAACTGCAAGGCAAGGTATATATAGATTTTTATAGGACAGTGATTTGATGTTTCTATTCTAACTCGAAGTTGTTGTCTTCTTTCTTTTGCTTTTATATTTTTATGTAACCTGTGAACTACTAAAACAGAGGACAAAGTCTCTATTAAGAGTGTATCTATACAGATAAAAAACAATCAAATCGTATTCAGTAATCATATTGTTCTTTGCGAAACAAAAGTGTATCTTATCAACCAAGTCCTCTTGACCCAGTGGTGAAGGAGTATCCGTTCCTCGAAGCAACGTGTCCCCGTCCTGGGTTCGAGTGCACTTGGCCACCGGGCTTGAAAATGGTATCTCGGGCCTCAGGACCGCCTTCGGGTGGATAGTCGGTCGGCCAAATTCCGAACCGGAGACCTGATAAAAAAAAAAAAAAAAAAAAAAAAAAAAAGTGTATCTTATCTTAGTCTCTCTACTAAACTCAGCGAAATATTCAACCTTGAATTAATCACACGTGGAAAACAAGGAGAAGAAAAGCAGTTCTCTGAGTCTCAGCTGAATTTACCCGCGTGACGAGACCGGGCTTGCTTGTTCATATATCCGCCACGTGTCAATTCCCCTGAAAATTGCGACGTTTTATTAGACCGGTAATTAGTAAACAGACGCGCTCTCTTCGACAACTGAGTTTGACTCTTATCTTCTTCACGCGCCAGAAAAAATAAGTCAAAAGTCAACTCTTCACTCTCTCTCGGCGTGTATATATAAACCTAAAGCGGTAAAATTCTGTTATCCAATTCAAAAAATCAAGACTCAAGAGAAGAGCTAAACTCTAAACCAGAATCTTAAGTGTTAACCGTACCGAATCAAACCGGTTTTTCAATGGAGGAGGGACCGTCGTCGTCGTCGATGAAGTCAAAGTACAAAGGCGTGAGGAAGAGGAGATGGGGGAAATGGGTATCGGAGATCAGACTCCCCAACAGCAGAGAGCGTATCTGGTTGGGATCTTACGACACTCCCGAGAAGGCGGCGCGTGCCTTCGACGCGGCCCTCTTCTGCCTCCGAGGCAGCGGCGCGAATTTCAATTTCCCCGAGAAACCTCCGGTTATCTCCGGATGGCAAAATATGTCGCGATCGGAGATCCGAGAAGCGGCTGCGAGGTTTGCTAATTCGGAAGAGAGTGTGGCGGGGAGAGAGGAGAAGGATGAGGAGCAAGAGTCGGAGGAGTTGGTGGTGGAGAGTGTGTTCCCGACGGTTGGATCGGGTAACTTCGCTTCGGATTTCGGGTTGTTTGATGATGATTTAAGAGAAGAAGAGCTTGCTCCTCCTACGCTGGATGAGAATTATGATTGCTCCTCCGTCTATCTTTGGAACTTTTGAATCCTGAATTTTAGTTTTGATATACTGTATATTTATATATTTTGTAAAAAAAAATTGCATTTCTTGGAACATTATTTCGATTATGATTCTTTTGTCTTCTACCCCCCGAATTTTTTGTTTGTTCGTTGCCAATGGGCCAAGGGCCCAATATTCGTTGATAATATTGGTCTTTTAGAAGGAATCACAATACGAATACTCTGATTTGTTTTGGTTGCGTATGGGATTTTGTTGTAATCATCATCAAAGCTTTGATGATATCAGTGTGTAAATTTGAACCGATGAAGTGAGTTTGAGAAATGTCATTTTTCTGCTACCAAGAACAGACTCATCTTACGGCCCACCTACTAACTATAAACTACGCAATCTACAAAGTCGAATTGATCTCAATTCTCAACAGTGGGAAATAAAAAAAATCTTGGACAAGACCAAATAGAATTTTTTAGGTTACTTGAATCATACGATATAACACACTAAGCGGTTAATACCTTTCGTTAGCTGTCTCTCAGCATCTCTTCTATATTCAGGTACCTCTCTATGTTACACAGCTTCTGGTTGCTTAAGGTATGCGCATGGCTTAACCTTTTTAACAACTGCTTTTGCTCCTTTTTATAATAAGTGTAATGCTTTCTCATCTCATTGATTAACCTAAAAACTAATTACAGATCACATGGCCGGTGAATTGGAATAATCTCGTGACATGTATGTGAGAAGAAGAGTGGATGGATATAACACAGTCGAGTGGGATCATCATAATATAACCGGAGCTAGTTCATATGGAATCAGATGTTGAAAAGTTACATTTCTGTTTATTGTGCAGAAAATATAAAATTGGATCTTTGTGTTACGTACATTTATGGTTTGAAAAATATATATATTGTTGATCAGTTGATCAAAAAAATTATATATATATATATATATTGTTGATCTTAGTAAATCATTGTGCATTTTTTATTTGAATAAAATTTTGATAGTTTTCAAAAAAAAAAAATTGATAATGTTTTGTTATTTTCCTCCATAAATCTTCTCATGCATATTTACAAACTATATCCTAAAAATAAATCCCCTGAAAAGTGAAAACCCCCAAAACCAGTGATATATCTAATTAATTTTCTAACTAAAACAAAAAAAAATACAAAATCGTCTCTCACGAGTCGCTCTTCTAGTCACCACTATATATATCTGAAGAACTCAGCTCACTCTCTCTCCAAAAAAAAAAAAAACAGAGAGTCTTTCCAAGAAAGTTTCTCCCTTTATCTCTCTCGAATGGATTCTAAAGAAACCCACCAACAGCAGCAGCAGAATCGCAACAACAACGCCGCCGCGTTAGCGGATCCCACCTCCACTTCTCAGGCCGTGCACAACCGTTCATCTGTCGGTGCTCTTTCTCCGCGCCAGACTCAACCTCAGCGAGCGCTCATGATCAACGCATCTCCTTACTCCGCCGCGACCCAACAACCGTGGATGCAACCGGGGAACGAGCAACAAGCACGAGGAGATAGCGACGGAGATGCAAACGCTGCCCCACCTGCTGCTAAACGGCCCATAGGTCGTCCTCCCGGCTCCCGTACTAAGAAGCGGCGCAACTACTGGAGAGGTAACATTCAAAGACTCCATCTTTCTTGACACCCTTTTGATCACAGTTAATACCTCTGTGTGTGTGCGTGAGAGCAGGAGGAGAAGGAGGACCGCTTAAAGCTCATGTCATTGACGTCAATGCTGGAGAGGTAGTAATGTGTCTTCTTGTGTGTATACCAAATCTTGAACCTTTAAATAGTATAAAAAAGTTATGATCTTTCCATTGTAAAACTCACTCAGGACATAGCTATGAAGTTAGTGGCGTTTATGAATCAAGAACCACGCGACGTCTGTATTCTCTCAGCTTCAGGAGATGTATCTCGTGCGGTGTTTCACTCTAAGAATCCTATTGGACTTGTTAGGCTTCAGGTATAATCATTTCATGTCCTTGTGCAGTAGGTAGTAGAACTTGCTTTCTTGGTCGTCTGATTTGAGCTCTTGTTTATTATATATGCAGGGCCAATATGTTATCACTTCTATGTCAGGTACTTTCTCGAATACTGAGAGTAATGGCATTGTGACCAGAACTGGTACCTTGAGCGTGTCTCTAGCTGGCCCTGATTACATGGTTATGGGGGGTTGTGTTGGTGCTGATGGAAGCCTTGTAGCTGCATCACAAGTCGAGGTTACTTACTCCATTTCTCTAAACCCTTTGTAGTCGAGTTTTGTTTAACGGAACCCTTCAAGAGACTTGACTTTGGTTCTGGTTTTTTCTTTTTTTTAATATATATATAGGTCATTGTTGGAACCTTTGGCGCAGCTTCTTCAGCACCAGCCAATGTGTCAGGATTCCCTCAGTCTCAGGGACCACAACGTTCAAGCCAGTCGTCAGAGGAAAATGCTAGTACATCTCTTGGAAACTCTACGCCACAACCACCTCACCATCTTCCCCTCTGGCCTGGCAACAATCCTCAATAAGCAAAATGATTCATGGGACGTGGCTCACTGGAGGGTTGGGGGTTCTTCTCTGTTCCAGCAGAATTGTCCATAAGTAGATTGACTCTCTTGTCTTCTTCTTATTCATACTTCTCTTCAATGTATAGCTTTTGGTTTTAGATAAATAGAAAGAGGGATGTTAAAGCAGGGTTGATTTCATATTTTTAGTTTGTGACTTAGTTTCTTTTGATTGGTGATGATTCTGTAATCAACGAACGATCCGGTTCAGTTTCGACATAATAAGGTTTCAGTTCATTTTTTCTAAAAAAAATATTTCTCCTGAATGTACATCTTCTCTTGTTTTCGACAAAAATCTTGGACAAGACCGCCTATCACCAAATAGAAATTTTTAGGTTACTTGAATCATACGATAACACACTAAGTGGACTTTAGTACCATTCGTTAGTTGTCTCAACATCACTCTATGTTCTCAGCTTCTGGTTTAACGTGTCCGGTTGCTTAAGGTATGCGCATGGCTTAAACTTTTAACAACTGCTTTTGATGCCTGTTAGTCTAATTAAGTCAGATCACTTTAGCCGCTAGCCTAGACAAAAAAAAAAGTGTTGTACTTTCTCATTTCACTGATCAACCTCAAAACTAATTACAAATCACATGGCCGGTGAACTGAAATAATCTCGTGAAATGTATGTGAGAAGAAGAGTGGATGGATTTAACACGGTCGAGTGGGATAATAATATTAACCGGAGCTAGTTCATATGTAATCAGATTTTGAAAGTTACATTTCTGTTTATTTACAGAAAATAAGGATCTTGAGGTGTCTCCTCAGATGAAAATATATATTAGATGTACTAACATCAGTTTGACATTCATGTTGGTCTATCTTCTTTTTTAAATGGCTTAGAATTAAAAAAATTAGGAAGTTAAGTTTATCAATTAGTTTGGAATCTAGATAGTATACACATTTTCTCTCAGTAAATTTATAGTTTGAAAAATATATACATTATTATCTTAGTAATTCATGTGCATTTGTTTTTATTTGAATAAAATTTTGATAAATGTTTTTGTTATTTTCCTCCTAAAATCTCCTCCTGCACATTCATAAACTATATCCTAAAACTAAACCAGATCTTTTTTTTAATTTCATTAATATAAAAAATCATTAAAAATCCAGTGAAAACTGAAAAGTGAAAACCCATAAACCAATGATTTATTATTTAATATCCTAACTAAAAAAATACAAAATCGTCAGTCACTAGTGACTCACTACTATGTATATCTGAAGCAGTCAAGTCACTTTTTTCTCAGAAAGTTCCTTCCTTTTTCTTTCTAGAATCTTCCATGGATTCTAAAGAAACCCACCAACAGCAGCAGCAGAATCGCAACGCCGCCGCCGCGTTACCGGTTCCCATCTCCACTTCTCAGCCCATGCACGACCGTTCATCTGTCGGGGGCTCTCTCTCTGCGCCAGCCTCAACAACTCCCCATGCTCGCGGGATCGCCTTACTACGTCGTCGATACCCAACATCCGTCGATCGAGCAACGAGGACGAGGAAGGCCGAGGAAGTACGCTCCTCCTGATGCTAACTCATCAGCAGGTTCAGGCCCACCTGCCTAAACGGGGCAGAGGTCTTCCTCCTCCTCCTGCCTCCGGCAATAACCAGCGCCGCAACAACGCTTTAGGTAACTAACATTCAAAGTACTCCATCTTTCTTTCTTTTCTCCATACCCTTTTGGCTGCTTACAGTTAATGTGTGAGCAGGAGGAGAAGGAGAAGAAGACGAATCGATTACAGCTCATATCATTAACGTCAATGCTGGAGAGGTAACGTGTTTTGTGTACCAAATCTTTTAGCTAAAAAGTTATGATCTTTCACATTGTAACTCTCACTCAGGACATAGCTATGAAGTTAGTGGCGTTTATGAATCAAGAACCACGCGAGCTCTGTGTTCTCTCAGCTTCAGGTGTTGTATCTTGTGCGGTGCTTCAATCTAAAACTCCTCTTGGAGTTGTTAAGTATGAGGTATATTCCCATAAAATTCATCTCCTTCTCCACTACTTGTTTCTTGCTTCTTGCTTCTTTGCTCTGATTTGATTGTGATATATGTGGCAGGGCCTATATCTTATCACTGATATGTCGGGTACTTTCTTGAATACCGAGAGTTATGATGGTACTACTGTGACCAGAACTGGTAACTTGAACGTGGCTCTAGCTGGCCCTGATTCCAAGATTTGGGCGGGTCGTGTTGGTGGAATGCTTGTAGCTGGTTCAGAAGTCAAGGTTACTTACTCCATTTCTCAAACGTCGAGTTGGTTAACGAAACCCTTCAAGAGACTGACTTTGCTTTTTTTTTTTTTTTATATATATATATATAGGTCATTCTTGGAATCTTTGGACCAGGAGAGAGTGAAACCGAGCGAAGCTTCTTCAGCACCAGCCAATGTGTTGAGCTTAAGTGGTGGTGGTGGTAGACCAGGATTCCCTCAGTCTCAGGGACCACAACGTTCAAGCGAGTCATCAGAGGAAAACGCTAGTACATCTCTTGGAAACTCTACGCCACTACCACCTCACCATCTTCCCCTCTGGCCTGGCAATAATCCTCAATAAGCAAAATGGTTCATGGGTCGTGGGACTCGTGGCACTCACTGGGGGGTTTTCTTCTCTGTTCCATCAGAATTGTCCATAAGTAGATTGACTCTCTTGTCTTCTTCTTGTTCATACTTCTCTTCAATGTATAGCTTTTGTTTTAGATATAAATAGAAAGAGAGAGAAAGATGTTGAACTAGGGTTGAGTTCATATTTTTAGGTTTTTAGCATCTTTTGATTGTGATGATTCTGTAATCAACGAATTATCCGGTTTAGTTTCCAAGTACGTTTCAGTTCACTTAAAATTTTTTTTTTCTCATAATGTACATCTTCTCTTGTTTTCAATAGAAAATTTGGTCTATACAAAACAAAAAAAAACTAACTATAGTTTTCATAATCTTACTGACTTTTACTTATCAAAGAAAACTTATCTAAATTTGTTTGTGTGGCTTCATAATATTTTTGATCGTCACTCATTCGGAGCCTCAGAGTTACAATATCATTAACTCATAAATAAATACAAATATCCACACGTCTTTGTCTTGGAAGCTGGAACTATTGATCATGAAGTCAATGTTGCAAACCCACACGTATTTGTTTTTCTAACAAAACTAATTAAGTATATCCTAAACTTCTTTCTTTGTTGTTACACTTGAAGACGAGATAGAGATAAAACAAAGATCACGTACTTTCACATTTCTTCTCAAATTAGCATAGACGTTCTATTACAAAACTATACTAAATTAACTAATGAAAACAAATGAATTAATCGAACAAAAATTGGAATATGATTCAACCACGTAATCTTACATTGTCACCAGATTATGACACAATAGCCACTCTGTAAATCCAAAAATAAAATAATAATATTAAACGCTGGTCGTATATATATAGATGGAAATAGTACTATGCAGTAATAAAAAAAAGAAACCGGATAATAAAATGTTTAATTAAGCGTACATAAATAACGTTTGAGGAGATTTTCAAGAAAAAAATGCGAATATCCGACCCGTAAAAAATGCGGATATGCGACGAGGCTCTACGTCTTTAGGTTCTCCAAGTTATCTTCTTTCCTTCTTCACAATCTAAAAACTCATCCTATAATAACCTTTCTTTCTTCCATCGCTCTTCCTCCTTTTAAACCTCTTTTATTATGCTTCTAAGCAATCCCCACATGGTTATCCCGGGATACAGATCGATCATATCACCGGGAAACTTCACGACGAGTCCGAGAAGTCCCTTAGATATGAGGCTCCCGTCGCCTGGTACTAGCTCGAAGAGGTACGATGACGGTGGAGTGGGGTTAGGTATCGTCGCTGCGCTTGAGAAATCCTGGAAGCGTCATCACGATCAACCGGCAAGAGATCTCGTCGTCGAGACAAAACCCGGTTTACTACTCTGGTTCCGGTTCGAACAGATCCAACCCGGTTCATTGTGCCCGGAGAAACCAGTTTCATGCGGAGATTGAACTCTCTGAGGAATACACTTGCGTCACGAGTCGTCGTGATGGCGTGAGCAAGGTTTATTACAGGGACGACAAGTTTGAGTTTCGTGATGATAGATCGGAGAGTGATCGTAGTGAACGGAGATTGGACACATCAACGGGAACAGCTGAAGAATCAGCGGCGACGAAGAGAGATGTATTGAGGGATTCTCAAGAGTTTCTGAGTTTGTGTTGCTTGTGTAAGAAGAAACTTGGAGGCAAAGACATTTACATGTACAAGTAAGCTCCTCTACCCACGTGTCTTTTTTTTTACTTGAGACACATTTTTACATTAAGACTCCATATTAAGTGAGGATTGATTCACTGATGTTTCTGTTATTGAATTGTGCAGAGGAGATAGAGGGTTTTGTAGTAAAGAGTGTAGATCGGTGAGAATAATGGAGGATAATATAGACGCGCAACATAAATCGACAAGCATTGAGGTTTTGAGCTCTCGGTTTAACGGAGGACAAGTTTCTCCAGCTAGAATATTCGTATTATAAAGGATTTACTCATTTAGAATTGTGATCAGCGTTGATTGGTTATATGCCAAATTGTTTTTTTTTTCTTGTCTGTTTGTTCGTATGGTTATTTTTCATAAAGCCAAATTATATTAGGCTTGTGAGTTTTTTTTTAATAACTAGACAAAACAAAATATAAACAATCTTGATAAAACAGACAACAAGAATTTTGTTAGTGTTTTGAAACACTACTAAAACAAATATGATCTTGTCAGTTTGTTTGATACACTTTTTCTCCCCCAAAAACTAAATGAATGATTATATTGAATTTAATTTGTTGTAAGAGAATCTATATGGGGTATGATAGGAAAAGTGCACTACCTATTTTGTCTGAATTTTACCCTGTCGTGTTTATTTTTTTTTTTCAACTTTGTAGTAGTACGTATTATATATCAAATTACAAAAAAACTTAAAAATACTGCATAAATTATAAGTGTTGTGTATTTTCCTTCCCGAATTTTAAAATATTGCATATTTTATATTGAACTAAACAAAAATTCAAAAATACTACAAGAATTTTCAAAATCATTTTCATATATATTCCGTCAAATGTGTTATTCAGCTACATTGTTTTAATAAATTCTGTAGAAATAAAAAATTTGAACACAAATTCTGTAAATTTAAAACTGTAAAATACTAAACTCTCAAAAGTTTGTCAAACAAGTTGTTTTAATAGCGTCACATATTAGGTTCTTTTGCTTGCCAAGTTCATTACTTCTTTGGCCTTCTCGGTAGAGAAGTCATTGAACACAATCCTCGAGTATCAAACAAAAAATGCCTTAAAAATATACTAAATTTTCCGGTTTAAAGGGGGATAAAACGATATTAAAAGCAAAAACGTGTTAGAATCACATTTAACATTGTATCAATCAACACAAGTTTATTCAATTTTACAACCAGTGTGTGTGTGTTTTATCTAAGTTCAACATCTTCACTACGTACAGACAACTTGTGTCAGTCTTTATTAAGAAACTCTGCAAAACTCTGTACAAGTAGACGAGTATTAACAGAACCAGGATTCTTGATATGGAAGATGTGATCTTCGTCCTTAGTCTCTAATCACTCCAACTCTCCCTCCCCACCCACCACTACTCTTCTCAAGCTTCTCCGCGTAACCCCAACCTTCCCTCGCCAGCACATCGTTCCCCGCCACCATAACCAAAACCCGCCCGCACCCCAACCCGGATATATCCGACCCGACCACGTTAACCCACGGATCCTCCACCCCCATCTCGCTGTTCGGGCTCGCGATCTCCCACATCCCTCGCATGTACCTCATCGCCTCAGCCTCGTGCTCCTCCTCCAACGGAGCCTTGGAAAAGAAGAAAGGGATGAAACAGAGCCATCCCCGAGATCCTCGTAGCTTACTCCCTTCTCTTCTCCGGCTCTCATCGCCATGTGATGCGCGATGTTGGCTCCGGCGCTGTCTCCGGCGAGGAACACTCTGCCGAAGTCCGCGTGGTCGTTCACCCAGCGTTCCGGACCAGACCCGGAGACGTGAGCGAACACCCATTTCAACGCGTCCCACGAGTCTTCGTACGGGACGGGGATCGGATGCTCGGGGGCACGGCGGTAGTCCACCGATACGGCGATGCAGCCGGCGGCTGAGACGGCCGACGTGAGGAAAGTGTGGTAGATGGGAGAGAAAGCGGTTTCCATTATGAAACCCCCGCCGTGAAAGTAGACGAGGAGCGGGAGCTTCTTCTTGTTCTTGTTCTTCTCTTCTTGGCCAGCTTTATGAGGGAGGTAGATACGGAGAGAGAGGTTTTTCTCCGGTGAATAGACCGCGTCTTTGGAAACGACGCCGTTTTGATCAGGGGTTAGCGAAGGTGGGACGAATGTGTCGGTCACGAGGCGTTCGATACGGCCATTCTTGTAGACTTTATATCTCGGATAGTCGTATGCGATTTCGGAATCCGAATCCATCGGTCTTTGGATCAAAATGTTACTAGTGTTAGAAGAAGAAGAAGTTGTATAGCTGATATATATATATATATATATATATATATATATATTAATGGTCTACTTTCTAGAGACTTTGGTTGATTGATTGATCCACGTTTCTGTTTTTCAGCTGCTGTTAAACCTACTAAACTCATGCTAATTCATTGGTTCGTATGACAAAATGCGATTAAATAAAATGAACTAGAGTACGTAGTAGGTTGGAAAATTAAGCAGATGAGATCATTTTTTAAAAATAAATTTTAATACACACCACAGACGTAATAAGAACACACGAAATTAAGGAAATACATGTCTTTTATATTCATCGGAAATCATAATTATATGATTTTATCTTTTAAATATTTTTTTCGTTTGAGCTATAATTTGTAAATAGACTAAGAAAGAATTTAAACGAAACAAAGTTTAGTAGTGGTCAACAAAATTTGTTGTCCTTACAAAATCAGTAACATACGAGACTAATCTTGACATAACCCAGAGATAGGGATTTAGACAGACATGATACAATCATACAAGTACCTAGAAACGACAGACGCTAACAAGAATTGATCGCTAATCATATACTAATCACATACATACAAATATATGAAATTTCCTACTAATTAAATAGCTGTGAAAAGAATATAATTAAGAACCATGGACGCAGGAGTTTTGTTCTTGTTTTATTGATGCAACGTCAAAAGAATAGCCCGGTACGGTTTATTGTGGTTTAGCGGTATCACGTCACATTTCAGCTGATAAACCAAGCCAAGAGGTGGTGTTGTTTCCGGTTTGAGGCTTTGTAGAGGCTTTTGCTGGATCGTTTAACTGGTATGGTGCCTTTGACGTAACCCTATCCTTTCTCTTTGCCAAGAACCGATGAAGTGAAGCTCTTCTAGCAATTGGAAGTTCTGTTAAATAACAAAAAAATGAATTAAAGCTGTGTGACAACAACAACAAAAAAAACCTAAAAGGAGATGGAAACCAAAACAAGTGTGAGAAAGATTACCGCATGCCATTGCAACTGAGGAGGATTGGATTGGCTCTTGTGTTACGGTTTTCATGAAATGAGGAACTTGGTTTGGTGTAGGAGCGATGTTGTTGTTGTTGTTATTAACAGTAGATGTGAAACCCGTGAAGGTATTAGCGGTTCCTTTGCTAGCCAAGTTCATAACTTCTTTAGCTTTCTCAGCAGAAAAGTCATTGAACACAATCACTTGCCCGCCGTAGAATATAGTTAATGGTGCAGTTTGAGGCTCTGGTTTCACAGATCTGTAGTTCCAAGTAAGCACCACACATTAGTAAAAGAGATCAGGGAAAAATATATATCAGCTTTTTTAATATATATATATATATATATGTTTAATTAATAAAAATATATCAGCTTTACTACATAAGAATTATATGTTTAACAGAACATACCTAGAAGTAGTCTGTGTCATTTTGGGGACATCTTCCTTGGGGAGAGAGGAAGATGAGGAAGAAAAGCTTGGTTGCCTAGGAAACAGATTCTTGGGTTTAACATCTGGAGCAGCGGCCATGGAATCCACGTTGGAAGCTTCACAAGGGAATAAACTCATGGTTGTTGTAGGCTTACGTGAGATGACTGCAAAATATGATCCAAAACAAGTTAGATCTCTCTGTATCTCATAACTTTTTCAATGACAATTTTGGCAAAACTTAATGGAGAAAAAAAACAAAAAGCTAACTAGTTTCAAACGAATCAGACACGCAAGCCTAACTTACAGACTCATACGCATAGAGATATATATGTAAAGATAACGAACGTGTCTAATTCCTACCTAAACTATAGCGCTATTAATTCCAGATTAAAGAGAAGGCTCCTCCTTACCGTTGGTCTCAGGCATGCATGACATCCCTAAGCTACCGTTCTCCTTCAAATACTGACTCAATCGACTACACGTTAGCGAGAAGCTCGGCTTCCCTGAGGACGATCTCCGTTTTGCAGAGCATTCCATAGAACTCGGCATCGTTAAGCAGCTTGGAAGAAACGAAGCAAAACCACTAGAAAACGTGGCCAATCTTCTTCTTATTCTTCTTCAGTTTACTTTATCTTTCTTTCTCACTTTTTCTTGTTCTTCTTCTTGCAGATTTGAGTTTGTCACGAGGGAGAAATGGGGTGGGCTCTTAAATAAAACTTTCTCCTCCAATAACAAGAAAATAAATTATTAACTTTATCTAATTATGCGTCCTTTAAAAACCACGTGTTTTATTTATTGTTTTCTTTTAATCAAAGTCGGGAAATGCGTCTCGGTTCACAGTTCTCCACGGTCAACGGTTTTGAGTTAAATTACATTTTTATCCCCTCTTCACGATGCTAGTTAATTATTGATTGTTCGCTTAGAACGAAGTCAAACAAAATACCAGCCACTTGTGAGTTTACCCTTTTGCCCCACGTAGTATGGTGGTAATTTGCAGGTACACTTGGACACAGATCGGATATTTGAGTTTTCGAAAGTATTTGTGATTTGTTTCGTGTGTTACGAATATCTAACTTTTCGGTTTGCTTTGTTTCGTAAAAATACGGATATTCAGAAAAATAGGATATAAAAAAATAAATAAATATTTACGTATATTTACGGATATTTCATCAGTTTTGATTAATACAAATAATTTTAAAAATTCGATACATTTATAAAATTTTGTTTTCCATGATATTTAAGATACAAACTAAAAGAATAGTAAATCTACATATTTTGTAATTTTATACTTATTTAACAATTATAATAACACAAAACTTAAGAAAATTTTATAATTTTCATAAATTTTTTTCCTTTTATGTAATACTTTTATATAAGTAATATGTGAATAGAATTTGTCAAATAAAATGTTGGAATAATAATTATATAATTTTATACATTTAAAATTTTAAATATAATCAAGATATACATAGTATTTATATATTGTCGGATCGAATCGGATCAGATATCTGCTTTCAAAATTCTAAGTATTTTTATTTGCTTTGAATGGATATTGATTTTTAGTATTTGCTTTGCTTTAAAAGTATTCAGAATTTTCAGATCGAATCGAAACTGAATAACGAATTAAATTAACTTTAACGGATAAAATGTTCAGCCCTAATGAGGGGTCTCCACAAGTAGAATATCCAATTTTTGAGATATTCGTGATCTGATATGTTTCGTTTGAATAATCAATTATCTTGTTTGATTGGATCTCTAGTCATCTGGATATTCGGTGTTCTACATATCTGGAAATTTTAAATAATTTTGACTGTATATCCGATCTAATCTATTAAAATAAACAAATAAATAATAAAAATAATAAATAAATAAAAATCTAAAAAAATATAAAATAATAATATTTTATTACAAAAATAAAAATTCTTTTACTTTTTAAAATTCTTATAAATAATTTAATAAATTTAGTAAATAAAAACACTGTAAAACTTATATAAAATATAATATTTATATAAATTATATATAATTATTTAAATATATGTATATACATGTATGTAATAGATCAAATAGGATATCCGTTCCTAAAAATATTAGTATTTGTGATTTGTTTCATTTCTCACGGATATTACATATATATTATTATTTGTTTTGATTCATAGAATTACGGATATACCCAGATTTTTCGATTTTAGTTGAATCAAATTTACGAATATTTTACCTAGCCCTAGTAACTTGCAAGTCAAAAAGAGACTAGTTGTTTTTTTTTTTTTTGCTACTATTGTATTTTGCGTTGTTTGCATGAACCTTTGTTTACTCAAAAATAAATCGAAGTGTAGGTTTTGTTTCTTTAACAGAGGGTCTATTGTGTACGTTTTCTTTTTAAGTTCATTTTTATTGCGATTAAATTGTATGTAATGGTCCATTTTAAAATAGATTAATTAGATAGTCTGTTTACGATTGTTAGCATATGTTTAAAGTCATTGTTATCAAACAATTTAACTTTTTCATATGTATGGAGGAGGAACATTCCTAGCAGCTTGAACTAATAACAGTTGCAAAATATGAATTTTCTTGATATGACATCCTGTAAGTAGACATTTTGTAACTAATTTTTGTTCAAACTTAAATAATATATAACATTATACTTTTTTAGTAACCTACGAGCACATTTATGGTTGGTATGTAATCTATATACAATTGAAGAAACCCTTTCTAATGTATACAGTCAACATGTATAAGTAGAAACAATATTCGAGTAATTAAAAACTGATGAAGTCCATATACAATATTACAATGAGTTTCATAACTAAATTATGAAATATTTTCATGCTGGTTGAGTGACTATAAATTCGAATCCTCCAAGTTGAATATTAGTGTGATATAAGTAGCAAGTAAGTAAAGTTGTAATGAATTATTTATTAACTATTAGTTATAGTTGAAGCATGTAGGGAGATGTTAGATATTTTATAGTTTGTAAGAATATTTTTCCTCATGGTTCTAGTGGTGAATTTTTTGGTATCTTATGCTAACAAGAAATCAACCATACGTCCAAAATATATATGCTAAAAAATATAATATTTATACACATTGAAAACAAATAAGGTGAAACAAGATCGAATCAAGCAAAACGCGTTACAAGTCACAGTCAAGCCTCTTTGGCAGTTTGTAAGTGCTCTTGATAATAAATGATATAGTCTTATAATTTGAATAATACTCAAAAAAAATTTAAACTAATTATTATAATTGTTATTAACTCGTGATTCATGCAGAGATGCAACCAAATGTTTGTATATTATGGTCTCTGAGCCGTCGGTTGGTAATTAAATGCGCTAGAAGCTGAAGGTTGAAGTCAATCCACATGTCGACCGTCAGAATTGATAATTGCCATGAACCATTTTATAGTTGAATTCAACAATCTTGACAAGAAAACTATAACTGAACGTAACGAAGAATAACAATACAGTGAGGGAGCGAAAACAAATTTGGTGTTCTCGTCCATAAAATCAATTTTACAGGTTGATTTGAGACCTAATCAGATCCTCTTCCAATAAACAAAAATGACCAAACAGTAGTAATATCTTGCAAGTGCGACTAGTACATATGTGCAAGGATATACTATCGTCCAACTGATAAAAACGTAAATGAAGGAAATATTATTTTATTTTAGGTAGAACGAGAGAAATCTTCACGGCGTTAATAAAATGTGAGTGGGTCTCAGTCAAAGACAGCTCCACCATCCACATTGTTCCGTCGACCACGTTTTTGTTGTTATGCGTTTTAAAGTAGAGAAAAAAACAGTACTAATAAAGTTAAAAATGGAAATTAAAGAACTCAATAAAGAAAAGCAAAGAAATGCTTACAGAACAAGGAGGAAGCCAGAAAGAAGGGGGCAGCAAGTAGGCCTGGGCACGGATCGGATATCCGGGTTTTTGAAGGTATTTGTGATTTGCTTCGAATGTTACGGATATCTAATTTTCCGATTTGCTTTGATTCGGAAAAATACGGATATTCGGAAAAACGGATATCCGGAAAATAAATAGATATTTGCGGATATTTGCGGATACTTACGGATATCTCATTTGTTTTGATTAATACAAATAATCTTAAAAATTTGATACAATTTTTTTTTGGAAAATATTTTTTTTTGCATGATATAAAGGATAAAAATTAAAAGATACAATGAATCTACATATTTTGTAAAATTTTAAACTTAATTAACAATTATAATAACACAAAACTGAAGAAAAAAATTATAATTGTCATAAATGTTTTTTTCCTTTTATGTAATATTTTTATATAAGTAATAATATGAATAGAATCTGTCAAATCATATGTTAGAATAATAATTTTATACAATTAAAATTTTAAATATAATCAAAATATACATGTATTTATATATTGACGGATCGGATCGGATATTCGCTTCCCAAAATTTTAGTATTTGTGATTTGCTTCGATATTAACGGATATTGAATTTTAGTATTTGCTTTGCTTCGAAAGCTTACGGATATTCGGAATTTTCGGATCGAACAGTAACGGATAACGAATCGAATCAAATTTCACGGATAAAATGTCCACCCCTAGCAGCAAGTGCACGTTGTCTGTACCAATCTAACGTGACGAGTGTCCAACTGTTGTTGGTCTTAAAATACGCGTGAAGATGCTTAAATTCTCCATGAATATAGACGGTGTATCAGCTGTGTTAAAATCCAGAAGCCTTTCCCACTCATCAACCCTTAGTTTGATTTGTGGATTAGTTGATATGCATGTAACCGAAGATATCTAAGCTCTATCAAGCCAACCGATCCAAGTAAAAACCAAATTGAAATCACAAATCACATACTCAGCATGTTAAATTAATCATCTAGAGAACGAATTGATCACGGATTAGATCCAAGTTTGCTGATTACGCGACAAATTAATATTATAATGAAATGTAAAAGTAAGAGTAAGAGTAAGAAAAGTCGTCCAATGCAACGAGTCTTTTTCTTTTACATAATTGATAGGAAGCTTTATTTTAAGATTGGATAGAAAATTCAATTTATTGTTCACTGAATAATTAAAACTCAAGATATGTTTTTCGCTAATATAAAACTCAAGATATTTTTCACTAATATAAAACTCATATAATTTTGAGTTTATTGGTTAGAGTTTGTAAGATATGAAACGTGGGCTATACAAGTAGATAGGATTAGATTAAACGAGAAATATCATCAAACTCGTGGGAAATGGGTGGTGGTTGGTTGGGGAAGGAATACAGATCCGAAAGGCAAGTTGAGTAACGTGTCCAGTTATATTTGTTCTTAGTATCTATCCATCCACCATTTGAGTTTACCTTTAATTTACAAACTACTATTTGTCTGTACTTTATCATAGTATAGGTTTTGTGTTCCTTCTTGTTGAAAAACGAAGCTCTATAACCTTAATGTCATCAATATACAAAATAAATGCAAGCCAGTATATTCGTTTAGTTTTTTTTTCTTCAAAAAAGAGCAAGAGAAACACTATAAAAAAGGATATCACACATTCACTCAGGCGTGTTTATTTATCATCCAGTTGGTGGGAGAAAAAGTCAAAGAGAAAATCAGAGAGAGAAAGTAGATCTACAGGTTTTCCGGCGGTCGGCCGGCGCGTTTGCGTCCGTGCCGTCGCCGAAACCCTCTCCATCTCGTCGTTTGTGTTCCCCCGTATTTTTTTTACAGCCCTGCCAACTACCGCCTTATCTAAGCTCTGATACCGCAACCATCTTCAATGGAAGCTAGGTGTTTGGAGTACGGACGCGGTTGCTGAGAGGTTCTCGGTGGAAAGGGAGCGCCTTGCATGTGTAGTAGTAAAGTGTCTCCGTGAGGCGGAGGCTCAGAAAGATCCACCGTCGTCGGCTTTTCTGCGGGAGGTGGAAGCTTGCTCAGTTCCACCGTTGTCGCTTCAGTTTCCGGGAAAGAAAGCTTCCGTCAGCTTCGCCGTCGCCGGCTTTTGGTCGCGGAGAGAAGAGGCTTTCACAGCTCCACGATGCCGCCTAAGAACTCTTGTTTCTTTGGGTTTAGTTTATCCTTTTCGTTTCTTAGTTGTTTGGTTTCTTTTCTCGGGTTGATTGTTGTGGGTGTTACTGCGGAGGAGATCTTAAAGTGGATGCTCTCCGATAAGGGTGGTGACTGTTTAAAGAGAGGAAGCAGTGGTGCCGATTATAGATCGGGTGGTTCTTGCTTGTCTATCTAGGGCTTGAATAGATGTCGAAGCGGATTAGATCTCTTTTTTCGAGGATGATATCTGTTGTGAAGAGAAGACAAGGCGTGAAGAGCAGAGTTGGTCTCGTCGGAGGTGCTGCGGCTAATGAGCTCCGACGTAAAAAGGTTGCGGTGGTAGTGCTCCGGCAGCGTTCTGAGACGGGGTCGGTCAAGCTGAGGCAGCGGTGTTGAGTTCTGTGCTGATGATGCAGATGCATCCACGTGTACACCTGCGTGCCCCTTGAGGCGGGTTCAATGTTAGGTCTTTGGGCTGATTTAGTTATTCTCGTTGTAGGCTCTTTGTTTTTGGGCTTTAGCTTTTTCTGGTTTGTAATTTGGACTTGGTCCAGTTCAATTTATAAAAAACATCGTGACGGAAAAAAAACACACTATAAAAACTTTACATGGTTGACTTTGCTAATCGCAGATTCATACGTAGCCACGTTGTAAAATACACAGTATACAATCATAAGGTTTCGTTTTGGTTGTAGGGGAAATAAAGTATTATAATACAAATGATAAAATGATAATATTTTTACATCAACGTATTATATTCACCGCAAAGTAATCCCTATCAACGTGATGTAAATGCCTACAAAACAAGTGCCAATTTATGTGGATCAATACACATTGTAATAATAATCATCAATGTTTTTAGCTTAAAGAGAAGACGTTGCAGTGAGATTCTTAATTGGATCCTGACTAGCCTGTAGGCTGTAGTTAGCTTGGAAACAGAAGCCTAAGAAAGCAAACATGGCAAACCGTACATTTAAAAAGAAAAAGATGGAGTATTTTATGCCCTTTTTCAAAAAAAAAAAAAAAAAAGATGGAGTATTTTCATCGTATTACTACTCCGTTTTTTTTCTACAGAATCAAATAACTCCGGTTCATAAGAACCTATACCCCCACATCATCGAATCGAACCGTAAACCTTCCTGGTAACCAGCGACCTCTGTTCAATAAAATTGGCCCAATTCGTCTACCTTCAGCCCAGTCCATTAATACTAACTGGGCCAAGAAACAGTGCAGTGGAATCCGTAATACACTCGCGAGACCCTGCGTCGTACGTACCAGGAGAAATTTTATATGAAATTATAACATGATAAATTAGAAAACCATACAAAACTGTATGAATGAGCTCAGTATTCACTTTCCTTTTTGGACTATTAACCAATAAATAACATTAAACTGCTGATTGTGAAATCCTCAAAGTGGTTTATGTACATTTTTCATCTTAATTTAATTTCATCGTTTACGCAAATAACCATAAAATAATTGGTAAAAACATTAAATACTATAAATTAAATAAACCCCCGCCCCCGATTTGATTTATTCATCATATCATTCATTCATTCATCTCTAACTTTCGCGACAAGCGGGGATCTAAAGGAAGAAGCCTCCGTGGCAACGAACTCATCCACGTGTCAAAAAAAAAACAAAAAAACTCAACCCCTCACTCACTCCGGCGATGTATCGAACGGCGGCGAAACGTCTTCTCGGAGCTGGTTTCGCAACCAGCCGCCTCCTCCGATTACCCAAGCCCAGGCCCACCACCACCATCATCCCTTACTCCTACACTTCCCCTCTCTGCACTTCCTCCTCGACGGGCCACACCGAATCTCCGATTGGTAATCAATCCGTAAACCCTAATCAACCGGATCCCACTTCTTCTTCCACGGATACAAGAGAAGGACCTCGTCGAGATGAGAGCAGCAGGAAGCCGAGAGCTGAGTTTCAGGAAGAGCAGGCTCGTGTCCTCGCCGCCTCTCTTCGCCACGTGGTATGTGTGTGTGTATAGTCATTTCCAACTTCACTGTAAAGTTTCAATCTTTAATGTGTTTTGGGAGTTTGTTGCAGCCGAGGTTAGGTTGGACGGAGGAAGCGATGATTGCAGGCTCGAGAGAGGTTGGTGTGTCTCCTTCCATTGTTGGGTCTTTCTCCAGGAAAGAAGCTGCTCTTGTTGAGGTTAATAATGTCTTTTTATCTAGTGAGAGTCACAAAGTTTGAAACTTTTGGAGTGTTAGTTTGTTTGACTTTTGATTCTTCTTGTTTCAGTACTTCATGGATGAATGCTTGCAACTGCTTATCGACAGAGTAGACTCTGGTTTGGATCTCCAAAACCTGATTCCAAGTGAACGTGTTTCTAAGCTCGTTAGGATTCGATTGGAGATGCAGATCCCTTACATGTCCAAATGGCCTCAAGCTCTTAGTATTCAAGTAAGTTTTTTTCTCTCTGTTTTTGTGGTAAGTTTTAAAGCAAATCCTGATTTTTTGTTTGGCAAAACAGGCGCATCCGGCGAATGTTCCGACGAGTTTTAAGCAGCGGGCGATGTTGGTTGATGAGATATGGCACACTGTTGGAGATGGATCTTCTGATTTGGATTGGTATGTCAAGCGCACTGTTTTTGGAGGTGTTTACTCAACCACCGAGATTTATATGCTTACTGATGACTCCCCAGGTTCTTAAAACTCCTATCTTTGGATTACATTGCTATGTGTTTGAAGAAAAATAACATAAAAGTTTTGATATCATGTTGAGCAGAGTATCGCGATACATGGGCGTTCTTGGATGATAGAGTCAAAGATGCTTTTGATTTGAAGAAGAGCATACAAGAGGTAAATATATAACCTTTCTCACTATGCTACATATTCTTGATACTACTACAACTTGGATTGATAACTCACACATCTTCTGCGGCAGGCCAAGTATTTTGCACAAGACATCGGAGCTGGAGTTGGGAAATCGTTTCAAGGACTGATGAATGGAGTTATGCAGACCATGTCCAGAAGGGGTGGTAGCTCTACTTTTTGAAAGAAAGATCATCACACCTTTACACAATAAAAGATGCTTCATCCCTTTAAGATGATTCTCTAGTACTTTGAGTTTGAGATACGCTCTAATAATATTATGATATTAGTATGTATGACCTGAAGTTATAAACTATTTACTCAACACGAGTCACGATGTTCTCTTATCCGGGAGTGAAAGGGACCAAGAATGGATGGCTTAATGGCTCAATGGTTTCGCTTTCTGCTGAAAGAGGACATTTTTGTTACTTCGACACCTTACATATGAACTATATGAAGATGTAGCTGTACTTTGGTTTTGTTTCCACTCTATTATTACCATGGTAATCAATCAGGTCCATTTAGCATATTGGTTGATATCTACATCTCCAATACAATATCTGCAATCACGAAAGAAATTCGATCAATACAATATCTGCAATCACGAAAGAAATTCGATTAAGCTTTACTAAACCATTATCTTTGATCCAACTTATATACTTCAGAAAGGCCAGCCCTATACACTTGGATGTTACATTCATAAAATATATGATGAGATGAACTTTTAATTATGACATAAATAAATAAACATATCTGTTTAGAAAGTCTCACATTCAGAATCTATCTTGTTCCATTTATTGGCGTCGACACTTGAACGAGCTTCATCCATAATCTTATGATTCTCCAGATACTTTTTTGCTGTAGTATTTGAACGTTGTGGATGTATCTTCTTGTCGAGGATTGTCCTTAACATCTGCACACATACACAACATAAGAAAGATGTTTTAGTTTTACGTAAATGTGGTTTTTTTTTACATCTTTTACATAAATGTAGTTGAATTCAGTCGTTTTTATTTTTACTATTAAAAGTAGTGACTGGATAACTTATCATACATGTATAGACATAATACCTTTTCCATTCGTGTATTTGGGAATGAATCTCCTCTAGACAAATCAAGAAGAGGAGGTGGAGTTTTGAAGCCGCTTGTGCAAACAAACATCTTCTTGAGAAGAAAAGAGAGCGATTTCTTCTTCCTGATAATAACATCTGCATTAATCGCAGTAAGATCTTTGCTAGAAACATTTTCTTCTTCTTCTATCTTGGAGCAGATATTGTTTCCAAGGGTTCCAATGGCTAAGAAGGTTTCTTCGTCTTGAGGCCAGCTTTGGAGGTCTTTACTCAAATCAGGTCCTGATGATTCTTGAGCTATATATACACATCATCAAACAGGTCAATAATCTATTCGAAGATTTATACATTATCTTTGTCTTTGTTAGTACAAGAATATACTCACAACAATCTGAAGTTGACTCATGCTTCTTACGAATGTTACCACTAAGTTTTCTTTGAACCCAACTAAAAATCTGTATACGACAACATCAAAATATTACAAGATCAAAGAGGTTTACACAACAAAAAAAAGTTTCAAGTTAACTAGGACAAAAATGAAAACAAACCTTCATGTTTCAAGAGGCAAATAAATATGTGTGTCCAAAAAAATTCTTTTTCTGTCAATGATCTTTTTATCTCCTTGAATAGCCTTTAGGAGATAAAAAGATGAGGATAGTGGTCCCATGTTTTTAAAGACACTGTAAACACAAAATCCCTGAAGCCAGCAAAGAGCCAGCACATCCAAAAATGGGCTCAAGTTCCTATGAACCCTCGATATCAACTTCAAGTCACCATCTCGAGCCCCTGAACCCATCTTTGTTGACTTTGTTGAATGTCGGTTCACCAAAATCGCATTCTTTATACTCCCTTTGTTCCAAAATACTTGATGTTTTTCCAAAATACTTGATGTTATGGATGATGGCACAAGAATTAAGGAATGTATTTTTATCTTAAAAAGTAGCATTGAAAAGAAAAATTAAAACTAATCCAACCAATCATCAAAAAGATTATAAGACTCTATTGGTCACACAGCTTTCAATAAAGCTATAACTAATATAAAAAATATCAAAACATCATTTATTTTGAAACATCCAAAACTCTCCAAAACATCATCTAATTTGGAACGGAGAAAGTATAAAATATGGCTTAGGAGATCGAAATCGAGAAACTAATTGAAGGAAAACATATGAGGGTTGTCTGTTCAAACAACTATACAAAAGTTTTGTAACAAAACTAAGTAAAGCTTTTATTTTGGATCAGGCCGTACAGAAATTACATTTAGTATGTAAGGTAAATGTACAAAACTTACTTTGAAACTATTACACTCGAATTCAAAATCATTTTGTTCTTATAACTATTCGTCTCCACCACATGCACAGCAGACATTTGAGCAACATTCAAAGCAGGCGACGCAAGCAAGCGCTGTGAAGAGCTGTGTGAAGACAAGAACACATTGATCATTGAGCTTAGTGCAGCACTGGACGCAACACATGCAGCAACATTTGTTGCATAAGGAGGCACAACAGCTCGAGGCAGCCTTCACGAACTTCTCAGCGGCATCAGGCGCTCTCTGTTCTCCAAATCCTGGTGGAACATTCTCTCTGGTAGCTGTTGTGTCACCAAAGCCTATCCCAAAGTTTCGCAGTGGGATTGTTCTTGATATCATCTTCTGTTTCTCTCCATTGCTTGCTGTCTGTTGGAAAAAAATTGATGAATATATAAGTTAAAAACGAGTCTAACTTGTTCATTGGAATAGAAACAAATCACAAAGTTTTTGGTTGAAAGGGTTGCGCTGTTTGCATAAATACCATTTTCTTTCCACCAGTGTCGCTGGGTTTCAATACTTCTTGAGTGTTCTCCAACTGGATCATTCGAGTATACTCAGATGGTACGCCGGTTTGGATGCTTAGTTTAGTAATCTGAAACGCAGTAAACAACAAAGCAGAATGAAGAAGATAATCCTGAAGATGACAAAATAGAGGAACTGAACTGTAATGTAAGCAAACCTTTTCTTTTAGCTGTTTGTCTTCCGAGAACCATGCCTCAGCAGTTAGCAAGTCAATCACATTCTTTGCAAACACCTGAATGACAGCTTTGTGTTAAACCCGAGTGTCTTTAGAAGAAATCTCCTTAACAATATATGATAATGAGAAGGAAGGTGATCATACTTTATCAAGGGGTATGTCTTTCGCACTTTGTACAGTCAAGTCTGCAGAAAAGCTGCTAAAGTCTCCTAGCAGACCATTGGCTTTCACACTCTCAGGGAACTTTCCTCGGTATCTCCCATATATCATCAATGGACTTGTAGAGGTTAGATCCGGAATATTCGAAGGGTATACCTATTAGTAATCAAAGGTTCCACTTTCAGTTTCCAGGCATTAACTTCATCTAGTCGAAGGAAACAAAAAACAATTTGCCAGAAAAGATAAGCAAAGCAATCTTGAGATAGAGGCACACCTCAATTTCATCAAGATTCTGAAGGGGCTCAATTGTTATATTCAAAAGAACAGTGGATAAAGCCCTTGTAAACAATTTGTCTAATCGTTCCTGGATATGATCTGTACATCAGATAGATGGAAAATGTTGAAGAAAAATAAAATAACATATAATATAACTTTTTCCCTTTAATTCACAATACAGAGTCAAAGTTTTACCAGTATTATAAACTGATTCGTGCTGGCCCCTGGATAGATTTGCAAGCATCTGCAGGAAGTAGTGGTTACAGAATACACCTGAAATATTTCAAAGAGTCCACACATGAGAAGGTAATTAAATAAATAAAAAAAAAGATAATCCTGGTCCTTTCATATTTAAAACCTTGGAGAAAATTTTACCTAACCCAAAAGTGTGTATCCGTGGACACACTGATCCAGCACTAGCAAGACGTTTCTTCATTGCATCACAAATGTGTCTCTCATCTTCAACAGACCCATCTGTTACGAAGAAGATCATAGGAAGGGAGCCACGAGTGTTCGATAGCATTTCCACAGCCTGGAAAGTATTAAAAGAAGTTGGCCAAATTAATGCCAGGACGCGATCTGAGGAGCTATAATCACCAGCTTTTTAAACTACAAGTGAGCGGCGGAAGTTACCTTCTCTAGGGGAGGGAGCACGTTGGTACCATCTGCGACAACAAAGTTCTTGTTCATCCACTCAATGCCTCTTTCAACCGTATCTGGAGTAGCCGGCTCCATCGATGTCGAAAACAGAGAAGTACCATCGCTGAAAGTCATAATATTGAAGGAATCTCCCGGATTAAGCTTAGATAGAGCTGCCGATATCGCATTGTTTACATTCTCGAGAGGTTTTCCAGTCATGCTTTTACTTATATCAACAACAAATACTACCTCCCGCTTGAACGCCTGAAGTTAAAAAAAAAAAAAAAAAGAAACTTAAAGATTGTACTTAAGGTAGCATCATTCACTGCACCAGAAAAAGAGGTGTAAAATGAAACCTTGGTTCTTTGTTCCTTTCCTGGGAAAAGATAGAAAGAAAAGATCTCTCTCTGATCAACATCTTGAACAGGCGCAGATTGAAGGAAAAGTCCACCAACTATATTACTTGAAGAGGCCTACGAAAAAAATAAATAAAAGAGATAAACAATCTAAACTGGAGCACAAACAGAGATTATCCAAAAGCACCAGTGAGACTTCATACCGTATAAGAAAAGCTAAAATCTGTGTTTGACCACTTCAAAACATCTGTTTCATATGAAAACCTCAACTTCCCTGCCTTCCTCATTTTTTCCTGTAATACATGAACGAAATAAGATAAATTACAGGATACAAGAATGTCGTGTTCAGAAAGATCTATAAGACCACCAAACCTTTAGCGGATGACTGCATCCTTTGCAGAGAACTTCTGTTCCAGTACCGGCGTTAACACTCAAGTAAATCTTTTCTCTCTTGGAGATTTTCTTCACAGCAGGAGTCACATACTCAGGAAAGTTAAAAGGAATATCAAGGAAAAACTCTCCTTCGTTATACGTCAACTTCTGGGACCAAGACATCTTGATAGAGAGGTTAGTTCCTCCATCAACCTGAAAACCAAGACAATAAATGAAATATACAATAATCAGAAAGAGGAATAATCCAAACAAAAAAAAAACAACATTTGAGTTGAAAGTTCCAGCATCACCTGTGGTATTGTGATGGTGAATATGTTTGGTTTCAAGAAACCTCCACTCTGTGGTTGCGCCGTCTTCTCTAACTCGTGTCCATCCTCAGCAGTGATCAACTTGTGTTGTGTAAGATTTCTAGGAATCTCAACCTCAACACCTAGTATTGAGCCCTGTTTAGACATGCAAAAATTAGCTTGAGAGATTCCATCAATGCTCAGAGTTTGAGCTAAAAGACTAATGAAACCCTAACAGTGAGCTAATTTCATAACCGAAAATCTCACATTTTCCCGGAAAACACCTAACATTTTCTCGGAAAATCTCAAATTTTCCCGGGAAAAATCCCAAAAAAAGAAAAACCCTAACCTGTTCACCCATGGGAATAGCGATGCGGCAATCACACCTCTTGCTTCCCATGACGCAATGCACACGCCACGATCCGGTGACGGTGACGAGAGCCGTGTCGAGATAACACTCAAGCGTCGAGCTCGATCGCGTTCATCTGGAGAGGAATCAGAGCGGGAGGGTCGCACCTGCCGTGCACGTGGGGCTGGTAGCTGGGCAGGTCCGGGTTATCCACGATCCCAGGCTCGTGTATGACGGCGTAGACCATCGGCGCGGAAGGGAGGTGAGAATGCGCCGCCGCTCTCTCCATCGGGGAAGCTAGCCTCGGCGCCGCGACGGCACGGTCGTTCCCGAAATAGATCCGTTTCGCGAGTTTTAGCCCGTCCTCCACCGCCCTCGCGAAATCCTCCGCCATCGTTTAGCGAAAGAGAGGCGTTTGTATTAGGGTTTGTTTTGGCTGCTTCTTCTCGCTTCTCTCTTTTGTTTTCTGATAACCAAATCCGAGAAGACGAATCGAATCGTTGAGGTTTGTTTCTTCTCAGAGTTGAGCCGCGCATTATACTACATTTATTTAATTTATATGAATTATGTGTTAATATTACTAAAATACCCTTTTCTTTTTAGGTTTATTACTAAATGCCTTTTCTTCTTTTGGGTGGGATCGAAGATCCAACGGTGGAGAGCTCTGTTAAGTAATGCCGACAAGATGGGCGAATCAGCTACATCCGGGATTTATTTATTTTTGTCCTTCAAGAGGATATGGTGGACCTACAAGGAAGTATAAATGTTGTTGAAGCATAGGATTCTAGGCTTTAATAACGTTCTTCCAACGGTAACATCTCATGGATGCTTGTGCGCACTCACGTGCCGGGCCCTAGTCGTTGGCTCATGGGCTATCCATTGCGCGTATAATGCGTTGGTGGGATCGTGTGACATATCACATACACTTACTTTTGGCTGGATCTATTAATTGGCTGGATTGTCTCCTGGCATGGTATTTTTGGTGATATGGTCTAAACAACAAATCCAAGACTTTATAACCAGAATACGTTTGTGGGGGAATCATGATTATATTATTAGATGCCGAGATTAACTGATACTACTGTGGAGTTATGATTCATCAATAATAGCTGGGATTACAACTATAATAAATAGTTAGTGGAGTTAAGATTGATTGATGCTCTGATTACAACTCGAAATTTGCAATCTAATTTTAGAAATAGTGAAATTGGCATTAAAACTAAGAGAAATGGTTAATCTTTTAAGCACAATTTAACGTTTTTCAATTTTCTTTTTCGAAAAATACATTTTTATATATTACTGTGTTCAAAAACTTTTTTTCCTGGCGGTTAGATATAAATAATTTGATATTTTAATTTCATAAACATTGAATCTTTGTTTCCCTAGACAATTTGTTTCGTCTTTACCCTAGGGCCTAGGTCATCCTTGCGTAACACAGACAAAAAACTTAGGACGTTTTAGATTCCACCTAGAAGATGATGGATGTTGGCGAGCCAAAAGGTGTGTCAGAGAAACCTTCTACGTATTTACATGTCTACTGCGTTCCTCCTTCACCACACTCAAAGCTTGTAGCTCTTCCATTAACCTTTCATACTCACTTTTAACCTTCTCCAGCTCACTGCTTAGATTCATGGCCTGCACGTAGACAAAAGACCCAAATTGTATCACGATCAAAATCAAGATCGCCTTTAAATCAATTTGTTACGAACTCATTATCGTATAATCTTATTCTGCAAAGGAACCTCATGGCGAGATAGTCTATCGATGGATGGAATTGCCATTAACCAACTTAATAACTGATTAGTAAATAGTTTAACAAAAGAAACAGAGGACAAGACTCAAGGCTCTCCATATGTTTTGATATGCCTTTAGAGGAGGTTAGGATTTAGCAGGAACAAGGGTAAAGTCAAACAAATAAAAGAGACGAGTAATTAGAGAAAGGTTGTTTATGTCATAAGAACGTACCTTGACTTCAAGCTTTTGACTTCGCACCTTGTGGTCCAACCATCTGAGTATCATAAAGATTATCAATTTATGGCACAAATCACAACAAACGCAGAAATTGACAAATATATGGTTTCCATATTAACTTACTTTGCTCGGAGCTTCTTGTTTTCTTCCATCAACTTGACAATTTCACTATCTTGTGACTGATTAGCAGATCCTCGAATGAACTTCAGAGCATGTGCACAATCAATGAAATTAGAGAAACGGAATGGGCAGAAGTGGCTACAACCTAATTTTACTATCATGTTTCTGTGTGGGGCACATGTGCATCAATGCATGGGATATATATATCATTCATATATGGGAAATGCTATATCTACACTTTTTGTATGCATTTCTAGATATTGGGCGAAGTCACAGGATTAAACAGGTTCAATAGTGGAAAAAAGTGAGAGAGGAGAAGGGAAACATATGTTACGTACCTGTTCAACCCGAATATGCCCCGGGACAGTGAAGCCATCACTTCCGACCTTTCTTCTTGACGCTGCACTTGCAACAAGATCAGGATGTTCTTTCCTCTTCTCCAACACCACTGCAACAATAATGCAAACGTGTCAGCATCAAGGATAATTCGGGAACACTGGAAGAGGAAATATAGTACAAAAATTTCAATGATAGTAGAAGCATTTGTAATAACTTTAGTAAAAGAGTCGGTTTTTCGGTAAGATATTGCGTATTGAGTTGTCCTATTCTACTTTTTTTAAAGTTTGGGAAATAAATTGTTACAATGTCTATATAGAGCCTTTGCAGAAATATCACGTTGAAGTTTCTTAAAATGGCACAATCCTGGACCAATCATAGGGATTAGAGCAGTCATTTATTTAGAACTCTAGTTTTGGTTAGTCAAAGACCAAGTATGATCCCACTTTCTTCACAGTTTAACTCTTCGTAGCATTTTACCTGGCTCAGTTGAAACTCTAGGGAGAGATGCCAAGTTTGCGTTAGGAAAAGCTGCTTGGAAGCCTGGAGGAGGGTTTATTGTTTGTCTACCACTATATCCAGCAGAATTCTTCTGGAGCATGTTGACATTTGGCCTACCGCCAGTTTGTACATTTTGGGGAACCTTAAGACGAGACTTCTTAGTATCATGATATCCAATCAACACACAATGGCAATTCCTGTTAAAGATTATCAATCATTTGAAACAGTAAAAAACACAGATAGAGAACAAGATAGGTATCTACTTTGGCGTCTGAATAGATAAAAGTAGCAACACAACAGCCACCAAAAACGATTAGGATTAAGAAATTACCAATACTCCGATGTCATTTCCTTTAAACGGTTTTCAAGTTTCTGAAGAAGGACCGTTTTCTCAAAATCCTGCTTGTTATGGGTTGGCTCAACAAAATTAGCTTCTAGAGCACCTGTAAAACCATAGAAATTAATATAAATTCACTCATCAGATAGAACTTTGCCAAAAACAACCAAGTCAGTAGGAACTCTACTGTTTTATTGATTCATCCGTTTTGCAGCTTCTTACCAACAATTCCTCTTCCTTTGCTGCTTGAGTTGCTCACGACCTGCCAAAAAGGCTGAAAACAAAACGAAGCATACAAGGTCAAAGTAATATACAAGATTATATGCAGGATTTGTGATTAAAAAAACTTGACACGATACGGCGGTCTTTAGCTGCGGTGAAACAAAAATTGTAGCAATTTTGAATTTAAATATAAATATGTTTAGTAGATTATAAGTATCAGTATAGAGAGGTCCAGCGACTTTTAGACACTTCTTCCAAGAGCTATATATGGCACAGCCTTGCAAACAAGGATGCAACAAATTATAAAAATATTATACTGGCAATACGATAATTCTTTTTTCTATTGAATATGAGCTAACACATTTAATATTTCAAAACTCACCATTATTAGGCGGTTTTTGTGATAAACGCAGAACCCACTAAGGTTTACTTTGGGAGCTTCTTTCAGAAATCCAATCGTCGTTACAACTTCACCCTGCTCATTGAAGCCGGAGATTGGAATCTTTGTTAGGGAAATAACAATTACAAAGTACTAAAAGAAGTCCTGATATTTTACGCACCTCTTCACGTCCAGCAACCTGAGGCTTATACAAGATGTACTGCGGATGCTTGAGATCATCAGCAACGTTGTGCTGCTGGACAACCTTACCACGCAACAGAATCTTGAAAGCCTCAGGAATCCGCAAGTATAGTATGGATAGGTAAACCTGCAAAGAGGTATCAGCAACGAAATGTATAAACATAGTTTCCCTTCATCTATGTCTATGTGTATTACGTATTTCTCATGAGTAGATTCATGCATACATGTATGGTTCAATATTAAAGTGTATGCTCCTGGTACATTAACATAAGCATAAACAGTTCCCAACATACTGACCAAAAGAAATAGAAGCTTACACGAAGAGAGTAGGAAAACCGGGTCGCAATATGATCATTTGTAATCTTACATCCAGTTTTTTTAACGTTTCCTTCAATGAGAATATCCTGTAATAAGCAAGGAACAAAATAAGTTCTCAATTAAATGATAAAACTTGGCAATGAAAAGAAGATCAGAGACAAGAACTATAAATAATATTAACCTCTGCGGCCGAGTCAAAGTCTAATTCCAATTTAGCATCGCTGTTGAGCCATAAGTTATAGATAATAACCTTTGTCCCATGTGATCCAATGTCGTCAAACTGCCAGAGGGGAAAAAGAAGCATGAAGTTATAAGTGGAACTTAAAGCTCAACAAATTCTTAATGAATAGCATCACAATAGTGAAATATCCGACTCATGAATCTCAAAGTTTTAACCAAGTCACCCGTAATCATACAGATTGTAAACATGGGTTGCATGGAGAAATCTTTTAAAAGAAGACTTGCCTGCTGCAAAAGTTCTGCCTCTGTTGAAAACGGAGACCATTCTAGTAGAATGGAGAGACTGGATATGAAATGTTCTCGGTCTTGCAATGTCACAAATTCGCTAGTTGATGCCTTATACTCGTAATCCAACTGGTTATTCATAAGCCTACGCAGTTAGATTACAGAAAACAAGGTGCATTTTGTATGTATGAGGCAAGAAGACTCACAATGGGAACAACTATTCTATCATGGCCAGTACGTGTCAGGTACGTATAAGAAAGGAGCCCTATACTTTGAGTCCATGTTCTAGCCAGATAGAAAGAGAACAATTCAGCAAATTGGAAAATGAATAATTAATGGAGATTAACCGACAATTGCCGCTCACTGGTTCTTAAAATGGCGGCTGAATACAATGACATCTGCTCCAAGTCTCATTGTGCTGGTCTTGAAACCATTACCATCTAAAAAGAATCATAACGAAGAATGAGATACAGAATCATACTCTAAAGATTTTGCTGCAAAATCAAAAATAGAGATACGTGTTGCAAAATCATAACTAAAGATACGATTCGAAGAACAAAGAGAAAGATTCATACATCTTCCAATGGCTGAATCCGATTTCTTATCTGAGAATCCGAAACCCATGCAATGCCGCATTGCTTGAGGATCCATCCCACCACCATCATCTGAAAATGTAATGAAAGTATGATCAGAAAATTGACAAAAGTCTTGCTTTTGCATGCTTCCTTAGTGAAATGTGGCTGAACTTAACATGCAAAATTACCTTGAACTAGCAATGCTGGTGCACCATCCCTTGGATTTATGGTTTTATCTACAATGACAAAAGTGGCCCCGTTTTGGATCTATAGGGTGATAAAGATACAGAGCACAAAACACATTAATCAATTGTCATTCAGAACTTTCAAAATTATCAACTAAATATTTAGGCACGCTTTCACCTCGATGGAACAAAAGAAAAATCGTCAGAAAGTGAAGTGCCTGAGTTCCGAAACGGACAACTTCACTATAGAGTTTTCCAAAGAATCATAAACAAACAATTGAAGTGCATCAAAAGAAAAGACGTACCTCATCAACAGCGTTGTCAAGCAGTTCGGCAACAGCTGCAGGTAGAGAAAACCAGATAAAATCTTGTTTAAACGTTGGTTCAAATAATGTTTGCTAGCCACATACCAAAAACGGGGGAAATCATAATTACATACCACCAAAAGCCCATTTATGTGAAGTAGCATTGGAGTGAAGGAACATAGGATGCACATGAAGATAATTTTTCCCAGCTACAAAAACATATATCAAGAACAATAAGAAAACACCAACACAACCAAGCAAAAAAAAGAAGGACAAGGTGTCATACTTGGCTGCTGAGACTTTGAACTAAGTTCGTCGTTGTAGCTCCCAGCTTTCCAGAATTGCCTACAAACAGGAGCAGGGCAAATGGTAGAGGCTGAAGAAGTGACGCCGGCATCTTCAGGTGGAGTCCGGACTTGATCAACCACACTAGTGCTACTCTGCGCACCACCGAACGATCCCCTATTCTCTTCTGAATCTTGAGGTAGAGACTGATGATGCCCTTTGGAACCAGAACGGTGGTTCTCGGGTTTAACAACCACCAGAGCATCATGAGAAACGTTTATACTTGCGTTGTTGTTGCTCATTTCCTTTTTTTTATCTGCAAACGTATTGACAGTTAATATCAGAATCATAGATCATAGATTCCATATGAGAGCCTGAGACACCTAACAAATCCATCAGAAACTCACGGGAAAAAATCATATATCTGAAGAATGAATGACCTAGAAAATTAAAATTTAGGGGAATAGCAAATCGCAAAGGCTCTTTGTGAGTGCGAGCGAGAGAGAGAGAGGATACTACTCGCTACGAAGGATTTGTGTTTACCTGACAATAATTCTCATGCAATTCCACTGTTACTTTCCTTCGCGAGCACAGTGTGCGACGATGTGAAGAGAGAAGGAGAGGATAATCAAATAAACGATCGAAATCGAGAGTGATTAACTGATTACCAATCCGGCGTCGCTTTTGACCTAGGAATTTTATTTTCACGGCGTTGAGAGAGAGAAGGCGATGAAACCTAGACAGTTGAGGAGTTAGTTATCCCGGAAAATTGCTTCCCGTCTAAACAAGGCCGCGATACGGAGAGAGAGAGAGAGAATTAAATTAATTGAAATCCGCGACTGAGCGAGAGAGAGAGAGATAGAGAGATAAGGAGTCGAGTCAGACGCGGTCGAGGAGAGCTCTTCTTGAGAAAGGGAGACTGGGAATTTGGGGGAGGGAAGGGTTTGTGGCTTCTAGAGAAAGCTGTTGAACGGGAAAAACTATGTAGAGAGTCAGCCAGCTATTATGTTATTTCTTCTGTTGTTATTTCAACTCTACGCCTAAAAAATTAAAATAAAGTTGACCAAAAAGTACAAAATTTTGTTATCAAAGTGGTATTTTTGAAAATTCCCCTAAATTAATATTAATTTATTGATTAAATTATTATTTTAAATTTATAGTTTATTATTAACTAACGAAATGCAAAGAGAAAACTATAAAATATAAACAAACAATTTTTATATATTTTATGACTAAAAAGAAATTAGTAAAAACATGAATAGGCCTGAATCTATGTCATATGACTCAAATGCATCTTATTACTGTAGTTAAGAGATCTAGTCATATATTTACATAAATAATTTTGAAGATTTATTAAATCAGTAGAATTTAAATGTTTTATCATAAGATCCATAGAAATGTTGAACCGACCCTGAATAAAAGGAAGAAGCAAAAATTGCGGTTAATATCTTCATGGAATTAAAGAAAAAGAGCAGACTCTGATGCATGTTTAGTGCAACGACCAACGCTGAATTGGTCTAGTGGTAAAGAGGTTGCGGCTGTAACTTCCGTCACCCAGATTCAATTCACGGTGAGAAGAACTATTTACAATGTTTGGGTTTCCGGCAAAGAGGTAAAATTACCTTTTTACCAACGCTGAGTTGGTCTAGTGGTAAAAAGGTTGTGGCGGTAACTTCCGCCACCCGGATTCAATTCACGGTAGAAGGGACTATTTATAATGCTTGGGTTCCCGGCAAAAAGGTGAAATCACCTTTTTTTTACCCAAAAAAAAAAGAGAAAAAAAATGTTTAGTGCAACGTTTCCATCAGATGCTACACTTGTCTTTCATCTGGTCACAACACATAAATTTGTGTATATGTGCATATATTCTAGTCGAAAGCACAACTTAGATTACCACTGAGGTATGAAAAGTAACTAACTTTTTATAATAAATTTTATTATTTATTATTAATTATTATTTTAGATTTTTTAAAAATACTTTGCATAAATCAAATTAGATATCTAATTAAATATAAATTTTCAGATATATGAATACTGAACTCCAAATAAGTACAAATCAAGTTAGATCACAAATATCTTTGAAAATTTGGATATCTGATTTGTATCAACTCTGCTGAAAGACAAATATTACATCTTCATCTAAACAAATCTACTAGTGTTAGTTTGTTATATTTATTGTGAAATCTTATTCACCATATATTGCGATTATATGAACCTCATACATGTCATAAGCAATTTCATACACAACTTCATGCATAATTCTTCTTGTTAATAATACATTTTAAAACTGAAAATTACATAAGTAATTTTAATACATCAGTTTTGCGATGTGAAACTCGTTTTCACTTTTTTCCACCGTCCAAACTCTAAATATGAGCGAAAAAAGAAATCTTGACGACCCAAAAAAATAACACTCGAAAATTTGAAATTGTGTTTATGAAAATAAAAGTTATGTGAGTTTTTTAGATGAAAATAAAGAGGAAATGAAGATTTGTTGTTTAGAAACACAAAAAAGTGGTTGAGGATTGAATGATAGAGGTGTAAAAAGTTCAAAAATTGTTGTTAATGGTGGTTGAAGAATTGATGATAATGGCATGATTGTAAATAAAAAGAAATGTTTATGATGTTATAGATTTTTTAGCATTTTCAAAATAATTAAAAAAATAATTAATAATGGTAATTCTGTAAATATTTCAAAAACATAGAGATGAATAGAAACTTTCAATGGTAAATAGTAATGATTAAAAAAAAGTAGGTTTTGGGATTAACTTGAATTTTTAAGTTGGTTTTGAAAGAACCTCTTGTATTATTTACATGTACCAGCCTAACAACTGGTTGCAGAATAAGCAGTCCAATCCTTAGTTCCTTACCAGTTACCACTTCTTTCAAGAGATATTAACCAGAACCTTTGTTTTGTGTAGTATTACGAGATTATAAATATGTAATCTGTTACGTGTGGGTATCGGGTGAGGAAAGATAAGAGCAAGTAACCAGATTTAAATAAAAGTAATTTGGTTTAGTGATGGTTAAGTTACTTTATCTTTTATGCTTTAACTATATAAGAGGGAGGAGGGTTTTGGTGGAAAGGTTTAGAGAGTTTGAGTAAGCTAATAGAGGGGAGAGTGATGATCTGAGTGAGAGAGATCTTGATCATACCCAAAATAATCAGTCTTTTTATTAAAAAAAAAACAGTGTTTCATCTTTAATGATCAACTTTGGTTACTTTTGAGATCCTAAACGTATCATAATCATGTTACAAGAAGGTGAGCTATTCAACTTCAGTATCATTGTTTGTTGAGCATTTTATCACAAACACAAGAACATTTAAAATCCTAAGAAAATGATACTACGAGACTCTAGTCTCTAGTCTCCTCATCTGCCATTAGAACACTGGCACTCAAGAACGGAGGCTGTCTTGGAGAATCAAATTTACAATCTTTGTTCTTTAACATATAGACTATCTCAGACATGGACGGTCTCAATTCTACTGAAGACTGAACACACAGCAATCCGATTTCAAGAACCTTCAAGGCCTCTTCCTCTGTGAACACCCCTTTTAACCGTGGATCCACCGAGGCTTTTAGAGTGTCTGCTTTGAAATGTTCCCATACCTATCCCACACAACATCCAATCAGAGCACATTACAAAGCTTAAATATGATTGTGAGTGTATTATGATTGTGAGTGTATTTTATCAAGTTGAATATGTACAACCGGATGAAACATTTGCCTTGACCCCAAAATTTTTAAAAACTGTTATACATATGTGGTGTAGCCCCCAAATTGTCGGTTTATTTAATTAAAATTAACTTAAAATGTGTATGACCCCTTAAATCTTTGATCCAACTTTAAAAGAAAACAGAGGTTACTTACAGAATGTAAAATCGAGCTAGTTCCTTGCGAGAATGCATTGTTTTTCTTCCCAGTTGCTATCTCAATAATAAGAACTCCATATGCATAGACGTCAGCTTTCTCTGTTAGTTGGCCTTTGATGAGATACTCAGGAGCCAAATAACCCCTACAGTTCCCAAAAAAAAACAACTTCAAATTCACTATACTCTAGTTTTTGAAACGTACATTGGTCGAGAGAGTACACACACAAACACTCACAAGTGTTCCAGCGAATACCAGTATTGGTTTGAGTTTTGTCAGGTGCCTAATGAACGTGCCGAGTCCAAAGTCAGCTATCTTGGGACTCAGGTTTTGATCAAGGAGAATAGTTGCTGGTTTTGATGTCTCTATGGATGAATTTTCACCTCAGATCCTCTGTGAAGGTAATCTAGACCTTCTGATATTCCTATGATGATGTTAAACCGTTGCTTCCAGCTCAATATGTGGACTGTGTTCTTCACTGTAATATCAAAACAAAGTTAGTTCACATGATTGATTGTTTTTTTTTTAATAAAAGAATGTTTGCAAAACTTACTGAAGAGGATTTGATCTAGGCTTCTATTATGAACATATTCATAGACAAGAAGACTCTTTGGACCTTCGATGCTGCAACCAAGTAGTCTCACAAGGTTCTTATGTTGAACTCCGCTGATCAGATTCACTTCGTTGAAGAACTGATCCGCCCATTCACGGGTGTTGAAGAAGAGCTTTTTGACCGCGACGACTCTGCCATCAGGAAGAAACCCTTTGTACACAGAACCTGCCCCTCCTTGGCCTAGTTTCACCGAGTCGTGGAAAGACTCCGTCGCCTTCTCAAGCACCTCGTATTTGAAGTTAGAACACGATGGAATTTGAGCTGAATAAAACAAAGATCATGGATATTAGAAAACAGTTTTCAAGAAACAAGGAACCACATATACATTATCTCAAGTACCTTTTCTTTCCCTTGAAAACCGTCTGTAACCGATGAAAGCACCAAGAGAAGTAAGAATAGACAACGTAACCGCAACTACTGCTAGTTTCATAACATCTTGATCAGTCAAGTCCGGTAAGTACGATGATGAATTTATAAAGCTTCCTTCATCTGGACAAGAAAGAACACACAAAGTCTAATGAGTGACCAAAAATAATTGTATTTTACAGAGAAAAAAAACAATTAGAGATTTTTTTTCCTCAAAAATATAGGATCCATTTTGCAAAACTGTTTTATTTGTTCTCAAAAAAAAAAAATTAAAATTTGCATAAGGTGCAAAACTGTAATGATCTAAACAATGTTCATAATAACGTTACATACCATCGACAGGTTTAAGTGCAGCAGCATCGTCCGAAAAATTTGTGTATAGAATATCTCAAGTAGCATCCTGTAAAGAAAGCTCTACCTTCATAACTCTGACAAGCTCTCAAACTCGACCTAGCATGAACCAAACAATCTCTACACGAGTTACCATCAAGTCTTTGCCAACACTGAGCCAAAACGTAAACCCCAGGGCTCCCACCGGAGCTACTCACCGAAGCTGCGCCAAAGCCTCCTTTTTTAATAGCTTTAAGGGTCGCATTCACAAAAGCCTCATCAAGATCTATCCAGAATTTATCAACAACTGGTCCTGTTCTCTTGCATCTGGTTCGGTCGAATCTTGGATCGACGAACTTCCTCCGAGAATTCTCTGTTATCGAACCGTAAGAAGCAGTTGTCGTCGTGGACACGACCGGACCTGGAGCTCGAAGCATGTCTCCTCGAGCTCTTGTTTGCTCTCGTTGAAACAACTGGCGACAATGGGAGACGGAGAGGTCTTGGCGGCACTGTAGGAACACGTAGATCGGTGGAGATGCGTCGGTGAAGGAAGAATCGACGTAGAGCTTGTCTTTGGTTATGAGTTCGTCGACGGAAGACATTGCTCGGAGGAAGTCAACTTGGCGTCTAGGGTTTACAAGTTGTTGGTCTTTATGTTGGCAGAAGAGGAGAGGCTTCGAAGCCACCGTCGTTAATAATAGTACAAGGAACGAAACCCACGTGAGGAAATGAGCGATGGAGACATTAAGTTGCATCAGAAAGCCGAAAGTCTCCGACACGGCGGCGCGTGATCATGAAACGTGCAGAAGAAGGAGTCTTTTCATATGCAATTACGCAGCTTCTTGGTGCTATGATGGAGAATAACATCGATGAATTGGTTTCAAAAAAATCCTCTGTTATCACTTCTTGTTCCTCACCCACCAACACCAACTCCGCCGTGTGCCCATGTCTCTCTATCTCCGCAACGGCGGGTGGAAAGGGTAGATAGACAGTTTCTCGAGATAAGAGAAAACGGGAGAAGACGTTTTAGTAACGTCAATCTCAATCTTTCTGTAGTTCTGGTTCATCTTGACAGATTGAGAAGCTCTGTTTTTTTTTTCCGTTTTGCTCGCTCGCTTATTTTTGGATTCCGACAAGAGACAGCGAGGTTTTGTTTTGTCTTGTGCGCTACGTTTGTCTTAATTTAGGGTTTACTTCACCTAATTGTCCTAACGGAAGAGCTCTCTAATTTTAGGGCCGTTTTTATTTTATAGATTTCACTAAAGTTTTTCAGATACTTTTTTAATCAGAGTTTTTCAATATTAAAATAATCAAAAGTAATTAAAATAAATAAGAGAAAATGAAATGTGTATCTCATATGAAAAACTTGGCAAAAAAAGAAGAAAGTTTAAGAGACTTTGTACACTTGATTCCATTATATATGAGGTTCATGAGAGTTTTCTATAACTCTAAATAAATAAATAAATAAAAAAAAAATATATATATACGAGGTTCATGAGAGCTTTTCACCACTCAATGATGTATTAACAATGAGAAATTAAAATGAGTCTCTCAATTTTTTTAAAACCATTTAGAAAATGGTAAATTATTTACAAGATGATATGTGTTCAAATAGTTTAGTAATATTTTATCTATTTCATTTTTGTTGTCGTTTTAGATTTGTACACACAAATTAAGAAAATATTTAATTTTACATATTTTTATATAAAAATCAGTATATTTACACCTAATCACTTTTTAACCAATAAAAATAGAATTATCATCAAAATTAATAAATCTAACACTTATTTCGAACGAAAACGAGAATTTTATTCTACCTAAACAACTAAATTGAAACAGAGTGATCATCTATTGTGAAAAATGCCTAACCAAACTGGATGACTTTAGTGATGACAGTGCCCTTTTGTAAGTGTGTGTAGAGACCAGAAGCACAAGTCGGGTATATTTTGTTGTCTTTTTAGGTCAGGTATATTTTGAAGTTCCGGTAAATAATTAAATAACTGTTTATAGTTGGTACTAAACGGATCTCCGAAGAGTGATTTTGACAACTTTGTGGCCAAACGGCTCTGGTTTCGAGTGGTGGTTTTCCTATCTAGGGGACTTGATGGTTACTTGAGCACGATTAAAGCGACGCTATACACTTGCAACTTGCAAGGAGCCATGCATGGGGATGGTACAAATCTATGTCACAGCCGATGATTATCATATTCATACATATCAATCGTCCACTCTTAATTTGGTGCTTGTTTGACCCGTCATGATGTGTTAGAATTACCTTGAGAAAGAACAGTTGAGTAATGAGAGACTAACCACGAATCAGATTATTGCCTTACAGAGGACTTATTGCATAGACTTTGGTAATTCGGTTAGACTTGTTCCGTAAACTGCAGTGATAATATTTTGACATAAGACATCAAAATCTAGAGGAGAATAAACAACCTTTAGAAAAGTAAGATTTGTTCTGTATATACATTGCAAGTGATATTTTATTTGGAAATAAACCAACTTTCTAAAAAGTAAGAAAATGTGAAACATATCGATGGTTTTTCTTTTCTTTTCGCTTTTTCGGTTATGTTCTTACACCCAGTGTAAATAAATAAATAAATAAATGATTACCGTGTTGGAAAACATCGCAATATTTTACTTTTCTTTTTCCAAAACTTTTAATTGACTTGTTTTATAAACAATTCTGTTTTAGGTGTGAATGCCATCTTACTTTCAACCAAAAAGAAAAATGAAGGCCACCCATCGTGTTGGATTTTCTTTTTTCAGATACTTATCAAATCGATATGAACAAAACTGCATGATTCTTATTTTATGAAACCAATCTTTTATTTTATGTTGGCTAAGTCTTCTCACAATTGGATAGAAGATTTTTCTTTCTCACAATTAGCTAGAAGATTTTAAGTAATAATGTAATATCAAGGATCATCTCTTCCATAACTTTTGAAGATTCTACTTTCGTTCTTTATTTGGTCAAAAAGGCTTCACAAATCACGGTCAGCTAAAAATCAGTAAAGAACTTAGGGAGAATTGCCAAGTGTGACTCAAAACTTGGAGTCAAACCCAAAAGGATACCCCAACTTGGGTCAAAGGCAAAAGTAACCTAAAAGGCTATTGAAATTACAACTATCTCCTTGTGAACAAACAAAAAAAACGGATTTTTGTTTACGTTTCTACCCCTCGCAAGTCGTCTGTTTAGACAGACGACTTGAAAATAAGTCGTCTAGACGACTTAACTTAAAGTCGAGTTAAGTCGTCTGGACAGTTTTTCTTAAACATAATTTAAAAATTTTGTAAAAAATATTTTGATAAGTGAAAAATTGGAATTATGTAATTAACATATGTCTTAAGAGATATAAATTAATATATAACAAATTCCAATTATTTTCAGCCAAGATGAGTGAAAGTAGTGAGTCATGATATTCTTTAGTTTATGTTCATCAACATATGTTGTAGTATTGTCTGTGTTCTTAGGGTTAGATTTTGGAAAGCATTAAAACCGTTTTTGAAATTTTTTAAAATTACCTAAGCGTGTTCATTTCTGTGTATAGTAAACACTATTGAAGTATAATTTGATTTTATAACGTGGTTAGTAAGTTAATTTAGTCATTTTAGTTTAGGGGTTCATTTTAGGGTATTGGACGACTTAATATTTAGTCTTCTGTGTACAGACGACTAAATATTAGGTCGTCTGATCTACATTATCAGCCAGAATAAGTCGTCTAAACCGGACCAAACCTTAAAGTTTACCAATGTACTTTTAAAGCTAACCGGATTATTTACCCAATATATAAGGTGAATTTTTTTTTTTGTTTCATTTTCCTCGAAATTCAGAAACCCTAACAGTTCTCTCTCACCGGCGATATCAAAGGCGATTCGAATTCCCACTATTTCCGAACAAACCATCGTTCTCAACGTCGGTTATCTATCTCACTTCATTCTCACCGTTGTCGCCGCAGCTTCTTCTAACCCTAGCGCCGCCGATTCCTCTAAACCCTAGCGCCCCCGCTTCCACTATTTCCGAACAAACCGTCGCCCTCGCCACCGTGCTCACCAACGTTCTCACCGCCGCTTCCTCTAAACACTAGCTAGCACCGCCGCTTCTTCTAAACCCTAGCGCCGCCGCTTCTTCTCTGTAAACTGTAGCGCCGTTTCTCTGTAAACCCTAACGCCGGTAAGTCATCAATCTCGAGGAAAAGATGAAAATGTTGTCTCTATCAATTTACTCATTCTCACCGTTTCACGTTTATTTTTTCAGATCTATAACCACAATGACGAGTACTCCAACTCCTTCTGCGACTAATCAGGTCCGCTTGAAATTTTTCTACTGGAAGACTTGTAAGTAAGTCGTCTGGAAAGTCTTCCAACTGGACGACTTAGACGACTTAAATATAAGTCGTCCATTTGGAAGACTTTTCAGACGACTTAAATATAAGTCGTCAATAAGTCGTCCAGTTGTGTTCTGACTTCTATTGTTGTCTTTGATTATTTTGCAGACAAAAAGGATGGATATTCCAGAACTCCCCCGTAGGTTATACACATTAGGGGAAGAGCCAGAACCCCACAATAGCATTTCGTATCATTCGGATAACAGCAAGTTGCATGCTGCTCTTAAGAGAGCTCTCACTAAGCAAGAATTTGAAGAGCTCAAGGAGTCGAGATTGGGAGTTTTCATCAAGTTCAAGGAGCAGGGATTTGGTTGGGCTTCAAGGCTGGTTCACCACATGCTCTGTTTAAAGCTGGACATTAAGAAGAAGTACGAGATGTGGTGTCTCGTTGGTCCAGAACCTTTGAGGTTTTCACTGATAGAGTTTGAAATGATCACTGGTCTAAACTGCGAGTACATCAAGGACCTTGAGACACCAACATGTGATGTTACCCCAGAGATGGTTTCTTTCTGGGGGAAGATGGGAGTTCATATGGCAGCTGGGCCAACTACTGATCAGGTAATAGATGCACTGAATAGATGCGGGGATTGGACCCCGGAAGATCGCAAGCGGCTCGCGTACCTTTCCATCTTCACTGGATTCATTGAAGGGAAAAAGTTTTCAAGCGCTACACGAGCTACTCTGGCAAGGCTAGTGATGGATTTAGAACGGTTTGAGAATTATCCATGGGGGAGAGTCTCGTTTAAGGTGCTGATGGACTCTTTGCGGAACAAAGAGATTAGTGGCTGTTACACCGTGGATGGGTTTATACAAGTTCTTCAGGTCTGGGCGTACACAGCTCTGCCGGGAATGGCTGCTAGTATTGGTAGTCCCAGAGAAAACAATCCAAACAGTCCGGTTCCACCGATTCTGGCTTACGATGGCAGCAGACGCCGCAGATTCCTGAAAGCTGCTATCTTGAGTAGTCAGGTACCTTTCCATCTTCACTTAATTAAGTTGTCTGGAAAGTCTTCCAGCTGGACGACTTAGTAGACGACTTATTATAAGTCGTCTGGAAGGTCTTCCAGCTGGACGACCTTCCAGACGACTTATTATTAAGTCGTCTGGAAGGTCGTCCAGCTGGACGACTTAGTAGATGACTTATAATAAGTCGTCTGGAAGGTCGTCCAGCTGGACGTCTTAGTAGACGACTTATAATTAAGTCGTCTATTTAGTATTTTGTTTCAAATATCTAACTCGATTCTTCTTCTATTTACTGCAGTCCAGCGTGATCAACTTTGTTGAGAAGAAGGACATTAGTGAAATGTGGCCAAAATGGGACGATGAGGTTGAGGACGTGCCCGCGGAGAACATCATTAAAGTCATGTATGATCGGAGACCGTGGAAGTGGACCATGGATTGCTGGGAAGTCACTGGTACAAAACGTAAGGTTGTGACTCCATCGAAAAGAGCCAAAGAGATGGTTGTGGTGGAGGTGGAGGAGGCGGAGGAGGAAGACAATCAGAGACCTCAGAAGAAAGCTCGTAAAGAGGCTCCTAAAGAGGCTAGAGAAAAGGCTAGAGAAGAGGCTAGAGAAGAGGCTAGAGAAGAGGCTAGAGAAGAGGCTAGAGAAGAGGCTAGTTGGGTGACCAGAGAGGAGTTGGAAAATATGTTCAACTCCTACACCTCTGACGTAGTTGAAATGATGAAAGATGGGTTTAAGAAGTGCATCAAGGAGATTAGGAAGATGTCCGATAGATTGGAAGCTGTGGAGAAGAAGGTTGGTGTCATCAATGAGGATCTTGCCAAAGAAACCGGGGAGGGTAACAAACAGCCTAACCCTCAAGCCAAAGAAACCGGGGTTAGTAACAAACAGCCTAACCCTCAAGCCAAAGAAACCGGGGTTAGTAACAAACAGCCTAACCCTCAAGCCACAGAAACCAGACAGCCTACTCCTCAAAAGGATCAGCCTACACTTCAAACCAATCATCCTGCTCCTCAAAAGGCAAAGCCTACTCCTCAAAAGGCAAAGCCTACGAAACAGCCTACTCCTCAAAAGAAACAGCCTCCTCCTCAAACGAAACAGCCTTCTCCTCAAACGAAACAGCCTACTCCTCAAAAGAAACAGCCTCCTCCTCAAACAAAACAGCCTCCTCCTCAAAAGAAACAGCCTTCTCCTCAAAAGAAACAGCCTCCTCCTCTGCCCAAAGAGGTTAGTATCAAATCCTCTGCCAACAAGAATTAAGTCGTCCAGGGTCTACTACTTGACCTGGACGACTTAAATAAAAGTTGTCTGGACGAATAGTTGTCCGTGGTTAACTAGTCGTCCAGACAACTTTTATTTAAGTCGTCCAGGTCAAGTAGTCGTCCAGACAACTTTTATTTAAGTCGTCCAGGGTTAACTCGTGTGCAAGTTTTATTGCAGAGATTGTTGCCGGAGGATACAGCAGATGAGGCGATCTCGGTATATAAGATCTTGCCGGAGGATAAAGCAGATGGTGTCACCTCCAAAGAGATTGTTCCTCTCACTTCCACGGACCATCCGAGCTTCGCTTCCAACGATCAACAACCGAGCTTCGCTTCCACCGATCCAAGCGTTCCAGTTTCAGAACCGAGCCTGGTTGTATTGGATCCCACTGCTTCTGTGCGTGCAAGGAGTGAACGAACGAGGAAACCTGCTCCCACGCAGATATCTCCTTATACGGCAGAGAGAAAGAAACTCCTTAGTGTGGTAAAGTATAATCCATTTCCCTCACTAGACAGGGACAAGTTGAAGGAGCTCGCTAATTGGTTGAAAAATGATCCGTAAGTGATTGCTTTACCCATAATAGCTTGATTTAGTCTACCAAAACTGATTGCTTTGCTTTTTTGTTTGCAGTGATTATTACACTAAGCATGAGGACAAACCACGTACATCACGAACTTGGTGGTATCACATCCTCCGGACACCCAAAGCATGGCTGGAAGACGTAGTAAGTCTTCTGCTTATCTTTAAGTCGTCTGGTAACTTGTCTTTGTATATCAATAAGTCGTCTGGAAGGTTTTCCAGCTGGACGACTTACCAATAAGTCGTCTGGAAGGTTTTCCAGCTGGACGACTTACCAATAAGTCGTCTGGAAGGTTTTCCAGTTTGGACGACTTACAAATAACTTGTATTATTTTATATGCAGCATATGGATGCTTGGATTAATGTGCTGAGGCAGAGGTATCAGGAGAACCCACAAGCTTTCCGGAGCGAGCGAATGTGCTTCCTGGATCACAACTTTTCCCAGTCTTGGAGAGAACAGTATCGGTTCTTCAAAACATCGCAACCTGATCACCAAGGTTTAGGAAGAATGCTACCTGGTGGGGCGTCGAGTTTTTATGACGGATCAATGCCTTCATTTTGCCAATCAAACAAGAAGTGGGGGGAGGACATTGATGATATCTATGCGCCAGTGAACTTGGACAACAAACATTGGTTTGCTATTTGGATATCGATCCCTAACAGGCACATAGTCATCTTGGACAGCATACCTTCATGTACTAAGGCAGAAGCATGGGATGGTATAATGGAGCCTTTTCTCGAGATGGTCCCTTATGTGCTTGTTGAGTGCGCAGACACCGACGAAGGAAGGGCCAAATACGGGTTGGAGCCATACACATATGGCTTTGAAGATGTACCCACGGCCAACAATGGTGATTGTGGCTTGTACGCTCTAAAGTACATTGAATGTCATGCTCTTGGGGTCCCCTTTAGACCTAAAGACTTTGCTAGGTCCAATGCGAAGAGTATGAGGGATAATATGGCGGTGGTTATATGGACGGAGCTTGTTGATCAGCATTTGAAAGAGAATCAGGATGGTGATATGTTCGTGGGCATGTATGATTAGATTTGTGTATGGCTTTGAACTTGTCTTTGTATAGATTTTGTGTATTTGTATTTGAACTTGTCTTTGTATAGATTTGTGTATTTGAACTTGTCTTTGTATAGATTTGTGTATGGCTTTGAACTTGTCTTTGTATATGATTTGTGTATTTGTATTTGAACTTGTAAACTTGTCGTTGTATAGATTTTCTAACTTGTGTATGATTTGTATATATTTAAGTCGTCTGGTAGGTTTGGACGACTTACCAATAAGTCGTCTGGAAGGTTTTCCAGCTGGACGACTTACAAATAAGTCGTCTGGTAGGTTTGGACGACTTACCAATAAGTCGTCTGGACGGTTTTCCAGCTGGACGACTTACAAATAAGTCGTCTGGTAGGTTTGGACGACTTACCAATAAGTCGTCTGGAAGGTTTTCCAGCTGGACGACTTACAAATAAGTCGTCTGGTAGGTTTGGACGACTTACCAATAAGTCGTCTGGACGGTTTTCCAGCTGGACGACTTACAAATAAGTCGTCTGGTAGGTTTGGACGACTTACCAATAAGTCGTCTGGAAGGTTTTCTACTAAAAGTAAAATACACTGGACGACTTAGTAAAATACACTGGACGACTTAGTAAAATACACTGGACGACTTAGTAAAATACACTGGACGACTTAGTAAAAGGTCGTCTAAAAAAATACACTTGAAGGGATAGTAGAAGGTAGTCTAAAAGTAAAATACACTGGACGACTTAGTAAAATACACTGGACGACTTAATTGAAGGACGGGTAATCAAGACTGGACGACTTAAATTTAGTTAATCAAGACTGGACGACTTAACAATTAGTCGTCTGGACGGTAATCAAGAGTGGACGACTTAAATTTAGGTCGTCTGGACAACTAGTCAACTGGTTGTGTACATTGTGGTTTCGTATGGCCAGTTTCCTTGCAGTTTGAGCATCTCCGTGCCCTGTGTTTCTTCCTGGGTTTGTGTCCTCTCATCCTAGATAGCTCCAACCAAGATTGCCATCTTGATTTCTTCTGTCTCCCCGGACCACGCTTTACGTCTGGAGGAAAGCATTCTCGTTCCTCAATATGTTGTGACACGATAGGATATATATTCTCTGAGTATCCTGCATACAGATGATTCTTTGAGTAAAGTGGACATACAAGTGTGGAGATATGAATACCAGCATGTGTTCCAGCAGCTATAGCATGAGAGCAAGGTATTTTCTCCACTCCATAGACACCACAATCACACTTTACATGTTCCAAATCAACCACACAGTCCATTTTGCCACCTTTGACAAAGAAACGCCATCCATCAATTGGTTCGACCGTCATCGTATCCGCTATCTCTGATCGAACAGCAAGCAAGTATTCAACACCCCGGCTATGTTCAGTTGGGAGACTCAAAGCATCTTGTCTCCTTTTCCAATACCATTTTCCTAACTTCTGCCTTATGAACTCCAGCAGGAACGGAATCGGAAATCCTCTTGCTCGCTTCAGTGCGGAATTAATAGATTCAGCGATGTTGCTTGTTTTTATGTTGAACCTGTTCCCCTTACAATAAACCCTTGACCATAGCCTGGCGTCGGCCTTCTCCAAATACGTTGCAAGTTCCGGGTTTGCACTCCGTATCTCAGCCATGTACCGGTCAAAATCGTAAACCGTGTGCGCATAAGCAGCCCCTTTCACCAAGTACATGAGATGTTTCCCTTTAAACTTTTTGACAATGTTATCTTGAAGGTGATAATAACATATTCCTCGGGTTGCCCAAGGAAACACCTTCTCACACGCACTTTTAATGGCCGCGTGCCGGTCGGAGACTATCACCAGAGGCTTGTCATGAGATATACAACTAGCCAATTTTGTGAAAAACCATTCCCAAGAAGGTTCATCTTCAACATCCACGATCCCAAAAGCCAATGGGAATATCTGAAAATTGCCATCTTGTGCGGCTGCAACTAACATAACACCTCCATACTTTCCACTTAGGTGAGTTCCATCCACCACAATGACCCTTCTCTGATACTTAAAGCCTTTGATAGAAGCTCCAAAAGAGAGAAATAGATACTTAAATCTATTCATAGAATCAAGTTCTATAGCCGTGATAGAATCAGGATTTGCAATGGAGATTTGCTCGAGATATGAAGGCAGACGCGAATACCCTTCTTCTGCTGATCCTCTCACCAATTTTTGTGCATATAACAGTGCTCTGTATGAAGTGGTGTAATCAAGCGTCATGCCAAACATGTTCCTCATTGCATCAGTGATATGCTGTGGAGTTATCCCATCAATGATTCCAACACGATCAATGAAAAGACTACCAACATACTTTGGAGTACAGTGTCTCCGCTGAGCGATTCGGTCTCCAATTGAGCATAAATGTTTTTCCACATACTTTGTTACCCAAAACGTGTTTGGCCCATGTTTCACACTCGCTCTGATCTTCCATCCACAACCGCTAACCCGACATGTTGCCACAAGGAGAGTTTTTGATGATTTGTATATTCTGAAAGAAAACCTACCCCTCACTGCTGTCAACCGTATCTCTGAAAGCAGTGCATCCTTGCTAACAAAACTCTGGTTGACATAGATGCTGGTACAATCCGATTTTCCTCCTTCAATAGCATTTGTCTTAGCATATGTCTTTTCAATTTCTTCAAAACAAATATTATCATCATCTTCCTCGTCCTCATCTTGAACCTTTCCATAAAGACTGTAATCCCCACCATTCTGATCCGTTTCACCAACAATAGTGTTATCAGCATCCTCCTCCCCATTTTCCTCCTCCCCATTTTCCTCCTCCCCATCTTGATTTTCATCTTCAACAGACTCATTATCACCAACATCTTCAAAACATTCATCACCTTCATCATTATCACCAACATCTTCTTCCCATTCACCAGCTTCATCATTATCACCAACATCTTCTTCCCATTCACCAGCTTCTTCTCTTTTCTCTGAAACCGTTTCCACCTTGCTGCGGCTTGATACACAAAGACATACTCTATGCGTTTTGAGTATCTCGAGCAAGTTTCGAACTTGTCTATCACTTGTAACATGAATGGGAGGACTGCCTGGAGTCATCATCATTTCTGCTGGTAATGAGTAGCTAATCTCCACAGTCACTGATCTCATGTCCAGGTTATAATCTTCTTGAGCCATTGCAACAAGTTCAGCATGTGTTGAATCTTCATTCAATAAAAACAATCTTGCTCCTTTGAGATCATCAACCACAAAATCCCAACGGAAATCTCTCAACAACCATTCTCCATACACTGCATGTAACTTAAAAATCATCTGCAAATATTCAAAATAAAACACATTAGTAAACATAGAGAAAATGAAGAAGTTCAATAAACATTATCGCAGACGACTTAGAATTAAGTCGTCCAGAAGACTTAAAGGTAAGTCGTCTAAAGAGGTCACTTTTGCAATTGAAAACTAAAAGGGACGACTTAATTCTAAGTCGTCCGGCTTTGTTTGTTAAAAAAAAAATTCAGACGACTTATATATAAGTCGTCTACGAGAAACGGGCTAGTTTTGCATTTGACCGAATCGTGTCAGATCTTTGACTATTTCTGGACGACTTATAATTTAGTCGTCTCTGGGAAGTAAAAATTTCAATATTTTATTCAAACTAGACGACTTACATGTAAGTCGTCCTCGGTTAGTTTTGTAATTGAAAAATAAAACTTGAAATTTAACTTTCTCCAGACGACTTAACTAAAAGTCGTCCAGCTAGACGACTTAACTTAAGGTCGTCCGGGATAAGCAAGGTTTGACCAGAAAATTGGGAAAAATTCTGGACGACTTTGCTTTCCCCGGACGACTTTAAATTAAGTCTTCTTACGGGACGACTTTAAATTAAGTCGTCTGGTAAAAGTTAAATTATGAAGTTTTATTTTTCAATTACAAAACTAACCTAAGACGACTTACACGTAAGTCGTCTAGTTTAATAAAATATTGAAATTTTAACTTTCCCAGAGACGACTGAATTATAAGTCGTCCAGAAATAGTCAAAGATCTGACACGATTCGGTCAAATGCAAAACTAGCCTGTTTCTCGTAGACGACTTATATATAAGTCGTCTGGAGTGTTTTTTTTCAACAAACAAAGCTGGACGACTTAGTTTAAGTCGTCCGTTTGACCAGAAGACTCATCAGTAAGTCTTCTACATACAGATGACTTACTTGTAAGTCTTCTACATACAGATGACTTACTTGTAAGTCTTCTACGCGAACAGATTTTGAAAAAAATTCAAATTCGTACCTTAAACTAGGTGAGATGACTTCGTTTGCACACAGGGTCTTCTCCAATCACCCAGAACCTCAAACGAAAGCAACCGTGAGTCAAAACGAAAGAAATATGGCTCTGTCAACCATCACCCATATTTTGAATCAAAAGCTTGAGTTTTTTGGATGAATATGGAGAGAGAGTGAAAGAAATGTTGTTTTTAGTTCATAACAATTGAAACAGAGAGAGTGTAAAGAGATTTACGTGCATTAAAGGGCATTAAAAGCTCCAAACAGTTCGTACAAGGTTGTTCCCACTATTCATGGCAGTGGCAATATTGTAAATACTTGAAGAATATGAGGTTGAGACAGTAAAGAAGCCATTTTCGAAAAAAAAAAAAAAAAAAAAGTTAATGGCATTTTCGTAGATTAAATGGAGGTGTGGGGTTAAAAACTCAAAAAATAAATGAGTCAAAAGAAAAGGTTAGTTTTCTGTTTGACTTCAAGTTTTGAGTCACTTTTGCAAAAAGCCCAAGAACTTAAATGAAAACAATGAAAGAAAGATTCAATTTTCTTTTGTTGCAAAATGATGTTAACGAAGATATAAAACAATGGGCGTCGTGATATTCTGCTACCCTTGATCTTTAAAAGAGTCGTTGCACTGAATATTTTGAGCATATGTTTGATTGTACTCTATAATTTTTACTCTAAAATATGATAACCCTATTATAAAGTTGAATTTGCTCTAATAATTTATTTTATAATAGAGTTACACTATAACGGTGGAATATAGATGAATATTGTTTTTTACTCTAAATATAGAGTTAGAAAACAACATTCATTTATATCTCACTCTATTATAGAGTAATTATATTTTAGAATAAATCACTAAAACAAATTTATTTCTATAATAACATTAAATTATTTTAGAGTGAAATATAGAAAAATTATAGAATATCATTGATAATTATTTTATATATTGGGAGTTACTTTTTAAAAAGAATTGGAGTTAATTAGGTACACTGAATTTTCCTTTTTGCAAAAAAGTAAAATAAAATTAAACACAATATGAGTGTTATTTTCTAAATAAACATGTTATTATTATCTTAAAAATCACCATTATTATTAATTTTTAATCACCATGATTTATCTGAATCACATGTACATTAGAAGCATAGCACCCCAGGTCCCCAGCTAAATGCTGGTTATCTTGCTAAATGACTCCATGTTTTTCTTTTGGTAATGATGTTAAAACTAGAAAAGAACAAATAGTTACCGAAGTTATCATATAACCTATGTTGTTCTAGTCTTATTTCTATTTTTATTTATGAATTTTATGTTGGCGCTTATTTATAGTTTGTAATATACGTTTATATGTAATCCACTTTTCTTATATTATATGGACATAATCAATATAGCATGACTAATTAATTCGAAACAAAATTTTGTGTTTGTATTGCCTATCATCTCGCTATTGGTTAGAAGATGTTGAAAATGAAATAGAGACATAAAGGATCTTCTTCCCAATACTTTTTCCATATTTTATTTTCAGTCAAGATTTTGTCCAGAAAGCAAATGAGATTTACAAATCACACAATGGTCCACTAAACAGAGTGCATTTTACACAAAATTGATTTAATAAAGGAAACTCAACTGAAAACGATGTCAACAGTTAAATAAATGTCCTTTTGGTAAAAAAAAAATCAAGAAAAACTTAAGAAAACCTCGTAACAATTGTATATATATAAATAATAAATAAAAGACCAAAGTTCTAAAGGATATTTTTTTCTAATCACCTAGAGTATATTTATATAATTTAATTTAACAATATATTAAATTTATAGCATCATTATTTGGATTCGAATTCAATAGATCATTAATATTAAATGATTATTTCAGATTTATAAAATAATATATATTGTTTTGTGATTGTATAATAAAATTGACTAAATCAACTGTATAATTTAAGGGACCAAACAATATAAAATGGATATATTATATTAACAATTAAATAAAGAATCATGATTAGAAATGATAAATCGGTGACTATTTTAGTCGACTGAGCTATAACGAAAAATAGAGATAATTACTAAAAGAAGAAGGAAAGTTCCACGTCATGAGCGAGTAGTCACTGTCGGATTGAAAGAAACAGACCAAACAAAGATGTTCGAAATCTTAAAAAAGATTCGGTGCCCAAAGATTTTGACCTTCAGACACAATTCACAAAATATTATTATGACAAAAATATTTCTTTTTTTTTCCTCTGACAAGTTCCAACACACAACATCACACTTGACCCAATGTAAGATTTTGTTTCCTCTTCAAAGATCTCACCAGCAAAATCCGATCTTCAGAATCTCTCTACTCCAACCCCACCTCTTTATATTTATGTCACCTAACCTAACTTTTTTTTCTACTTCTTCTTACTCCATCACATCACATTCATCTCTTAGTTTTTTTCTTTCCCTTCAATCCAAAGCTTCCTCTTCGTTTTATTAGAACCAATCTTCATATCTTTCCTGAGTTAGCAATGGCCGTTGGTGAGGTAATGAGGATGGATATTCCAGCCGGTGGAGATTTAACAGTTACTTCGCCGGAGTTACATGTTCTCGCCGTTGATGATAGTATTGTGGATCGTAAGGTCATTGAGAGATTGCTAAGAATCTCTGCTTGTAAAGGTATATACTAATATCAGTCTCGCTCTCACTACGTTTCTTCTTTGAGTGTCTATGCGTGTGAGTTTCATTCTCTTTGCCTACATAATATGTAATCTAATGTTTTGTGGGTTTTGTTATTTCAGTGACCACTGTAGAGAGTGGGACTATGGCTTTGCAGTACCTTGGCTTAGATGGAGACAAAGGAGCTTCTGGTCTTAAGGTAACTCTCTTTACACATCTGCTTGGTTACTGATAGATTCTCTAACCAAGGAAAGTAAGATAGACCTGTGCAACTTTTGCTCTTTGCTTCTTGTCAGGAAAAATAATAAGAATGAGACCTTAGTTATTAATTAGTTTTTATGGTAGTAATTAAGATCTGATTTTGTTGAAGTCTTTTCTAAACAATCTGTCTGATATTTCTTATAACAGGATTTGAAGGTGAATTTGATAGTGACGGATTACTCAATGCCAGGACTAACAGGATATGATCTTCTCAAGAAGATTAAGGTAATAATATCAATAATAAATTTTGATTATATAGTCTGAGAAAATCTTTGAATAAATCTTATCTAATGCTCATATAAATTCCATTGATATGTGTAGGAATCTTCTGTTTTCAGAGAAATACCAGTTGTGATTATGTCATCTGAGAACATCTTACCTCGTATAGAACAGTAAGTGTTTCTGTAAATATGTAAATAATACAAAGTAGTACATCACTTTTTTTTGTTTACATTATGATCTAAACTATGTGGCTTATCTTGTTCTTCATTTCAGATGTCTGAGAGAAGGAGCAGAGGATTTTCTGTTAAAACCGGTGAAACTAGCTGATGTAAAGCGAATAAAAGAACTTATAATGAGAAATGAATCAGATGATTGCAAAACCTTAAGCCATTCTAACAAAAGAAAACTTGCAGAAGACATTGATGATACAACATCACCATCACCATCATCATCATCATCATCAAGTCCTGATGATTCTTCTGTCGAGGACTTTCCATCTTCAAAACGGATGAAATCAGAGCTTTCTTCTCTCCTTTGAAATATATATAGAGCCAAGACTTTAGCTAATGTCTGTTAATATTCATCATCTATGTTTTCGTTCATTAAGTTTTGTTTTCGGGTCAATACAAAGACAGTGTTGAGAGTCATCTCACAACTCATGTTTTGTTGGTAAACATAAAAAAAAAATGGCAGTTCTTAAAAAGAAATAGTTTGTTTGGTTCCAAAATAACAACCGTTTAAAAATGTTTCACTAATAATCCAAGTTCAATATCAAAATGACTACAAAAATCATATTCTATTAAAGAAAATCTAAAATTCTAAATGAAAAAGTAGGAGATCAAAACAAAGTAGTTTTTTTATTTATACAAAAACAAATTTATTTGGGGGCACAAAAAAATTTTCATTGCATTTTATTATTGAGCTTAAAACACTTATATGCACTTAATAGCATTTATTAAAGAAAATTAAAGAAATAATTGGGGGCACCTGCCTCCCTACGTTGTGCTCTACGTCCGCCACGGCTCACAAACGATATATACATATTGTTATCTAATTTCTGTCAACCGGACATTTGTTAGTATGAAAATGATTATGTATAATTTCTTAATATATTTTTACAAGCTGGCCATGGATGGTTCAAGCTAAAGGATTACGATCAATATGTTATATGTCAGCTTGTCTACACTAACTGGAAATACATTGACAAATCCAGATATGACAGGATTGAACATCTACCTCTTGAATATTTTTTTTTTGAAAAGAAATATACAAGAGGGTTTGATTCAGAGAGTCTCACCAAATAGTGAGATATTTCAAGAGGTTTCTCAATAACTATCCCGATTATTATATAATCATTATTAAGGTATTTGAGCAATATAAAAAGAACTAGAAATTGAGAATTTTTAAATTACAAAAGAAAAATCAATTTAATAACATAAATACATGCAAGTTCATACAATCTACCACATAAGCAAAACATTTAATCAAACAAGCTAACACATGGTACCTGATCAAAGAAAACCAAGTGAAATATTTCAAAATATACAAGAAGATTGAAAATGTTTAATGTTTGTTTGTGGTTTTATGATACTTGTCTTTGACCCAACGAAAGCCCATAGCAGAGCCAGTCTTGAGCTTCTTAAAACCAGAAGAAGCTACAGCTTTTGTCTTGTCTAAACCCTGTCCCAGTTTCTCCTTGTACTTAGCAGTGTTCGAGTTCGATGCAGCACCACCTCCGCTGCTTTGGACGACGGCACCACCACCAATACGACCTCCTTTGGCGCTATTGTCCCACTGGTCAGCCCACGATGCTCCTCCGTTCATTATATATATCTTCTGGAAAAGCTTTATATCACAGAGATGAATTGGTTTTGTAATTTACACAACTAGAGGAAATTTGATCTCCAAGTTTGTTTTGTGAATATCTTTCGTTTTCTATGATTGTGTTTATATACACAAACCATTTCGTACTTCCAAATCAACGTGTTTCTACGGTCAAACCTTGTGTACGTGAACAACAACAATGACTTCTTTTGATTTGCTTCTTCTTGAATTCTTTTATTTTTTACTAGTCGTCAACAATCTTCTGGAATATCATACATTATTATATTCTAAATCTCTCGTGAAAGAATAGTCTTACTCATATATTTTATAGAATCATGTATGTACCCCATTGAAGAAGCTTCTTCGAACTCGCCTCAAGCAAGACCTTATGGTCAAATATTTGACTTACCAACCTGAAGTTGAGAAAACTCTGGAATTTTTTTCCTTCTTCCAGAACAGAAGGATACCAAAAGAGAATGTAAAAAAAATGTTGCTCTGCTTTCCGGTTTAGGAGAATCCAAGTCGGGCTTGATCCGATTGCGACTTAGTTGGTTTAGGGTTGGATACAAAGTGAATATTTGTTATTTTGTATGTATTTGCTAATTATTTTTTTTTGCACGAGTAATAATATTTTTCGATTGTATTTGATTTGTTAAAAGCGAATAATTATTTCAAATACTTGATGAAAAATAATTTGCAAGTTATTTGTTTCGCTCTATTACTTGTTATTTACGAGTATTTGTGAACTATATACAATGTATTCGTGAACTATTTACGAGTTTTTCTGAGTATTTAAAAAATATTTATTAAATAATATTCTACTAAAAATAGATATGAAATTTTTTTTTGTTTATTCCACTAAAAATAACAAGTGAATTATATTAAACAAAATATTTGTTCATGTTTTAAAGAAAAGAAACAAAAATATATGAATATTTCGATGTATATTTATAAGCATTGTATAATTTTTATGATGATAAAAATCATTTCTCTAAACAAGTAACATATAATAACAAACCATATAGCTAAAACTTTAACAAATATTAAAATTTTAATATTTGGTTTTTTTTTTTTTTAAATATTTGTTAACTTACTCTCAACCTTTCTTTGTCCTTTAATCTTAACGAACAATCCAACTCAAGACATTCGGCTTTCACGATGATGCCAAGCTTCAGTGACGGAGATAGCAAATAGCAGTATCATCAGAGTTGCTTAGACCTAAAAGCCAAGGTGAATCTACAACTACAAGACCTTCTTTCTATCTTTGTTTCTCTGTTTCTAGTAGTACATATTAGGTTTAGAGTCTTAGTCCTGTTTTTCTTCTTTCTTTGGACCTTACTTCGTCTGAAAAGAATAACCAGAGAAAAGAACAAAATAACAGAGGACGGGCTTTAGAGATGGACGAACTGTGTTTAGGATTCTTCATCATCCATGTTTTTATTGTTTGTTTGAAGTACTCTGTTTTGTGTGTTTTTTTTGTTGTATATAAGTTAAAAAGCAAGTCGTGATTCTCAAATGGCTCATCTCAATCAATAGTTGGTGTTTTGTGGGGGTTTATAGGCTTTACTACATCTTATCTTTTGGGGATAAGCTAAAATGTAGTGTGTATCTGGTTCATTACCTCTAATGCTCTAATGCCATGATAATGTAATGCTGCCAGTTTCATGAGCCACTTTATTGGGGATAAGCTAAAATGTAGTGTGTAGATTTTTGTTTTCTTTCCCTAGATAATGATGGTAATTAGGTTTAAGCGGATGATTAGCGACAAACATTCAAAGACCCCATTAATGGATACTATCTCTGAAAAAATCCAAAAAATCAGTAATATATATTCCATTCTTATCTGCGATTAACCGTTAATTCAGGTATTTTTGGCCTTCAACCTTAAAATTCAAATTCTGTTTCCAAAAATAGAATACTAAATAATAAATGTCATAAACCTCTGTTTTTTTTTCTTTTCTTCTTCTGCCACCACCATCTCAATCTTCATGTGTGGCCTTTTTAGATCATCTTCTCTATTCTTGCTCCTCTTCATTTTTCTCTGTGATTGATTCCAATATTTTTTGTTTTTGCAATCACAACAATGTCTAACCGCTCCTTCAAGAACTTCATAGAAGAAGAACTTGGAACATTCCCACACTTCATCATCTACGCTATCCTCGAATGGATCATCATCATCCTCCTCTTCATCGACGGCCTCTTCGCGTTCTTCTCCAACCAATTCTCCAAGTTCTTCAACCTTAGAACCCCTTGTCTCCTCTGCACTAGACTCGACCATGTTCTCGTCAAAACAAACCCTGACTTCTATTACAACGACTCCATCTGCGATTCACACAAGAGGAACATCTCTTCTCTCGCTTACTGTCATGTCCACAAGAAACTCTCCGAGATCAAACATATGTGCGAAGGATGTCTTCTCTCTTTCGCAACGGAGAAAGAATCAGATGTTGATACTTACAAATCTCTTATTGGGATCTTGCATAAGGATCTTGAGCTTCTTATCGATGAACATGAACTTCAGCTAGCGTTTCCGGTTGCGGGTTCGAAGAAAGACGAAAACTTTCACAGAACCAACAACAAGTTTCAGCAACAGAAACATTGTTCTTGCTGTGGAGAGTTCTTGAAGATCAAAACCGATGATAAACCGAAGAATAACAATCAATCTTTCTTTGCTGGTCCTAGTCCTTCTCCTAGGGTTTCATTCAACCAAAGAACGTTGGACTTATCTAACATCAAGTACTCAGAATTGCCTGAGGAGGAAGATTCTGTTAACACCAAAGGTGCCTTGGGGGACACGGTTGATGATAGAACACCAAGTTTTGTAAAAGGAGGGAACAATAGATTCTTTGGGATTGATTCAGCACTGAACAGTCCTAGATGGTCTGTTAGATCTATGAAGAAGTCTTTGATTGATCAAAATGGCCCGGAGAGTGAAGTGTTGGATGGTGATTCGATACTTCATCATTTAAAAAGACAGGTTAGATTGGACCGCAAGTCATTGATGGATCTGTACATGGAGTTAGATGAAGAGAGGAGTGCTTCAGCTGTTGCGGCAAACAACGCGATGGCTATGATCACGAGGCTTCAAGCGGAGAAAGCTGCGGTTCAAATGGAGGCATTGCAGTATCAGAGAATGATGGATGAGCAAGCGGAGTATGATCAAGAAGCTCTGCAGTCTATGAATGGTTTGTTGGTTAAAAGGGAAGAGGATATGAAAGAGCTTGAAGCTGAAATCGAAGCTTATAGATTGAAATATGGACTGTTTAGAGAAGAAGCAGATGAGTTTCTTGATGAAACTAAACCGGTCTTGGATTTGCCGGTTTGTTCTCCAGATCATGAAGAAGACTTGGAACACAAGAAAGATTCAGCAGAGGAGCCTGAAGCCAACAATGATGGGATCATAGAGGAAGAAAGAGGTAAGTGATTCATAGGTTATATGTCTCTTTTTAAAAAAAAAAAAAAAATCTTGATGTTTGAATCTTGTATGCTTTTGTTACAGAAGATGGAAGCAGAAGAGCTGTGTTAGTGAAGGAGATTACAGAGATTACAGAGAGACTAAGTGCTATCGAATCAAAAGGTGAATTGTTGCAGCAAATTTCAGAAGTTTTAGATGTTAGTGAAGGAGAAGCAATTCTATATCAGATATCTCAAAATCTGCATATGCTTCGTAGTTTCATTGAAATGCCATCAGAATCATGAAATCTTGTTTATTTTTATTTCTTCTTTTATGATCAGAAGAAATACAAAAAACAACATCCTTGTATCAAAATCTGTATACTGAAATTATTTTATTACAGCAAAGCTTTTCTCTGCCTTTCTTGTTTCTTACTTTCAATTGGTTGAATCTTTCTTAGAAGATTCTGAAACTTTTACCCTGACGCCGGTTAATTGTTTTTACTATTTTAAAAATGTTTTCTTTAATGAAAATGTCATCTGAACAAACTAATAGAGACTTGACCTGGCCAAAATGTTAATTAACATAACCTATCTAGATTCTTACCAACTATTTCATTTCAACCAATGAGTTCAGTAGAGTACTAAGAACTTCTCTGAACTTTTCCTCTTTAACTTAAAGTCATTAGCTCAATCTTGAAACCATAATGTATTTTTGACTAAGCAGATGACAAAGATAGTTTAACCATTAAATTTGAAATATTCTTACAACACAAATCAATTTAAAACTTAAGAAAGCAGACTTATAAAGAGAACAAGTCAAAAGAGATTTTTACCAAAAGACCAAGAATAATCACTATATATATATACAAAACAGAGGATGCTCTGTTTTCATCATTCTCAATAGCAATGGCTTCTCTTTTCAGTTCTTTCCTTCTAACGCTATGTCTCTTCGTGATCCCATCACTCTCATCTGATCCTGACCCTTTACAAGACTTTTGCGTTGGCGATCTCAGAGCCTCTCCTTCCATCAATGGCTTCCCATGCAAACCATCAGTCTCAGCATCTGACTTCTTCTTCTCCGGCTTAGCCGGTCCTCTAAACACCTCAAACCCTAACGGCGTAGCCATTTCCCCCGCCAACGTCTTAACGTTTCCGGGTCTAAACACTTTAGGACTTTCCATGAACAACGTTGAGTTCGCTCCGGGAGGTGTGAACCCTCCTCACTCGCACCCGCGTGCAACCGAAGCAGGAGTTGTGATCGAAGGCTCGGTCTTTGTAGGGTTCTTGACAACGAACAACACTTTGTTCTCGAAGGTCATCAATGCTGGAGAGATGTTTGTTGTCCCTAGAGGTTTGGTTCACTTCCAGTGGAACGTTGGTAAAGGTAAAGCGCGTTTGATAACCGCTTTTAACAGTCAGCTTTCAGGAGTAGTGGTTCTGCCTAGCACTTTGTTTGGTTCAGTGCCTGAGATTCCAAACGCGGTTTTAACCAAAACGTTTAGGACTGATGATGCAACTGTGAACAATCTCAAGTCCAAGTTTGCTGTTTGAGTCTTTTGATTTATGTTTTCTGAAAACAATATTTCTCAATTGATTCTATAGCAATAATCTGATACACTGATATGTAATACAAGTATGAATAAAAATAAAAATAATAATAATAGTATGAATAATCCGAAACTAAACATGAAATAAGATTTGTGTTTCAAAAAAGTGTTTCAAAAAAAAAAACATGAAATAAGATTCATCTATTTATATTTTTTTCGCTTCTCTATTACAATCTTTCTTGTGAAGAACTTCATTTCAGCCGTTGACATTAATTCAGAGAACTCATTCTTGAACAAGTTGTCTATTTCTTTGAGATTTCTTTGTTGATTCTCTTAAAGTAAAACTCTTGAGGCTAACTGGCTAAGTAAATAGTTCTTTCTTCCTTAATTAATCTATTTTGAAAAGACTCTCTTAACAATCATAAATATATCGTCAAGAGATGGTACTTAATTAATTTCAAAAACCAACTCTATAATTTACAGTCTTCACAGCTTACTCATTAATTATCAAATATATTCCTACGTTAGTTTTCAATGGATGGTATTCAATTATACAATCAAGACTTTAGACATTAGTTTTGAGTCAAGTTGCATCCAAAACCTTTTGAACTGAAGATAAAACAGTGAATAATCTCAACTCTTAATCTTCTATTTGACTTATGTTTATGATCAAACCTTTCTCAATTTAAAACGATAATTAAAAGATCGAAGATTTGCAGGAAGCAATTGTTTCGGCTTTTTAGATTATTCTTTATTCAGTAGTTTGAGGAGAATAAGAGAGATAGAGAAGATTGAGTTGGTCTATTAGCTACTTTAGCTGCTGCTACCTCAGAGAACTCATTACCGTCTAGTTCTTGATCAGGATGATTCTGTTGATTTTCATGGAAGGTTTCTTGGTCGAGAAGAAGAAATTAATTAAGACCAGGTGAAGTTAACCTCTGAGCTCTCCTCAGCTATGGTGTAACAAGTTGAAGAGAACAATCGAGGAGACGAATTAGAAGAAGATGAAGAGACATACATAAACGTATACTCGAGTTTGACTTGGTTTGATCGATGTCTCGGTCATAAGCTGAATCATCAGGTTGTTTTTGATGAGAATCTTCGTTGAGCGAGTGATTTTATATCCAATAGATCCAATATGATTCAAAGGATTAGGGTTTAGGGTTCCACCAGAACTGATGTTGCCGTATTCAGCAAGTACATGAGAAAAAGGACGGTGAGTGACATGATTTATCCCCATTTAAGACAAGTTTCCTCTTTAGTTTTGAGTTCCAGACCATCTTCACTTTTTCCGTAAATGCTGTGCAATAAGTGTCCATCTAAAGCCACTCAAATATTCATCAGAATCTACATACGTTTTCTTCCGAGTAGTTTATGATATATACAACCTGCTTCCCATTGCCACATGCATCTTGATGATCATAACTTCTTCTTCACGAATGAAGATCTCATGCTTAGTTACTGAATCATCAGTCTTTCTCACTCTGCAACTCTTCCCACATCTCCTACGTGCTATAAATGTTCGAACACTTGTTCGTGGAAGAGGAAAACGAGGTCGTAGAGGTCGAGGTTCCTATCAAGCGCACTAATATCCTACTTAGTTTGGTTAATCTTAAGAGTTGTACTAAGTTTTCTTATGTATATTGCTCTTTCTCTGTCTACTTCTTGTATCAAACTTTGCCAAACTATGTGATTTAACAAATCACATCTTGTATTTCGTTTTAGATTTAATGAAAGTCTTTTTACAAAAAAAAAAAAAAAATGTTCGAACACACATATATCATGTAAACATCAGAAATTTTAAAAAGATAGAGAGGTGTTTTGTAACGTATTTTCTTTGGACTTGCGGTTTCGTTCTTGGACGCAGATGCAAATGCATACGCAAACGCAAACTTTTGAGCGACGTTTTCGTCCTATGTCCATGTTGAAAGCAAACTTGAAATTAGCTTGATTGCCAAGCAAAACTAAAGTTATTTGAAAAAAGGAAATATAGTTTGTTTAGGAAGTTATCTAAATAAGTTAAGTTTAGGAAGTTATTTAAATAAGTTAAGTTTAGAAAGATTAGGAATATTGAGTCTCTATATAAGAAGATGTTGAGTTGTTGTATGAAGCTTATGAGTTGAGAAATTGAGTTGTGAGAGCTTAAGATTTTTGAGTAATTTTTCATTTAAGATTAATAAAGAGAGATTCTTTATACTTTTGTTACACAATATTTGAGTTCTATATTTGGTATCAAGCTTCTAGGGATCGATCTTAACACACAAGGAAATCAATACACGAGACATGGGTGAAATTACAACGGTGATAAGCTGTCCTATGTTAACAACAACCAACTACAACGTATGGGCAATCCGGATCAAAGTCTTGTTAAAGGTTCATAAGGTTTGGGATGTCATTGAGAATGAATCCAACGACAGTGGTAAGAACGACATGGCAATGGCTCTACTTTTCCAATCCATACCCGACACACTGATCCTACAAGTTGGAGAATTGGATACAGCGAAAAAGGTATGGGAAACTATTAAAGCAAGGCATATGGGAGCTGAGAGAGTACGAGAAAGCCGTCTACAAACACTCATGGCTGAGTTTGATAGACTTAAGATGAAGGACAGTGAAACCATAGACGATTTTGTGGGTAAAATTTCTGAGATCTCGTCAAAGTCAGCCGCTCTGGGAAAAAACATTGATGAATCCAAACTGGTTAAGAAGTTTCTCATATGTCTACCTCGAAAGAAATATATTCATATAGTTGCTACTTTAGAACAAGTGTTAGATCTTAACACTACTACTTTTGAGGATATTATTAGACGTGTGAAGACATACGACGAACGAGTTGCAGAAAAGGAAGAAATACAAGACAATCAAAGTAAACTAATGTTTGCAAACTCCAAAGCGCAGCCTCAACAATATCATCAACAGAATCGTGACTATAATGGGTATTATAGAGGCAGAGGACGCGGCGGAAGATACTACAACAAAGGGAGAGGACGAGGTTGGTCTTATGCTGACTTCGATATATCAAAGATAACATGTTACAGATGCGACAAGAATGGTCACTTCGCATCCACCTGCCCTGATCGTCTACTCAAATTGCAAGATTGCGATGTGGCAAGAAACGCATGAATATTCATTCATCTTTCTTAAATTACATATGCATGATTCTTTAGTTACATCTATAAGTATAATCTACTTTTCTTTACTTTGCCACATCTTTGGTTTTAAGTGTGGTTTCTTTAGTAATAATAACAAGAAGATCAATCTTGAGTCTTTTATGTTTATGTAAATCATACCCATTATGCTAAACATGTATAGCATTACGAACTGTGCTTCCCTTGGAGGCCCATCTTGTTCACGCACATAAATGAAAGAAGCTGCATTTGCTCTACAATCCATATTTTTTTTAATTTCATGGTAACTTCAAATGGGCACATGGGACAACGCAACTAGATTCTCATCTTTCGATGGGTTGCCATTTGCTCATTGTTCCATGGACCATAATATTCACATTCAGGAAAGTCTCAAAGCTGCATCTTTCGAGGGCATATTGAGTTAAAGTCCAAGAGACCTTGAACGTGTTCTCATGGTTTAACACAAAAATTAGACAAAATTAATTGTACATTAATAATAATTCCATAACATTAAACAGTTCTTATGAATCTCTAGTTTCACGTTCTTCATTGTTTCTCTTTCAGGGTAACCAAAAATAAATGACTAACCTAATCTAGTACACACATCTCTCTTAGGCCTCTCCAACATACTCCAATTCACTTACCTCAGCCAGAAATTAACTTTAAAACAACAAGGCAGATATGACTGAATGCAGAAACAGCCAATGAAGTATCTCTTATCGTTTTAACTTTTCTCTGGAAGGTGTTTATGCCAGAAATAACCGGAGAGAGAGGCCTTTGTCTATTAATTGTCTGTCTTATCGTCATCCTTCAACACTGTACTAGGACCATCATCAAAACCGGACACAGGAGCAAGCTCGTTTAGGTCAAGGTAATGCCTTTTGCCTAATACACCCTCAACTTCTTCTTGGTCTGTGCCATTTGACTTGTTCAGT